>CM034703.1:309911285-309933834 GCA_020142125.1 Phrynosoma platyrhinos
CATTTCCACTTCATTTTCGCTTTCTGGCCCACGTGTGATAACGTCCTAAAATGGCCAAGATAGGTAGCAACTGATGGGAGTTTGTTTTCAGTACATTAGTATATTATTTTAGAATATTATAGTGTTGTGATTTATTGTTTGGTTCTTGGTTATATATGTCTGATGTTCTACCCTTTGGTGAAAAACATCATCATAATCATCATAATCATCATAATCATTACTATAACTATTACATAGCATGAGTTCAGGTGAATAGCTGCTTACCACACATCACAATGCATTAGTCAACTTATCATGCTAGCATTTCTACAGGACCTATATACACAATTAAGGAGACATGCAGCTTGTGTAGAAATCTGTATTTCAGCAGCTTATGCAGTGGAGATGGTGTTAGCTACCTTGATAGAGAGAAAGCAGTGAGATGGCATAGGCTAGTTGCCAGATTTATTAATTTATTTAAGACCTCACCTTTCTCCTAACAAAAGCCACAGTAATAATGGAAAGAATACCCACACATATTCTTGTCTTCTGTGAGAAAGAGTGTCTTGACTTGTAGGGGCACCCCACCGAGAAACTGATCAACCACAATTTTGTATTGCAAAAAAATTGTTTATGCAAATAAATAAATAAATAAATAAATAAATAAATATCTCAGGATTTGTGGAAATCAGCAATGTTTTCACATAGATACTGTCAGAGTTAGAGTCTGAAACATCCGGGAAATTGTGGTAATGTTGCTCATGCTTAGCCTAAAAGGGGACATTAAATAATTTCCATTTCTTATTTTATTTCTATGATAATACATGAACATCAGTTTGTATAGGTAGACTGGCATGTGGAGAATATAGCCTCCTGGTGTCTGAATCTAACTGGGTTTGAGCCAGTGTGGTACAGTGGTTTGAATGCTGGACTATGACTCTGGAGACCTGGTAACTCTGAAAGGATCAACTTCATGTCTTTCAATTCCCTTCTGTAACTATATGCCTCAGCCCATGTACAAATGGAGAAGCATATGAAATTACATATGGACAACTAGTATATTGTCTATCACAGAAGACATGTCATCCCATATGCAATGAAACATACAGCCTTCCTTGGTATTAAATCTTTAAGCATTTCCTCACTAGGCCATGGAAACCCACTGGGTGACTTGGGTTAGTCACACACTCTCATCCTAAGAAAACCTCATGATAGTTTCACCTTAGGGTCACCAGGAATCGTAAATGACTTATAGGCACACAACAACAACCAGAAACATTAGGTTTAACAATGTGAGAGTTGTAGAACTTGTGACCTTCAGTGTCATCTGATTGCCAAGACACTAAAGGGTTATTTTTGCTCTCTAGATCGCCCATCTGGGACCAGCTTCCTTCCCACCGCCCCCCCCCGTGTGTGTGTGTGTGTGTGTGTGTGTGTATGCATATGTACTGAGACAGAGCTCTGCAATCCAGATTGCTACATATTCTGCACACTTTCAGCATTGACCTTCCCCACTATTAATTATGGCCCCCAGATAATTTTCTTGTAGGTCAGTGGCCCTTCGTAGGAAATTCTAAACTATGAACTAGACTATGGATAGTGCTGGGCAATGCAATAATAGATTTGTTGGACCCATGTGATTTCTTTCCTTTTCAAGGTATGCTAGATAGGCATGTTTTTGTCAACCAGTGTATAAGACGTATCATACGAACAAATTCTCAGCATCTCGAGATAAAGAATATTGGGTAGCAAAGTTGGGAAATGTCTTGCATATAGAAATTCCCAGATTTCAACCTCTGGCATCTCAGTTTCTCTGTGAGGGACCTAGACTGGACCAAAGATCAAGTGCAAATTGCGCCGCTGAACAAATGAATGAATCTGCCTCCTCTTTGTATTAGGGCTGATAGGTTCACTTTATGCTTCCCTTTTATTAGCACAGCAACAAAGATGAAATGGAATGAACCTGTGATTGTGAGGCTTTTGCCTGCCTGCTTGTCTCTTTGTTGTTCATCTGTCTATCAACCTATCTACCAACTTACCTATCTCTGTTTTAGTTATGTTTATCACATTGAAATAATGTTGGTGAAATGCATGACATTACTATCAAGTTATGATTAGTATCTGGGAAGAGTGCCATTTCGTAGAAATGGAAGCCCAAGAACTGTCAATTTGTCTTGCCCATCCCACCTCAAAATATGTTACAAAGTCCCTGTGTTGCAGCCTTTTCTTACCTTTATAAAAGGGCATGGATGCTGTTTTCTTTGATTCTCTGAAGGCAAACTTTACCTTTAATATAAGTTAGGTTTTTATTTTGTTTTTAAAAATGGCATTGCTGGAATACTTCCTCCCTCCCTCCTGTGGATTTTTTGTAAGTTTAAGTAGGCTACTTATCATGATTGTGACCTATCCCCTCATCCCTCCGAAAAAAGAAGAAAACAGCAAAAACAGCTAGGTGATATTAAACCATCTGGCATTGAAATACCAAGCATTTCCTTTCTCTGCTCATGTCCATTAAAGAAGTGCACTGCGGTGGTTGCAGGATTTGAATCAAAACAAAAGAATAGATTAAAATGCTTAAAGATTTAATACCGAGGAAGGCTGTACATTTCGACACATATGGGACATATGTTCTGTGATAGGCAATATACTAGTTGTCCATATGTAACTTCATGCGCTTCTCCATTTGTACATGGGCTGAAGAATATAATCACAGAAGGACATTGAAAGACATGACATTGAGTCCTGTCCCTTCAGAGTTACCACAGTTTAGAAATTAAAGTATGAACATAGTATGTTAAGTGATCAGGAGCAAATGGGATCAGGGGAGCCAGTGGTTGTCTTTCTACCATGCCAAGCCATACAGACGTGGGAAGCTCTTTAGGACCACAGTGGAGGAAGGATGAGTAAACCCCCCCTTCCTCCTGTGACTGCTATTTAAAGTTTTTTTTTATTATTATTTTAAGGTGCTAACACTAGCAATTTTATATTTTCAAAATTAATGCACCAGGAGTATTGAATAGCAATGGAAAGAATATTCACTGTTGTTTCCTGGCAAAAAAAAAAAAGAAAGAAAAAAGGGGGGGATTCTTGTATTTCCGCACTAAATAATTTCCTGAAACACTTCAGGAAATGTGAATAGCAGCAGAAAACTGTACAGAATTACTTGTTTTCTGCCACACCAGCGAGAAAAGTACTGAAATTATTCCCTTGTATGCAAAAATGAAACACTACAGAATTTACACCCTTAGTACTGTATACAGGTTTTTTTTAATTGTGTGAGCTGTTGTGGAAAGCTGTTTTGTAACCAGTTGTAAAGGAATTTGTACAACTGATTGTACAACTGGCTGTTTAGCTGGGTGCACAACCAGCTGTGTAATTGCTTAACTCACAATTTTCACTCTTCTAGTGTCTAATTGCATTTGGAACTATGTGTTTAACAAAAGATTGACTTTGGCGCTGAATGGCAAGACTTTTGAACTAGGAAGAGTTTTGCTTCAAATCTTGGTACTGGTGATAATGTGTCAGATGGCTTTGAGTAATCTAACACAGTAGTCAGTTTAACCATATCACAATTTCCTGTACCAGACTTGAGGGGGAAAAATAATATTAAAACCCCCCAATCTCTCAACCAGTATAGCTATGCTGATTAAGGATTATGGACGCTTTAGCCAAAAAGAAACATACCTCAAATCTGTGAAGTCAAAGGCTTTCATGGCCGGCATCCATAGTTTTTCGTGGGTTTTTCAATGCCAGCCACAGATGCTGGTGAAACATTGGAAAGAAACTCTTCTAGAACATGGTCACACAGCCTGAAAAACCTACAAAAAAAACTATTCCTCAGATCTTCCCTAAAAAATAATCACTAAGGGGTTTGTCATAAAACCTAAGGTGTAGCCACACTGCAGAATTAAAGTAGTTTTACACCCCTTTAACTGTCATGCCTCTATACTACAGAATCCTGGAATTTGTAGTTTGGCAAGTTATTCAGCCTGCTCTACCATAGTACTCTGGTGCTTCACCAAACTACAAATCCCAGGATTCTGTAGGATAGAGACATGACAATTAAAGGGGGTGTCAAACTGCTTTAATTCTACAGTGTGTATATACACCTCCAGAATCTAGATTCTCTCTTCTCTCCCTATAATTCTGGTATTGACGTAGTATTGGGCAGCCCCATCCCATCTTCCAAAGTACTTGGCATGGGATGTGTGTGTGGAATCTTGCTGGCCTTGCAGAGTATTTGGACTATTAAAGTCATGTTTGTGAGGTGCTTTGAAAACCTATGTACAAATGCTACTGTATGTATTTAGCTTAACACATAAGACTGTACATTTGTCCTCCCAACCTCACCCTGTTACAACGTCACATACCCTTCAACATTTCACAGAACACATGTGGCTAAGCAACATCAGAATGTGATTAAAGTAACAAAACATATTACTGAGGGGAAAATGCACAAGCTAGGAAATGTTGCAGCAGTTTTCTTTTGCCTGAGCCTACTGGGAAGGCCAAGAGTCTGTCTCCTCCTTCCCTCTCCCCATTGTTAAGTTGTGTGTAAACTACTTTTGCACTTTGAACTTAGTTTGTAGCAACTATAAAGGGGGAAAGTGGGAGGAAGTGAGAGAGCATGGGACATTTTAAACTCAGCTGAAAAACTGGGATCACAAAGGATTTATCAAGACTGTCCTTGCCAAATCAGGATAGTTGGAAGGTATGACTTCACACTGTATGATGTTCAGAATACAGAATTTGCACAAACCACTAAGTATGCCTGATGGCCCTAGAAGTTTTGGACAACTTTTCTTCCTTCCTTTTCAGTCCCAGTCAGGAAAAAACCTGTGAAGGTTACTGACCCCATTGGGCATACATGTTTGGTGGTATGTGTTCAGCTTGGTGGATCATATGTTGTGTGTGCCTGAGTTTTAGAGTGGTATTTGTAGGATGTAGAAGCAAATACATTGGATCAGTTCCAATGCATGATGAACAGTCATGCAAAACAATAACTCTGGTCATCCAAAATCCTAGTCCGCACTTAAAGCACCGCACCACACTGGCTTTAACTCCTAAATATATATATTAGAAGAAAATCCTGCATCCTAGTAAACATAAGTTAGATTGCAATTTTTCTGTAGCACTAAAAGTGTGACCAATTTTAATGGTGCAAAATATGCCCCAGTGTATTTATTTTTAAATCTTTGACTTCTTCCTCCTTTCCCATGGATGAACAAATGTTACCTTCCTTCCACTGGCTTCAAGTTTTTGCTTCTTTGTCAAAACTGTGTGTCTCTGGCATCAATGGAAAGAAATATTCATTACTTTGCATTTACATTTGCCTGGCCGCTGTCAGGGTCATTACCTATTCTCTGATCCATATGGGCTTTTTCAAATATTTAAAAAAATATTCAGGCAAGTAACTTCTTAAAGCAAACTTTTACAGATGGGCTTTGGGCTGATATCAACAAACCTGACCTTTCAATCTCTAGTGCAAATGGCAATAAAAACCTAGCCTATCTAATCTGACTGCAAATAGCTGTAGCTTCACTGATCTGGTCTAATCAAAGGAACAAGCCCAGAGGGGTTTTAAAGGTTTTCTTCTCTCTCTTTCTCTCTTTCTTTCCCTCTGCTGTTGCTATTACCATTAATTTAATTGGTAAAGTATAGCGAAACAGCAGGAAAGATGGCAAATGCTGAGATCTGCAAGGGAAGCCATAGCTGTAACCTTTTTATTTATTTTTGTGGTGAGAGGGAAACAGAGAAAATCTGCCTGACCTATATCAGCTGGCCCAAGATATTTTGGTGCCTGAGGCAGAGGACAAGGTTGTGTTCCCCTGTATCCATTCAGTGCAAAGAAGCCAACTGATCTTATTTCAGCACTGGAAAAAGGATTGGCGTCCCCCAAACAATTGAGGGTAGCAGGATAGCTGGGGGGGGGAGCCATGTGATCCATACATTTCTCTCTTCTTAGGGAATCATAGCGTTGGAAGAGACATCATGAATGCAGTCATGTTTACTCTTAAATATGGAGTATGGAGATTTAGATAAACCAGTGTTCAGTGCTTGAAGTAGTTGCCTCACTGTGCCCAACAATAGGGCCAGCCATGACTTATTGACAAAACTTGTTATTTTATAATGGGAAACATTTTATGCAGTTTTGCCCAAATGAAGAATACAAGACAATCCCTCTTCTTTCAAAATCCCACCTTTTCAGACCCATTCACGCTATGGAAATAACACAGTGTGAAACCAGGTTATTTCTGCGACATTCAGACTGGCCCCGAATACAAATACACTGTTTGCGCCCTCGGAAAAACCCACTTAACCCAGCAAATTTTACATCGAGTCCCTTACCACATCTTTTTTTTTAGTCTTTAACAGTGTGAGTAAGCTGTCGAATCAATCCGGATCGTACTGCATTGTTCCCAGAAATGGAGGTGCCTCCATTTTAAACTGAAACAGTGGCAAGTGTGGTTAAAATGCCACTGAGAGATTCAGAAATGGAAAACGTAGTGGGAACACTGATCTGGTATTGCCCACTTCAAATTCAATCTTTCTGTCAAGGAGATAACTGTCGGGTTCATGGTCTACTCTCCTTCCATCCACACAACAATACAGAGGTTCAGAGGGGGTGAATGGACTGACTAGGGATTTGAAGGGGAATCTCTTTGGTTATAATCCACCTTCTAACCCCTATACCAGGGGTAGGCAACCTTTCCCCTTTAAGGGCCGAGGGACTTCAGCTCCCAGAAGCCTCAGCCATGTTGGCCAATAGTCCCATGTTGGCCAATAGCTCCTGGGATTCTGGGAGCTGAAGTCTCTCGGCCCTTAAAGGGGAAAGGTTGCCTACCCCTGCCCTATACCATGGCTACTTTGGGGATGATATTTTATTGTGCCCAAAGTTTTCGATTTTCTTTGATTTTCTTTCAGCTCTCTTCATTTTGTGCTGTGAACAACCCCACAATGTTATGGTGCTAACTGGTAGCATGTACTGGTCAGCTACTAAGATGGCAGATGGCAGTTCTCCCTTCAGTCATTGTCTCCAAGCGGTAAGAGACTGGATGAGGAAAAACCGACTCAAGCTGAATCCAGACAAAACAAGAGTTACTTACAGTAGGGGCCCCCAAACCAGGTATTGGGTTGCAACTTCCAATCCTGGGTGGGGGTATGATATGTGGAATTCAAACAAAGGTTTTCAAAAAGGGAGAGCAGATATGGAGTTTCTCCTGCTGAGGCTAGGTGTGATGCAAAGGAAGCAATTTGGTGTACTTGAAACCAGATAATGTTAGTTTGTTGTAGGGAAGTTTTTATGGGGTGGTGGGCTTTGGTAATCCACCAGAAAACAGGTCTAAGGTGTGGTAGAGTCCATGTCTTCTCAATAACCTTATTAGAATCATAGAGTTGGAAGAGACCACAAGGGCCATCCAGTCCACCCCCCTGCCATGCAGGAACTCCCAATATTAGTGGGAATTGATCATCTAAGTGAGAAAGAGGGTGCAAAAAAAAGGGGTGGTTAATGGGAGAGGGGTCCAGAGCTAGTATGTGTTTCCATTTATGCCAGATGAGTAAGGAGCTAGATAAAAACAGATTCAATAACCTACTAAGGGGCATTACAGACCGGACCAAAGGGCTGGCCTGGGGGTGGAGTTGGGGTGGGGCAGCCACACACCAGCCACCCAATGCCATCCTGATGCCATGTGCCCGTTTGCAAGGCATGCGGCATCAGGACGTCCTCCTGGCGCAGCATGCAGACAGGCTGCACTGAAAGGGCGCAGAAAAGCCTCAGCGTTGGCTCTTAGGACGGCCTTTTGCCACCCCTAAAAGAAGCGGCATTTTGCCACTCTTTTAGGGGTGGCAAAAGGAAGGATTGGAGCCGTACCGTGGGGTTGCCACGACCCCAATCTGCCGCCAGCAGGGGTGGCCTAGAGCCACCCGTCTGCATTGCCCTTAAGTTTCTGTTTTGAAGTTTTGGTGTAGATGCAAGTAAATTCAGTGGACTTTATATCGTAAACGTCCCATCTGGTAGCACTATTGTTTTTAATTCATTGAATAGTTTGGCTGAGTTGGAAAGCCTGGAAGTATAAGGCAATATCTGGAACTGCCAGACCACAATTTTTGGAAGGGATGTGTCTAGTGGATTTGGGAAATCTAGGTCTTTTTTTATTGAAAATAAATTGATCAATTAATTTTTTGCCATTTCTTGAATGTAGATGAGGGAGGAGTCAATGGAATTGTTTGAAAAAGGAAAAAGAGTCAAGGGATCATGAACATCTTGGCTAATGCAATCCTGCCAAGGATGGAAAGATTTAAAGCCTTCATTTTTTTAGATTTACGTAACATCCATGTGTCTACTGAGTTATAATTTTGGAATATGAGCTGCTGGGTGTCTTTCGTGATGATTATTCCCAATAGGAAAAACCTGAGGGATGAAGTTGCAAGGTCATTCAGTCCTACGAGGATTTTTGCTGTTGGTATGAAGTGTTTAGATCCATTAATGTGGATTTGTTAAAGTTAATTTTTAGACCTGAATAGCTAGCAAAGGACTCAATTGTCCTTTTAAGAGGCAGAAATGATAATTCTGGATGTGATAAAAAACAACAACCAGCATAAAATGCACACCAAATTATGGTGTGTTGGTTGTTGATACAAAGGACAGTAATATCAGCATTATATCGAATCATGTTAGCCAAGGGCTCTATTGTCAGTGCAAATAGGAGGGGTGACAATGGGCATCTTTGTCTGGTGCCCTTGGAAAGGGCAAAAGATGTTGAGTCAAGGCCACTGGCCAACACTATTGCCTCTGATTTCTCATAGATAAGACAGAGTGCTTCTATGAAGCCATCTCCAAAATCCATTCCTTGAAAGACCCCAAAAAGAAATGACTATTCTAACCTGTCAAAGGCTTTCAAAGCGTCCAGTGAAAGTAAGGCTAGAGGAATCTTTGACTGGTTGGAATGGTGGATGATATTGAATACCCTGTGGACTAGGTCTGCTAGGCATCTACCCAGCATCAAGCCCATCTGGTCAGGATTAATGTATTCTAAAATAAACTCAATTATTCTGTAGGCAATAATAGTAAATATTTTTGCATCTTGATTAAGGAGTGCAATAAGACAGAAACATTTAGGGGGAATGCAGACGGTCGGCCATGGGCCGCCCTGGAAAGTGGCGGATTGAGGCCGAGGCTGCCCCACACCTCGGCCCCAATCCTCCCTTTCACCACCTGGGAAAGGAGTGCTAAAATAGCACTCCTTCCACAAGCCATGAAAGGGGTGCCCGAAGAGCCACCATGCAGCTATTTTGTGCCTCTTCCGGCTCAGCGTGTCTGGACGCTGAGCCGGAAAGACGTCATCGGAGCGCCCACAGTGTGCAACAGCAGGCGCTCCAATGACGTCCTTGGGAAGGGTTGGGGTGCCCCCTCCCCTTTCTTGCTCCAAGACAGCGCAAAGGGCCATCTGCAAAGAGGGTTAGTTTCTGGGCATTTGGTTTTGGGGACTGGAATTATTTGAGTTCTATGCCAACTTGTTGGCACAGGAGCAATAAATTAAGAAAGGAGCTAAAAAGGACAATAAGATGGGGTGAAATTTGGTCCCATAACAATTTGTAAAATTCGCTCAAGAAGCAATCTGGGCCTGGACTCTTAGGGCCTCGGCAGACGACTAAAAAAGTCGTCTCCGAGGCAGGGAAGAGGAGGGGCAGCCGCACGAGCGGCACCCCTTCCTCCTCCCGAGGTCGTCCTCGGAGCCGCCGGCCCTCCGCACGGCCGGCGCTCCGGGGGCAACCTCCCGCCGCAGCATCCTCACATGCTGCGGCGGAAAAGCCAGGGAAAGTGCGCCCGACGCGTTTAGGGCGCACTTTCCCTGTCTTCTGAAAGGAGCGCTGATTTTGCGCTCCTTTCAGAGGCGCCGGCGGTGCGCTGCGGTGCGGCTGCGTCGCTCCGGCGGGGCACCGTCCCGCGGCGTCCCCGACGCCATCGTCTGCTTCCCCCCCTTACTCTGATTCAGCTTAGATGAACTCAAAATTGTTTTAAAGTTGAAAAGCATACACAGTGTCTGCACAGGAAGTCACTTTCTGCTGGAACTCCAGAAGTACATTTGGAGCTGTTAAGGTTGCCTTGTACTTGAGGTTACAGAATCAAGCTTTTGATTTCTAAGCTATGACATTTTATTATTATTTTTTATTTATATCCCACCTTCTTCCCAATAATGGGACTCAACATGGCTTGCAATGTATTTACAACAGTACATACTAAAATTTATATAAAAATATCAGTTAAATTATAATTATAGCAGTTATGAAAAACAATATATAGAATTAAAATAATGTAATATTTGTTAAATATATATATATAAATAAACAGAACAGCACACCACACCATTCCAAGCTCATCATGATGTGACTTTCTTAGTGGTATCTATTGCCTGGAGAACATCTTTAGATTCTGGCTAGGGATGCAAAAAATATTCTGAAGCAAACAAAGAAGGGATAATCCTAGACAAGGGAAAATATTTACAGTTTGGGACTTACCCTGCACAAAATATGCGTATGGAGTTATTGTGCAGAAACAGCATTTTATGTGCAGAAAACAATTTTCTTGCCCAAAAAAACAGCACTTTCTGCATGGTAAATAACATTTTGTGCACAAAATTTCTTTTTCTGTGAAAACCTGTGTCTTTTCTTTTTGTAAAGAATAATCCCTGAATAATAATAATAATAATAATAATAATAATAATAATAATAATAATAATAATAATAATAATAATAATAATTTTTATTTATATCCCGCCCCTCTGCCAAGCAATCGGGGCGGCGTACAACATATCAAAACATCAAAAACAAATAAGTCAGTTTAAGTCCCATCCCTCCTTCCCCCACCCCCCATCCCCCCAAAACAGATCAAACATAGTTTAAAACTACATAGTTTTCAATTCCTTTTTTCCTCAGCATGGGAAAAAAAATAGTATAACGACTTGTTATTGCCTGCAAGAATTCATGGACATTTATAGTCCTAGTCATAGCTTTTATTTTTGAGCCATAATGAAAATTTTCTTAGGTATCTCTACCCCATTTGCCCCATGTCAGGTGTAATTAGTTTAAGTTGACAAATTAATACAGCAATAGAGAATGTTGTGCATATTCTGTGATACCTAAAAGAACTCATAAGAGAGGCTGTTGATATTTTTTGGTAAGTTTGTGGCACTTTCCCTAGGGAACTAACCTCTCCATCGTGGCAACATAAGTTAGGCGCCTGGACTCAATATGTTTATAGAGCAGTCAGGTGTAGAAGTAAAAAAATCCAGGCAGTGTCCTTAGAATTCTTTCTGAAAGCTAGCTTGTTCAGGCATATAGCAATTAAACTGTTCACGACAGCATGTAATTACATCATTATGTACATAGCCATCTTTCTGTAATTTGGATCATTAGAGGGCAAAGTGTCAAAGTCTCTATAATGATATTTAATTCCATTTTAACATTTCTTGAAAGTATTGCTTTGTGTTTCTTTTTGAACTGGGGAAGTTTTAAGAAAGGAAAACCCTTTCCCAAGTTCTAGAAGAGTCACATACATCAAAAAGAATTATGCAAACCACAAAGAGCACTTTTTACACAACTTCATTCAGCCCACTGTGAAGTCAGCCTCCTGGCATTTCCTTTAATAAGTGTACAACAGAATACATGGCAAATACACAGTTTCTCATGATAGTCTTCTAAAATCCCCATGAGAGCAACCTTTTTAAAAGCATCAGTGTTTTCAAGGATAGGTCCACATCCATCTATGACCATTAGTATTCAGTCTGTGCTTTGCAACAATTTAAAAATTGCAAAATAAAATTAGAAATGAAGAACTAGAGTTGAATACAAATAGATGGACATGGGAAATTAAATTAGCCTAGAAAAGAAAGGCCAAATTAATTAAAATAGCTATGTATAGGCACAGCACAATTACTCCAGGTGGCAGCCCTATGCACATTTACTTGGAAGTAATTTAGGAGCATGTTGCAGAGCTATGTGCCATTTATATTTTGCAGTAGACATGGAATGAAAAACACTCTCAGGTAAACAGCTTTCTACCATTGAGACAACTAAACAAAAATATAAGGACCATCATTGACTTAATAGAATACTATGAAAAAATAACGATAAAAATGGTGATATTCTTTATTGATGCATAGAAAGCCTTTGACAATGTCAGATGGCATTATATGGTCGAAGTTCTCGAAAAAAACGAAATTGGGATCAAAATGTATAGGTTGGATAAAAAACATATATCAAGAACAAAATGTAAATGGTAAAAAGCCTGACTTAATAAAAATTCAAAAGGGAGCACATCAAGGATGACCTCTCTCACTATTACTTTTTCTAACTGTTATCGAAGTATTAATTAATCAAATAAGAGACAACCCAAAAATAAGAGAACAAAAAATTAAAAACTATCAAAGCCTACATGGATGACATTGTTTTTTTTTAGATAATCCTTTAGAGGAAAAAAATCAATACTTTATTAGAAACATTATACAGACTTGGTAGTATATCTGGCTTTAAAGTAAACAAGGAAAAATCCATGATACTCACAAGAAACATCTCAAAAGAAGAAGAAAAACAACAAAAAATACATCTTTAAAGTGAAAAAAATCAGATGTCTAAGTATCAGGATTAGAAAGAAAAACACAGAACTATTTGATAATAACTACAAGGACTCCTGGAGAAACAAAAAAATGCAGAAATGGTTAAAATTAAAACTTTTGTTTTCAGGAAGAAACACAGCTATAAAAATGACCATATTTCCAAAACCCAACTTTTTATCCACTAATCTTCCAATAATTATAAATAAAAAAAAAACATTTCATTACATGGAACTCTGAATTAAAAATAATAATCTGGGAAGGGGAAAAAACATGTGTAAGGTGGAAAACTCTGACAGATCTCAGAATTAATGGTGGCTGTGAACGTCCTGATTTTGAAACATACTACCAGGCAAATGTACTTTCATATATTATAGACTGGATCAAACTCAAAACAAAAGCTGTTAATCCTTGAGGGGTTTAACCTTCACTTTGGGTGGCATTCCTACATATGGTATAGAAAAACTGTAGGACTTTACTCATCATTTCTTATGGAAAGCCATTATAAAAACATAGGAAGAGACCAAAAGACTATTTTATAGAGAATCCCTAGGAAGCCTTCTTTGGAAAAAGTAGCAAAGATAACATATGGTTAAGAGATATATATATATACACACACACACATACATACATACACACAAATGGGGGGGGGGGAATAATCAAAACCAATGGGAAATAAAACCAATACAGGAAATTAAAGACTTGAACCTTAAACACCACTGATTTCTTCAAAAACAACTTCAAGAATTTTTTTTTAAAGATTTATTAGAAGAGGGTTTCACATATATACAAAATGGACAAAATCCTGGAAGAAAGTGAAGAAAAAACATCTCAAAACTTTATAAATTACTGCTAGAAAGAAAATTAGAGGAATATGCTATAAAACATTTCATGGTAACATGGGTAAAAGATATAGGGAAATCATTGGAACTACAAAGCTGGCATCTAGCAAGGATAAGAACATTTCAGTTCACAAAGTGTCAAAGAATTCAAGAAAACTATCTCAAAATGGCTTATAATTGTCATTTTACAACAGAACAGATAGCAAGAAATTACAAAAATAATCAACACAACTGCTAGAAATGTGAAAATATGTGAAGTATGTGAAATGTGAAGATTCCTGGATACACATATGGTGGCACTGTAAAAAAAAAAAATATATCCGTTAAACATGACAAAATAAGCAATTCTCATGCAAGAAAAAAGTGGAAAGAATCTTATACATGATTTCAATAGCAAGAATCAACTTTGCCAAAAAATGGAAATAGAAAGAAAACCCGAGCATCGATGAATGGGTAATAGACCTATTGGAAGTCATCGACATGGATAAATTAACACATTCAATAGACCAAAAAAAAAAAAAATGCTCAGAAAAAGTAGAAAAATAATGGGAAGAACTAACAAACGTCTGTAAAAAAAATGGAAATAAATTGGAATAATGAGTGGTTAAAACAAATATGTCAAGTATATAATTTTAAGATCTCAACTTAATATAAGAAAGCAGGAAACACTGAAGAAATACATTAACCACATTACAAAATAAAGAAGTCGTTAAGCATAAAAAACTCTCTCACCTCTCAAAAAAACTCAAGTCACAAAAGAATAAAATAGAAAACTAATGACACAAAAAGAAGCAGAACAGTCAAATTAGTCAAAAATCTTTATATTGATGTACAATAATAAGTAACCGCTATGACTATTTTTGTAATAAGTAGACATATTTTGAAAGCTACTTTATGAACATTATATAATTTTTGTAAATGGAAAAAAACAAAAAAGATAGGTTTGGTTACACCCGATAGCTCTGTATATAGGGTAATTTGTAAAGTTAAAACATGCTTTTAACCTTCTGCTGCCTTATGCTGCCTTGGGTCCCTTCTGGGCAGCATAAAAATGGGATAAATAAATAAAAACACTCTCAGGTCACCAAAAATGGATTGATTATGGTGAACCTATACCTGATTTTAACGGTGACTGAGTGCGTGAGTGTGCTTCTTGGAAGCTTCAAAGAATTTGGTGGGATGATTGAGGGCTTTGTGTGGGTGCATATGGCCCATGGGTTGTCTACATGCTATGGCTGAGTACCTTCAAGTCCTTTCTGACTTATGATGATCCTAAGATGAATCATGGGGTTTTTCTTGGTAACAATTTTTCTGAGGTAGCTTGCCACTGCCTTCCTCTGAGGCTGAGACAAGGTGAATTGCCCAGGGAATACCAAGGATCTACAGGTAATTTTCAGGAAAATCTAGCTTGAAACCCTGGAGAGCCATTGTTGCCAGACTGAGTTGCTAATATTAGACTAGAAGTACCCGTGGTCTAACTCCATTTTACTTGTATGTTGTCTTGTTCCCAGGTATGACTGCTGTAAGTGTAGGATCTAACCACGGTTGTCACTGAATGTCGCTTTCATGGGGCAAAATGAAGCAATATTGGAGGATCCCGCGTAGATAATAATAATAATAATAATAATAATAATAATAATAAAATTTATTTTTATCCCGCCCTTTGGGAACCCAATCAGGGTGGCTTACAACAATTAAAAATACATAATATCCAAAACAATCCCTCCCCCCCTTAAAACAGCATTAAATCAAAAAAAGATTAAAACAATAAATCCAACAATATAAAATTTAAAACACATTTAAAAGAAAAAAATATAACAAAGCACAGCTTAACCAGCGGCAATGATCTTCATCTATCGAGATGGGGCCACACGAAGATCACCGCGGTGGGGGAACCTGAGGCTGGGACAATTAGTCTGGAAAGGCCTCCCGGAAGAGATCCATCTTGACAGCTCTTTTAAAGCCGTCTAATGATGTTGAATTTGAAGGATATCAAAAATCCCTCCAGAGTTTTTACAAGATTAGCAAAATTTTCTCACAGGGGTTCTGCAAACTCGTTAAGCCTAGCACATGCTGCGCTGCTCTCTGTGCAACTAATCTTTTAAGATAAGCAGTAAACAGGTTTTGTTGTTGTACACAGACTTACATATTCTGAAATTGTTGGAAATATACCATTCATACTGAGCCCAGATAACAAAGATTTTTAAAGTGAAAAGAAGCAAAGAGTATGGACTCTTTCAACTGAAATTCAGAGAGGTTTGCAAATGCATGAGTGCTGATCACACTTTGACTTTTCAAAAATATTTTTAAAATTTCAATTGGCAGACTTGTTTGTTTGGTTCCCCGCATAACTGGAGTTCCCTTCTCTTTCAGGTATATAAGTTCTTAATCCTTTCAAAATGTTCATCATGCTGTTGTCTTTCCTTTTCCATGTCCTGGAAAATGATCTGGTAAATGAAACTGAAACAACACAGAGACAAGGAACAAGACTAGAACCTTCACTAGAAATTGTTGTCACAATAATAATCTTGATCTAAACCAGTGTTTCCCAAACTTTGGTCCTCCTGATGGTTTGGACTTCAGCATCCACCCAGAAACCCTAGCCTGGGATTCTGGGAGCTGAAGTCCAAACCATCTGGAGGACCAAAGTTTGGGAACCCCTGATCTAAACAGTGAACTTGCTGTTGCCTGATTGAAGTAGCAACTTTCTCAGATCATAGTACTCACTATGTGCCTCCCTTTTTCTCTGTTATCATACTTTGGATGTATCATGAGATATTGTAACTCACTGGAAACAATTTATGGGGCCAGTAATGGCTAGTGACTAGCAAGTCAGTTGGGCAGTGGACTTGCTCTATTTTTCTTTTTAATTAACTTTAAAACAGCTACACAAGGTGCTGACCTGTATCCCTCCCTCATGTAGATTCAGCACTTTGTGATGGCTCCTTTCATGTTTGGAGTGAGATCTGGAATGGATTCTCTGTTCCACTGACATGAAAAGCACCAGATGCCACTGAATGGGATGAGTATGCTTCCATTCTTTCTGTGTATATTTTCTGCAGGATGATAATGCCCATGAAAGAGCTATAAATCAATGGCAGGGGATGGGGGTCAAATAATATATAGTCAGGATGGCTTGAAGAAGAAGAATAGCAAGTCTTCTTAACCATGTTCCTGGAAAATACTCTGTAAACATAGAGGATAGAGAGGAGGCCTTCAGTGCCAACATACTGGTGAAATACCTGTTGGCAGAAGAGAAAAGAAAGACAGATAGTGCAGGCTTATAAAACTTGGAAGTCTTTTGACTGTTGGGATTAAAATAACCAGAGAATTTATTTCATGGCAAATGTACCAGTTGTATATGTAAACGGGCAGGCTTCCTAAACCCTTTAAAAGAAATATGCTATGCAAAATGAACACAAGAACAGGCAAGGATCCCAGGATGAGAATAATTACAAGGAAAGTGGTAATTTAAAGGCAAGCATTAGAAATTGGCATGGTTCCAGCTTCTATAAAGTTGGGTTATTGGAGGGGCAGGCAATGCACAGCTGTATACTAAAATTTCAGTTAGCTTATCTTAAGAAGCAGCTTGTATTGTGGCAATATTTGATACTCTTAAGCAGAACGACAACAAAAAGAGGAAATTATGTTCCTGGAATGTAGAATTCTTTATATCTATATACTGCAATTCAAGTCTGGAACTGCATTTCAACAGCATAATTTGCAAGATATAGTTATATTGGTTATGGAGGTATATTTATGTGTCTATATTATGCACTGCCATAGCATGCGCAGGCAAGCAGCGTTTTGCTTCAAAACATTTCTTATGCTAGACACTTCCCCTCTTCACCTCTTAGGTCACTGCAATATTGTATGTGCTTTGGCATCAGAAATGGCACAGCAGGGTAATTACCAACATGTTTTGATTAATGATAAAGAAACCTAATGTATTATTGAATGATCCCATGAAAAGACAAATAGAAAAGTATATGAAATACATAAGAATAATATTATCGAGTTAGAGACAATGTCCCATCCAGTGTCTTTTCTAAAGCTGGAATGAATAATGTGTGGCCCTCCAGATGATGTTGGACTGCACTTCCCCTTATAGCACAGCTGATGGTGAGGAAAGATAGGACTTTGTGACCCAATAATACCTAGAGGGCTTCATATTTTCCCCTCTTCATCTTAAATTATGAAGAATTCTAGTTCCTGCAGTTGTTATTTGCTATCAAGTTGATTTCTTGGTAGGGTAATCTGTGAATGAGAGACCTCCAACAGTCCTAATCATTAGTGAGGACTCAGGCCTTGCAAAGTCAGGGCTATGGCTTCCTATATTGAATCCTTGTGGTACGGTCTCTTTTCCAGTTGCCTCCCACTTTACAAAGCAATATCATTGTTTCCAATGAGTTGTGTTGTCTCATGGTATTTCCAAAATACAGCAGCCTCAGTGTAGTCATCTTTATTTCTAGTAAGAGTTCAAGTTTGATTTGTTCTAGAATCCAGTAATTTGCCTTTCAGCAGTCCACTGTGGATCCTTCTTCTACATAGGTCTTGCCATGCTGCATACACACCCCTGTTATTACTGTAAATCTAGATAATGCAACTGTTTGGTGGCTGAATTTCAGCAGAGTAGCTGTGGCAAAACAGCAGTGATTGTTTGAAACATGGGAAAATCAGCTTTGGGAAGTCTTCAAAGAATTCAGTTCTGATTTAAAACAAGGGGTGTGCTCCCTCCATGGCTTATTTTCAAATAAAATTGTGCCTTGCCTTTTCTTTTCTTTTCTTTTCTTTTCTTTTCTTTTCTTTTCTTTTCTTTTCTTTTCTTTTCTTTTCTTTTCTTGCTATTACTGTGCTGCCAAAATTCAGTGATAAAATGGCAAAATGGGTGGCAGTTCTGGGTGTAGCAAAATGTGGGGAGTATACACAGTCTACAGACCACATGGCACCTACCACTTTGCTCTTCCTTTTTAAAAAGTCAGCCAAGATGGAAACTGTAACCCCTTCTTGTTATGTGAAGTAATACTTGGCCTATCTTGGATATGCTAGAAACTATCTGAGGTTTACTTGGTAGAAATTTTTGTACTCTCAGCTGGACAGACTAACATTTGCTGTCACTTCATTGGATCCATGCCTCTGTCAGTTATCAAAGGGAACTTACTGCTTCTCAGATTTGTAGCCTAATGCTTCTTTTTGATAATGAAACATATTTTTGAATCTTTATAACACAGTGCCAAGAATAAGAGCTGCAAAACGAGGCATAGGATCGTTCCCTTAATGCACCTAGACTAGTTTGAAATAATTAGATGCATCCATCTATCCATTGCCTCCTTGCTGGGCTTTGGTTGTAAAAATATAGCTGCTTACTGCTTAGCATAATAGGCTTACAATGTCTTGTGGTCCCTCCAGACACCAATATGAATAATGTACGAGGCTGGTGTTGCTTTGCAATGGGTATTAAAACTTCAGTTGTCATTTTGGGTGAATCTCTGAAACAGATGTGAAAGAGAGAAAGGGAGAAGCAGAGACTGAACTTCACGCTATAATAATGTTACAGCTAGAGAGCATATTATTTCTTTCCCAGATAAATAATAATTTATTTCAGAAGTAAATCTACCATATTGAGCTGATTACAGGGCTGTAGCCCTGTAGTTTTATTGACTGTCTACATAAGCCAAGGTTAAGTATTATAGTGCAGCTTATAATTAAAGCTTTCAAAGTCAACATGGCAAAGGAGTGGGGTGGGGGTGGGGATAACAGATGGATTCTTTGCAGTTCTCTCTCTGATAGGATTGTTGCATTTTCAAGAAAATATGTCTGAACGTCTTTTCTTTCTCTCTCTTGCCTCAGTGAACAGCATGTGGTTCTTTTTTTAATGCCTCTTAAGCATTTGATATGAAATGGAAAACAAGTTGCAAAGACAAGCTCAGGCATGCTTAAACAAGGTTGTAGTCAGCCTCATAGGAAGGCCTTTGGGAGATAAATTGTGTGCATTTTGCCATATTTGACTTACTATGTTCTGCTTAACTTTGATTAAACTGGATGCAACTGTCTTTCAATTAAACTGGCTTAATTTTAAGTACAAGATAAATTATATCCTGTGAACCAATCTAGCTTTCATCCAGATCTGTTTCCTTGGCTGAACTGGAACAACTTTTTTTTGTAGTCACATAACTATTATTTAAATTGAAAATACTTCCCAAATGTTTCTGCTTGCATGCACATGGTGCACAGCTATTACAGATAATCAGGGAACCCAAGTTCTAAATTATAAAACAAAGCATGAAAGTGTTTCATTTTTTAAACAAGCTTCTTAGGCTTGTTTAACTATCCATCCTTATTTCCCTGATGGTGTAATCTGTGTCTCTGGATGATCTATAGAAGGCAGCCTACATCTGTTGCATTCCAGATATCTTGGACCACAACTCTTATCATTCTTTTTTTAATTTTATTTTTTAAATTTTCATATAATTTATATACATAAAAAAGGTTTTAGCGATAATCTTCTCCAAAATTGGTGGTTTGATAATTAAGTAACCCCCAACATACATCTCTATTTACCACATACGACTTCCTCTGTCCAATGACAGCTCCCAAGCCCAACATTTTCTTTTGGACTGTTTACATAAACTGAACCAGTTCCCAACATAGTTCCCTGAAATCATTATCCTTTAAGAAAAAAACATGCTTACTTATATACCAAAAGTTCTTACATTCTTTCACTTCTTTCATTCTTTCCTGCTCTTATTTCCATCTTTCCTTACAATACCCTATGAATGGAGACCATTCCTCTTTAATTTGCTTTATATCTTTATTATTCAGCAGACCTGTTAATTTATCCATCTCTATTATTTCTATGATTCTCGAGGTCCAGTCATCTAAAGTGGGTACTTCCTGGCTTTTCCATTTTTGCACTATACTCAATCTAGCTGCGGTAATCATTATCCACCAATGCTTCTTTTCAAACTGTACTGGCATATTATTTAGCATATTCAATAAATAAATTTCTGGTAACATTCTAAAATTGATTTTTCAGTATCCTTTCAATTGTTATATGTATCTGTTTCCAAAATTTTGTCAGCTTCAGACAGCACCACCAAACATGAATCCAAGTTCCAATAGTAGATTTGCATTTCCAGCAATTACTTGATTTGATGTTATATATCTTTGCCATCTTCTTTGGTGTTAGGCACCATCTCTGTTCCATCTTCCAATAATTCTCTTTAAGACTTTGGGATTTAGTAAATATTCTATTTTTAGTTCTAGTGTATTCCCAACTGTCCAAACTTATACTTCTCCCACAATCTGAGGCCCATACAAACTCCTTGGTTTTTAGTCATGTTGGCAGAGGTTGATGGAAGCTGCAGTTTAAAACATTAGGTTGTGAAAGGCCCAGTATTCTTCTTCTGCCATATTTTCTGGTGGTGTCCCCTCCATAACCTCTGTTCCTTTGTTCTCTTCTGTTTCTGGAACACAGTGAAGGTATCAGATTTAAAGATAAAGATTATATCCCAGCACATGCAAATGCAGCAATCCTTTTAGCTACTTTTGCCCTCTCTTCACAAGATATACCATCATGCATATACAATTTACTGTTACCCTTCCAGTGGCTACGCTGCTTGAGACCTTTTGTTATAATTCTTTCTTTGCCTTTTTTTTGACCTGGCTTGGATATGCATCAAATTTTTTGATCACTTTCTGAATCATATTCATATTCACTAGGTTTATAATTAGAATTGTAAGTTTCCTATGATAAGTTTTCCTAAGTTTTCAATGCTCTGAAAGTGTCTCTCTGCAGCTCGGCTTTGCTACATAAGGAATTGCCCCTGAATCGATTACGGTACTTTCTTGAGAATATTTTAACAAGACAGACTTGGGTGAACATCTAGTGTTGTGGAACTGGAGTTTGGTTCACATAATGGGATTTTTTTTTCTTCCCCAGATCTCCATCCATCTGTTCTACGGAGTCCTTGAAACCTCTGCATGAGATTTTAAGGGCATGGGGGGCAAGAGAAGAGGATCTCTCTCTCATTCACTCACTGTTATTGGCAGAAGATGTTAAAATTTCTAGGACAGGTTTAACTGGATACATCCCAAAATGTCAAGTTCTTTTGACTATCAAACATTTGGAGTTGATGTGAAAGGTTCAAAGCCATAGTCCTTGGACAGTTTTAACAATTATTATGCAGCAAATTTAGGGCCCTTACCAGCATTACCACATGTAAATTAATCCATGACCTGGAAAAAAAAGAGCTTCAAGCTCTTTATTTTGCTCTGGCTTTTCAAATAGGGATGTTTCAGAATAGTAAGCATAATGATGAGACAGACACTGGTTGTCTTTGCCAAAATACATAAAGCATGTCAAGAATACCCACTTTTACCATTCCTCTGACTTAACTTGCCACTGTTTATATGGATTCTTTCCATTGTTTTAGGGACTATCAGTACATGGCACCTTCATACCAATTTGCTTTGAACTGAAAATGCAAGAGAAGTAACGCATTTGTAAATTTGTAAATTCTTCTGTAAATTAATGGAGTAACTATTCATTGTCTAAGAAAACCCAGTGAAATTTATGGTTTATTATTATCATCATCATCATCATCATCATCATCATCATCATCCCACCCCTCTGCAATGCAATCGGGGCGGCTTACAATGTTAAAACCAAGACAAATACATATAAAACCCTAGAACTCTCCCACCCCTACATTCTGACAAACAACAATGCAAACAAAGATATATTTCCAGATATCTGTGCCATTCCACTGAAATGTCAAATTTAGTAGTAAAAATAATATAAAGACACCAAAGCTTTTAATATACACATGTAAGCTCTCAGGCTAAGAACCTGATAGGTGTTGCCATAAGTCGACAGGCAACTTGAAGGCACTTACACACACACACACACACATTCTTTGCTCAGTTGACATCAGTGATTACTAATTTTTCCTGTCATTTACAAGACACTTCTGCAAAAAGACATGTTTAATAATATTCTTTTTTTAATATGCACACACACAGTAATTACTTCACATGCCTGGATCAGGAGAAGATCTTTCTGGATCCTGGGAGAGACATTTGCAAACCCATTCTTAGTAACAGATAGGATAA
>CM034703.1:309950446-309961592 GCA_020142125.1 Phrynosoma platyrhinos
AAAGCCCAGGCAGTCCTTACCCGGCCATTGCTCAGGCCCCGCCCCCCAGAACGTCTTCCTGGTGCAGCGTCTTCCTTAATACGCTGCGCCAGAAGGGGCACAGAAGAGCCGCATAGTGGCTCTTGGAGTGTCCTTTTTGCTGGCTCTGAAAGGAGTGGCATTTTGCTGCTTTTTTCCAGGCCAGCAAAAGGGAAGATTGGAGCCGAAGCATGGGGCAGCCTTGGCCCCAATCCTCCGCTTCCCAGGGTGGCCCAGGGCCGCCTGTCTTCTTCTGATTTCCTGACTGTAGTCCCGATTTCTAGCAATGTTTGATCCCAGGTACAGGAATTCTTTTGCTATTTCTATTTCTTCATTGTCTAGGTTGAACTTGTGAAAGTCCTTGGTGGTCATTATTTTTGTTTTCTGTATGTTCCACATTAAGCTTGCCTTTACACTTTCTTCTTTGATCTTTCTTAGTAGATGTTCCAAGTCTGTGAGGTTTTCTGCTAGTATTATGGTGTCATCTGTGTATCTTATTGTTGATATTCCTTTCTCCTGTTTTCACTCGTCTTTCTTTTGTGTCGAAGCCTGTTTTTCTTACAATATGTTCTACATATAAGTTGAACAATAGGGTGAAAGGATACAGCCTTGTCTGACTCCCTTGCCAATTGGGAACCATTATGTTTCTCTGTGTTCTGTTCTGAGCGTAGCCTCTTGTCCTGAGTACAGATTCCTCATCGGACTATCAGAATGTGCTGGCACTCTCATGTCTTTAAGGATGTTCAATAGCCTTTTGTGTTCTATGTAGTCAAAGGCTTTGCTGTAGTTTATAAAGCAGATGCTGATTTTCTTTTGGAATTCCCTAGTGAGCTCCATTAGCCATGGTATGTTTGCAGTGTGATCCCTAGTGCCTCTTCCTTTCCTGAACCCTGCTTTGACCTCTGGGATCTCTGTTTCCATGTATGGTTGGAGCCTATGTTGCAGAATTTTGAGCATGATTTTACTTGCATGGAAGATGCTATGGTCCTATAGTTGCTGCAGTCTCTTGTGTCTCCCTTTTTGTGGATGGGGATGTATATTGATCTTTTCCAATCGGTTGGCCATTATTTTGTTTTCTATATCTGTTGATATGTTGGTTGGCACTAAAGTTAACTCTGTCAATGTGGATTGCAGCAGTTCAATTGGAATATCATCTGTTCCTGGTGATTTGTTTTTCGCTATTTCTCTTATTGCAGTTTACATCTCACTTTTTAGAATTTGGAACTCATCTTCATATGGCTCTTCATTCCATGTGTCCTCCATTTTGTCATCTTTTTTGTATAATTCTTCTGTGTATTGCATCCAACATCTTTTTATTCCTT
This sequence comes from Phrynosoma platyrhinos, assembly GCA_020142125.1. Classification (NCBI taxonomy): domain Eukaryota; kingdom Metazoa; phylum Chordata; class Lepidosauria; order Squamata; family Phrynosomatidae; genus Phrynosoma; species Phrynosoma platyrhinos. The sequence continues at coordinate 309,951,787 of CM034703.1, forward strand.
CTTAGTCTTGAATTATGTTATTTTTTATTGTCATAGATCATCTCAGTCCTTGGTTTGAATTTTCCTTTGATTTCCTGGATCTTCAGAAATAGATCTCTTGTTCTTCCCTTGTTGTTGTTGTCTTCTATTTCTCTGCATTGGTCATTGTAGTAATTTTCTTTATCTTTCCGCACAAGCTGTTGTATTCATAATTTTAATTTGTTCCTAGCTCCCTTTTTTTCTTCTTCTCTTCTTTTCTTTATTGTTTGTAGTGTTTTTTCTGTCATCCATGGTTTTTTCTCTTTCTTTTTGTTTGTTGAAAGTGTCTGTCATATTTTATATATATGATGTGTGTGTATATGACCATATATAATCGACTATATGTTGACCTCAAGTGCAAGTGGAGGGCAGGCTTGTGGGCCAAAATTATGGATTTTGATATGAGCCATGGATAAATTGTGGGTAAAAATGAAAGGTCTGTAAGAAGGGATATAAAGGACGAAGCAAAAGCAAATTATATCAAAGGTCTTACAAACATTTTGACAGGCATAACTGTTTGTGCTCACCTGAAAAGCTAGATGTATGAGGAGGGAACTATGGGAAAATGTGGTTGTGAGATGTGTGGGAGAGGTCGCCAGGTGCAAGCAGGACTAAGAAAACACACATTTCAAAAAGGATATGATAAAAAAAGCAAAGAAAATGACAACTAGTTAGCAGTGATTGTAGCCTTTAACTTTAATGTGATAACTTTGCCTGATTTTAGCCCAGAAAAGCTGTTGAACATAAATGTCTTATTCCTATCCTTCAAGACCTGATTCTTCTTGGTGCTTCTTTGATGGGAAGTACCAAAGAGCTTCTACCGCTGTCATTTCCCCACCCAAGCATTCAAAAAGTCAGACGTGACGGCATGGCAGAGAGAGTAGAGAGGATCAGTGCTTCTTTTAGGTGCTCCCAGGACAGACTAAGCTTTTGCCTTTTGCCACTCTACTCAGAAAAAAGTCTGGTTCCTTTTTTTTTTTTTAAGAGTTAAAGTAAAGTACTCACATTGGCCCTTGGATAAGTTGACTCAGGTTTTGGGGGTCAAATTTTCACTACGCTTTCTAGACTTAAACATGAGTATATACAATATGCACTTTGTGGATATGGGTCATTGGGGAAGGTGGGTCCATTTGCTGCTCCATCTCAGGCAGCAAAATGTCCTGGGCAGGCCTTGTCTACCTCCACAAAGTCACAACCAGGGTACTTTGGCCAACTTTCAACAAAAAACACTCATTTCTAGTTCCAAACAGTTCTATTTTAAATAGTGTGTATTGCAAGAAGTTTTATTTTCCATTTCTTTTGCCAGGGCAGGCATTTGCAGGGTAATTGCAACAAGAACAAAAAAGGCAGAACCCCTAGCAAGGGAAACGGTTTGAACAACAAAAGAAATTCAGCTCACCCTTTGATATTACAGCTCTTAGCCTTTGCAGCTGTCTTTCTCTTATCCCTCACTCACTTCCTCCTTTTCCCTTCAGGGAGCAGCTTTTGACCTTTTTAACTGTGTCGTGGTTGGCCTTTTCTTCCAGGCCTTCCTGGCCTCCTCTAAGGCTATTAGCCTTTAGAATGGTGCTACTCACAAACACAGAACAAAAAGGTGCCAGAGCAGGAAAAACACACACACAAAGCAACCACATCTACTCTTTTCAGTTGCTAAGTCCAGCTCCTTTTTCTACAGAGAGGCAAAAAGGGGAAGGATGAGAGTGAGAGGAAGAAAAGTCAGAAAGTTTTACATAAGTAAAAGGGGGACTATTGGAAATACCCTTAGCAATGGGCTTTATCATATCGGGGATGGGACGTGATTGTTCCATCCCTGTCCTGTGCTTATTCCGCGATTGCAGGAAAAACTTTAAGACAAAATCATGCTTATCTGGACATTATCCCATCCAGAAAGTGCGATTGAACATGATTGCGCAAAAGGTTTTCTCACTAAATTGCACTGATCCTGTGAATGTCCCGTGAATGAAGTGGAATTGACCCCTAATTTCCCCTAATTTTGTATTATTGAAAGATCCCGGTAATATGATTTTACTTCATTGATGGGACATTGACGGGATCAGTGCGATGTGTAGAGAAAACCTTTCATGCGATCTTGTTCAATTGCGCTTTCTAGACAGGATAAAGACACCCGTCTCTGTGTGATAAAGTCCATTGTAATGTATGGAGAAATAAAGTTTTCAATCTAATTGTGGACTTTGAAAGTATCGGTTGAGTCTCCTTTATCTGAAATGCTTGGGACCAGAAGTGTTTGGCATTTGGGATGTTTGAGGATTTTGGAATACCTGTTTTTGCATATACAAGCACAATGAGATATCTTGGAGATGGGACCTAATTCTGAATACAGAATTCATTTATGGTTCATATACACCTCATAAACATAGCCTAAAGGTAATTTTATACAATAATTCTAATAATTCTGTGCATGAAACAAAGTTTGTGTAGACTGAGACATCAGAAATCAAAGCTATCCCTGCCTTAGTCACCCATGGGAAAAACTTTGGTTGCTGGAATATTTCAGATTTTGGAATTCTGGATAAGGGACACTCAACCTGCAGTAGTTTTCTGGACTCAGAAAACAGATGTGAGATGGCTTGTACCAGTGAACATAATGTCATCTCAAAAGTCCTAGCTTAGTGGCACAGTGCTAGGATCATGGGAACCTGATCTATCAGCTTTGTAAAATGTTTTGTGTCAGGCTGAAAATAAATGACATCACCCTTTCAGAATTCACCACCCCTGTCTGAGATGGTGAATTTTTTTTGCAAAGCAGAGGGCTGAATTTTGTGACAAGTAGGGCTGGATCAGAACATTTTTCTGCCTGAGTTGGTGCACCACCTAAATCAAGGTTTACTGTAGATTTCGGAATATTTTATAAATGGTTTATATCTGAAGAATTCTAAGTGGCACACAAGATAATAACACATTTAATTGTCACGAGACAGAGAATTAAAATGTTGTCCATGAAATAGATGGGAAGACTCTCAAATTAGAGAGGCAATTCCACAAGTGTTTTTTCTCTATTCTTGGCAATAATAACATATTATATAATTAAGTATTTGTTGCCTTTTCAAATTATTTGTTTAACAATTATTTGTTTATAAAGATTTTATTTTCAAAAATACAATACAATACAAAAGGGTTATACATCAAGCATTAGGTAGGTAGGTTTTTAGTAAAAACAGTTGTAAACAGTATTGGCCTTTTATACATTGTGCTTAATTGTCTTCTTCCCTTTTTTCATTTGTTATCAATTTGTATTCATTTATATATTCTTATGTCTTTGGTCCAAAGTAAATATTGTTAACAATTGTATGTCCATTAAAATGGGTTTCTCTTAAGCTTCAGCTAGTTTTGTTGTGGACACCATGAGGATGATTCTTCATAGGCAATCATACATGTATACTACACTAAGCAGACCTAAATACCCTAAAGGCACCAGACCCTATCTCATATTGGAAACTAAGCCATCAACCATGGTTAGTACTTGGATGAGAGAATATCAATGAGTACTAGGTGCTGTGGTTTATATTTCAAAGGAAAGAAATGACAAAACCACTTCTTAGTATTCTTTGCCTAAGGGCCTTTACAGACTGCCATAAATAATGCAACTTGAGTCCACTTTAACTGCTGGCTCAGTGCTAAGGAATCATGGGAACTGTAGTTGATTGTGGCACCAGAGCTCTCTGACAGAGAAGGCTCAATGTCTCAGAAAAAAATACAATTCCCATGATTCCCTAGCACTGAGCCAGGGCAGTTAGTCAACTCAAGTTGCATTGTTTCTGGCAGTCTGTAAAGGCCCTAAGATAACTTCGAAAAATTCATGGCATTGTCATAAGCCAGCAGTTGATTTGAATGCACATACACAAAACAAAATTGTCATATTGGGTTTTTTCATGCAAGGACCTTAATTTAAATGTTAGTTTTGCAAGTAGGGCAGTAAACCATGCCCTGTGAAGTCAGGTTCTTAAAGAAAGGTTGGCTATGGATCTTCAGTTCTTGATGAACTCTCTTTCATGACATTCACAATCTGATGTTTGACAAAAATGACAAAAAGCTCTTTTGAAGGACCCAAGAGTGACAACTTCCATGCCATTCTCTGCAAATTCCATGGTATGCCCAACCTAGGATTTCAATGAACAAATTAACTAGCAATATGCATGATGTAGTGGTTTGATTGTTGAACTTCAACTCTGGAGGCCAGAGTTTGATTCCAGCTCAGCCATGAAGCCCACTGGATAATCTTGGACAAGTCGCCCAAGATCCTCAGTCTCAGGGGAAGGCAATGACAACCCCCCTCTGACCAAATATATCCAAGAAAACCCTGTGATAGGGTCACCATAAGTTGGAAGTGACTTGAAGGCACACAACAACAATAAAGTGGTTTGAGCATTGGGCATACTCTGGAGACCAGGGGTCTAATCCTGGCTCAGCCATGAGAACCCACTGGGTGACCTTGGGCAAGTCTCACTCTTTCAGCCTCAGAGGATGGCAATGACACACACACACCCTGAAGAAACCTGCCAAGAAAACCCCATGATAGATTCACTTTAGGATTGCAATAAGTTGGAAAAACGAGTTGGAAGCATACAAAACAACAAAAGTGTGGTAGCAAACAGCAGCAGTATCCTATCACCCTCTTCCAATGCCCTGGAAAATGAGCACAGGGGGCTTCTGAGGAAATGAAAGCCAGTTATTGAATAGTGTTGCAACTTGTGTTGCAAGTATCAGCCAAAATAGCTTTTTTCAAAACAACAAGAACAACAATCACAAACTGCTAAAGCTAAAATATCAAAGCTAACATTTGTATTTGGTGCCAACACTAACCACAAAAAACTGCAGGGAAATCAGCATCCCTGGAGCCCCTAATCCTCTCTCACTAGTTTCCCTCTCTAGTTTTTGAGTACTGAAAAATTCAAGCCAAAGGTATAAATAATCATATTGTTGACTCAACACTAATTTTGCTGTTGAAAAATCATGACCTTATAAATGACAATAAACCACCGAATGTGATGCAGATGGAAGATGACTTCACCACATTGTTTTGATCAAATTGTGCCTGGTCTTTGGTAGGGATGCAAATTTCCATACATTTCATTCTCACAAACAAGGCAAATAATTTTACTAGTTGTTGAAAATTGCACAGTTTTTGATTACTGTTTATCATTTGCAAACTGTTCTGTGCAAAAAAATGTTTTTGTGCAGAAAATCCAATTTTCTGTACAAGAAAAAAGTCTTCTCAGAAAACAAGTTCTTACACAGAAAACAGTATTTTCTTTACAGAAATGTTATTTTCTGTTCAGGAAACTTGTTTTCTGTACCTGAATGTTGTTGTTTTTTGTATTGGAAATACTACACCTTCTGTACACACAGAAAAATCATGTGTTGGCTTTTTTCACACAAAGTCCCAAACTGTGAATATCTTTACCTGTGTAGGATTCTCCCCATCAGAGTTTCGCACCATTACAATTTAAAAAAGCAAAACTATTTTTTCCAATATTTTTCATTATTCTTTCCATCCCTAGTCTCTGGACAAAGCCAGTAGCTGTAATTATAGAATTATCTGAATAAGTTTGAATTGGTTTTTGTCTAAGAAACTCTTTGGATTTGTTGTTGGAACACACCGTCCTTGGTTCAAAACACACTGCAAGAATAATAGAGTTTGAGATCATTTTAATTGCCCTGGCACAATGCTAAGGAATTCTGGGAACTGTCATTTTGTGAGACATTTAGCCTTCACTGTCAGAGAGCTCTGGTGCCACAATAAACTACAATTCCCAGGATTCCCTAGCACTGAACCAGGGCAGTTAAAGTGGTCTCAAACTGGATTATTTCTGCAGTGTGTTTTGGACCCTAGTCTCACCTCCAAATAGATCTCAGGGGTTTTACAGATGGCGCAAAGTGCCATCTTTGAGCCAAGGAAGGGGAAGGGCAGCCAGATGCCGGGTGCCCCAACCCCTTCCTGAGGACGTCATTGTAGCAACTGCCATTGCACACAGCGAGCGCTCCGATAACATCCTTCCATCGCAGCAGCCAGATATGCTGCGACAGAAGAGACAGAAGAGGCACACGCTGCCTCCTCCGGCACCCTTTCTGCGCCTTGATGAAGGAGCGCTATTTTAGCGTTCCTCCTAGGGCTGGCCAAATAGTGGATTGGGGCCGAGGAGTGGGGCAGCTTTGACCCCAATCCTTGCCTCTCAGGGCAGCCCATGGCTGCCCGTCTGTAGAGGCTCTTAGTCTGCACAGAGGAGCTGATGAACAGATGTATATCTTGGCAGGGACAGTCCGATTTAAGCCCTGCCATCTTACTTTTTCAGCTGCTTTTAAATGCCCCCGTTTCTCTTCCCCTCCTGCTTTCCTCCTCTGTCCTTTCACAGATAGGGGATGCAGACCAGGGCGTCGGAGACACCCTGGTCCAGAGCGCCGCCGGAGTTCAGCCTCCGGACCGCGGCGCTCCAGCGGCGCATCTAAAAGGAGCACCAAATTGGCATTCCTTTTAGATTTAAGGGAAAGTGCGCCCTAAAAGTGGCGGGCGCACTTTCCCTGACTCAAACGGCGCAGCGCATGTGGGCGCTGTGCCGTGAGGTCATCCCCGGTGCGCCGGCCGTCCGGACGGCCGGCGCTTCTGGGGGCGACCTCGGGGAGAGGAAGGGGCGCCGCTCGTGCGGCTGCCCCTCCTCTTCCCTGCCCGGAAGACGGCTCAATTAGCCGTCTGCCGAGGCAGATAGTTAACTCAGCTGGAAGGAGAAGGAAGAAGGAGGTAGACTCTTGCCCTTTCTGTAGGCTCACACAAAACCAAACTGCTCCAGCCTTTCCTAGCTTATGTGTTCCTCTTTTAGACAATCAGAAACAAAACACCACAAATAAGTGGTAAGCGATGAAATAAAAGGGGGACATTTGAAATGTTAATCCAACTACTGTTGGGAACTGCTTCTGATAAAAGACTTTGGTGATAATCAAGAACTGAGCTTTCCTGCCTGCTCTGATCTTCTCCCTGCCCAAAAGGCCTTTTGGTACAAGTTTCACAAAGAGATTGGTAATGTATCTGGAGCTGAATGGGCCTATAGGTATCAGCCATTCTTTTTTTTTGCTGCAGCTTAGGCCATGACAGACTGACTTCATTTATGGAGCCCACCTACAAACCAGCAGGAAACAAAGAAAGACCACAGAACATTAGCCTATGTGGATTTCTTACTTCATACAAGTTGCAATTTCTGGAAGAGGGAAGGACCTGCAGCAAGAACAAAAGGTCTGAAAGTCTGCCCAGACGACTTGCGCAAAGTGCTGTCTGAAGTCCAAGCTATGAGACAGCGGCAGAACAATGACATCAAACTGCGGAGTACAAAAAGGGACCAGTTTTTGTTCTATGAACCTGTAGCATCTTCTAGTGAACTCAGCTGCTTGTTATGAGATTCATGGCCTACCACAGTAACTGCATGAGAGCAGTCCTCTCTTCCCAGTTCCTTTTTCTTCTGTGTGATATCTTAAACTTAAATTATAAGCATGAACACAGGAATTGTTAAATGCATATCTTGTGAGTTCCCTTTGGAGGTTTGCTATTGCCTTCCCCTGAGGTTGAGAGTATGTGACTTGTCCAAGGTCACCCAGTGCCTGAGCTGGGAATTGAACCCTGGTCTCCAGAGTCATAGTCCAAGACCAAAATAGAATGCCACACTGGCTCTCCAGGATATCATACCCTCCAATATTTTGCAGATGAAAATCAGAACATGGAGCTTATTGCACAGTTAATTAAATTGCCTTACCTGATCTGGTTTAAATTTTAAATCGGGCTGCATCCAGAGCCTATCACAAGGATTTAGCCACCAAAATCGCCTCCCAGGTCAATCCTGTGTCCATCTCCTCTCCTAGGACTGCTCTGGTGGCCATTTTCTCAAGCCAGAAAACTCCCAGCTTCGAAAAAAGTTGCACTGAGTGCCCCTGGGAACAGGAATGGACCTGAGCAGCGATTTTGGCAGCTAAATCCTTGTGATATGCTCTGGATGGAGCCCGATTTAAAATTTAAGCCAGATCAGGTAAGGCGATTTAATTAACTGTGCGACAAGCTTCCTAGTGTGGCCAGGCAACATCACAGTATGGTCAAGATGGCACTAGGTATTCGCGAGGAAAAACACACAGAGGCTGCAGCAATTTGCTTTTTCCTGAGCCTACAGGAATGCTTTACCCCCTCTTCTATTCCTCCTGCTGAGTATGCACTGAGTATTAATTACTTTTGCAATTTGAACCCAATTTGCAGCAATTGAAGTAACAAAAGTGGAAAGGGAGAAGGAGATAGAAATGTTGACATTTTATAGCAGTTGAGAAAGGGGGGTAACAGAAGACTAATTGGGACTGTCCCCAACAAGTTGGGACAGTTGTAGGTATGGGTTATAAATTCTGTCAGTAAATAATTTCCTGCCTAAAGAACTCTTTATTTATACATGAGCATCTTGCTGTTGTGGCAGGGAGGTGATTGGGGGACACATAGGACAGAATGTGCAACTCTTTGCAACATTTATTGTTAGTATTAAGTTGAAATTGTGTCACTATTCTAACTGGAGAGAAGCTATCAAGGTGATCTGTAGTTTCCCTGTAGTGTGTGAAGCCAACATGAGTAACAATCATGCAAGGTAGAATTACCTGGATTCAAGAACTGGATTCTTCCTAATAAAACACACACACATATACACTATATTATAAGATATATTTATTAGTTCAAGAGTGGAAAAGCAAAGAAGGCTGCCAAATTCCAGAAATTAGATAACCATTCAGAAGTCTATATATCATAGAAAAATAAAAGGTAAATGCTGGCTTGGCCAGGAAAACTCATTGGTTGACCTTGGGCAAGTCACACTCTCTCAGCTTCAGAGGATGGCAATGACATACTCCCTCTGAAAAAACTTGCCAAGAAAACCCTGTGATAGGTTTGCCTTAGGGTCACCATAAGTTGGAAAAGGCGTGAAGGGCACACAAGAACAACAATGTCCTAGCTCTAGTAGCTATCCAAGCATAGAGCATGGTGCTTTATGCAAAGCATGATCTGAAGAGCACAGTCGAGGTGGAAGACCAAAGAGTGAAGAAGCTATTAACAGATTTATAGAGGAACCCAACTAGACTTCAGGTGGACCCAAGTAACCAATCAGGTATCATAAAGGCCAAAAATATCACTATTTGACACTCAACTGGGTTTTCACTAGAACTCATCTAAGATCATTCTCTTAAGACTGAAAATGGTCTTTAGACATCGTTGAAATAATTCCAGTGCCAGAGATAACCACTGATGTTTGGAGCATTATGTTATTCTAGACTCAGGGCTATTTTATACTACAGGGGTAGAATTAGAGGGATCAGTATTTAGGGCCCTAACCACTCCATCCAACGTCATCTGGGGGAGATGTGCGGGCCCATCTCCATCGGGCCTAGCCTGGGTGGAGGAGCCCTCCCTCCACTCCATCCAACATCATCTGGGGGAGAGGTGCAGGTCCATCTCCATCGGGCCTGGCCTGGGAGGGGGAGCCCTCCTTCCACGCCATCCGACGTCATCTGTGGGGGAGATGCGGGCCCATCTCCATCGGGCCTGGCCTGGGAGGGGGAGCCCTCCCTCCGCTCCCTCCGGCGTCATCTGGGGGAAGATGCAGGCCCATCTCCATCGGGCCTAGCTTAGGTGGAGGAGCCCTCCCTCCACTCCATCCGACGTCATCTGGGGGAGAGATGCAGGCCCATCTCTATCGGGCCTAGCCTAAGTGGAGGAGCCCTCCCTCCACTCCATCTGACATCATCTGGGGGGGAGATGCAGG
>CM034703.1:309973689-309987802 GCA_020142125.1 Phrynosoma platyrhinos
CCCTGGCCTAACATATTTGTTGTTCTCCTCTGAAAATGTTTTCCCCCTTTGTTTTGGATGAAGTTAGACCAGCAAGTTGGTCACTAAGTCTTAAGTCAGTTCAGTGCATCATTCATTGCTGAAGTTACTTGAGTCCGAGTCAAGTCCAAGTCAATCAATTCAAGTCTATATATTTGTACTATGTCCGAAGAAGCAGGTTTATATCAATCAAAGCTCAAATGAAAATTAAAACCAGTTACTTAAAGGTGCTGCAACATTTTTTTTTCATTTCTCCCCCCACCACTCCTTTTTATATTACTAAATGTGAAGCCTTCCCCCAAATTTCTTGCCATCTCTGATAGCGAGGGAGGAATTAGTTTTCTGCTACTGTGCATGCTGTTTAAACATTTGCCTTTCTCCATGACTATAAATATTTAAGGCAGTGTTCTCAAATCTTGTTTTATTACTTGTTTTGCTTCATTTATACACTGTAATAAGATAAATTTGGAACTCAGCATTTCCTTAGAACTTGCTGTGAAACAACTGTATGTCTTTTTCCTAGGACTGTACAGAATCTTCACTTGTGAATATTTTCAGGGTGAACATAATTCCTTTTGGCTGCCAAAAGTGAAGCCTTGCTCAAAGCCTTGTTCCTCACCTTCTTGTGACATGGTTACTCATCAGCCAGTTCTAGACTCACTCTAGTGGTCAGACTTTCTTTTTCTTTCCCTTTGGTCTTCTTTACCCTACCACTAATGACACCATCATGTAGCCTGGGAAATATGTGACTGTCCAGATGTTGTTTGACTGCATGTCCCATTATCCCTCACCAGTAGCTGTTCTGCAGCTCCCATCATCCCTCACCATTGTATGAAACTTGCAGTCCCAAAATCATCATGAAGGCCACACATGTTCCCCAGCTCTGTAGTTGCCAGTCGAATCTTTCTACATTATGGCATTTCAGCAATGTCATACACTGAAAGCTAAGAAAGCACATTCTGATAGAGGGCTGTACTTCCTGTTTTGCATTGCTGTTACTCTGAGACTGACCAAGATCTTGGAGTGAATATGTTGCGATCACAGTACTCAATAGGCAGTCTACATGACAATGGAAGTGAAGATAAGCAAAACCAATTCAGAATAAGGGGAGTGCTTGTTGCTTCCCTAGGCAGCCTATTCATTACTCATCTGAATTTGTAGCAAATAAATTCTTTTCCAGTTTAATTTATATATTCTAACCTGTAGCATACTTGTCATAGAATCATAGAGTTGGAAGAGACCACAAGGGCCATCCAGTCCTCTGCCATGCAGGAAATTACAATCAAAACATCCCAAACACCTTAGCAAAAAGAGCAAGAACTGTTGCCTCTACTTTCTTTTCCTGTTGTTCTCTTCCACTACTTGAAATGTACCCAGAAGCATCTTCCTAGCCAGTCCTGGAAAGAGAAGACTGGACAAATCTGCCCTTTAATCTTATTTAGCAGTGCTATTGTTAGGTTCTTCCCCAGGTCTTACATTGCTAGTATATTTCTACATCATACCTCTGTCCATGTGTCCACTAGAAAATACCTTAATTGTAGTCACCGAAGAAGGAGTTATAGCCATATACAGTTGGCCCTTCTTATCCATGGATGATTCTTTATCCACGGATTCAAGTATTCACTGTTTGAAAATACTATATGTATAAAATACTATATATAAAAAATACTATACACACACATATATAAATTCTAAAAAGCAAACCTTTCTTAAATCATTTTAAGGGACATTGTTTTACTACCCGTTGTTTTTAATGGGACTTGAGCATCTATGGATTTTTGTATCTATGGGATCCTGGAACCAAACCTCATGGATACAAAAGGCTGACTGTCAGTACAGCACCTATATCCTCTGGGGTGATGTTCCAAGACTTCTCCCCCCTCCGATGGATACCTGAAACCATGGATAATAGGGAACCGTTATTTTCAATGAGACCAATGACTTCTGGCCTAAGTGTACCATAGAATCACACTAGAAAACCTAGAAATGTCCGGAAAGAACACTTCTCTAGGCATTTCTTGGTCCTCCCGCACAATTCTGCAGTATATTAGACTGGAGGTTGACCATAGAATTACACTGGAGGACCTAGAAGGAGAGAACCTATATTTATCATTGTACTGTATTTATCATTGGTTAACTCTACCTTTGTAGCCTGGAGATTGCTGATGAAATCATGCAAATGAAAATAAATTGCTCTTAAGCACAAGGACAGAAATGTACAAATATACCATCAATCACTTAAAAAAATTAGAACATATTAAAATGTGTTGCAGTTCTAGGAGGTGTAAAAACTGTTAGGAGATTCTCTAAAAGCTGGTACTGCTCTGAAATAAAAAAAAAGTCTGATTGTTTTGCCTGTCTTATTTAAGCGGCAGAAGACAGTTTGTAGTTCTGGTAGGCTGCAACATGGTAGTGAACATTTCAGCTCTATTTCTGTCATTTGCTTTGTGAGTAATTTTCAAATATTAATAGAATCATAGAGTTGGAAAAGACCACAAGGGCCGTCCAGTCCAAATACACTGAGTACAGTTCATAAAATGCTGTACTTGAAGAGATGCTGGCCCAATAAGAGAAGAAAAAAAATCTGATCCCAACTTTTGTTAAGGCTTAATTCTTTTTCTGCTATTGGTTAGGTCTGGTAGCTTCTAGAGGTTTTTAATTCTTCTAGCTGTGGTAATTCTCCTTTAATAGATATGAAAAGGAGAGGAAATAGAACTAACATTGCATAATCAATGACAACCCAAAGCAAACTTTTGTGGTGAAGAAAATCTTTCCTAGAAACTTATGAGAGTCCCCACCTCTTCCAGCATGCCATTGTATTGTTCTTGGGCTGCATCTGCACTGCAGAAATAATACAATTTAACTACCATGGCTCAATGATATGGAAGTCTGGAATTTGCAGTTTTGTGAAACATTTAGCCTTTTTGACAGAGAGCTCTGGTGCCACCACAAAGTACAAATCCCAGGATTCCATATCAGTCAAAGCAGTGTCAAACTGCGTTATTTCTGCAGTGCAGATTAGACTGAGGAAGAACAAAAGACAGGAAACAAGAAATGACTAAGGACTGTATCACTTGGGGGAAATCCTGTGCAGAAACGGGGTTTTAAATAGAAAAAAACCCCCGCAAAACCAGGTAGATTTTCAGATGATGTCAATGTTAAACTGTGGTTAACCGGAATGGAAAGTAGTCAAAAGCTGCTTCTTTTTACTTTTGGAAAATCCTGAAAGTAAAAAGGAGTGGCTTTTGACTACTTTCCATTCAGGTTAACAACACTTTAATAGTGATGTGTGTGAAAATCATCCCACTTTTGCAGGTTTTCCCCAGCTTTTAAATCCCATTTCCCCCATGTGAGAAGATCCTAAGACACTGCTGCTAAGGTTCTTGAGGTTTAAAAAGGACAGGATAATGGGAGAAGGCTATTGGGGGTATTGCTTATAAGGTTCCTAAGTAAAAATCAACAAAGAAAAGCAAAACAAAGAGCACAAAATCACAAGAGCAGGAAAAGAGGACCCCCCTTTCCATGGACCTCTTGCAGGGTATTAGATACAAACTGTCCAGCACTGGGTATACTTCAGCTCATGCTATAATAAATAGGTGGCTACGACAGTGACATCTTTGCTTTCTGATTGATCAATGTACACATACATTGTTTCATGCACAAAGTTATCAAAATTATTGTGTATAAAATTACCTTCAGTCTATGTGTATAAGGTGTATAGGAAATGAATTTTGTATTTAGACTTGAGTCCTATCTCAAAGATAGGTCATTATGCATATGCATATATTCCAAAATCTGAAACACTTCTGGCCCCAAGCATTTCAGAGAAGGGATGCTCAACTTGTGTATGTATAATCCAGGTGTGCATACATGTATAAAAGAGTCAGAAAGAGTCCTCTGTCTTTCCACCTCCCTCCAAATAAATGTTGCTGAGGTGTTTTTTGTTCTTTAAAAAAAAAACTTTGCTCAAAACTCTTCAGATGTTTTACTTTAGGAATTTAGCTGCAGGCTCAAGAGTAAATAAGGTACTAGATATCAGCAAACATCAAACAGCACTGAAAAGTTGTGCATTAAAAAGCAATAGGGTGCCACGAAAGAGACCTAAGTTCAAATGCAGACTTGCTTCAACAAGGAAGGAGAAGGTTGCCTGGACTGCAGAGGTGAAGCCTACTTTTCCCCATCCCTTCCTCTCTCTTTCCCTTCCCTCTGTGTCTGAGAATTGAGTGCATTAGAGAACATTCTTGCCATCTAATTTATGTAATAGCTTTGCTATCCAGCACGTTGCTTGGTATTTCTTTTTCTTTTCTCTTTGTGTGCCAAGCTTGTTCTCTGAGACTTTGCAGGAAATGAAAAAGCAGAGAGTAAATAAAACTAAATAGGAAAATAAGCTCCAGTCTCCAAATTAATGTGTGTTGAGACCAGAATTGTGGCTTTACTTATTGAGGGGTTTTGGAAATGAATAGAAACAAAGTGGGAAATGGGGGATTTGTATCTAGTAAATATGTTTCTCGTGTCAATTTCTATTAGGGTTAGCCAGTGTCCCTTACTATAAGAGAGGTCCCTTATTTAAGGGCCAGAAAGCTTGTCCCTTACAGGATTGCCCGGTGTCCCTTATTATAAGTGATATCCCCTGTTTGAGTGTTGGAAAGCTTTTCCTGTAATATAGACTGAACAAGATGTAAAAAAAAAACCCACCCAAACCCCTCATTTTGAGGTATAGGCCCTTCATAAAACAGAAATGTGTGCATCATGTTATTTATGACTCTGGAAAATATGTTAATTTTGCAGAGAAACACATGGCTAGGGTTAATTCAAATCAATATATGTATTCGGTATTTGAGCAGAACACAGGCTTGTCAATAACTTCTTCCTGATTGTCGATCCAAAATGTCATGAGTTTGGACTGTCCCTTATTGCTATTTGAAAACTGGCAACACTAGTTTCTACCAAGGGAATTGTTCCATGGATCATACAAACATGGTTTGAAATCTTGTTTTGGTTTTGCACTGGCATAAATGCTGTTACACAAGCAAATGCACTATCCTGGAGGCTGTGCAAGGCGTGTGCAGTGGCACTGGTGAACTGTTGAACAAGACTTGTGTGTCTAGGAGGTTCCGTAAGTGTGGTCAATAGTGGTAGCTGAAAAGCTGGATCAATTGTTGTGCAGAAATAGAATGCATTCTCATACCACCCATTCTGCATCCTTTCCACAATGATACGATCCAATGGCATGAGCCAGCATGGTGTAGTGGTTGAAGTATTGAACTCAAGACCAGAGTTTGAGGAAGGTAATGGCAAAACCCATCTGAACAAATATTGCCAAGAAAACACATAATAGGGTAGCTTTAGGATCACAATAGTTCGGAAATGACTTGAAGACACACAACAAATCCAGTAACTGCAGTGTAATTATGTGGGTATGATTTTACACTCTGCAACCCCAAAACAGGAGCCCAGCCCTAAGGCTGAATGGACCAATGTCCTACTTGATTTAAAGCATCAAAATTACAGCTAGAGCATCTCAAACAAAAGACTGGCAAACAAATGGCTGCCCAGAGAAAAAGCCCACTACACTTCTAGGGCATATTGTGCCTACTAGAAACAGGTTTCTCCTAATATTAATCTTATATCTGTTTTCCTGTACACTATGTCTATCTGTCTGTCTGTCTTTTTCCTTGTGCAGTTCTGAAATGTGCTTAAATTGACTATTTTCACCCTTGGATAGATGGTGCTGGTGAATGTACATATATACTGTCAGAAATTCCAGTCAGACAGCTGCTTGTTTAAAATGCATGTGAATTATGCTTTTTCAACACTGAAGGGAAACTAGTTAAACCACACAATACAGTTTAAATCTCCCTTATCCAAAAATCAGAAATAATGCTCCAAAATCGAAAACTTTTTTTGTGTGTGGCTGAGATAGTGACACCTTGGTTTCTAATGGTTCAATGTAAACAAATTTTGTTTCATGCACAAAATTATTAAAATTATTATATAAAATTACCTTCACACTATGTCTATAAGATGTATATGAAACATAAATGAATTTGTGTTTATAATCAGGTCCTGTCTCCAAGATATCTCATTATGTATGTATATGCAAATGCAGATATTTTTAAATAATTTTTAAAAATCCAAAATCCAAACATTTCCGGTCCCAAGTATTTTGAATAAGGGAGACTCAACCTGTACTAAGAATAGAATATGGAGAAGGCTGTGTGTTCTAGACAGACTTGTGTGAACAAATCCTCATGTGTGTTGTTGGCTTTGCCCTTCTCATTCATTTTTTATTATTTATTTTATTAAAATATTTATAACCTAATGTGTATCAGTAGATCTTTAGGGCAGCATGGATTTAATGTTTAATGTTTAAAATGGATTTAAACATTAAACTACTCAAATGCAGTAAAAGGTTAAACCAGTTTAAAACCTTGTGCCTTCAAAGACTTTGAAAAAAGCCATGCTTTTTCTTGGTGCTGACATGAAGCCAGTGTTGGTGCAAACTGAAAGGCATTAAACAAGTGGGGACCCCACTGGTGGATCACAGAGGAGGGCTCTTCCAGCAGATTTCAATTCCTTTGACAGGCATCAATACAGAGAAGTGTTCCTTCAAGTATCCAGGTCCCAAGCTTTTAGGGTTTTAAATGTCACTGCAAGCACCTTGAATTCAGGCATATTGGCACCCAGTGCAATAGTTTCAATACTGATGTTATAGGGTGTTTATATGATCAGCAATCTAATTTCTGTATCAACTGCAGCTTCTGAGTTGTCTTCAAAGACACATCCATGGACAGTGCATATAGTAGCCCTAACTGAACAGTTACCAGGGAAGGAACTACAGTGGCTAGGCTGTCCCTGTACAGGAAAGGCTGTAGCTAGAAAACCAGTCAAAGCTGACCCCAAGCTGACTGGGCCATGATGTTGTGTCTTCCTTGGAGATACTTGTTTGGGCAGAGACTTGACACACCTGCAGTTCAGTTGGCGTGACCCTAGCTGTTTGCAGGCAGCAAACTCAACAACCACTGAAAACAACTTCAGTTGCCCACTCTTTGAGAGACATCCAGATCAGGCCCGAGATTCTGCCCTGTTCTTCAATCCAGACTACTCTTCTGTGCCCTGTTTGTTTTGGTTCCTCTTGATCTCTGGACTGCTCATCAACTACAAAGCTTCTCAGTTCCCCAAGTCACACATAGCATTCTCTAGGCCTCCAGTGACAGAGATTGAACTAGAATTATTCCAAGTTACCTACTGAGGGGGTATGCAGCAGGAGAGACTGTTTGCCCATTTCCCAGACCTTAGATCCATCAGTCCACAGAGTTTTTAACTTATCTGGACACTGCTTCAATTTATTGCTCTTCATCCTTCCCATTACATCATCCAAGCACTAGTCAAGGACTTTCACAGCTCCAGCTGACTCATGACAAGGAGAAATAGAGCTGAGTGTCCTCAGCATGTCAGCTGCAAAATGTCAAATGACTTCATCTAGTGGTTTTCTAATAACCTCACCCAGCACCCATTTTGACAGAAAATACATTGCTGAAAATTCAAAAGAAGGAGAATTTTTTGCCAGATTCTTATGGACAGAATGCAGGATTCCTGGGTTTATCTTAGTTACAAGCTGGCCAATGTATGGGTTTGAGTGTCCTATCACAATCCTGTCTCTAGAGTCCAACATTTCCCCAGTTAATAAGGAATGTCAGTGTGACATAACTACTCCCATGGGATTTGTTCAGATAAGAAATCTTGGGCATCCATGGAGATTGCAGAAAGCTGGAGAGATGTATAATAACAACAATAGTAGCAGTAGCAATTTCTTACCCCCTCTCCTCTTGGCTCGAGGTGGGGTACAACATAGATCAAAATACAATATAAAATTAAACACTTGAAACCATTTAAACACATAGGTTAAAACAGCATGAACATAGGGTTAAGACAACCATTACACTTAAAAATCATCCAGACATACAAATATACCCATTTAAAATCCATAGTTTAAAATGAACCATTTAAAGAAGGGAAGCATCTTTTGTAAAGGAAATATGAGGGCAGCATTCAGAAAAGTGAGCCAGCATGGTGTAATGGTTTGATTGCTTGACTAGGATTTCAGGAGATCAGTATCTGAATCCCTGTTTGGCCATTTAGCCCCACTGGGTGACCTGGAGCAAGTTACACTCTCTCAGCCTACGTGGAAGGGAATGGCAAACTTCCTCTGAACAAATCTTGCCAAGAAAACCCTAGAATAGGATCACCATAAGTAAGATTTGACTGAAAGCCACATAGCAACAAAAACAAATAATTTAGCAAAATTCTTAATCTGGAGCAAGATGATGGAACTTTGATTAAGGAGCTACCAAATTATTGTAGTATAATTAAAAAACAGGACTCCTCTTTCAAAAGGCAGAATTTTATTGATTCCTTGAAAGAAGAAAAATCAATGTTTTTTGGGGTTTTTTTGAGAGGCAGAGAGAGAGAGAGACCCAAAATGGATGAAGACAGAGCTCAGTAGACAAAAGATAAATTCAAAGAGGGATGCATAGTTCAGCTCATCTGTAATTCTGACAGGAATGCTAGAGAGTGAGGAAAATTAACATCTCCTCCCTCAGTAGGGAAGAAGATTATATTTTTTGAGTGTGTGCAGGTGCATGTGTATCTATATAGGTCTGAAGTTGCAAACCAAGCTCATCGATGTTGAGAAAATGCTCAATAGACAATTGTTTTGTTTTGTTGGGTGATATTTAACAGAGACCTTGTAAAAGGAGACAAACATGTAAATGAAGTCAACTTTTCAGACCTCTGGGATCCTTTACAGCATGAGATACTCTTAACAGATAATTAGCTCGGGCTGTTAATCAAGTTTAACAGGTGTTGAGTAATGAACCGAGACAGGGCATCTGCTGTGACCGGCCTCTCTTTCTCCCTCTAATCTGGTTAGGGAAACTGAAAGCCAATTGGAGCTTAAACTGCTTTGAAATCTGAGCCAACATTGTATTTTCCTGATGCATCCATCAGTCTTGTGATTATTGAAGGATGGTGACATTCACAACAGGAGTACATAAGGAACCTGCCCAAAGTGCTAATGAATACATATTCTGCACGTTTTGAGCCTCATATATACAACCATTTATTGACAGTAAGCATAATACCATTGGAACACCAATGGTACTTTTTAAACTTCTGAAAGGGATCATTATAAGACTGTATGTCATAGTATTTATTAGCATACATATTGACTGCTCAGAAGTTGGAAAGAGTATATATGAGTCTACTGGAGGCAAAAACCCATAATTTAACTTGCTTGTGAGCATACTCAATGTGGTAGAAATGAAAGGAAACCTGGTACCCTCTTTCTGCTGACACATCTTATCAGGGGGTGTTACTCTACTGAAAAAGATGGACAAGGTCAATCTAAATTCTGTAGAAGATCAGAGTTGCTTTGATGGGCTAAATCCAAGGACAATTCTAGAACAGGCCCATTAAAATGAGTAAGACTTTAACTTCGTTGAATGCAGCAACAGTCCTTTAGATAAGACTAACATTGGTTTCAATCTCATGTGTTCCACTTCTTTGGACACCAAATAAACCTGAAACACATAGAATACAATTGTGTTTATTAAGGGGAATAGGCAGTGGTCCAAAAGATGGGTAGAGTCAACAAGAAGTAAGTTAATCATATCCTTTGGTAGTCATACCCTTAAGCATATGGCTATAACAGAAAAAAAATATCTTGATCCCCAAATGTCAATGAGAGTTTGGTGATGCCATGTATGCAACTGGAATGTTTTAAATTCACCTGTAGAAAAGGAAAAGGGTTTTTTTTGTAAACTTCCCTGATTCAAGATTGTGTTGTAGTTGAGGTTGTAACTATCATAGGGTATGCATTTTGGAACCAACTACCTGGGAGATTATCAGATGGCAAAAAAGGATGTGAGAGAAGTGGGACACTCCCATCCTTATTGCATGATTACAGGAAGATTATCAGACAACATCCCGTGGCATCACTCTTATCCCGCCATTTTCCCATAAGTGAAGTGAAATGACCCTGTAATTTTTTAGTGGTGGGAAACTGCCATCAAAAAAATGTTAGAGGGCCATTCCACTTCACTGACAGGAGAAGGACAGGATGAGACCGATGCCACAGGACGGCATCTGATAATTTTCTTGCAATCATGGAATAAGGATGGGAGTGTTCTACTTCTCTCCTATCCTTTTCCGTTGTCTGATTAATCTCCATTGTTTTCAGAAGAATGGTTCCTATAGTGGAGGTTGGTACAGGTTGGTACATGAATATGCCTCAAGCCAAAGGTGGGGAAAGTGTGGTATGCAGGCTCAAGGCCATTTTTGTGGACCCCAGGATCCCTCAGCCCTTCCTCCCTTTTTTTGGTAGAAATTTGGAACAAAGATCCCCCTGAAGTAAAAGATTGGCTTTATAAACTGATGGACTACATGGTGGCTGATAAATGGACTCTACTCCTAAGAGAGAAATCATGGGAAAAGGGGAAGAAGACCTGGGAACCATTAAAAAAACATTCTGGAAAAAAGTGAATATGTTGAATTATCTGTTAAAATACTAGATTGACTTTAAAGATTGCTTAATTTATGAATTGTAAATATTTGTAGAAAATAGATTAAATTGAGATAGATTGATCTGTGTTAGGGGGGTTGCAGACTGCCAGAAATAGTGCAAATTGAGTCCACTTTAAGGTTTAGGGTTAGTGCTAGGGAATCATGGGAATTGTTGTTTTTTTTCCTGAGACATTGAGCCTTCTCTGTCAGAGACCTCTGGTGCCACAATAAACTACAGTTCCCATGATTCCCTAACCCTAAAAGTGGACTCAATTTGCACTATTTCTGGCAGTCCGCAACCCCCTAAGTCTGCTACCATTGCTTAAGTCCCAGGAGACGTATTTCATTCCCAACAGGATGTGACTTGGAAATTGGCTTTCTGGTCACTTTCTGTTGAAAAAGAAGACATTTTATAGGCATAAAAGAGCCTGGAGTTGCAAAACACGGAGAAATTATCCCCAAGCTCTTTAGAGGGCATTGTTAGATTTTTCAATGCAGGCATCTTTTTTAAAAAGAAATGTTTGTTTTTTTGGGATTTGGGGACATGTGAAGGGGGTTGGAGCTGCCATGTTCTCCTGAGGACACAGTGTGGCCCCATAACCCCCAAGCATTGTCCACTTATGCCTTAATTCATCAGAATTGTCATGAAGGACTAGCTAGACATCTACTAGACATTTAGAGTCCAAATGTCTTTAAAGTCCAGGTAGTTGGTTTTACTAATGAAGATGGAGATTATGAAAAATGAAAGGTAATGGTAATTTTTTTCTCATCTATTGGTTTTCATAGAATTACAGAGTTAAAGGGTGGCCCAGGGGCCATTGTGTCCACTGCCTTCCCCCCAATGCAGGGTCTCCATCTAGTGTATTCCCAGCAGGTAGCTGTCCAACCTTTTTTTGAAGACATCCAGAATAGGTTATTGGCTCTGTTACTGAACCATTCATACGATTCAATCCAAATTTACCCTCTGTTCTTATCTATGTAATCATTTTTTTAAAAAAGAAAAAACTTGTTTCTTATTAAAGCCCATATTGCCAATTGCATAGAAACCTATTTTTTACTGCACATTTAATTTTCCTACTGCACAAAATGTGTCCAGATACACATTAGAATAATGCCTAGTTTGAACGCTTGTATTTTTATAAAAACAAATACAAATAAATGCTAGCTGTCAGAGAATGTCATAGATTTGAAATGGTTACCTCTAATACTCAATAAGCACTCCTGGGTAGCTTATTTTGCTGCCCTTCCCCATGTAGCATTTGAACCATAAAAGCTGAGTTTGCATTTATTCTTGTGTCAGTTACAGAATGTGCCAGGTATTGGTTAGCTATTTCATGGGTTTATCTGTATATTTTTTATTAAGGACATATTATGCTTTCTAGAGGGAGTCATTCCCATCAATTTATGCACATTAAAACACCCAGTAAACCTCCTCAGGAAATCTTTTACTGTGCATACCAAGTACCTAATAATTCAAAGATTAATATCTGAGTGTTCTACTGTGATCCCCCTCCCTTTCCTATGAAGTATAGAAAGTGATTGGAGCTTATTATGAACTTACCAGTTGCCATATTTCGTATTTTTAAATCATGGTTTACAAAACTGTGACCCATTTGAAGATTTTTGGGGAAACTGCATGTAATCTAATGATGGGTTGGAAATTAACCTGTGATGTAGCAAATAACAATTCCTTGAGCTTATTTGCTCTCTCTCTCTCTCTCTCTCTCTGTATGTATCTTGCTTCTCTGTCTTTTTATTTCTTCCTGCTGCACTACTTTGTTTAACCCCAGAGAGAGCTGGGACGGTACAAATTACCTGCCACCTTGCACCATCTGGATATTTGTTCATTTATTTTTATTATCCCACTCAGTTCAGACCCCATCTGCAATTGGCAAGCTTAGCAGCAGCTATTTGCCTCCTTCTCCCCCTTTGCTTTTTGCCTGCCCAGCTAGCAAAGCTCAAACATCAGCACAGAAACTTCCAAGTCTTTCTTTTCCTTCAGTGTTATTCCAGCACATGTGAGGAAAGGCACTGGACAACAGTCCTCTTTGCAGTTTTGAGTCATAGGCTGTTGCTGCACTGCAGAATTAATGCAGTTTGACACCACTTTACCTGTCATGGCTCCATGCTGTGAATCTTGGGATCTGTAGTTTGCTGTGGCACCTCAGAGGGCTGACTTGTGTAGCTGGTGTTGGTGCCGGCAGGCAGCATAATGGGATGCTTGGCATTGCTCCAGAGTGTTCCAGATTTTCTGGGAATATCTGTGTGTCATCAGGAGCAAATGGTGAGTTTTTAAAAAGTGGTTGATGATGGGATGGCCCAGATTCTCTGTGGAACTGACCTTCCCCTGTGGAGGAAGTCTTTGGTTGAATCAAGCATTTGGCCCTGTGTCCTGAAGACAGGGTAAAGGAATGGCAGGCAGAAACTGGTATAAATGGGCCATGTACTCTTGTCCTTAGTTTCTTCCCCTCATGCTCCTAATGGGAGCTGGAAGGCATGCAACATTACCTAGTGTAATCACTAGGTACATGGATGCTGCTGAAAATGATCTCTGTAGGGCAGCCTGTGGGCCACATGTGGTCCCTTCACCCCCTTTAGCAGCCTTTGAACCCCTCTGCCAGTCTCCCTGAAACTCCCCCACAAAAAGTTTTGGGGAAAAAATCTGCTGTTTTGGGGGCAATTTTTGGCTGAAAACCTCAAAATAGGCCCCAAATGTGTGAAACCTCCCACAAATCCCCAGAAATCTCTTGCAAAAATCATTCCCTAGTATCTATTCTCATTTGATTCCCTCTGAAAATGGTAACAGGACACAAAATCAATTCCAGTTGCTGTTTTGAAGGGGGAGGTCTGAAGCTTAGTGTCGTGGTTTGAGTGTTGGATTACAACTCTGGAAACCAGAATGAAAGGGCCCTTGTAATGAAACTGAAAGAAAGAAGTGGGTAGCATGAACTGTTCTAGACTCGAGCCTCCTTCCTCAGACCCATATAAGCCATTTGAGGGTGAGAATGTCAATTCAAATTCAAAACCTTGTGGGTACGGAGACCAGAGTTTGTGCAGAGCAGAATTTAAATCCCTGCTCACATGGAAACTCACTGAATGACCTTGGATAAGGCACACTTTCTCAACCTCAGAGGAAGGCAATGGCAAATCCCCTCTGAAAAAAATCTTGCCAAGAAAAGCCCACCATGGGGGCTCCATAAGTCAGAAACAACCTAAAGGCACACAACAACAACTGAAGATAAATAAAGGTATAATGGTGCGCACGATGTGTGTGGCCTGTGCTGGGTTGTTTTTGTTCTTATTATGTGCTTTCCAGTCAAATATAACTAATGGTGACCCTATCCTAGGGTTTACTGGCCAAGATTTAATCAAATGAGGTTGCCATTGCCAACTTCTTAGGGTGAGAAGGTATGACTTTCCCAAGGTTACTCAAGAGATTTCCATGGCTGAGCAGGGTTTCAAACCCTGCTTTTCCAGATTACTAATCCAACAAGTTTATCGCACAGCACTTAAGGAACAGGAATGGAAAGGA
>CM034703.1:309989583-310005727 GCA_020142125.1 Phrynosoma platyrhinos
GTCTACTACAGACCCCCAAGTCAGACTGAGTAATTGGATGATGCCTTTTTAGACCAGAGGACCACACACTCAGAAAGGAGAGATGTAGTAGTGATGGGTGACTTCAACTATCCTGATATTTGCTAGAAGACAAACTCAGCCAATACTTCAAGGTCCAGCAAATTCCTCAGTTGTCTTCAAAGACAATTTCATTGTCCAAAAGGTAGAAGAGGCAACAAGGGGATCAGCTATTTTAGATGTGATCCTAACCAACAAGGATGACCTGGTAAATGGGGTGCAAGTGGTGGGATCCTTAGGTGGAAGTGATCATGTTCTCTTGGAGTTTGTTATACAGTGGAAAGAAGAAGCTAGGCATAGTCAAACACTCATTCTAGACTTTAGGAGAGCTGATTTCAACAAATTTAGGGAAATACTGGGAGTGATCCCATGGTCAGGAATACTAAAGGAGAAGGGAGTTCAGGATGGATGGGAGTTTCTCAAAAGGGAGATACTGAAGGCACAATCTCAAACTGTTCCAATGAGAAAGAAAAATGGGAGATGTCTCAGGAATCGGATTAGATGACTAAAGAACTTTCAACTGACTAAGTTTTAAATGGGAGATGTATAAGAAATGGAAAAGGGGTGGAATCACCAAAGAGGAATTCTAACAAATAGCTAGCACATGCAGGGGTAAAGTCAGGAAGGCCAAAGCACAGAATGAGCTCAGGCTTGCTAGAGGGGTTAAGAACAACAAAAAGGGCTTTTTGGGGTATGTCCGTAGCAAAAGAAAGAAGAAGGAAATGGTAGGGCCACTGCTCAGAGAAGATGGAGAAATTCTAACGGGACAGAGAAAAGGCAGAACTACTCAACACCTTCTTTGTCTCAGTCTTCTCACAAAAGGAAAAGGGTGTTCAGCCTGAGGAAAATGGAGCAGAAGACACAATAGGGGAAATGCAGCACAAAATAAGTAAGGAGGAAGTACAGAAATACCTGGTTAACCTAAATGAATTTAAGTCTCCAGGATTACATGGAGGACAAGATGAACTACATCCAAGGATATTAAAAGAACTGGCAAACATTGTCCCCATCTTCAAAAAGGGGAAAAAAGAGGATCCCAACCATTATCACCTAGTTAGTCTGACATCAGTGCCGGGAAAGATTCTAGAACAGTTCATTAAACAGAGAGTCTGTGAACATTTACAAGGGAATGCCATAATCAATAAAAGTCAACATTGGTTCCTCAAAAACAAGTTATGCCAGACTAATCTGATCTCTCTCTCTCTCTCTCTCTCTCTCTCTCTCTCTCTTTTTTTTTTTTTTTTGATAAAATTACCAGCTTGCTGACCGAACCCAAAGGGTGTTCAGCACTGGCTCCTCTTCATCCTGGAGAGAAGTGACCAGTGGGTTGCCACAGGGTTCTGTCCTATTCAACATCTTTATCAATGACTTGGATGAAAGAATAGGGGGCATGCTTCTCAAATTTGCAAGTGACACCAAATTAGGTGGAATACCTAATACCCCAGAAGACAGGATGAAAATTCAAAATGACCTTAATAGATTAGAAAGCTGGGCCAAAGCTAGAAAAATCTCAACACAGAGAAATGTAAGATACTGCACTTAGGGCAAAAAAATGAAATGCATAGATATAAGATGGGGGACATCTGGCTTAATGAGACTATGTGTGAATGGGATCTAGGAGTCCTAGTAAACCACAAGTTGAACATGAGCCAACAGTGTGATGCTGCAGCTAAAAAGGCCAATTTTAGGCTGCATTAATAGAAGTATAGTATCTAAATCAAGGGAAGTAATAGTGCCACTCTATTCTACTTTGGTCAGGCCCCACTTGGAATACTGTGTCCAGTTCTGGGCACCACAATTCAAAAAGGATGTTGAAAAACGGAAGCATGTCCAGAGGAGGGCAACTGAAATGGTGAAGGGTCTGGAAGCCATGCCTTATGAGGAACAACTTAAGGAACTGGATATGTTTAGCCTGGAGAAGAGATGGTTAAGAGGGGATTTGATAGCCCTGTTTAAATATTTGAAGGGATGTCATATTGCGGAGGATGCTAGCTTGTTTTCTGCTGCTCCAGAGAACATGACCCAGATCAATGGATGCAAGCTAGAGGAAAAGAGATTCCATCTCAACATTAGGAGAAACTTCCTGATGGTGAGAGCTGTTCGACAATGGAACACACTCCCTCTGAGTGTGATGGAGTCTCCTTCTTTGGAGGTCTTTAAACAGAGGCTGGATGGCCATCTGTCAGGGATGCTTTGATTTTGAGTTCCTGCATGGCAGGGGGTTGGACTGGATGGTCCTTGTGGTCTCTTCCAACTCTATGATTCTATGATTCTGTGATCTCCCCATGCATACCTTTCAAGACAGCACTCTCACTGTGAGATTCCTCCCTCTTGCCCTGAGGACAAGAGAAGAAGGGCTACACCTTGGGATTTGGGAACCCTATCTATGGCTAACTGAGATAACTGAAAGGAAAGAACTCACTTGTGGATTGCCGGCTCTGCTGCAGAGACGGGAAAAAGCTGTTGTGCATAGTGAAAAAGCCACAATTAAAAAATGTACAGAGCAGGGCCTTAGGGGGAAGTACAATCGACCCTCCTTTTTCACGGGGGATCTGTTCCAGACCCCCTGCGAAAAATGAAAAACTCAAATATTCAAGCCCTGTTGGATTGAATGAAGGTGTGTGTCTGTGGGGGTGAGCAGGAGTGAGCCACGGGTGCACCCCATTTTGTGTTCGTCCCTCGCAGATAATCAAGGGCCGTGGACTTCAAGTCCGTGAAAATGGAGGGGCAACTGTATTCTGCTTTTTACTGAAACCTTTGGGGAGTGGGGAATATTTAGTGCAGCCCTGAATCATGACTTCATCAACCAAATCTATGTCTTGCCAATGACAACCCTATTTTTGCTATGCAAAAATGAATCGTGTTATCTGGTTCTTGCAGAGGGGCAGAAAGTGCATTGCAAACATTTCTGTACTTGATTTTTAAACTACACAGTAAATGTTGCACAAGTCCATTGATCAGCGTAGATCTAAGCTGAGTTTAAAGTAGTTAAGAAAGTAGTATAATTACCAAACAAATCACCCCTGGTTTGCCTCCAGCACTCCTATTGCTTCTGAAAATATAGACAAATGAAAAGAGCTAATAGGTGGAATTGATTTATTTGAAGTGCTGCCTGTCTTTTTCACTTTCTTTCTGATAGCAGAGAGGTTGTGGCAGACTGGGCTCCAGATGTCTGAGACAAGGTATAAAAGGTTTCAAGCCATGCCCTGTTTGATTGCATTTGTCTGGGGGTGTGGGGTGTGGGTGGAATAAGATTAATCTTGCTACAATGATGTTTCGTTCCTGAGAGTATTCTTATAGACAGAAGAGATGAACAGATCTTTCCATTTTCATTATGCTCTGGACGTCAAAATGGTACTTTATGATTCGTTGGCTCCAGTGTGTGGCTAATTGGCTTTCTGTTAATCTTATCTTAATTTAAAACATGGTGTGGGGGGACAGCCAAAGGAAAACGAAGAACCATAGCTTGAAGGGCTTCCCATATCAAGGAAATTAAAACAGAAGCAGAAGAAGGGCACTTGCCCAGAAATGGTCAGACTAGAAATGACTTTTGGAAAGCACACTCCCTACTTTGAAACTTACAAGCAAACAAGTGAGAATTTGCCTTATTCAAGTTTGAAATAATGGTGCATTCTTCAGTTACCTTAGAAAGACATACAATAGGCCCTTTTAATTAATGTGGTTTAATTAATGTTGTTAATTATTTATTTGTTGTTGTTCCCCAGCTCGATCCATAGGTAAGAAATTATTTTAGTATCTATTAGAGTTAGGTTCCAGGACCCACCATGGTTACCAAAATCTGTGGATGCTCAAGTCCCATTAAATAAAATGACAACAATGTCCTTTATATAAAATAGCAAAATCAAGGTTTGCTTTTTGGAATATATATATATTTGAATATTTTCAAGCCTTGGATGATTGAATCTGTGGATTAAAAATATGCTCCTCCACAATGCCAATCAAAGGAAGCCTTTTAGTTGTCTAAAGCAGGGATAGGCAACCTTTTTGAGCCGAGGGCCGGGTTGCTGTCCCTCAGACAATTGGGGGGCCAAAGCAAAAATAAATAAATAAATAAATAAATAAATTTTAAAAATTATTTTTTTTAAAAAAATATATGCATGCACACTCTCTCAGCCCCAGAAAAGCTATGATGGCAAAAACCCTGTGGAGATTTTGCCAAGAAAACCCCAAGAACAAGTCATAACAACAATAATCAATATCATCATGGCGGGCAGCTGTGGGCGGCAGGGGTTGTCGACAGCACCGGCAGGACCAGCCTGGGGCCGGTCCAAAGGCCTCAGGGGGCCGCATCCAGCCCCCGGGCCTCAGGTTGCCTACCCCTGGTCTAAAGCAATAGCCCTTCCTTCAGTGTTAAAAATGCAGAGAGAACAGAGCAACTTACTGGAAAAAACAGAAAACAATTCTATTTGAATTTCTGGAAAGAAATCACAAGTTTTTATAGAGATGGACTAACGAAGTGGGCCATTGCAAAGTTCTCTGTCATAAGATAGATCTGGGAACAGAACCTCCCATGAAACAGAAGCAATATGCAGTGAATAGATATAAAGCAAAAAACCATCAGTTCTCTAAAAGATGAAGGGCTGGGGGAACCATGCCTGTGTAAATAACTGCAGTAACAAAACATAAGTGTATTCTAACATTCATTATTTTCCTGCTCACCATTTCATGTGGTTTTCATTGCAGCTACAGCTCAGAAAACTGTGATAGGTTCACCTTAGGTCCACCATATGTTGGAAGGCACAAAACAAAATAACAGAACAGTAGCTCTTCACTTGAAGGTACATTTTCTCCATCTGGGCAATATTGTTCTTTAATATGAACAGTATTTTCATTATTTTCAGTGCAACACCAAATTTCAATGATACCTTGAAACCATTTGTAAAACTGTTGCATGCAAACCTCACTGAAGGATGTGAGCAACAACTTGTGTAGTTGCATTGCTGTAGTGACTGTCATTCAATTCGACTTATTTTTTTCTGGTTTATTAAAAATATTTTTCCCCATTCAACTTCCTAACATTACAGTAGGTCTATCTTCCATATTGTCTAACTTTTCACATTGTTTGGATGCAGGGATATGAGTTGAATCTGAATGCTTACTTGAACTGTAACTTTGATCCTACAAAGGAGCCTGAAGATGGTATACTGTTGCTAGCAATGCCATTGCCATCCAAGAGAGACAAGGTGGCCTCTTGTAATGTTCGGGAGATGTATGGGGTGAAAGATGATAATGCAGATATTTTTCATTTGTTAGTATCTTCCATGCCAACTTATATTTAGCAACATTCCTTATTCTTTACCACTATTAAAAGGTGGCAACTATGTATAGCCAGAAGTCTAGTATGGGGAATTTAGCTCAAATTGAGAGAGGGTCGGCTACCAAGAGGCCGAGGGATCTAAGGATTGATGCAGAGACAGAATTCTCCAATTAAAGTATTATTTTATTAAAGAGGAAAAATCACACATCAATTCACATACATTCAAGGCTCAGGAAACCAGGAGTTAACTTGGAAATGATGCTGAGGCAAAACAATGG
The DNA here is from genome assembly GCA_020142125.1 of Phrynosoma platyrhinos. Classification (NCBI taxonomy): domain Eukaryota; kingdom Metazoa; phylum Chordata; class Lepidosauria; order Squamata; family Phrynosomatidae; genus Phrynosoma; species Phrynosoma platyrhinos. The sequence continues at coordinate 309,995,197 of CM034703.1, forward strand.
GTGATACTTACTACTGATGAGGCTTCCCCTGGGGTCCAATTGGTTGAAGTGGTGCGAGACACAACCATTCAGAGAGCATTGGTTTGAATGACGGAAGTGCTGGTAACTAGACTAGAGAGCACAGTGACGTAGTGCCCCATGAACTCCAAACTAGTGATACTGTGTGGGGAAATCCAGGGGTTTTAAGGGATAAAATTAGCTGCAGGGCAAAGGTGTGAGATTGTATGGGTGAGGTAATCTGGTCTGGCAATATTCAACATGAATGGGAAAAGGATTAAGTCATTAGCTGGCCCATCAGGTGAGACATCTAGGCAATTATCTATTCTTTCTGATTATGAAGGTGATGATGGTCTATTTGCAATGCCCACACTATCTGCGTGTCTTTGAGATGGTTTTTGTCAGTCTTCCAATTGACCTTGGTATGATCTGCCTGTCATCGCCCAGGTGGCACTTGGAGTCCACTGCAGGGTAGATCTGGGGTTATATCACACACACACACACACACACACACATTCAGAAAAATGCACTTTGGCTAACATGTGTCAGCAACCCACCACTTCTGCCACTCCACTACTGCTGTTCCATGAAAGATAACAGCAAAAAGGGACCTTGAATCATAAATTATTCTGCTGTAGGTTGTTTTTCTAAACCACTCTCATGGGATTGCTCTGCCTGATTGTAACAGTATTGTTTGCATAAGATCTGTTGCAGAGCCTATGGTTGAACTGAATTTTCACTTAAGCCACTGACATCTACTGGGTGGTCCACTCTGGCTTATAATGCTGATTCCTTTTCACTCTACTCTGCTCTTCAGTGTTGACTTACCAATTGTAAGAGCAAATGAAATAAACCCCATCACTTTGCTTGCAAGTGTTATCTGTTCTGAAGACAAGTAAATGGTAGGAAGAATACCTGGGCCTTTTGAGGGCCACAGCATGCAGTTTCTCCCAAAGGGATATAACTTATGCTGAAATTCTAGTCAAAATTATGACAAAGACAACTATTGACTTAAACTAGGTGGAGACTCAGGCTGATATTATGGGTGGTGCCTGTGAGCACAGCCTAAAATGGCTAATGAGGTATATTTGGCTGATGACAACTGTAGAAGAAATGGCCTTTCCTGCTGCGAATAATGGCACAGTCATAGAAGGGATCTGATGTTCATTGAAAAGTCTTCAGAAACACTCTTGGAGGAGGAAAATATACACTGCCAGATTAAAATTGTTACAGGATCACTTCAGTGGTGAGACCATTGACAAAGTGGCAGACTGAAAATGTAGATTAAACTCACTGGATACCACCAGGAGAAGGATGAAAAGAGAAAACTTGCATACCAGATTTCATCTGCTTAAAAAACAACAACCTTAAGATGTGATGTCATGGAACTTTAAATAGCTCATAAAGAAAGATTAAATATAAAATATTTGGTGGATTGGTCACTAGCTGGAAGATATGACAAGCTTCTTGTCTACAAATGATAAAGAGGTATGAAAACAGGATGAACAAGTCAACCTATCTTTTCCTATGTCAGGGACCTTTTCCATTCTATAGATTGTGCTAAAAGTCTTTATGTATTGGTCATCTCTCATCTTGATTACTGTAACCTTCTTTGCTGGTCTTCCCTTTTGCTGTATTTTCCCTTCATTGGGTGATTGAGAGTATCTCTGAAAAACTAATTTTTCTCCCTGTTCCTGCGATGATGCCACCTCTCTTCTTCCTTATGTCTCTACACTGTCTTGCAGTCAATCTCTGCCTGTTTCACACTTCTGGCACTTCCTCTTAAAGCTTTCCTTGTCCCTTCTTTCTCTTCACTCCTTTGGTCTTAAATTCCCACTCTTTTTAACACACAATTTGTAGGACTGAACCAAAAAATCTTAATCTGTATACATATTAGGCTTTTTTGAGTGCATAAAAAAGCAGCTCTTGGTTTTGATGATAATAAATTTTCCCAGTATCAATACCTCTTTATATCTGCTCTTTATAGCTGCTCATGCATCTTAGCACCATTTCCCTGCTTCATATTTGCCCTTACAGGTGCTTGATATCTATCTATCTATCATTTACCTATCTCTTTCTACCATTTTTGTTGTTGTGTGCCTTCAAGTTGTTTCTGAATTATGGCAACCCCAAGGCAAACCTATTATAGGGTTTTCTTGGCAAACTTTGTTCAGAGGAGGTTTGTCAATGTGACTTGTCCAAGGTCACCCAGTGGCTTTCCATGGTCAATTAAACCCTGGTCTCCAGAATCACAGTCCAACACTCAACCCACTACGCCACACTGGCTCTCATTTATACCATTAGTTACACCTATATCCCAAATTGCTCAAGGTATCACCCATAGGGCTCATCTACACTGGCCAGAATACTCCAGGCTGCTCCTGGATATTCTGGCCCCCAAGTTACCTCTTCACTCTGGAGCGACACTACATGGCTGTTTACACATGTGTCCTGCTTTGCTGCCCTGTGCCACTGGCCTTCTCTTGTGAAGACAGTCAGCACTTAAATCAGTGTTTGGCACAAGTCATTGCCTCTGAGGTCAGAAATAAGGCACCCAGCATCTATCATACAATTATAGAATCATGGAGTTGGAAGACACCCCAAGGCCTATCCAGTTAATCCCCTATCATGCAGGAACACACAATCAAAGGACTCCAGACAGATGGCCATCCAGCTTCTCTTTAAAAACCTCAAAAGAAGGAGACTCCACCACTCTCCAAGGCAGTGTATTCCACTGTTCATTACATGGGTGTCCACATCACTGTGACCTCAGAGGGGAACGACTCATGGCTGTGGCACTGGGCAGCACAGCATGATGTGTGTAAACTGCTGTCCAGCCTCACTACAGCATCCCAGATTTTCCTGCAAAATCCAGAGCAAAAGGTGAGTTTTAAAAACCAATTTAAGCAGAGATAGGGCAGATTTGATGCAGAACTGGCCTTCTCTTGTGAAGACAGTTTGCACTTAAATCAATGTTTGGCCTTGCATCATGAAAACAGATCATTATGAAGGTGGTGGTGGTGGTAGGTTTAATTGGTTCCATGTAGACATGCCCATAGCTGTCCTTCTTTGCACTTTATTTTAACAACAACCCTCTGACTGGGCAGACTGAGAGATAGTGACCAGCCCAAAGTCACCCAGTGCATTTCATGGCTTATTAGGTACTAAAACCTAGTGAATTTCATGGCTTATTTCTAGAAGAATCCAGTGACTTTCATCATGGTTTATAGAATCTAAGTCTTTCATGTTCCACACCAGTATGCTAAATGCTACACCTGGCTCTGTAGTAGGCTATGGCAGACATCCATGTGATATTTGTAAGTGACATCACAGTTTTGCATCTGTCTTCAGCATGTAGTAACAGTTTCTTTTTAGCCAAAGGTCATTGCAAAACAGTAATACTACTACTACTACTACTACTACTACTACAAATAATAATAATAATAATAATAATACAGTGATGATGATGGTAGTGATGATGCAAAACAAAACCAGTAAAATATTTATTGCACTAGGTATATAATATAATATAATAAATATACATGAACTGTTTACACATGTTGGCTTTCACAGTTCAAGTCATCTAGAGAATACTGGAGAACATATGTATGCCATCAAAACAGTTTGACTTGTATATATGACATGACCCCACAAATTCATTTATATCACAATGGTATATTATTTAATCCCATTTTGGAAAAAAAGATGAGTGATGTTTAATAGATAAAATTATACACACACACACACACACACAGACTTGAAAAGAAAAACAAAAAAAGTTGAATAGGACAATTTAAAGCATCTCACACACTTTCTGGCACCTTCCTGAATTGGAAATGATGTCCTTGTAAAATGTTTTAATCCTTCCATTTAATGTTCATCAGTGACATACTCTGTCTTGTCCACTTTCTGGTTGCTTACAAAAAAGGAGCAGTGACAGTCTTGGCTCTAGGTGTCTTTCAGGGAAGCAATAAAAAAAATATTCTTTGCAGTCAGAGCTTTGTCTGGTTATATGGGATAGACAAAAATAGACAGATTCTAGTTCCAGAACCTATCTTGCAAAGAGACATTTCTATTAGTGTGTTCTAGCATAATGGAGAAATAAATTATGTAGTGGTGGTGGAAAATCAGGGTGCCCCCCCCAGCATGATTATACACAATCAGTCATTTCATTTTTCAAGGTGTACCTGTACTTAATTTTTCACTCACTAGTAGGTGCTAGACCCAACATTTTTTCATTGGATAGGGTTGCTGGGTTGGATACAGGACAGAGTTCTTGTAACCTTATTCTAGAGATAGTGAAAGCTGCCATAATACTCCATCAAGACAGATAAACTCTTAACTTCCAGCTGCAGCTGTTCTCTCCTCACATAGCATTTGCCTCCTGGTGGAAAGTTGGGGAAGGAGGCATGGAGGTGCCAGCAACAATAGCAGAATTTGATGGTTTTCTGCCCTTCCCCCAACGTTCCACTGGGGAAGAAAGAGTCATGTTGGAAGGGTAAAAGCTGCATTTGAAAGTTAGAGATTGAAAGGTAAGAAAATCCAGGTAGCTTTGTCTAAAGCAAAGCTGCTTCATTTATATACTGCTTTATATCGCGCTATGGGATGTCTAAGTGGTTTACAACTGTAAGCTCATTGCCCCCCAACAGTTGGGGACTCATTTTAGCGACCTTGGAAGGATGCAGGCCTGAGTCTAGCCTGAGCCCTGGCTAGTATTGAACTCTCAACCTTGTGGTCTATGAGTGAGTGGCTGCAGTACAGGCATTTAACCACTGCGCCTACAGGGTTCACGGAACTTTGTCCTTTGTCATGCGCAGGATCACTTCAGTTCAGAAATCCAAGTTTCAGTAGTAAAACAAGAAAACTTTATTCAGAAACCAAAGGTGTTCACATAGACTTATGTTGTCAGGAATGAGGCATTGGCAACTACACAGTATATTAAAAACACATAGCAATTCAGACTTTGACTGGGCTTGATCCCTTTTTGCCCATAGAAAAATACACTCCTGCATTTTCCCTTTCCCAGAGTTGTACCTCCTTCCAACCCCATACCATCTGTTCTTATGAGAACAGACTTGAAGTACCCAGCACGATCTCCACTCCTCACACACCTGCTCATTAATCATCCTGAGGAGTGTAGGCAGCCAGTATCATCATTAACCCATTGCAGCACATCCCATCATCCACTATTAAAATACAGTAAGCAAGCCAAGCATATTACTATAAGCTATGGCAGGAAATCTGAGGGACGCAGGTCCTGACAGTCTTGTTTCTCAGCCTGTTGGAGATTAAAGTTACATGAGCCCCCTCTTCCATATCCTAGCTGGGAATAATAATCCAGTGCTGTTTCCTGGAGCCTTTATAATTGTGTTTAAACATACACATGCACACGCACACAACTTACAACAGTAGTGAAAATTCTAGTAACAGCACCTGCTTTTTAGATAAAATCCCAGCATAAATGCAGTCCTCCTATAAAGTTTATAGAAGGGGTCTATATATCAAGGAAATGGCAATTAAATGGAACACTTTCAAATACATGTTTTAATCTTGTTTATCTGCATAATAAATAAAAATAATTAGTTAACAGTAGACTGTCTTTTTCCCAGTCTCTTGCCATGGTTATTCTAGTAGCAATGACAAGATGTGCGAGCAATTCTTAATGAGGGAGATAAGTACCAAATAAAACAGCTGATTAAAAATATAGAATAGGTCTAACAGACTAGAGGTTTTGCATATATATCCAATGATATCCTCTAGGTATTATCAATATGATTTCAATGGCCACAATTCCATATCACCTACTTAGCTACATAACCACCCAAATTACATAGCTAAGTAGTATCTCCCAGTCTGAAGTCCTGACAGCCACTGTGAGAGAAGGAGCCTGTTCCTCTGTCAATTGGGAAAGAGCTAACTAATGTTTCCACCTGCTCCCATGAGTGATCTCCAATGGGACAGTCAAAAGCAGGGTTTCTGAATGGTGCCCTTTGTACCAGAGATAATTGATGGGAGGGGATGGCTGGGAATATCAATCAATTCCTTCCCAATTATCAGAGGAAACCCAGGTACTTGCAATGGCTGCTGCCTGGTAAGTGGGGACTGGGGGACTACCATGGTCCCTATGATTTCCTTAAAGTAGTGAATTTGTAGGGATTGTGATTATGAACAACTCACAAAATGCCTAATTCTAGGTTACACATTTGTAACTTTCTTAGTCAATTCCTGCATTCATGATTAGATCATGGTACAGGATTACCATCTGTGCATGTGAAAGGAATGAGTATGGACCTGAGGGTATATCTTCATTCATGTGTCCCCAGTGGAGGAAAGCAAATATGCAAGAACACCAGTCTAGCAAACAAACCCAAGGATACGTTTGAAAGTGTATAGAGAACAAAATGCTGTTTATTATAATCTAATTCTTTTTGGATTCGGGTTGCCAGGTTTTCAAAATAGCAATAAAGGACAGCCAGAATTCAAGGGACAAGCTTTCCAACCTTCAAATACAGTAAAGAACATTGCCTGTAATAAGGGGCACTTGGAAACCCTGTTTTTGGGCTAAAGACTCTTACAACAGCAAACCTAAATGTAGGAGGTTTTATATCATATAATTTATACAGGTCGAGCCTCCCTTATCAGGAATTCCGAAATCCAAAGTACTCCAGAATCCACATTTGTCTGCATGCATGGCTGAAATAGTGACACCTTTACTTTCTGGTGGTTCAGTGTACACAAATTTTGTTTCATACACAAAATAATTTAAAATATTGTGTATAAAATTACATACAGGCCATAAAGTCTATAGGAAACATAAATAAGTTTCATGTTTTGATGGGTCCCATCTTTTAGATATCTTGTTATGTATATGTAAATATTCCAAAGTCCAAAAAACTCAGAAATCCAAAACGTTTATGGTCCCAAGTATTTCAGATAGGGAAGACTCAACCTGTATCATATATAGAAATGTAATTACTTTATTAACAAATCATTCAACAAAATAAATGACTCAAACCATCTGGAGACAGGACATAAAACATACTTTGGTGGAAACCCATAGTTTTGATTGGGTCCATATTTAGCCATGCTTAGAGTAGATACATTGAAGTCAATGGGACACGTTAGTCAATTGGTGTGTATAGTCTAAGTACAACTATGTTTCTAATCCATTATTTTTAAAACATGACTGCATGAGCATTCAAAATAAGAATAATGCAGCTGTAGACCTTTTTTTTAAAAAAGAGTTCAAAGAGTGCATTTACTTAGCAACTCATATTTGACATTTTATTCCATGCTTCAGTAACATATATTGCCAGAGGCACCATTTCAAACACCCTGATGCTCAACTAGCTGGTAAAACAGCTAAAAAGGAACTTTTTTGCCTTTTGAGAAGAAATCTTAAAAGCATTCCATCATGTGCTGAATGTATCAGGTCGCAAATGAGACACAATCCAATGTGGAAAAGTTACATCTGTATCTAAAAGATGTCAGCCTCTCCTGAATATCTTTCTTAGAAAGAGTTGAATGAAGCAATCATACACTACACGCTAAAAACAACTTCTGAAACAGTTAAGTGCCACTCTGTAAGGACAAGCTTTTAACAGAAGATACAAGTGCTATTCAAAAAGGGAAAAGAAAGGGGGGGGGGAAGAAAAATGGAAGGAAATGTACTCGAAGTTCCCTTTTTAGTACATATAATGATTTCAAATTGACTGGTCATCCATTTTTAATGCTTACTCTTCCAGACTGTAGATCATTTAAGGTTCATCCCCTAATCGTTGGAAGTTTTTTCTTACCCTCTGCCTTCCTTTCTTTCTGAGTATTTCTTAGGTCTTTGTGGTCTGATAATTATAAGTCCCTTTAGACCTACAACCTGAAGTTATAGACATATGGGTTTAATTCCTCATTATTTTAAAGTTCTCCTTCTCTGTCGCACTCTAACATCACTGCTGTTAGCCTTATGATGTTATAAATACAGGCCGAAGTGAGTTTTTGTCTAAAAATTCTTAGTTCCCCTTTAGCAGTTACTGTAATACATAACTGCTTCAAGCTTTTCCTTCTAGGCAAAGCTGAGAAACATTGCTTTTCTTTGGACAGCAATTTCCAGGATACCCCAGCAACCCTGGCCTTACGTGAGACTATTGTGCAAAATGTCTGTGGGGGTTTTTTTGTAAGAAAAAACCCATACAACTATTGAACAAAACAACTGTATATGAGGCACATGTTGTGATTTTTATGCAAAAAAGAACTGCAAATAACACAATAATTACACAAAGTAGGGAAATGTTGTTTGAATACAAACATGTTTTTCTGTTTTGGGGTGGTTGTTGTTGTTTTAAATGTGTATTTCTGCATAAAAATATTTCCCCAAATAGTTCAGGTTGACCAAATACTGGGAACAAAAACACTGCACAGAAATACTCATATTATTTTTTTCTCACAGGGGAGAGAAAGCTATGAAAATTATTTGTCTTCTTCTTTAAGGATAAAATAACTGAAGATTTACATGTCTAGATAAACAGGTTTTTTTTTTAAAGAACCATTTCAGCAGTTACTTGAAACATAATCATATCATGGTTATGATATAGTGCCTTTGGCAAAATACGTTTTAATAATATTTGCCTGTGGAATGAAACAATTTCTTTCTTCTAAATCAGGAGTAGGCAACCTTTCCCCTTTAAGGGCCGAGGGACTTCAGCTCCCAGAAACCTCAGCTATGTTGGCCAATAGTCCCATGTTGGCCAATAGCTCCTGGGATTCTGGGAGCTGAAGTCCCTCGGCCCTTAAAGGGGAAAGGTTGCCTACCCCTGTTCTAAATGTCTATTAACCAATAAGGTGATTTTTTTTTAAAAAAAAGCCACTTTTCTTTAATGAACCATAATAGATGATTGTGTTGTTTATTTGATTTATAGCCTGCCTTTTTGACAAAAAAAAAAGTACTGGAGACAGGTAGCATTGGGGGGAAAATTAAAAACAGAAATGCATTTAACCTGTTAAAAACAAACAAACAAAACAACAACAACAACAACAAGATACATTAGTAACAACACCCAGTCAATTAAATATCCTCCAGAATTTGAGAAGGCTCTCTTTTGCACCTCTAATAAATGTGTTTCAGATGCAGGGCTAAGAGAAAGCCTCTCTCCAAAGATCTTAAACCTTAGGTGGTCACCATATTGGAGAAAGAGAGAATACTGACTTATTCTTAGCACTGACATCTAGTACATTGATATTTAGTCTAGCTTAGTATTGACATCAGTAACTTAGTAAAAGGTAGCCAACTAGAGGCCGATGCAGATCAGCCATTTGGGGTGGCACAGAGCTGCCCCGAGAATCAGCGGATCAGGGCCATGGCAACCCCACACCATGGCCCCGATCCTCCCTTTTGCTGGCTGCTCCAAAAAGAGCGGCAAAATACCGCTCCTAAGAGCTATTGCCATGGCTCTTCAGTGCCCTTTTGGTGCAGCATGTTTAAACACTGCACCAGGAGAGCGTCCTGATGCTGGGCACCATGTGTACGGCCACATGGCATCAGGACGGCGTCGGGGTGGGGTTGGGGCGGCTGGCATGCAGCTGCCTCACCCCAACTCTACCCCCAGGCTGGCCCTTTGGGCCGGTCTGCAACAGCCCTAGGTTCCTATAGAAGCATTAGAAATAACTTCCCAATGGTAAGAGTTCTTCAATAATTATATAGAATACATTGACAGGTGTTGGATCTTCCTTCATTGGCAGTTTTTAAATGGGTTTGGGTGCCCAGCTGTTAAAGATTCTTTACCTGTGGATTACTGCTAAAAGGGTAAAATGGATTAGATGATCCTTTTGGTCTAGAGATGGACTAGATGAGATTGGTGATCCTTTGGGTACTTTTGAGCTCAGTAAATCTATAGATTCCTATGCAATTAGACAAATATTCCACATCTAGCTGAACAGCAATACCAAAAGCTATCTCACGTTTCACCCCAAAAATATTGCTTCTAGGCAAATCTGTTGAGCAGAAAAGTATAAAGAGGTGTTACATTCAGGAAACTAAATGCTGAAAAGTTGTGGTTTTCATGTTGTCTGTCATCAATCCCTACACCATGTCATCTTCTTGTTGGTTTTGATTGTCCACTTCTCCATGGGAAAGATATATGAATCATCCATGTTATGTCATGGAAGTATAACATATAGCAAAGCATGGTTGTAGCTTTTGGGGAAGAAATGTTATAGCATTTGATAGCAATACCTTTTCTACTAGAACAGAAGGCTATAACATACCTTTTGCTATGAAAACCAGCATGACTTAAAAAACAACAACCTGCCAACACCTGTCATATACAGAATCCTGATTAGGTATGAAAGGGATGTCCTGTCAGTGCCATGATCAAGGCATCCAGGATAGCACATGACAAACAATCTCTTTCCAAAAATACAAGGTAAATAAAATTGCTCAAGGAGAAATTATTAAAAGACAGAGAAGCTGAGGAGGAAAGCTGTGAACCCTCTAACTATGAATTCCCAACCAGATATCAAGAATGAGAACGGGGGGGGGGGG
>CM034703.1:310005737-310020441 GCA_020142125.1 Phrynosoma platyrhinos
GCATCTAGAGATATTATGAAAGGAAACAACAGCCACGAGCCCATTTCTCCTCTGACGTGTCTTATTTATCAACTTTCAAAAGTCCAACTGAACTTCACTGACTACAGGTGAAAATGATGTTTGCTCTGAGTAATATACCCAAGTGGCATTACCTTGATGTAGCTGGGAGCTGTTTGATGTGATGATAAGCAGTGAGTAAAAGAAACATAATTGACTCATGCTTCCTGTTCTCCACATTTCTCCATCACATTCAAAGGGGCATTTTTGCATCTCTTTCTTCATCTCCTTCTTCAACCCGCTCTTTGGAGTTGCAGATGCTCCTAATGGAGAGAGAGTTGTGTAGATATCTTGTGTGTATATTAAAAGCTTTCACAACTTAATGTGATTTGTCCAAAAGTACTGCTAGATAAGATAGCCAGAGCCTTTTCATAGGGCACAATTATAATACTATGATCCCACTTTGACGGCAATGATTCCATCCTATGGAATATTTGGGTTTGTAGTTTAAGGAAGGGGTATTTAGAAATCTCAGCCAGAGGGTTCCAGTGCCTCCCCAAATTATAAACCCCAGAGGCAGTCATTTCTATTAAAATGGAATCATGGTGTATAGTGTAGTGTGAAATGCATCCTGGTAGAGGTCTGCAGCCCCCAAATGAAGTCTTATATAGGTCTCCCTGGATTTTTCACTCCAATTATGCATCTGAGGAAGTAGACTCAAGTCTATGAAAGCTCATGCTACCAGTTTCTTTCTTTTTAGTTAGTCTCAAGATCTCTTTGCATACTGATTTTCAAGTATAATTCAAATGTCTTGAATTCTATAGCAACACCCTGCACCTTCATTTCTCCTGGGGGCCCCTAGTAGATGCCTGAGCTAGGGATACAATTATTTCTTTCGATCATCCCCACAGTCAAGAAAAAAATAACTTTCAACAATTTCCTCCATGTTCTGCAAGAACACAGCTGTTTTTGCACAGTTTTCAAGCACTATTTGTACAATTTTGTTGGGGGAAATTCAGTTGCACAAAAATACACATGACATGTTTTTGGACAGGAAAAAAAATTATTTTGGGGCAGAAAACTTGTATTTTGCACAAACCTTCCATCTACTGATTCCTGTGCAAAGATATTGTTCTGTGCACAGAAAATTCATGCAGGAAGATGACACATGGTTTTTCTTCTGTGGGATCCATGTATTTCTCTACATTTCGTAAAGTTGTGTGAACTGTTTAATATTAATATTGTTTGTACAAATACATGGGTGTCTTGTAGAGAAAATCGATATGTTGTTTTTCTCCCTGTGTTTTCTGGGCAAAAGCCAACATTTTTTGAGAAGGAAAAAGTGATTTTTTAAAAATACATGCACTCTGTCTGTCCTTGAAGGGGTATTAGGAACCACCATCCTACCAGCCTCATCTGCTGTTGCTTCTACCAAATTGGAGAGACTGCTTGCTGCTGTGCTGATCTATAATGTAGAGAATGCTGGCAGTTGTTTTGCCATCTGGATGGAAGGAAATTTTGGAGGCTTAGCAGCCAGGAGAGATGGGCAAAACAGGGGTAAAAAGCCGATGCAGCAGCCAGGACACAGAAGGAAGTGTTCTGAGTATGGAGGCAGTGTTGAATTTCTCCCAGCCTTGTAAGACTGCTGTCAAAGTAGGCAAGGGCAGAAGAAAAAGGGAGAGTCAGCAAACCACCCAGGAGGTAAAAGCTTTCTCAGGGTGAGGACACAGAAGAAGAGCTCTTCAGCAGGCTCTCTCTCAAGGTTTGGATCCTCATCTCATGGGTTCCAGGTTGCATTGCTTCTTCACCCTCCAGAACATTTCTGAAATGCTGGTAGAGCCTTTGCTTCATGTTGGAAGGGACCTGTCTGCTGTTCCTGTAAATACTTTGCAATTCAGAGACCCCTTTGAGAATCAGCTCAAAGAGTATCTCTAGGGACTGACTCTGCACCAGCTCACCCTCCTCTTTATGCTGAACCATGTGGTAACTTCAGAACAGAGAGAATCTTATTCTTCCCCATCAGTGATCGTGGCACATCCTCAGGACTGCCAATCCTTCAGGGGACAGTGTGGAATACCTCACCTCTGGCTTGACCCTATGAGTGACAAAGAGTTGGGAATTCTGGACTTCTAGGAGCTGTGTAGTGGTTTAGGATCAATAAACACATGTGGAATGCAATTTATGGTTGTGCTTCATTGGTGAACAACAAAGACTGAAGGCTTTGATGGCCCACTTCTCATGCTGGGGGCAGAAAGCATTACACTGTCCCCAAACAACTTTTCTGTGTAAGAACAGAAAACAGAGAGAGAGAGAACTTAAAATGAGAGAAAGGGTTCTGTGGTGAGGAGGGAAGAGATACGTCACAGACATTTTTGTTGTGCAACATTGCTGGTTTTTACATAGAAAACAGCAATGTTGCATAACAAAAATATTATGCAAAATAAGCAATATTGCACTTCAGAACCATGTGTGGCTGCAACTTCATTCAGCCTGAGTTTCTTTTCCTGCTTTATAACATTTGGGTTGTGCAACTTTCTAACTAGCAAACACTGCCCCATAACTTGGAATGCTTCATTGTGTTTTTTGTATAGGGATATAGTATGCATTGAATTTTGCATTTTCTGCACTTTCCCCAAGAATCAGGAACCTGTGCAATTTTCCATGCATAATGAAAATAACTACAAGTGAAGATTTTGCGCAATTCTCAGAAACTGCACTGTTTATGTTGTCCATTTATGTTGGCCATTTATGTTGTGCTGGGAACAACAAAAACAACAAAAAAATCCTGCAGTTTAGGGGAACTTATGATGTACCATTTTTCTTACCACCTAAATTTCTCAAGGGGTCGGCAAGTTCAAATTCGAATCAGGCAGGAAACTGACAAATTTGCATACCTAGTTAAGACCATTCAAATTTGAAGCATTTCTAATATTTTTTGGTCTGGAAGTAGCCATACTGTCATCTTACCAATTCATTTTCAGATTGGACTGACAGTTCAAATTCATATTGCACAAGCTTGAAATTTGTACATAGACTTCCACTCATAGTTCAGAAAGTGGAAGAAAACCTAGTTTGAGTAATATTATTTTATTCATCTCTTCAGGTTATTCTAGAAGTATACATGAAATTAGGGAGGGTGCTGCTTTAATTAGAATGCACATTTATTACTCACCATGCTTGGTAAACTGAAATTATTCTCAATTTGCTCTACTGTATCATGTAATTGAACGAAAATTTAAGGCTGATAACTTGCAATTACATTGATTTCCATTTTGCTCCTTGGATATTCTTCAGTATGACAGGGCTTGTAGCAAATGTCACTTTATTAACAACTTGCCTCACGAGTGCCCTAATTGCCGGTGACAGCTAAACAGTTCTAATACTGTGTGAAAAGTGTTCTATTCAGAGGAGATAGAAAGTGCAGGAAGCCTGTTAGTGGGACAGCTTCATTGACACTCATACTATCGTTTCTGTGAACTCATTCACTCCCATTAAGTTACAGTAAATGAGTGCTTTAAAATAGGTTTCCGACTGTGATTATGAGAGGAAAAAGTTGTAATATTGGCCAAGAGAAATAATCTGACATCCATGGATGTGGAGTCAGTGTGGTGTAGTGTTTAGAGCTCTGAACTAAGATTTGGGATATCCAAGTTCATTGAGTCATGAAGCTCACACAATTCTCAATCTGAACTACTTCAGAGGATTGTTGTGAGGATAAAATAGGGACAAAGACAACCATGTATTGCTGCATCTGCGCTGGAGAAATAATGCTGTTTGGCACCACTTTAACTGCCATGGCTCAATACTATAGAATTTTGGGATTTGTAGTTTTGTGTGATATTTAGCTTTCCTTGACAGAAAGCTCTGGGGCCCCATCAACTATAAATGCCAGGATTCCATAGGATGGAACTATGGCAGTTAAAATAGTGTCAATCTGCATTATTTCTGCAGTGCAGATGCATCCTATGCTGTCTTGAAAGTGGGATATAAATACAATTAAATAACAAATTGATTTCTTCAGATACCATGGATCTATAAAAAACAACAACAAATGAATGGGTCCCAGAGTAGATCATGTCTGAATTCTCACTCTCACTCTCACTCAAAGCCAAGGTGACATCATGCTTTGGACATATCATGAGACAACATGATTTGTTGGAAAGGATAATAACACTCACAATAGCAGGAAAAGAGGAAAACTGCATTACAGTTGGATTGATTCAAAGAAGTCATAGCCCTGGGTTTGCAAAATAGAGGTGGAACAGGCAAAATAAAATGGTTTCCACCTGATTTGAAGATGGGGCATCTAGACAACACATGCCAAAGTGGGCAGAAACCAGACTGAAGCTGCACACTGGGGCTAAAAATCATGGCAAATAGAACCCGGGATCATCTCACAGAAGGTGAAAGATGCACAACTTCGACCCTGGATATAAACTCTCCAACGTGAATGTAGGGCTGCAAAGCAAAGAAATGAAAGCATGACAACTCCAGTGGATGTAATTACAGTATACACGAACTAGATAGTACAACAGGGGGGCATGGAGTGAAGGGGTCATGTATGGGGGCCTTCCATGATTGTGCTTTGCCAATGTATCACTCAGTACACCAATGCTCTCATGCCCTATATAGATGGAGCATCACGTGTGTGACTGTTTGGCCATTCAAAGGGCAGCCATTCAATGGGCTGACATCCGGATGAATGTGGGAGGTACTTGGGGGTTGCAGGTGGTGTGTTTATGTAACAGTGAACATGTTTGGTGGAGAGGCAACAACAAAACTACCCAGCACAACAGCTTGATCCTGTGCTGTGAGGTTAGGCTGTGTACGTTTGGCCCACTGTGGGAGTGGACTATGCAGGCAGTGGGGTTTCGACCACTTTGGGGAAAAGCAGGATTGAGTCCCTTTTTCTTGCCTGTCTACTCAGGGCCATAGATGATAAATCGGGCTCTCGGAGTTCTCTCATCCGTAGGGTTGTCATAGGTCTAAGTTGAGTTGATGGCAAATAACAAGAACTAATAAATAAACAAGACCCAATTATGCACAAATTTAAAGGATTGTTTTGTTTCCTGTATTGCACTCCCCTGCACTAGCTTCCAACTGTTATGTCCTGAGACATCCCTATCCATCAGCTTCCTGTCTCCCTGAGCTGCTTAAAGGCCTCCTGTTCCCATAAAAGCTTACCTTGCTCTCCATTGCATCCCTGCTGAAAATGCTGACATGGTGACACTACTCTGTCATGTCTGACTCACAACATACCTCCTTCTATGAAGTCTTTAACTTGCAATTCCAGTGAAACCAAAAAAATGCATACTTACACATACTTGTATTCATCCTTTTGGGAGATTATCCAAAAAGAACTGTTTTGCAGGAAATTCAGGACAAACAGAAAGAAGCATTCATTTATATGACACATAATTAATATAGGGATATAATTTCTGATAGTAGAACTATCAGTAGGCATTAGCTGTTTCACTAAATGGAGCTGCAAAGTTCAGAAGCCACTATTCTTTTGAAGATCAGAGAGCAAGGAAGAGTTGTATTCATGGCCTGCTGTGGGCCTCCCAGACGTATCTTATGGTAATTTCTTCATTAAAATGTTTCAATTTATTAAAATATTTCTGTCCCACATTATAACTGACAATCTCAGAGTGATCAATAAAGAAGCAATCAATCTGCCTTTCCAAAATTTTGGAACCTTTTAAACAATGTAAAACAGTTCAACGTAATAAAAATAAGTGCAAAATCCAGTAGATCATGACCATGTTACAGTCACTGAGATTCAAAGCTTCTGTGAAGAGCCATATTTCAACTTGGCATTAATATGAGATCAATGCCATGCCAGTCAGTTTTCAAGGGTATCCTATGCATTGCATGCAGAAGCATATAATTCAAGCAGGTTCAATCCTAATATCTGAATACAGTACTTTTTTAAAAAAATGATCTCCTAGCAGGTAATGGAAAATATATCTTTGACTAAGACTGTGGAAACCTCTTGCCAGTCAGAATAGATCAGTGATTCCCAATTGTGAGTCCTTATACTTCACCCTCTGGAATCCTTTATCATTGGCCATTTTAGCTGGTGATGATATGAATTTTGGTCCAACAACATGGAAACAGAGCCAGCATGATGTAGTAGTTTGAAGGTTGACTCAGCATTTAGCAGTTTTAGTAAGTGACCCTAGCCTAGCTAAAACTAGTCATAGGATTTAGGTCTAAAACAGCTGCAGTTTTTAAGAAATGGCAATGTTAAAGAGAAGTGTTTTAATATCTTTCTGCAAAGCCATATGAATGAGGTTCTTTCTTTCTTTCTTTCTTTCTTTCTTTCTTTCTTTCTTTCTTTCTTTCTTTCTGGTATGATATATTCTGATACATCCTCACCTTTCAGACCAATATAACTGTCTCTGTTTGACTGCCGCAGTAGAAAGGGATACTTATCAGGATCAGAACCTGTCTTTTGCCATGTGCACTACTATTGCTATATAAATAAATATCAATGGTAAAGGATTATTAATGCAGGGGTGGGATGATGGGAAGAATCATGAAATGATAAAATCATAGAGTTGGAAGGGAGTGCTGGGGCCATTCCGTCTTGCAAATTCAGGAATACACAGCACTCATAAAAGATGCCCACCCAACATGTGTTTAAATACTTCCAAAGAAGAGGAATTTACCAGATAGCTCTTAAAGTTAAGAAGTTCTTCCTAATGTTTAAGTGGATTTTTTTGTGTGTAATTTGAACATAATCTGCTCTCCTTGACAGCTTTCTAAGCCCAGGAAAGAAACAACCCTCTTCAAAACAAAATAATTTACTTAAATTGTAGCATAGCATCAGAAATGAGAGGAGAATAAAACTGAGTATTGTTGGGAAGTTCAAAACAGACAAAAGGAAGTACTTCTTCACATGGCACATAGGAATACAAATTTCCCATGTGCCATGTGAAGAAGTACTTCCTTTTGACTGTTTTGAACCTCCCAACAATATCAAATTCTGGCTACCTAAAGTAGCCAGCCAGATGTCCATGATTTTGACTAAATCATCTTTTTATAAGCCGCCCAAGATGTTGACCATCCATCCATGTGTATGTGTGTGTATATGTAAGGATGATCAACTTCTTAGGTGGCTTTTAAAAAATATGATTTAGACAAAAATATGGACATCTGGCTGGCCATATTAGGAAGCAGATACTAGACTAAATAGTGTTGTCACCTAATCCAGCGTGATTCTATATATGTTGTTATCTTGACAACAACCCTCTGTAATAGTTTCAGCCTGGAGACAGTTTTGTCTAGCCCCTATAGCTCATTGGCTCTCAACCTCCTCCTTAGCTCTGAATCCTGTGGATCATTACCCATAATTCCTTGCTACAGTGCCATTAAAATGATGGGATAGGATAGGAGATGTGGTGGTGGGTTTTTGGACAGGTACAATGAATTTGAAGCTACATAAAAGGAAATCATAAATCTAATTAAAATGTACTTACATAGCATGACAATTATTTGAAATAAATCTGCATAGTGGAAACCTCATTATGAACAATGTGCTACATGTTAAAATGAGAATGTATCAAGAGATAATTAACTTTTTTCCCATAGGCAAGTCTGATAGGTCACTTATGACTCTGTCCAGCTTATTTGTGTTTGTTAGTTCCAGGCAGTTGCAGAAACATACTTAGAAGCTGAGGTGCTTTTAGCTTTTAAAAGTATGGAGAGATAAATATATGTTTTGAAAAGCTTTAATAGCTATTGTAATTCCAGACATGATCAGGACGGTGAACAAGCTTGCTTTTGTAAGCACAGTGTGCTTAGACAATCCCCTACTTCCAAGATAATAATTTGCAAACTACTTCCCTGGTCTTATGTTTTCCATTTTGTATTTTCTGGCAAAACAAAGTTAATAAATTCAATTTAACAAGCAATCTTGTGTTTGGAGAAAGCAAATGATTCAAGGCCATTGCAAAACCAACAAACATGCAGTCAAGTTAAATAAGTGGACAAAGGGACAAAACACTCAAGGTTATACAAGTTCAGGACAGATGGCACTACAATGTCTCCTTTAATGTACAAGTTCCTAGTCTCCATTAGAGAGGTTTTGGTGACCTGCCACCTTAAATTTCAAACATATATAGTAGTTCCACTAGTGCTGACAAATGCCTCAAGGCTAATTCATCAATGTCTTATCTTTCTCCTGATGAGGGACCTAAGGCAGATTACAACAAGACTAAAACAAGATACAGCTAAAAGCCTGACAATTTTTTTTAAAAAAAGTTAAAACACAATTAAACAAGTTATCATATTACAAACATCATTAATTTTTAAAAAGGTGAAAGACATTTAAAAGCATGACAATAAAATATGCTCCCCAGTAAAAAGACTCATTAATTTTAAATTGCCTGTTTGTGGTTTTTAAAAGGGTCTTTATTCTGCCATGGGAAGGAGATCAGAGAGGGAACCAGGCGAGCCTCCCATGGGAAGGAGTTGCACAAGCTGGGGAGCAGCCAGCCAAGAGGCTACCATCAGAGGCCCTGACAATTAGGCTTGATTCTGTGTGATTAAATTTCCATTGAGCAAAAAAATGAATCACTAATGGCAGGAGGAAGAAATTCCTGTTCATGGTACTTAGAAAACAACAACAACAACAACAAAACCCAACAAGAATAACACAGATGAGGTAGGGAACATGTGGCAAGAGATATCATCCAAAGCAGTGGCTCTCAAATTTTGGTCCTACTGTTTTGGATTACAGTTCCGAGAATCCTCTAGCGATAATCATGACAGTTTAGGAGGAGCTCTAATCCTTATAACAAAAGCAACAAGAACATTTTTCCTGCTCTGAAATAACATGGGATAAGGAATCATCAGCAAGAAGTGCTGAGGAACACTATATGGGCTAAGTCTCCCTTATCTGAAATGCTTGGGACCAGAAGTATTTTGGGTTTCAGATATTTATTTCCTTATTTATTTGGATTTTGGAATATTTGCATGTAGAGCTGGTCCTTGGTATCTGCTAGAGTTTGGTTCCAGAACCTCCCGTGGATAACAAAATCCATTGATGCTCAAATTCCATTAAATACAGTGACATATGAAATTGTGTACCTTATATAAAATAGCAAAATCAAGATTTGCTTTTTGGAATTTATATACTTTTAAAAAAATATTTTCAAGCCATGGATGGTTCCATGGATATGGAGGACCAAATGTACATAATGAGATGTCTTGGAGACCCAAGTCTAAACATGAAATGCATATTATGTTTTGTATGCACCTTATAACATAGCCTGAAGATAATTTTATACATAATTTTTAAAGTAATTTTGTGCATGAAACAAAGTTTGTGTACACTGAACCATGAGAGAGCAAAGGGGTCATGATCCCAGCCACCCATGTGACAGTTTTGGATTTTAGAGTGTTTTGGATTTAAGAATTCCAAATAAGGCCGACTCAACCTGTGCACTCTTTGCACTGCTGGCACAGGTAGTGACTGATTCATGCATATATTTAATTCATTAGCCTATACTAGTTAATTCCACATATGCTTCCTTAGGTTTGTTCTTCCAGTTTTAATGGGCAAAATAAGAATAATGCTTCAGTTTACCCATATTGTTGTTTTTTTTAAAAAAAGTTAAAGAAATAAATGGTTTTCTACTTACCAGAGTTGTTTTGAATACCAGCTCATTTGACAGCAAGGCATTTGCTTCTTGGAGTAATGATTACATCAAAAAGGTAACTAGGTTGCCATACAATTAAAGCTCCTGCTTGCATGGCACTACATAAAGTTCTCATTGTATAGAATATGACCTTGGACTACAACAGTAGGTTGTAGAAAGTGGGTTTTTAAAAACAAAAACAAAAACAACCCTACCCAGTTTTAAATGATTATTTGACTTTCTTCTTAATAAAATTCTCCATTAGGGCAAGTGCAAACTTCAGCACTCTACTGCTGTTTATTTACTGCATGTTATCTAGGAATATTACATACTTAATGTATGATTAATGACATTTTCCACTTTCCTTCCTGTTACATCATAACCCAGATATGAGATATTGATTTGTATTCCCCTTCAAATGTCCATGTGAAAGACCAGCAATTAATTTGTGAGTTCAAAGTGTGGGCACCATTTTGCTAAGGGAATACTCAGTGCTGGAAGGTCAACATGTTATTACCCTCAGTGGGAAGGAACCATGGAGTTATTTTCCATGGGTGACCAAATTTTCCTTCTTTTAAAAGCAGAATTGTATTAAGCAGTTCTTGTATTACTGTAACTTTCTGAAATAATTTTTGGCACTTTAGCAAAGGAAGCAACACAGTCTCACTTTTCATATTTGGTGACAAGCTGCATGCGGTTTTAGCCAAAAGGTGAAATGGAGTTAATAGCCCATGGTTCTAACACAAGAGAGCACCACACCAGATTCACTTTTAAATTGTTCCACTGAAATCACTCTGTTGTGTGTTCTAATTTAAATTCTGTGAGCAAACAAAATAACTTTGGAGGGATACAGATGGCGCAAGGCAGGGAAGGGGAGGGTCAGCCACATGGCGGCCACTTCAACCCCTTCCCGAGGACGTCATCAGAGTGCACACCATTACACAGCGCTGCACCAGAAGAGCCACGGAAGAGCTGTGCAATGGTTCTTCTGGCACCCTTTTTGCCGCTTGAGGAAGGAGCGCTATTTTGGCACTCTTTTCCCAGGCGCCAAAAGGGTGGATTGGCGCCGAGGCATGGCACAGCCTCGGTCCCAATCCTCCACTTCCTAGGGCAGCCCATGGCTGCCCGTCTGCAAAGCCCCTTTGTGTACCTTGAAAATCAGTACTTATGTGGGTTGTTAGACATCCAGCAGGAATGTAGGACATGGTGCAACAGGTTGCAGATAGAAGAGAGAATTGGTGAAAGTCTGTCATCTTTATGTGAACCAGAACTTGAAAACTACTCTTCTTCCCTTCCTTCTTTTCTGGGGCTTGAAAATCCAAGAATTCCAACTAGAATTCCCAGTGGTCATATTGTGTAGGGAATTTTGGGAGCTGTACTCCAAATATAATGAGAGCCAGCATGGTGTAATAGTTTGAGCATTGGACTAGGACTCTGGAGACCAGAGTAAATCCTGGTTCAGCCATGTAAACCCACTGGGTGATCTTGGACACACTCTCTCAGCCTCAGAGGAAGGCCAAGGCAATTCCCCACTAAATAAATCTCTGCCCCCGAAAAAATCCCATGATATTTCAAAATCTTTGGATCACCATCAGCCAGAAATGACTTGAAGGGACACAAAAACAGCAACAGCTCCAAACATTACCTTTTTCAAGCTCTGATACCAACTCTGAAGTAACATATGATCCAAGCTTTGGTCATTCAATGGAAGGTGCTCCAAACTTCAAGTTTCCATAAATTTCCATAAAGGAACCATTGTGTTCATTTGTTTATCTCTGGAGAGTGCTTTGATTTATCTCTGGAGGCTTATCATTACAAGCTCTTTCTTATAACAAAGAGGTCATGGACATGTCAAAATCCTCTCTTTCTTACAGAGGAAGATCTTGATCTAACTTGATTTAGGGAGAGTGCCCAGTCTTATTCCATGCATAGAATAATTTCCTCACCCCACTGCCAAGGTAGGATATTTATATACCATTTCATACCATGCTATGCAATCTCTAAGTGGTTTACAACTGTAAGCTAATTACAAGCTGGGTACTCATTTTAGCGACCTTAGAAGGATGCAAGCCTGAATTGAGCCTGAGCCCCTGGCTGGTATTGAACTCACAACCTTGTGGTTTGTGAGTGAGTGACTGCAGTACAGGCATTTAACCACATATACAATTCATCTGACTGATCATCACCATAAGTGTTTATACCACCTACCTGTGAGGGCAGGAGGGAGTTGATCATATAGAGAATAATAAATCTATGGATTGACTATAATGCCAGGCTAAAAAGTTCATTAAGCTAATGGGGTCTGAGATCAGTTTTTTCACTTCTGTATGTTTTTCCCCACTTCTGCACCATTTCACATACAACTTCTATACCAATTTTCTCTCAATGTACACAATTTTTACACACTTTTCTAATGTGCACATTTTTGTACACATTTTTTCTTCAACTAAAACATGTTTCTGTATATTTTTCTATTGTACATATTTTATTGGTTCACATTTTAAAGTATATTTTAAGTATATTGCTTCTTTCACGTGCATAAAAGATGCCATAGGCCTTGCAGCTGTGTGAATTTCTGAGAGAAGGTGAGATGAATAATTTCAGTGAGAACTTTGGGACCACACATTTTTTTCTCCAATCTGTAGCCCTTGGTCAGGAATGAGGGGAACTCAATTCTAGCAATTGGATAGAGGGAAACAAAGTTCCTCGTTTATAAACTTAAACATAATTGCAGCAAGCTTTTTTTGATCATACTCAATGTAAACTCTTTGTGCATTCAAGCAGTCTGTTTCCTGTCTATTATGGCAACTTGCATTCTTTAATAGGACAAAATTCAATGCCAACAAATGGATTTCCCATCACCATCAGCATATGGACAGTATGTATGTAAAATATGGTCAGCACATTGTATCTTTCCATTCTGAAGTCATATTAAGTGGGAATGGGAATGGGAACACTTAATTGTTGTGATAGAGGGTAATGGTTTACTCTAGTAGTGACAAACCTGTACTTAACTATTCTCATTTGCTTCATTCTTGTGTCCACTCATCCCCCTGAGACAGGAAAACAACAACAATGCTACAGAAGTAGCTGTCTTGTTGCATGGACTTTTCAAAAGTATCTACATTGGGTGGATTTTTTGTTCTGTTTTTCAATGAATTAGTCAATTTTTCTGTATTTGCTGTGTGTTTGTATGTGTGTGTGTACATATGGATACTTCACTTCACAAAGGGGGAATGGAGTCATTAGCAGAGAAAAAATTTTGTTCAAATTTTAGACACCTTGATGAAAAGGAACGTGTTCCATATTTTGTTCATGGAAGTGAGAACTCTCCCAGAGCCTGGCAAGTTTGTCAAGAGTTTTGTAAACTTTGCAAATATTTCTCACAGTCCTAGTTTAACTCTTATTTGAATGTTTCCCTCTCCCCCACATCCAATTATTTCTTATTACCTCATACTACTAGTCCTGGCTATAAATCTCAAAAGTTCTCTCTCTTCCTTTTTATTTATTTCTTACCTAAAGCTTGGGTCTAACTTCCTTCTAAGATGAAATGTAGAATAGGATGAAACTTCCCTAAAGTTAGAACACTTCATAGACCTAGCAATTTTGTGTGCTCCTGAAATTATGCTTCTGTGCCCCGTCGTTTACTCTGTTAGAACTAATGGTTGGCTGCATTTTGGTCAGCCCTGCCTTTTTTTTCTTTCCTTTCATATCTTTTTCCTCCTAGTTGAGATGGAAAAGAAGCGACAGGTACATTCCCTGCATTGAAAGGAAATTCAGTTCTCTAATTGCTCAGGCTTGTTTAGATCAAGGTAGGTTGCTCTGCTCTACTTGAGCAACAATTTTCTCATTTAAATTGCCTTGGAAGGATGTCACTTTGGCAGGAGTTTCTTGCCTTCTCACCTCCAAATGATGGTTTTATATCTTGCTAGGCTTGCTCTATTAACACCAGAGACTTGAGCCAAATTTCATTCTCAAGAGCCCTAGAGATAGCTGAGCTACTCATGTTAATGGGGTTCACACTGCTTGCTCTTATTGCAAACAAGCTCATACAAAGCTCTGTTAGAAAGGGAAAAGAGAGAAGAGGAAATACTTGGAATTGTGACAAACATTACTGCTTTACACACTTGAGCACTGTATGCATTGAATGTATGTTTCTTCGCTATCCCTTTGGTTTAACTGGATACCTGTGGCATTCAGAGCAGATGGTATGTGTGCCATATATGAGAAATTTGCTCCACTAAGGCCCTCCATATTCATAGATTCTGCATCCTTGGATTCAAACCTCCATGACTTGCTTTTTTAAAAAAAATAAAAAATCAGACAAAGATTTTGCCATTTTATGTTTTTTAAACAACAACAACAACAACAACAACATTTTCCTATCCCATTACATATAATTGAACATGAGCATCCACAGATTTTGGTATCCACAGGGGTCCTGGAGCCAAGCCCCAGAATATATCAAGAAATAACCTGAAAAAGTACAAAAAAAGTCCATTCCTTCCCATATAAATATCCTGGAATTCCAGTACCTGAAGACATATTGAAGACTATGTATTAAAGAGGAAAAAAAGCTGTGTTCAACTATACATACATATTTGTGAGATGCACCAAACCACTGTGTACCACTGAAATGAGCAAAACCATGAAAGTGATGTTGAATTTATGGTGAGAGTGTGCAGTGTGTGTGCAGGACTGCCATTCATCAGCTCCATACTTCTCTGGATCTGTAGCTCCCTGCAGTTTGCAGCATTCCATGAAACCAGACCAGAGATCAGATTCACTTCAAAAGAAGGTTCTTTATTCTTCAGTTGCAGAATTAACATGATAACTATTTACATTGTAGAACATCCACTAGCAGTCAGAAAACAAAGGAAACTCCATGCCAAGCCCAGCAATCCACTCAAGGCAAAAAGCAATAACTCCACCCCCAGGTTGATACCTTTATAGACATTTGCTTAAACGGCTTCTAAACCCAGCCTTCTTCTTGTGTCATGTGTCATGTGACTGGCAGTTCTCACACACTCTGATGACCTAATCTGTTTTCTTCTTGTATC
>CM034703.1:310031175-310060962 GCA_020142125.1 Phrynosoma platyrhinos
TCACACCAAGCCTTGTCATCATGCCACCAGCCTCTAGCCCATAAGCATTCAAAAGAAGTCCTTAAAATTTGTATGGAGGCTCCTCATAAGATGATATGGACAGTTGTATTGAATCAGATCAAAGACCCTATTTTAGCAGAACATGAATACAAGAGTGCTCTTCAACTTAAGTTATACAGCAGCTGAAATATAGCAAAGGCATAACATTGATATTGAAGATATGGTTACAATTATGATCATCCTACCTTTTACCTAGTCTGAGACTCAATGTAGATTGCAATGATTAAAACAGATACAAGTTTAAAATTCATGGCATACATTTTTTTTTAAAAAAAAGATAATTACACTAACTAAAAAAATTTAAAAGCAGCTAAAACAAAACCAGTAAGAAGAAGAGCAAATACATTTTGCCCTCCATAGCCACAGTTTCTTCATCCATGGATTCAACTATTAATGTCTTGAAAATGTTTTAAAACTATAAATTCCAAGAAGCAAACCTTGATTTTGCCATGTTATATAAGGGACATTATTTTACTATGCCATTGTACATCATAGGACTGAGCCTCCATGGATTTGGTATCCAAAAGATATCCTGGAACTAAACCCCAGTGGATACCAAGGCCTACTGCATAAACGCAGCATATGAAATGTCCTTTCCTACTGACGCATCAGCCCTTAAAGGCCTGCAGAAACAGAAAGGTCTTTGTCTACCCAATGGTGTCACTAGGGTTGGCATCATCTAGTATGGTAACTAATGGTGTCACCTTTCCCATTCACTTCCTCCCATACCACACCTTAGTAATCCTTTTTGCACTAATGTCACTCATAAATCATAATTCCTGTATATCACTGAATGTAATGGTAGTAGTTGTGACATAAACAACTTGCAAAATTAGAATTATACCTTTAAATTACAATATCATATGTGCAGCCTAAATGTATTTACATATATGTAGTTTCATGTGGTTAAGTGAAAATTTGGTAGGATTTTATGTTTTTCAAGAAAATTTTAAAAGAGCATTTTTTTAAAAAAATAAAATCACTTAAAAAATATTATGGGGCCTCTTCTTTCTTCTCTTGCTGAGCCTCGCCCCACGCACACCATCTGTTTAGCCTTTTAAAGAGATGCAAGTGAATGCCACAGCCTATTTCTGCCATAAGGCACATGTTTGAGGAGCACCCCCCTTATGGTGTCACCTAGCATGCCCCACAACCTCCAAATGACATTCCTGTGCCTGGCTACAAAAGGATAACAGAAAAGGATCCAGGTTGACCTTTCAAGGAAGGGACTTTCTGAGCCTAAAAGAAACTATCGAGAAGACTTCTTGTATTCTTACCAGATGTACCTGTAAAGATGGTGGGATAGAGAGACAGGTCTCCCTGGAAGATCTCAAAATATGGACAGGCTTATAGTCTCTGGGGGGAAGCAGACGGGCGGCCATGGGCTGCCCCAGGAAGCTGCGCTGTGGGACCGAGGCATCCCCACGCCTCAGTCCCACGGCACAGCTTCGCCGCCCCTGAAAGGAGTGCTAAATTAGCGCTCCTTTCACAAGTCACTGAAAGTGTGCTGCAAAAGGCTGTGGCGCACTTTCGACGACTCTTCCGCCACAGCGCATGCGAACGCTGCGGTGGGAGGTCCTCCTCGGAGCGCTGGCCGTGCGGAGGGCCAGCTGCTCTGAGGATGACCTCAGGAAGGGGTTGGGGTGCCGATCGTGCAGCTGCCCCTCTACTTTCCTGCCCCCAAGACGGCCCAATAAGCCGTCTGCTTAGGGGGTCTGTAATGTTTAGAGTACATATTAATAATCTTATCCCCATGAATATGTCTGATCCCTTTTTAAAGATATCTATTTTGGTTTCTATCTTACTGTAGATTACATAGTTTAACCATGGTATCTGTGGATGAATCCTTCCCTTTATTTGTCCTGAATCATCTCCCATCAAGTAGCTTCATTGGATAACTGTGAATTCCAGGATTTTTAGGGGAAGGCAAATATTCTGCATTTCTATTTTCTCCATACCATGCGTATTTCTCACCACTAGACTAGTCTAGTAAATATAAAGAAATATAGAACAAATGTATTTAGAACTGAACTAGGAAGCCAACATGAGTGTATTATAAGTTGCTTTCTGTTCAATGAGTTGAGAGCTGTATTGTTTAATTATATCCACAAGTATATACAGATAAGGAATAGAAAGCAAGATACAGGTATACCTCAGTTAATGAAGTAGATGTGTTCCTGGATAGTATAGAAGAAGAGATTTTAGCCAGTTCCCTCCTCAACACAACTGTTAGTGCTATATTCCTTATTTCACCTGGTAACCTTGTGACCACTTGTGGGTTGGAAGTGAGTTGCTGGACTAGATGGATTTTTGATATGATTCAGAAGGGCTCCTTTCAGACATAAACAAACACAAGTGGTTAATGGCTCAGAGTATGACCATTTGGCAAACGTGCAGCCTCTGCCTTTTGGTCCAAAAGGACATGTATTCTCTCCCCAGACTCTCTGTTGTGTCGTCTCTATTATTTTTATTACTCTGTTTTTTATTGACTTTGTTTTAATTTTTTCTAGTTTAATTCGGTCTTAAGGGGTGGGAGGGATGGGTGGAGGGATCGGGATACTTAAATGTATTTTAATAAATGTATTTTAATTATTGTATTTTAATTGTTGTGAGCCGCCCCAATTGCTATGCAGAGGGGCGGGATAAAAATAAAATTTATTATTATTATTATTATTATTATTATTCCTTTCTTATTGCATCACACACACACCCATTTCATTTTAGCACATGTGCTTTCATTTGGTGAAAGCAAAATGTTAAATTAGATTGCAAAACTAGGTGTTGTTTCACACATTGTTACACAGCTGGAAGCTCAGATTTGCCACTCAGCAGATAGTTGAAGCCAATTCCAACTTTCTGACAAGTCTGTGTCTTTGATACATATGTTTTCAAACACCTGTTTGTCACATTCACACTTTAGGTGTTCACGTAATACAAATTTTAGCTGTACATCTTTAAAAAGGATAAAATGTGTGAAGGGACTCTCAGCTGCCACTTAATGTCATTGTCAGGCAAAAATTCTACTTTTGTTTTGTTTAAGGGTTTTTTCCCTTCCCACTTCTAGAAATGTTTCTTTCCTCTTTTTCATTTCTGTAGCTTTTGTCTCCCAACTGTCTCATAATTATGCCAGATTTTGGAGCATCACTGGCAGAAGCTCAAGCCCTGGATCTTAAAATATAAGCTTTCCTATTTACTGCTACAATCTACACAGACAGAATAAACTCTAGTGTTAATATATGTCAACAAATATGGATAACAAAACAATGGTCAACATACTGGGGGGAAAATCAGTATACATCCCCATCCACAAAAAAGGGGACCCAAAGACTGTAGCAACTATAGGACCATACCATTAATTTCCCATGCAAGCAAAATTGTGCTCAAAATTATGTGGCATAGACTCCAGTCATACATGGAGAGAGAAATTCCAAAGGTGCAAGCTAGGTTCAGAAAAGGAAGAGGCACCAGGGATCATATCACCAACTTATGGTGGTGTATGTAGCATATCAAAGAATTCCAGGCGGAAAAAATCAATATGTGTTTTATAGACTATAGCAAAGCATTTGATTCCATTAATCATGAAAAGTTATGGATGGTTCTTAAAAGCATGGGAGCACCAATACATTTATATTATTGATGAGAAATCTATACTTAGGATAAGAGGCTATTTCCAGAACAGAACATGGAGAAACAGAATGGTTCTCAGTTGGCAAAGAAGTCAGGCAAGGATGTATTCTTTCACCATATGTCCAATTTGTATGCTGAAAATATCATGCAAAGAGAAGGTTTAGACTCAGAAGAGAGAGGAAAGAAGATAGGAGGAAGGAACATCAACAATCTAAGGTATGTGGATAACATCACATTACTAGCTGAAAACATCACAGTCTTTGAACAATTATTAAGGAAGGTCAAAGAAGAAAGTGCAAACACAGGCTTATTGCTGAACATAAAGAAAAATAATTAACACAGTGGATCTTGGGTCTTTGGATCAAATATTGATCAGAATGGAGACTGCAACCAAGAAATCTGAAGAAGATAAGGTTCTAAAGAATAAAGGTGTACAACTAAGTACCAACGTTAGAATCATCCAAGTCATTATATTCCCTATCACCATGCACAGATGTGAGAACTGTACAGTGAAAAAAGCAAAGAAGAAGAAAATCATCTCATTTGAGATGTGCTGGAGAAGAGTACTGAGGATATCGTGGACAGCTAAAAAGACAAGCAAATGGGTTTTTGAACAGATCAAGCCTGAAATCTTCCTGGAAGCCAAGATGATCAACTTAAGGTTGCTGTACTTTGGCCACATCATGAAGATGCATGAATCATTAAAAAAAATGATGCTAAGAAAGGTAGCTAGAGAGAAAGACCACAAACCAGACTGAATTAGGGAGTTACAGGCCTGAATCTGAAGTTGCTGAGCAGAGTAGTGGAGGACAGGAATTGGAGATGTCTCATCCACAGGTTCACCATGAGTTGCAGTTGACTCGAGGGCAGTTACCAAGAAAAGTCCCAGACATTACAACTTAGGGGGGTTGCAGACTGCCAGAAATAGTGTGAATTCAGTCCACTTTTAGGGTTAGGGTTAGTGCTAGGGAATCATGGGAACTGTTATTTTTCTGAGACATTGAGCCTTCTCTGTCAGACAACTCTGGTGCCCCAATAAAATACAGTTCCCATGGTTCCCTAATTCTAACCCTAACCCTAAAAGTGGACTGAATTCACACTATTTCTGGCAGTCTGCAACCCCCCTTAATCAAGACACTTATGAACACTCACACACACACACCCCACTACAAAAGCTGCAGTTTTCTGGAGATTACACAGCTCCTCCTGAGAACTGTGTAGACCACCCTGAAAACTGCAAATTCCAGTATAGAAAGGACTGCTTTCAGGGAGCCACATGTGTGTTTTGTGGAAGATTGTGTTCTTGAACATAGTAAACAGCAATGGAGCATAACAAAAATATTGTACAACAGAAATATTGCAGAAATATTGAACAGTTCTTCTTCTTCTTTACATACAGTTGTCCCTCCTGATTCATGGGGGATCTGTTCTGGACAAACACACTCACGGACACACACACTGTGAATTGGAAAAATCGCAGATATCCAAGCCCCATTGGATATAATGGCTGCATGCCCCCGCATGTGGGGGCATGTGCTATTTTGTCCCTCCTTTTTTCCTGTCCACGGAAATTTGAGACCACGAATGGGAAGTCCGTGAATTAGGAGGGACGACTGTAATTTGGATGACTGGGACAAAAGTAAAACATTTAAAGTCCAGGTGTGTTAGCCATTTTCTGTGAAGGTGGTTTGATTTGCAAAATGGAGATTGCTGATTTAGTGAAGAAGAAAGATGTGTAGGTATCATTTTACAGTCTCTTTCCACCTTGTAGACAAAAGCACAGGTGTAATCCCCAGATATCCTTTCATTGCTTTAATGGAAGTACACAGGTCCTTGAAATGTCATAGATCAGATGTATAGAAGCAAAAGAATGATCTTTATGTCAGGAGAGCTGGAGATTAAATTTAGCTGTTGTAATGGGTGAGAAAAGGTCAACTGAAGCCAAATTGATAATTTTACCTAGTGGCTAGAGAGGGATTGTAGTCTTGTCGAAAATCTTCTTCTTCATGTTGAAAGATCCTGCCCCAGGAAACCAATCATTACACTTCCAGTAGTAAATTTTTAAAAGGTAGCCATGTGAGCTGTGTATACAAATAAAATTATTGCTGAGTAATACATAAAATGTCACAGAAGGAGAATATTTGGGTTCTTCCGAACTCTTCTTCAGGTATAGAAGGTACAACATTTGGGGTACTGGGGAAGAAAATGTTTTTGCTAGATCAGTATTACAGGTACAGGTAGAGACTTCTCCATCTCTCCAAAGGTTTGGGGTTTTTTTAATCCCAGGAAGAAATGAATAATTTTCAAAGACATGCTAGCATTGGCAAAGCACTTAGTGGTTACCATTCCTTAGAGAAGGCACCACTTGAGGTGATACTCTTCATAATTTACATGTCAAAATAGGCAATATTTTGAATATTTATGCAACTGTAATGCTATTTTTATAGCTGTCGTCCCACTCTCTGTTTTTCTCTTCTTTGGCATAATAACATTGATTAATAAGTACAGGAGATTGGTACGAAACTTTGAAAGTTCATAAAGCCAACCAAATACCATATGACGGATTAGATTGTAAGAAGCCATTAACGTGGCCAATAAAAGCGAACCATCTGTAGTACGACAACAGTTTCTTTATGGATGACAGTAGTAACTGTTCTAAGTCAGCAAGAAATCTCTTTTTTGTTTGTCGTATGGATGTTAATCTCATGAACCACATAATTGGGATTTACATTTTGTCAGTAGTAAAGTGGTCCTTTGGTGGCATCGCATGCTGTTTTCAAAGAAGGCTGGTCCAATCTGTTCTATTTGTTTTCTGGAAGACCTGGTAATCTGCATCACTTTAATAGGCTGCAATGTGTTTGTTTTGCTTTTGTTATCATCACACAGGAGCCTAGCAAAATGTGAAAGGATGTAATTAACACAGGGATGAAAATAATATTTGTTATTATTCATTCCTAGGTTGAAAAACAGGGTTCCTGACAGTCATGAAACCTTGTGCAACTTTCTCACTGTGGCCACACATCCCACAGTGTTGTGTGGGAATTATGTGGCATAGAAAAACAATTAATGTGGTTTTTTGGGTGGTGTATGTGCACAAAATAGAAAACAGGTTTGCTGTGTGCACATGCACACACATGCAGACACACATGTTTTCTGTACAGAAAGCAGCTGTCTTGTGTAGCAAAACCAGTTTTTGTGCACAAAATCACAAGATTTTCAACTGAAAATCTTCAGGACATCTGAATATGGGGAGAATAGTGCAGAGGAATGCTCCTTTTCCCCCTCACCAAAGAGTAAACTACCATGGTTATTCATCCTCACGTACAAGGACAAAATAGTAGGATTTACATTTTTAAGGGTGCATCTACATTGTAGAAACAATGCAGTTTGACACTACACTACATTGTAGCTGCATTCTATGGAATCTTGTGATTTGTAATTTTATGAGACCTTTAGCCTTCTCTGCCAAAGAGTCCTGGTGCCTCACAAAACTACAAATGCTAGGATTCTGTTGGATGGAGCCATGGGAGTTAAATTGGTGTCAAAGTGCATTGTTTTTACAGCGTAGATGTCCCCTCAGTTAACACTGTGTATTAACAGCCCCTCTTAGAGGGAGGTCTGCAATAGGAACACTGCAATGTGTTGTAGAAAAGACCCAGGCACAATCCCAATCCCACACAACCTTGGTTTGTTTTGGTGGAAGAGGAACCTAGGTGTGGTGTAATGGTTTGAGTGTTGGACTACAACTCTGAATAGCAGGGTTTGAATCCCAGTTGAGCCGTGAAACCCACTGAGTGACATTGGGCAAGTGACAGTCTCTCAGCCTCAGAGAATGGCCATGTCAAACCTCCTCTGAACAAATCTTACCAAGAAAACCCCACGATTGGTTTTACTTAGGCTCACCATAAGTTGGAAACAACTTGGAGGCACACATCAAAGAAACCTAAGCCTCAATAATATCTAAATTGAGGGCAAGTTCACATGGGAAGAGATGGCTTTTAGGTTTCATAGTCCCAAACCATTTAGGACTTTGTAAGTAAAAGACTCAGTACCTCTCATTGGACCCTCATGCAAATTACAGATCAGTGCAGTTGGTACAGGATCAATGCAATATGGTTGGCAAAACAAAGGATGTTTTCACACGCGGGTCTCTAGCAACTAGCATCATTCCGGAATGAATGAAAGCAGCATCATTCCGGTATGTTTCTGGTCGCGCAAATGTAATTCCCAATGAAACTGGCATGCAAAAGAACGGGGATGATGCCGCAAAGGATCCGCGGATGGGACGGGGATGGGTGGGGTTCTGTGCAACGTCGTGTGAACACAGGGGCAAAGGAACCGCAATGGGACAGGGATGGGACGGGGTTTTGTCTGCTTTAGACCCAGTGTGATAACGTCCAAAATGTTGGGAAATAATTTGGCTGCTCCAATTTGCTCAAGCAGTTTCAGAAAACTGTGTAGACAGCCTTCATATACAGCAATAAATGGGGAATACTTGGCCAGCATGATGTAGTGGTTTGAGCATAGAACTACTACACTGGTTGGCTTTGGGCAAATCACACTTTCTCAGCCTCAGAGGAAAGCAAAAGCAACGTTTTTTGCTCTGAACAAATCTTGCAAAGAAAATTCTGTGATAAATTTGCCTTTGGATTACTATACGTCAGAAATGACTTGAAGGCACACACCAGCAACACTCTAAAACTAGCAAGGACAAACTTCCTATCCATTCCTTCCCTTTCCTAAATCTCTGCAGCAAGTTTAAGAGGATGATGCAGGGAGGGAGAGAGGCATGTAAATATTCACTTATTGCATTCTTGCATGCAAAACAAATAATTTCAATTTTTTCCCCTGCACTTTTCAATATTTCACATTTTGGGACTGTTTTCTTGCAGAAAAATTAATTTGTGAAAAACACTTGTCTTGTGAGGGGGGAACAAAATTTTGAATAAAACACTCTGTGCTTCTCTCTGTGTGTGAACAAAATGTTTTTTAAAACTCTCCAAATGCTAGAATTCATGTAGCAGTTGGTCATTTTCTCAGTGAGGCATCTCGATGTGCAGTGAACACTCCCTTTTCCCCACTGAGGATGAGAAAAATTGTGAATATTCTTTATCTCCTGTTGGAAAAAGGCGAATTAAGTATTGATCGTAATCAGGAAAGAAATTTTAAAAAAGAACAAACCAGGATAGCCACTATCATGCTGTTATTGTATAAATCTATAGCATAGTCACATGTGGAACACTGTATACAGTTCTGCATGGTAGTCACTTTAACTGCCATGGTTCTGGTCTATGAAATCTTGGGATCTGTAGTCTGGGGAGCAATTAGAATGCTCAATCAGAGTGCTCCAGTGCTTACCGAACTATAAATCAGAGGAGTCCATAGAATAGAACCATGTCTGTTAAAGTGGAATAAAAAACACAATAATTGTGTAGTGCGATTAGCTCCAAGTCAATGTACCTAAAATAAAAGAACACTGCAGGGTTGGAAAAGGTGTAGAAAAGGGTAACAAATTCAGAGGGCTGGATTATTTGCTTCAAATCTGCATTCATTCTTGAAGCTCACTGAATGACCTTGGACCAGTCATTATCAATCAGCCTACAAAATCTTTATAACAAGAAAACATCAGAAGGGGAAAGTCTTTGGAGGAGAAAAAGCATGGGATAAAATGAATATGAGAAGCTCTACTTCCTGTTGATCTTCTTGACATGTTACTACATTAATTACAGGACAAATATAAACAGGTCTGAAGTGGAGGCATATAAGGGATTTTAAATAGCACACATTTGGCTACCACCAAATAGAAATATTCAATTTCTTTGAAAGTAATAAATGTGCATTCTGCATTTGCATGATGTGTAATTATTCTGTTAAGGACACAGTACAGCAAACTATCCTTGTTTTCTTTTTCCCTTCTATTTGGTGTGCATCATTTTTACCTGTCTGAAGTTAGTGATATGCCAGTTTAGCCTTACTGAATTGCAGTTGAATGAAACAGTAAACTTCATCCCAATATTTATTAATGAATTTTGGGATTGGATTTTTCCAAAGGTTCCCTGGCTGGCTGGACTTGTAAATTATGGCCTCCTTAGTGCCATACTTGAGCATTATGAATGAAAATGGATTGTGGCTCTTTCTAAGCTTAACTGGAAATGTTTAAGTATTTAAGCCTGGGAGGTGGATGCCTTCCCAGTTCCTTTTCCTCTGCCAACAGGATGACTGGAAAAAAGGATAAACTGCAAATGATTGTGAAAGTTCTTTTTAATCTACAGAAGGGAAAGTTCCGGTCAACTTCTCAATATATTGGCTGTGATCCTGTTGGCAGTGTAACGACTCTGGGAATGCTGCCACACTGCAGAAATAAAGTGGTTCAACACTACATTAACTTCCATACCTCAATGCTATAGAATTCTGGGATTTGTAGTTTGGTGGGGCACCAGAGCTCTCTGACACGGGAGGCCACATAGCTCACAAAAGTGCACATCCTACCATTCCATAGCACTGAGTCATGGCAGTTAAAGTAGTGTCAAACTGCTTTATTTCTGCACACCTGTCATCAGTGGCAACTCATGGACCAAACCGAGGGAGCATCTCATCCTCTAGCCTTCCTGTGCATGTTGTCCTTCTCAGGGAGATTGGATGGAGGAAAAGATGGCAGTCCCCGTGGATTCTTGGAATCAGCCATGGGGTTTTCTCTCCAGCGGTGACCCTGAAAGGTTCAACAAGGTTATACTGGAGGGGGAAAAATCTGCCCCATAGGTTTCTGGGGAACTACCATGTTTTCCTCCATGCAATTGCCCTGAGAGTGATAGTATGTCATAAAGTCTTCCAGGAGGAATTGCAGCTTTAATCTCAACATTTGTGCCAAGAATAATAATTTTTCAAAAATCAAAGAACAAGAGATTACCCTTGACCCATTTTCTCAAAGAATACACTAGGCGTGTGGCTTCTGAAGAGGATCAACATCAGATATGTGTGTTACTCAGATGAGTCCACTTTGGAATTTGAACTCACTATACTCTTGTCATAAGGTATTAAAAGTGAGTAGATTTTGTTTTCAAAACCCAAGATACACACACTTTTCTTTAACATTGTGAGACAGCAGACAAATCTCTGTCTAATTAATGCAGCGAGAGTTAAAAGAGCCACTTTGTAAGTTACAAAGTGATTTGTATCTTCCAAGAAGAAGAGGATTTTCCAGTCAATGTTTCAGCAATTAATCTTATTTAAAATGCAGAGGATTTTTTTTTTTGGTTAATTACATGGAGTTGTAGAGGGAACATCCAAACAAACAGTGTGGCAGATTTTCTACCTTATAGAAAACACAAATACAAAGGACAGAATCCTTTGGGGATGCCTCCAAACTCTTACTTTGAGCCATAAAACCTCATGCCACATCACAGAGTGTTCTAGCGCTGTAGCTCCATCCTGGAATTTGTAGTTTTATAACGTCTTCAGCCTTTTCTGCCAAAGCATGCTGATGCCTCGCCTAATTAAAAATCCCAAGATTCTGTAGGCTGCAGCCATGTCCCATAGAGTGATGTCATTTTGAAACTGCATTAGTTTTACAGTGTAGATGCATCCTCAGTTTCTTTTAAAATATATTGGACTTGGAATAGGTTGGGTTTTTCTCTCACATTCAGATGACAAATAACTTAATTTAAATTTGCTTGGCTTGAATGATTATTTTGTGCCAGCCCTCAGATTGAAAGGTGTGATCTGTAGCCCCCATACATATTTCTCCTTCCCCAGAGAAACTGGCTTCCATTTTTCCCTCTCACATAAACACACTGTCTTACACTTCTGCTGCAACTCCAAGCCTTAGGTATCAGGTTTTTATAGGGAAGGGGAGTTATTACTATGTTAATTGCTTTTCAGCACACCAGAACTCCCAAAGGAATGTACAATAAAAGATATTAAGAAAAAATACTTTAAAACAGTAAAATTGAGTTTTAAAAACCAAAGAGCACACAAAATGCCAGAAGGTTGACAAATGGAATGAGGATGACTTACTTTGGTATGAAGCTCCATAATCAAGCTTTTGGTAAAGGTAACTACTACTACTACTAACAAATTCTTATTTCTTACCTGCCTTTCGCCAATGCTTGAAGTGGGGTACAACATGGATTAAAATACAATATATAACAAAACACATGAAACCGTTTAAACAAATTGGTTAAAACACATAAACATAGGATTAAGATGACCTTTACACATTAAAACCATCCAGACATAAAATTAAATTATACCAATTTAAAATTCATAGTTTAAAATCAATTTGGTAGGTCTGACAAGAGATGGGTTTTTAATACTGTTTTAAATTCAGACAGCATGTTTAGCTGTCAAATCTCTCCTGGCAAGTCATTCCACAAACTAAGGGTGGATGACAAAAAGGTCATCTGGGTGACAGTGGCCAGCTGAAGTAAAAGTCCCCAAAATGATCTGAGTGTACGGGATGGATTATGCGGCACTAGTACATAGGTATTAGTTTCTTTCCTGTCTTTCTCTCTGGGGGGGTACATTATGGGAATGAATGTTTCCTTCCAGAAACATTTACTTTTAAGCTTATATGCTTTCAATGATAGAGACTTCACAATATCTTCGATGATCACCAGATACTCTCTCCCCTCTGCAGACTACATTTGTAGCTGATATCAGCATTTATAGATCAACAGTGCTTTGCAAATGCATGTTTCTGCAATATTTCTTCTTCACCTAAATATGAAGCTATTTTGTGATTCACACAACCATATAGTGATTGAAGTTATGCTTTCAGCACCCATTTGTCTTAGGTTTTCATAAAATCTATGTGCCCCTCACACAAGTAGGAGGTTAAACCTGTCACAGGTTTATCACAGCATGAATAGGTGTCTGAATCAATCTCCATACCCTAGAAAACACGGTTACAAGAAGACCATGTGCTGGTAAATTGTGTGATACTTTTTCTAGCAAAAAAGGAGCCTGATGCCTCCCTTCTTTATGGCTGCAATATATTTGTAAACATTTTCCTTAAGTTCATTGAGAGCATGTTTGTTCTGCCTCATTTATTCACAGATAACTTACTGTCTCTTGGATCTTTAGCTTTTTGTTTCTAATGATTCCTTTGAAATATTATTTTAATGAATCTATGAAACACATCATTGTATTCTTTATTTTGTGGCTGGACTGTTAATGATACTCATCCATTAAGTAAATGGTTTTGTAAGCAACACAAATGTAATAAATAAAGTTAGTCAGTTCTTTTATACTACTTTTCTGCTGATGGGCATACCACATGCTGTGGAGGTAATGTTTCATGACCAAAATAGCTCCCTTTGTAGGCGAACTGGGAATCTTTGCATTTAGGCTGTCAGATTGCTCCAGAGAGCAACGCACGCTATCATTTGTGTTCACTTAAAAAGCCCTTTAATCTAGCTATAATGGACATAATAATATACATCCAAGTGATGTTATCATCTTAAGATCTTCTGATTGATACAGATGTCAGTTTGACTAGCACTCAGCTGTAACTGAAACGTAGGATCAAAAATCATAAAGTCATATAGAGGCATACAGATTACTCTTGGGCATCATGCTTATCTGATAGGGCTGGAAACCAGCAAAAGACTTATCCCATGAAAAAAGAAGGCCAAACAGAGCAGGGGAGTAGTGGCTTTTCCTGTGCTTCTCTGCATGCTTTCTTAGCACTTCCATTCTCCTTCACAAGGAAGATGGTCATAAAAGCATGCCCTTTGTCAAACAGATTTTTCTAGCATGACAAACTGCACACTTTTATGACTGTCTCCCTCGGGAAGAGAACAAAAGTGCTATGACAGCATGCAAAGAGGCACAGAGAAAGCCGCTACTCTCCCACTCATTTTGGCTTTCTTTTCTCATGCAATAAGGCTCCAAGATTTAATCTAGATATGTAGCATTTGGCATACTTCTAATCCATTCCATCAGAGTTGGTCAAAGTTTTATTCATTTAGTTGAATCTTGATATAGGAAATCCAGAGTAAGACTGGGTGGATCAATCTAATTCTAGCGTCTGTCACTTCTTTAACTTTTTACTTACAAGTCCTTTCTATCTTCTTTTTTATGGCTAAATTAGCAAAGTTTCTTTCTAAACTGTTTTTATGAAATCCATGTGTGATAATTATATCTTAAAATACACTTTTCTCAATGTATTTTTAATCTCAAAATTGTTAAGATATAGATGGGTTATACAGTCAAAGGTGAAATATAGAGATGTGTGTGTGGAAATTTCCTCATGAGAACAACATCTAGAGAAACAAAGTGAATCAACACCAGGTGGCTACACAGACATCAACATATATTTTCCCAAGGGTAGAACTCATGGACACAGATTTTGTTATGGGTAGCAATAGATATCAAAAAGGTAAGCAATACAGCTACTTCATTAGGTCTTGAGAAAATAGTCACATGGTGGATGATGGACAGCAAGAGGCTGGGTTAGTATACATCATACAGGCATTATCCAATTAACATAAGGTTAACACCTAGAAGGTGGAGTATGGGAAGGGCCTAGAGAAGTCTTTGTCTAGAGTGTTTATTGTTCAAGATGTGAATGCGTGCCTGCCTGGCAGCAGTGGTTTTAACTGCAACCAGTGGAGATCCTAAACTATTGGGATTGTTAAAGATGTAATCATGCATGGCTGAACTGGACAAGTTCTTCACAATGGATTTTACTTAGTTATCATTTTTTACTTTTATATGCATTAATAAACTATGTTTTTGGACTTTACAATGTGTCTTCTTGACTGAAGAAGACAGGATCCTGAAGAAGGGAATCTGAGCCAGTTGATGGTAAGAGATACAAAGTGGCTGTGGATCACAGCAGCCAGCTTGTCCTGCAGATTCTGCTGGGTGCCAAAGAGCATCACCGCAACACCCATCATCCACACACTGACAAAAATGACCCTTTTAAAAGTTTACTAAAGGGACCATATTCCCATCTGATCTTGGAAGCTAAACATGGTCAACCCAAATTTGTACTAAGATGGGAGACCACCAACAAATACCAGGCGCTCCAGGCTATATCTCAGAGCAATGAACTGGCAAAATTATCTGAGAAAATACTGTTAAATTCATGGAGTTGCCATACATCGACAGGTGACTTGAAGGCCTGCACACACACATACAAATTCTAGGTGAGACCAACATTCTATGCATAACTATTTTCCAAACCATCTGTTGTCTGGAAGAGGCAGAGAAGATCCTGTGAGCTAAACCAGTGCTTCTCAGTCCTCTCGATATTTGGGATGTCAACTCTCAGGATTCCTGACCATTCTGGCAATGCGTACTGGAAGTTGAAATCCAAAACATCTGTAAGAACAGAGTTTCAGACGCCCTGAGCTAGATCATCTCCACAGATGGCTGTTTACCTATCCTTGAAGATCTCCTGAAGGGGAAAGCTCATTCCTCTAGGAAACTGTTGCCACTGTTGAGTTGCTCTTATGATCCAGACATTTCTATTAATGTTCAACTGAAATTCACTCAATTGTAATTTAGGTATAGAAGAACAATTCTACAAAATCAAAACAAATGGACATCTGGTTTAACATTTAGTCTGCACAGTGGCCAGCCTAGTGTCTGTGGAAAGCATACAGTAAGACATAGGTGCAATGGCAAGTAAACACCATTCTCCATAGCACCTGCCCCTGATTCTGGATCTGTTATGTAGCCATCATATTTAGTAGCCACTAAGACCCCTATCTTCAATGTATTTTTTCTAATATTTTAAAGCTATTGAGGTTGGTGATCTTGTCCAGGCTGCTGGCATTTTCCTTCGTCTAAAACCTTAGCTTCAGTCTTTTGCTTCGGCCCCCCAATTGTCTGAGGGACAGCAACCTGGCCCCCGGCTCAAAAATGTTGCCTAGCCCTGCTTTAGACAACTAAAAGGCTTCCTTTGATTGGCATTGTGGAGGAGCATATTTATAGGCAAACAAAAACTTGGTATTATATAGCTTGTTTACAATATCCAATTCCACACCAACAACCTTAAGAATCCCTTTTGCAATTAGTATGTCTGTTGACTTTCTAATAAAATTGTTCCATATATGTCTTTTTCATCAACGGGCAATATGGTTTCGGAAATTTCTGTCTACCATCCCTTTAGCAATATGCCCTGATAGACCACCACCCCATAGGGATGCTCAGTCTTGAGTAGAGTATTCAGAGGTGCTAAAAACAAACAAAACCCTTCTTCTGTGCCAATTTGGCAGAGACAGTCCCAATTATTCATCTGCTGTCCCACTTTCTCAGCTGCTTTTAAAATGTCCCTGATTCTCTTTCCTTCTCCCTTTTCCCCACTTTGTTCTCATCTTACTGCAGTTATTGAAGACTGAGTTCAAGGTGCAAAAGCACTCAACATAGTAGGGAGCAGGGAGCAGAGGTGGGGCAAATTCTTACCCTTCCCAATAGATTCAGGCAAAAGCAAACTGTGACACCCTCTCCTAGCTTTTGTGTTCTTCCTTATTAAGAACTTTTACCATCTTGACCATATTCTGATAACACTTGTTGGATGCGATGGTTGTTAGGATCCTCTTTTTTCCCCTTTTTGAAGATGGAGACAATGTTTGTGATGCTGCTTTAATAATATGGTAAAGGTAAGGGTATTCCCCATTGACAAGGTTGTCAAGTTGTGTCTGACCATAGGGGGTGGTGCTCATCTCCGTTACTAAGACAAAGAGCCAGCATTGTCAGAGACTACTCTGTGATCATTGGCCAGCATGATTGCACAGAACACTGTTTACCTTCCTACTGAAGTGGTACCTATTTATCTACTTGCATTTGCATGCTTTCAAACAGCTAGATTGGCAGAAACTGGGACTAGTGACAGGAGCTCACCCTATCATGCAGCACCCAGGCCTCAAACTGCCAACCTGCCAATCTTGCAATCAACAGAGTCAGTATCTTAACCACTTGAATGTGGGCAACCTAATAATCGAGTCCTATAATTATTTAGGACTAATCTAGTCTTAAATCCCTATTGCATCTTAAATATCTCTGATGTTGATATGTCATCCCACCCCATCCCTCTCATGAATTGAATTAGATACAGAATTTCTAAGCTTCAATGGCTTTGGAATGTGAGGATAACTGGAGGCCAGTAGGACAGGCTTAAGCAATGAGAATGCTGTCATACACACACACAGAGTCCTTACATGGGCAGCCTCTGAGTGGTGAGGGATTTCCTTTGACTGACTAGATGTCTATTTCTGTAAATTGGTAAGGATAAAAGTCTGACAAGATGTCCACTAATGAGACATTGCCTCTAACATTTGAGAGCTGCCCTTCTTTATTTGTTTCCCAACATTAGTTAAATTTTGCCTAATAGCAGGTGAGGGAATGGTATCAGCTGCATTTAAAATGTACGGTCAGACATAGGACCACTTCTAGAAACATGAAAATATTGATGAATTATTTAGACTTAACATATTAGCTTGTTCTCTAAAAATTATTCTCATTAAACCAGAACAACTGACATGGGGCAGGGGGAAGAAAATTTTATTTCAGTAATGAAATGAAAATTTATTACTTTACTTGTTAGGCAGGTTTGGCTAGGTAGTATCAGAATGTCTTATCACCTCTGAGGAGAAGCCATCTGAAAAGCTATTCAGAATAATAAATTATAATA
This sequence comes from Phrynosoma platyrhinos, assembly GCA_020142125.1. NCBI lineage: Eukaryota > Metazoa > Chordata > Lepidosauria > Squamata > Phrynosomatidae > Phrynosoma > Phrynosoma platyrhinos. Next base: position 310,048,502 of record CM034703.1, read on the forward strand.
ATAATAAATAGCTATTCAGCTTTTGTGGGTGTGTTTGAGAAATTTCTCATTCTCATTAAGTAAGCTTGTATTTTTTGCTTATGGTGTAAGCCTCCTTGAATCCTATTTTTTGGGGGAAATGCCAGTTTATAAACAAAATGATTAGACAGATAGATCAACCAGAGCTAACAAGTAGTATGTGGCATAGGTCAGTACAAATTACCAGGACCTGACAGTCTGGAAGGTAGGGTGAGAGCTTACTGTGGGCCTTTGCAGACTGCCAGAAATAGTGCACTTTAAATTGAGGCACTGCCCTGGCTCAGTGCTAGGGAATTGTCAGAATTGTATTTTTTTCTGAGACATTGAGCCTTCTCTGTCAGAGAGCTCTGGTGCCACAATAAAATACACTTCCCATGATTCCCTAGCACTGAGCCAGGGCAGTGCCTCAATTTAAAGTGCACTATTTCTGGCAGTCTGCAAAGGCCTACATGTGTTACAATATGTTTTTTGTCTTTCCCAATACTATCCTCATTTATTGCTTGGGTTTTTTTTGGCATCCTTTTTTAAAAATCAGTGAATTTCAAAGAAGAACAATACACAAAATGTTGTATTGCAAAATGCTAAGGACATTTAGCTGCAAAAGAGAGAAGAACTGGGGCCCAAGTAAGGGAAAGAAAGCTGTGGGATCCAGCACAGTAGCACCAGCAAGTAGGAGGAAAAGAACAAGGAACTGGGTGGGTTTTTTCTTCATCTTCATGAGGGAGGCCAGCAGCTCTTCTCCAACTATTCTGCTGGCTCAGGTTGGCTGCCAAGGGACAGATGACATAGAAGGAGGGCAGACCAAAGAGTAAAGTTCAGATCAAAGAGTAAAGTTGGACAGATGGCCAGGGTTGAGGGTGCTAGTTGTAGGTGGCAGTGACTGTGTGTTCCCTGTTCCACAAAAACTTGAAGAAATGAGTCATTTTCTCTCCTCCCCCCTCCCCCAATTTCCCCATCACAATGATTCCACTTGAACTGCCATTGCAGCATCCTGTGCAAGTCTGGGATTTGCAGATTGGTGATGCACTAGAATACTCTGGCTGATCCCTCTAAATCAGGGGTAGGCAACCTAAGGCCCGGGGGCCGGATGCGGCCCCCTGAGGCCTTTGGACCGGCCCCAGGCCAGTCCTACCGCAGCCGCCACCACCCCCTGCCGCCCGCCATGATGATATTGATTATTGTTGTTATTACTTGTTCTTGGGGTTTTCTTGGCAAAATCTCCACAGGGGTTTTGCCATCTGGGGCTGAGAGAGTGTGCATGCATATTTTTTTTTAAAATTTTAAATATTTTGGTGCTTCGGCCCCCCAAATGTCTGAGGGACAGCAACCCGGCCCCCGGCTCAAAAAGGTTGCCTACCCCTGCTCTAAATACTCCCCCCTAATTGTGTAGTGAGAAAGGGCCCTGGGCCCAAATCTGCTCTCAGTGCCCTTCAAGATAGTCTGTAGAGAAATGTGCATATGCACACAGACACACACAGACACACAAATTACAAAAGGGCTGCCTCATTGATGAAGATGATGTATACAACCTACGTGGTGTTTCTAGTGCACAGGTAGAAATCTACATGTGTGCATGGTTTTAAATTATTTCATCTGGTTTTAAATATCTTGATTTACCTGCATTTGATTCTTTCCATTTGCTCTTAACCAGTTTGAGGTACATTTTATTCATTTAATTTTTAAAAATGGATTTTGTTTTTGTGTGCCTCATTCATTTTTGACTTATGACAACCCTAAGGCAAACTTATCCTAAGGATTTCTTGGCAAGGTTTTTCAGAGGGGGGTTGCCATTTCCATCCTCTGAAGCTGAGAGACTTGAACCCTGATCTCCAGAATCATAGTCCAACACTCAAACCACTACACCACACTGATTTTAGTGCATGCTGTTCTGAGATGTTTCAGTAATAGGGCCAAGAGATAAATATTTAAATAAATGAATGAATTTGTAAAAGTTCAGGCAAAAAGGCAGCAGCAGTTGTAGTTTGCACAGAAAGTCCTGTTGCCATTTGCTCTTAGAAATGCAAAATCAAAATGTCTAAAAAGTGTTCTGTCTTCATGCACTCAGGAGATTTTATCTCTCTCTCTCTCTCTCTCTCTCTCTCTCTCTTCACCTCACATATGTGAGATGGTCATGTCAGGATTTATAATCCCTTGTTGTCATTAAGAACAACATGCTTCACAAAGTTGGTTCTGAATCATTCAAGTATAGTCAGAGACTTTGGTGATCCTTTCTAGAATGGCTTTCTGTGACCCGACCCAACCTCCATTACCAGTTTCAATTGCCTGAAGCATTCATTTGAGGAAAGAAAAATGCAAGGTTGCAAAGGAGCAGGATTTTTTTATGCCACTTCTAGGCTCTTTAGGAAGATTTGCAGAAATTCTCCCATTTTCTAAATGTCTTGCCATCATGAAATGCACAAAAGATTTATGAGCTGGTTTGATTGAATTGCTTTTTGTTGTGTGTGTCATTATTTTTTTTTAAGAGGAAACTTCATTCTATGTTTGCTCTGTTTATGTAAGTTACTCTGACTTAGCAAGGAGAAACTGAAAAGACTGTTGTCAATAGGGATCTAAGTGATCACCTTCTTTCAAGATTTCACAGTTGGAAATATCAATTAGCAGTATCTGGCCACCTCCGTACACCTCTGGGATGAAATGAAATTCCAGCCACTCTGCTTTGTCAAAAGAGGCTCATGGATGTAAATTTGAATTTCAGGAATGGATATTTTATGGAGGGTCAACTTTACTTTGAACATTGAACTAGGACTCCGGAGAGCAGGGTTTGAATCCCCACTTAGCCACAAAAACCCACTGGGTGACCTTGGGCAAGTGACACTCTCTCAGCAGCAAAGGATGGCAACCCCCCTTTCAAGATACGTGCCATGAAAACCCTGTGAAAACCCTGTGATAGGGTCACCATAAGTCGAAAAGGTATACAACACACACATACAACTCTACTATTAGACAGAGTGATGTAGCTGAATTCAGACAGCAGAGTTTGCGTGTCAGGAAAGAGCAACAAAACTTTCTTTTCCTTCTTTCTCTTTCTCTTTCTCTTTCTCTTTCTTTCTTTCTTTCTTTCTTTCTTCCTTTCGTTTACCACCAGAGATGGGAGAGGTATTTGAGATCATTTCTGCCTTGTGCAAAATAACTTGGCTCACCTTCGGTACAATGTATTTTGTCTTGACTATCTTAGGGAAGGGGCTCTATTTTCTACTCCATCTCAAATTCCAAAATGGTTGGTCCTGTTATGGATGCTTTGAAAATGTGCCTGGCTAATCTGACACGCTTTGTGTAGGATTCATTTGTACAAAGGCCATTGAAATTTCCATTACTTCTTAACTGCATTGCCATATTGGTAACAGACTCTGCTGCCACACTGCAGAAATAATGCAGTTTGACACCATTTTAACTGCCACAGCTCAATGCTATGGAACCCTGGAATCTGTAGTTTGTTGTGGCACCAGAACTGTCAGAGAAGACTAATATCGCACAAAACTACAAATTCCAGAATCCCATCACATTGAGCGATGGCAGTTAAAGCGTTGTCAAACTGCATTAATTCTGCAGTGCAGATGTAGGCAAATGTAAGGGATTCCAATTGCAAGAAAATACTGTATATAATCGACTATAAGTTGACCTCATGTATAAGTCGAATGCAGGTTTTGGAGCTAAAATTATGGATTTTGATATGACCTATGTATAAATCAGGGAGTATATGACAAGAGATCTAAAGGATGAAGCAAAGGAAAAAGATTCAAAAGAACTTTTAAAAAATCCCAGCAGGTATAACTGTTTGTGCTTCCAATAAAGGCTGGATAGAGGAGAGGGAAGAGGGGGGTCAATGATTTCAGGACAGATTAGTTTTGCCTTTCACCAAGGGATGGTTCCCTTTTTACAGGAGCAAAAGTACAGTACTTACATTGACTGTGGATAAGTCACATGAGTATACACAATAAGTTTCTTCTCAAATGTAGCAATGAGTAAGTTTAGCAGTTTTATTCCTGGAGCAAGTCCCGAACAGTGAGGATTCTCATCAATCCTGGAGTCTTCTCATCACAAAGTCTCAGCACTTGAACAACATGTTTTCAACCATTTTTGAATATTCTTTCCAGCTCTACAAGAAAAGAGATTCCAACCAAACATTAGGAAGATTTTCCCAAGATAGTTGACAGTGGAATAGACTCTGTAGGTGGTGGAGTCTCCTTCTTTAGAGGTCTTTAAACAGAGGCTAGTTGATCATCTCTCTGCTGTTTTTTATCTGTGGATTCCTACATGAAGACAGCATGGTGGTTTGAGAATTGGACTAGGAATCTGGAGAGCAGGGTTCAAATCCTGGCTTGGTCGTGGAAACCGTCTGGGTGATTTTGGCCAAGTCAAAATTTCTCAGTCTCAGAGGATGACAATGGCAAACTCCCTCTGAACAAATCCTGTCAAGAAAGCCCTATGATAGGTTCACCTTCAAAAATGACTTGGAGACTTAGGGTCACCATAAGTCAAAAGTGACTTGAAGGCACACAACATTGCAGAGAATTGGACTACAGGTAGATGTTTTTTAGTGTCCCTTCCAACTTTATGATTCTGTAATTCTTAAGGGAGGTAGAAGTATAAGTGAGGCACATGGTCCCCTCCTTGTTGTCCTTCTACCGGTAGGCTAAGACCTTTTTGTTCAGACAGGTTTTTAAAACAAAAAGTTTTTGAAGAACATCCTGGTGGGCAATGTACTGTTTTAAAGTGTATGGCTTTTAAATGCCTTTATTGTTTTAAAATTATCTGTTTTAACATTGTAATAGTTTAATTCTATTTTAATTTTCACTTCTGTCAGTTTTTAATTGTAATATGTTTTTACACTGTAAGCCACTTTGAGTCCCAATTTTGGGGAAAATAGGATGATGATGATGATGATGATGATGATGATGATGATGACAATGACGACAATGATGGAGGACTCCAGTGGGGCTCCATACCTCTTTAGTGACATTGATGTGCACAATAAAACCTTGAAGATGGTGTTCTGTAGTGATTGCCTGGGGACAAAGCAAGGATGTCTTTTCCTTTATGGATATCAGATTTCAAAATTTATTTTAAGGATATCAGCATACCACATTCCAAACATAGCAATTTCTTTTCCATTTTGCTGTTTTTATTCCAGAATAGTCAAACAGTGGATGGAGAGCCATTTTATCATAGTGATTAGGGACTAATGCAGACAGCCTGTAAGAGGCGGCTCTGGGCCTCCCCTGGGAGCAGCAGATCAGGGCCATGGCTCTTTTTGGGGATGGCAAAAAGCTACCCTTAGAGCCACCATGGCAGCTCTTTTGTGCCCTTTTGGCGCAGCATGTGTGCATGCTTCACCAACAGAGTGCCCTGATGCTGCGCACCATGGTTGCCCTGCCCCAACTTCACCCCCACCAGCCTAAAATGCCGGTCTGCACCCCCCCCCAGGTCATTCATATACAGTATAGTGGTCCCTCCACATTCTCCGGGGTTAGGAGTGAAGGACCCTTGTGAACACCACAAATAAAAATAATAATATTATTTTTACCTAAGAGAACACTTTTCTAGGAATCACCAGGCCCTCCAGGGCAACTCTGTGGTAAGCATCTGCCAGAAGATGATAATAGAATCATGTTGGAAAACCTACAGATGCCTAGAGAAGTGTTTTCTCTAGGTCCTTCTAGGTCCTCCAGCACAACTGTATGGTCAACCTCTGGCAGAGTTGTGCTGGAGGACCTAGAGATTCTTGGAGGGAACATATTAATCAAATCTGAAAATAACCAAATCCACAAAAGTCAAAGCCACCAAATTAAAAACAACATCAGATCATTACTGGACATTACAAAGTATTATGAACGGAATAAAGAGAAAAAACTGGGTATTATCTTACTCGACTTTGGGCCTCGGCAGACGGCTAATAGAGCCATCTTCCGGTCCTGGAAGAGGAGGGGCAGCCGCACGAGCGGCGCCCCTTCCTCCTCCTGAGGTCGCCCTCAGAGTCGCCGGCCCTTCACACGGCCGGTGCTCCGGGGATTACCTCACGCCGCAGCGACTGCACGCGGCGCGGCGTTTGAGTCAGGGAAAGTGCGCCCGCCGCTTTTAGGGCGCACTTTCCTTGAAATCTAAAAGGAGCGCCAATTTGGAGCTCCTTTTAGATTCGCCGGAGGTGCGCCGCGGTGCAGAGGCTGAGCTCCGCCAGCGCTCCGACCCGCAGCGCACGGGAAGCTCCCATCTGCTTCCCCCCTTTGAAAAAGCCTTTGATAATGCTAATTGGTTTTTTTTGAAAGAAGTGTTAAAACAAAGCGATATTGGGAATAAATTCCAAAAATAGATTAACCTTATCTACACTCAGCAATACGCACAGATAAATATAAATGGGGAGAAATCAGACAAGTGTAGAATTGAAAAAGGGACAAGACAAGGTTGCCTGCTCTCACCACTTCTTTTTATGATGGATAGAAATTCTAATGAGGAAAATAAGAAGTGATAAGCAAATTAAAGGACTATAAGTAGGAAACCAGCAATTCAAAATAAAAGCATTTGTGGATGACATAGCAATTATATTAGACAACCCAAAAAAAAGCATTATAAAACTATGGTCAACTCTAGAAGAAGTATTTGTATGGCAGGTTTCAAAATTAATAAACAAAAAAGTGGAATTTTGATAAAAAAAATTCAAAAACAGACAAGGAGGAGCTAGCCATGAAAACAGATCTAAGGATAGTAACAAAAACGAAATACCTGGGCATTATGATGACAAACCAAAATTCAGATCTTATATCAAACATTACAACATAGAATAAAATCAAAGAGGATTTGAATAGGTGGAAGACACTGGAATTATCACTACTTGGAAGAATAGCAGTAATACAATCGTACGTGCTTCCAAAAATGTTATACCTATTCCAAACTATCCTTGTGATAACATCGAATACTATCTTTAAAATATGGACAAGAGATATCAGAGAGTTTGTCTGGCTAGGGGAAAAACCAAGAATAAAAACATCAGTGTTACAAGACGATAAAAAGAAAGGAGGGTTAGGTTTACCAAACCTCCAAATCTATTATAATGCAGCAGCCTTTACATGGCTAAAAGATTAGATAGATTTAAAAAACAAAAGACTATTGACACTGGAAGGTGAAAATTTAGATAAATGCTGACATATGTACCTATACTATGAGAATGGAACAACGGATAAAGAGTTCAACAAACGTGGTAAGGAAAGCACTATTAAAAATCTGGAATAAGTATAGGAACTTCCTTTATACCAAAATTCCAAAATGGGTTTTGTCACAGGAAGCCTTTCATAAAACAGAAAAAGGAAAGTAGCTTACCTATGAAGACATCTTGACTAAAACAGAAAAAGGAGAAAATATCAAAACATTAAAAGAACTTCAAAAAGAAGGAGCAGAAATACAATGGCTAAGATATTTTCAAATAAAAGAAAGCTATAGAAAAGACAAGCACTCAATTGGAATAGAATCTGACAAAAAGGAGTTAGAAAAAATTCTGGACAAAGGGGAAAATCATATGATATCATGCTTGTGTAAGCTGTTGTTAGATACTGAATTAAAAGAAGAGACAATTAAAGAGTGTATGATAAAATCGATGTGGGATATTGGAGAAAATATCTCACTAAATGTTTGGGAAGACGTATGGTCAAAAAATTTACAATTCATGAAAAATGCATATCTAATAGAAAACTACTATAAAATGCTTCATAGATGGCATATGTGTCCCCTAAAATTGGCCAAGTTAAAAAAAAAATGAAGAAAGCAAATGCTGGAAATGTGATCAAAACAATGCCAACTTATTTCATGTGTAGTGTAAGTGTAAGATAGCAGTAGAGTTTTGGAAAATGATTTTTAAAAATACAAGATATATTTAAATTTAGCTTTGAGATGAATCTTAAGATATTCTTATTGAATATAACTGAAGAATTAAAAGAAAAACTGTGTAAGGATGAGATTGGCATTGTATTATACGTGATCACAGCAGTTCGTATAATATTTGCTAAATACTGGAAAATGAAAAATGAGCATTTAATGGAAGAGTGGATAGCAAAAGTAAATGATCTGATGATAATGGATAAATTAACAATGATTAATGGTAAACCGGACCAACAATTCTGTGAGAAATGGGTAAAAAAAAAATCAAAGGAATTATGGAAATAGTTTGCTACTTGTACTTGTAAACACCAAGGGATTATCTGGATTACATCATAACTAGAAAAAGTTTATGGTTTTTGTTCCTCTTTCTTTTTCATTAGCTATGTTTAAAATTTAAAAAAAATATGCAGTGCTATTGCGAGGACTGTGCAGGGTAACTAAATTGCTATGTTGTTGTAGCTCGCTCTGGAAATAAGAGATTGTGTGCATTTTGATTTTAACACAATAAAAAAAAGTCAAAGCCACAAATGTGATGGGCTAGCTATATTAAAATAAGGGATGTCAGGCTGCAATTGTTTCCCCTACCATCAGCTAGTCTTCTCAATCTGTAATTCTGATGGTTTACAAGAATTCTGCCAATAAAAGGTAGAGCAATGCCGAGGTGTTAGTGGTTTGTTAAAACCTGCCAGGCTTGAATAAAAGACAGTAAACACACTTCACTGCAGACTTTCTCTAAATGATGATTAATTACTCTTTTAAAGGATTATTCTAGAGATATGCTAAATTACTCAACAGTAATTTAAAGCTGGCAGACAGCAGACATTTTCCCGTCTGCTGTGCTCCTGCTGGCCAGCTTCTGTTGGCCTTTTTTGTAGTTCCCTAGTTTGAAAGTGGAATTGGGATTGTTGTCCTATAAATCTGAGCTGTCACGTCATATTATGTTACACTTTTATGTTACACAATAATATGGAGTGAGGCAGTATGTCATTACAAAATGGCTCACTAAAAGCGTGCATGTCACATTTCCAATTATCCCCAAACAGTTAGAAGTATGGAAAGTGTTCATTCTTCCCCCTTGCCTTGCAGGGAAATCTTTGCAAGTCCTGGATTCATTTGCTGCCTCAGAAGACTGAAAGAGCAGGATTCGGTAGGTCTTTTAAAGCTTCATGGGTGAAATCCTCTTGGTTAGTCCCAAGAAGAGGAGACCCATTGAATCATTTGCTGAATGGCAAGTCAACGCATAAATAAATCATATTGATTTTCTGTTTTTTATGCTAATCAGGATTTTGGCCTGTATTTATTGTTTTACTGTTCATCTACACTGTAGAAATAATGCAGTTTGACACCACTTTAACTGCCATGGTCCCATCCTACAGAATCCTGGGATTTATAGCTTTGTGAGACACCACTATTCCTTATTACAGGAGTTGACACCACCGGTATTAATACTGTAAGATCTTCATGGGTCAACAGAACAGTTTGATTCTTCTTGGAGACAGATTCTGGGAGGAAATTAAACACCATGCAGATGTTTTTCAGGTATTGTTTCTGTGTTCAAACATACATGACAGCCATATATTCCTGAGCAGAGTTTGCTTGGAGGGAGAGGTGATGGTGAACCAGTCCTGCAAAATATGATCTCTCATGCACCCTGTCTGTTCAGTCTGCAGCCAAGAAACACACAAAGCCATTTTGATTTTGATTCTATCATCACCTTATGATGGGGAGCAGCTGACTGTGTTCAGCATGAACAGTTGGACAAATGTAACAAAGAATTTCTCTACCCCCTTCCCATTACAGCTGCTGCTTAGGAAGAAGGAAATAATAAACTGTGGGAGCAACTTTGACAGATGTGGCAAATGAGGAAGAATGACTTAAGTTGGGCTTTTCCTCTTCAGGCTTCCAGGTCACCCTTGAATGAAGAAATCTACCAACCCTGTGCCCAGTGGTTGGTGGATCCCATGTCAATGGGGTGATGAATCTGTTCCACGTTTTAGGAACAATCCAAGGCATGGAACTTCTTTTGGGAGGATGCTTTGGATTTTTGAATAACTCCTATATAATCCAACTAAAAAACAGAGCATTTTCATCACATAGTTGACATGAAAGCAATCAGTATCTATATCTATGAGCCAGCATGGCATAGTAGTTTGAGTGTTGGGCTATGACTCTGGAGACCAGGGTTCAATTCCCAGCTTAGCTGTGAAACCCACTGGGTGACCTTGAACAAGTCACACTCTCTCAGCCTCAGAGGAAGGCAATAAAAACCTCATTTGAAGAAATCTTGCCACAAAAACCGCAGGATAGGTTCGCCTTAGGGTTTTAGGAAACAACTTGAAGGCACACAACAACAACAACAGCAATAACAACAGATATATATAGCTGGTCTTGTATAGGACCCCAGACTTAGAGGCAAACAAAATGAATAGCTACTTGTTTTCCCTCTTACAGCTTCCACTGAACATAAAAACAACACAAACATAAAATGATGACTAAATAAAAAACAAGGCCAGAGAACTTGAGAAGAATGCACCACAGTTCCTATCATCCTTGACCATTTGCCCTGCTGGCTGGAGCTGCTGGGAGTTGGAATCCCTTCCCCCATGTAGACCATTGTAAAATCTCATTCAGTTATTCCATGCATCAATTAGTGGATGCACTCAAACTCATTTGGCATTTCACAAGCGCTGAAAGATTACATGCAATGTTGTTTCACCCACTATCATTGCCTAAACCACATGTTTTTATAATCTCATCAGGCATAAAACAAAGTACAAAATAATTAAATTAAAAACAACAGTGAACTTTTTTTTTCATTTTTTAAAAAGAAGCATTGGTAACTCGAGCACCTGTGCTGGCGTATAAATTGAAATATTTGCATTTAAAACCATCCCAAAGGAGCTCCAACCCATCTGTTTAAACAGGGCTTGAAACATACGATTGGCAGCTTGCTGATGCCATTTGTTTTCAAGAAGAAACAAGAGCAGCAGTTGTGAAAAGCCATATTATTAGAAATCCCTCCGATTTGTGAGTCGTTTAATAAAGGAAGAAGAAGAAAAAACGTATTGTAATGAATAACAAAGACAAGGGATTTGTCTTTGACCTTCCAAGGGATTTGAAATGCTGAATGAAAGCAAAAATCTAAGGAGCCCCCTGAACACACAACTTGCTGTGTGGCATGGCACCATTAATTTGTCATTCATGTTTTGACTCCCAGCTGCTAAGGCATAGCTATCCTTTTCTTGTTATCTTGGATGCTGTGATTTTCTTCATGCTGTCAAGAATTTTCTTTTAACTTAAGTATGTGTGCAGGGAGTGGGGAGAATTTTAAGTGAACTGCGGTCTGTAATGCTATGCATTGTTGTGTGCCTTCAAATCATTTCTGACTTATGGTGACCCTAAGGCAAACCTATCATGCATGGGATTTTCTTGGCAAGGTTTGTTCAGAGGAGGTTTGCCATTGCCTTCCCTTGAGGCTGAGAGAGTGTGACTTGCCCAAGGAAACCTAGTGGGTTTCATGGCTGAGTGGGGAGATGAACCTTGGTCTCCAGAGTTGCAGTCTAATACCTAAACCACCATGCCATGCTGGCTCTATAATGCTGTGTTCCCCACCCCATACAGCAAAGAATATAACCAGGTTTTTGAGAGCCTGTTGTTGTTGTGTGACTTCAAGTTGTTTTTTTTTACTTATGGCAATCCTATCATGCGGTTTTCTTGACAAATTTCTTCAGAGAGGGTTTGCCACTGCCCTGGTGGTACAGTGGTTAAATGCCTGTACTGCAGCTACTCACTCACAAACCACAAGGTTGCGAGTTCAATACCAGCCAGGACTCAGGCTTGACTCAGGCCTGCTTCCTTCTGAGGTCGCTAAAATGAGTACCCAGCTTGTTGGTGACAATTAACTTACAGTTTTAAAACGCTTAGAGACTGCATAGCATGGTATTGCTGTCTTCTAAAGCAGAGGGTGTGTGATTTGCCCAGGTCACCCAATGGGTTTCGTGGCTAAGCAGGAATTTGAGCCCTTGTCTCCAGAATCGTAGTCCAATACTCAAACCACTATGCCAAGTCTTGTTGGCTGTTATTATAGGTCTTTTTCATCCTATGTAGAAAGTTCACACTCCCTTTGACATCACTTTAATTGTCATGGCTCCTTCCCATGGAAGGTTGGGATTTGTAGTTAGATGAGGTATTTAAAATTCTCTGCCCACTGTCATGAATGACAACATTAGACATCTATGTCAGAAAATTCATCATGCCCCATGAAAACACAAATCCCAGAATTCCATCGAATGGACTCATGATAGTTAAAGTGGTTTCAAAGTGCTAGAAATCTGTAGTGTGGATGTACAAACCATTACAGAACATTGATCTCGCCTTAACTACCATAATTCAGCCTGTGGAATCCTGGGATTCATAGTTTGGCAAAGCTAAGAGAGCCAGCATAGTGTAGTGGTTTGAGCGTTGGAACATGGTTTGAATCCCCACTCAGTCATGGAAACATTGGATACTCCCACCCCAGTGATCCTTGCGTGGCCCCATCTGATGGTTAGGATCAT
>CM034703.1:310064900-310086462 GCA_020142125.1 Phrynosoma platyrhinos
AACGCTACCTCAATAGCCGCCCCTGTTTCACTTCCCACCCCAGAAACCAAAGCCAATTCCTCTCTACAGACAAACGTCAGCAAGACCCAGGAATATGGTAAATTAGGGCTGAAAAGCAAAAGGAGAGCCCTTCTACATCAGCATCTAGGTCCCATCTATCAGCCCCCGCCGACCAGAAAGCACACTGCCGCAAAACACTGGCAAGAGATGTTCCTGGGCGAGGTTTAAGCCCCGCCTACCATCGCTAGGCCTGCGGCACACTGCTACTCCCGGTTGTCTTGATGGTAATGGGCAGGCAGAGTCCTCCGAAACAAACAAGACCTAGGCAGATAACAATTTAGGGCTAAAGGAGAACCCCTCTAAGCCCCTCTAAGCCCAGGTTCGATCCTTTAGCTCCCGCTAAGCTTATATGTCCTGCTGTGTCCGCGGGGCACGCCCCCAACGCCACCGGTGCTCCAAGATGGTAAGGAGAGAGGGAGCCGGGCGTTCAGAGGGCCAACGCCCTCTCCAAGCACAGGAGCCTTCCGCCGCCGCTGTAGGCGCGTCCTCCGCGGGCTGGTGTTCCTGCAGGCTTTATAAGTCCTGCTGTGTCCGCGGGGCACGCCCCCAACACCACCGGTGCTCCAAGATGGTAAGGAGAGAGGGAGCCGGGCGTTCAGAGGGCCAATGCCCTCTCCAAGCACAGGAGCCTCCCGCCGCTGCTGTAGGCGCGTCCTCCAACACTCTGCCGTGCTATTTATAACAGAGTAGCACTGAGGATTCCTTGGATAGTCAAAAAGACAAACAAATGGGTAGTAGAGCAGATCAAGCCAGAAATTTCCCTGGAAGCCAAGATGACAAAACTGAAGCTGCCGTACTTCAAACACTTCCTGAGAAGGCACAATTCATTGGAGAAAACAATAATGCTAGGAAAGGTAGAAGGTAGTAGAAAGAAAGGAAGGCCATATGCTAGATGGATGGACACTTAAGGAAGTCACTGGTATGACTTTACAGAAACTAAGCAGAACAACGGAGGATAGGGAGTCTTGGCGATCTCTCATCCACAGGGTTGTCATGGGTCAAGATCAACTTGAGGGCAGTTAATAACAACAGCAATAGTAGAATGATGTTATGAGATGCCCCATGCACAGCGTCAGCCTGTCACTATATTCATTCTTATTACAAGTGACTCGCTGAAATAAAAACAGCACGGTAGTTGTAACTGCTGTACTGTACAAAGACGTTCATGTTGGTTTGGGGTGGAAATAATATTCAAAAATATTCCAAAAGTGGTTAACAAGCTTGTTTCTAGAGTGTTGGGTAACCCTGACAAGGAGAATCCTGGACTGATGATGGTACACTTATTCCTCCACATTTGCTGGGGTTAGGGGCATAAAAAACTGCAAATAAATAAACAGTATTTTTTTTAACATGAGAGAACACCACTTTAGGAATTTCTAGGTTCTCTAGCAGAACTGTGTGGTCAACATCTGTCAGAATATGACCACAGAATCATGTTGCAGGACCTACAAATGCCTAGAGAAGTATTTTTGCTAGGAATCTTTAGGTCCTCCAGTGCAACTGTATGTTCAACATCCAGCAGAATTTCTCTGGAGGACCTAGAGATTCCTAGAGAGCATATTAATCAAATCTGCAAATGTGAAGGGCTGAGTGTATTTGCAGTTTCAGACTTACTCTGTGCAAAATTCACCTATGAATTTTTTGTGCAAGAAGCAACACTTTCTGTGCAGACAATATTTCTTCCAAGTAATATTATCTTCTACCCATAAAATATTGTTTTCTTGGGTGGTGGGGGAACACATACATAGTTGTCGTTTTAGCAGTTCATGGTATCTGTAGAACTCTTCTCCAGCACCACATTTCAATTGAACTGATTTTCTTTCTATCAGCTTTCTTCATTGTCTCACTTTCACAACCATACATAGAAATTGGAAATACAATGGCATGGACCATTCTGACTTTAGGATTAAATTATATACCTTTACACTTCAGGATCTTGTCTAGTTTCTTCATAGCTACCCTTCCAAATCCTAGTCTTCTGATTTTGTGGCTGCAGTCTTTATTCTGATTAATGACTGAGCCAAGGTATGGAAAATCTTGAACTGTTTCAGTCATCTGCTTTAAAGTTGTGCCAATAATCTCTGGTCATTATTTTTGTTCTTAATGTTCAACTATAAACCTGCCTTTGCACTAATAATGTATTGTTGTTCTACTGAAAATAAGTGAATTGCACCCATAAAATGTCACTAGAAATTAAAGTAACACATTAGAAAAACAAATTATTTCTTATCTCTGAATGTGAAGGGTATTTTTTAAAGTACAACTTAAAACAGCAACCATAGCACATGGGGATTATGGAGTTGTAAAAAAAGTAACTTTTCTAAGTTCTGAAAATCTTCTTCTAGTAAAGTAACACCTGTCACATTCACTGGTGTTAGAGGCACAGGATCCCTGTGAAAGTGAGAAAACTGCAATAGAAAAGCCACTTTCTTTTTTTACTTTAGACAACACCTCTCTAGTGCCACTCTATGCTCAACATCCACCAGAAGTTGACTGCAGAATTGTGCTGGAGGACCTACAAATGCTTAGAAGCATTTTCCCTAGGAATCTGTAAGTCCTCCATCACAATTTTATGGTCAATGTCCAGCAGAATTACACCTAGAGATTCCTAGAGAGAACATCTCTCTAACATGCATCTGAGGAAGGAGGCTTAAGTCTACGAAAGCTTATGCTACCAACTTCTTTCTTTCGGTTAGCCTCAAAGGTGTGACAAGATCTCTTTGCTAGAGAGAACATATTACACAAATCCGTGAATAATCAAAGTCACAAAAAGACCTATTAGTCTGTGTTTTGTTTAGAAAAAATAAATTCTGGATTTATTCCCCTTTGGGGAATAAAGAGGATTTTTTTTCTTTTCTTTACTCTTTAGGAGCTTATGGGAATAGAAGGCATATTTACAATACCTCCAGGATTGTAGGTAAGTATTTCTTTAGCAGATGCAGCCTACTTTGCAAAGTTGGCAGCATTCCTGTCTCTTGGCAAGAGCTTTAACACTTGTTTGTATGGGTCTCTCCCCCCCTGTTCTTGTGACAGCTGAAAGAGGCAACTAGGCATCAGGAAGCTCCCCATAGGACCTTTAAGGACTCTCCTAAGAGCAGTTGAATGAAATGCCTTGTAGCGAAAGGGAGCCGTTTATCAGAGTTAACTCTGATGTAAAACATTTCTTTAGCCATTTCTTCATGCTCTCCGTTGCTATTCTGTGTCAGCAGAGATAACAAGTGAGTTTCCAAAAACTGGAAAAACAACCGTGGGTTTTTGCCTCAGCATTTCCAGCATGGATATGAATGCACAGATTGCTACTGATTTAAAGCATGTGGGGGGAAACCTGTGGAGAATTATATTTCTTTCATGATTGAATACTGGTACTTGGTGTTATGTGGGGAAGCAGTCGCTTGGTTTAATAGGAGCACAGCTGGTGTTATCTGGAAAATAATCATTATGATAGAAAGCACACATTTTTCATGTTTTCTGTCAGATCTGCCAGGGTATGTAGAGTTGCTACATACTTTGTCTGATGTTCCTTGAATTAGACAGTTAAAAAATATTATGTTTTAAAAAGGACAATATGTTCAATGTGGTCTCTCTCTCTCACTCTCTGTATCAGAAAATAAGTGTAATTGAACATGCCTAATGAAATAAGATAAGGTAAAACAAAATAGAGGATAAATAGTGTCCATTCCTGCACCCCTGAATTTTCAGACCAAATGTCATATTTGTATATTTACACACATACATACAAGCTGACTTGCTGATTCTGCAACATGAGTGATGGTGTTTTTGTTTCCAACTTAAGGCGACAGTATTCTAGGATTGCAGGGTGGTGGCAGCAAGATTTATTCAGAGCAGGTTTGTCATTGCCTTCCTCTGATGCTGATGGCATATGATTTACACCCAGCAGGTTTCCATGGTTGAACTAGAATTTGAACTCAGGTTTCCTAGAGTCCTAGTCCAACATTCAAACAACTACATGCTAACTAACTCAATACTGGTTATGGAATTTTTCATCAGCCTTCCTCAAGGACTATAATTCCCTTCATTCCCATCTGGTCCAATAGATCTCAGAAGCAACTGATTGGAGGTGGCTGTTCCATCAGAATTAAGTAGGTCTGTGTCTGAGACACACATATCAAAAGCTTACAGCCTTTTACTTAGTAAAAAGATGGGAGAATGGTGCTGATACCATTGCAGTAGTGGTTATTGTGTTGTTGTTGTTGTTGTATGCCCTTCCCTCCCCCTGCTTGCTTGCTTGCTTGCCTGCCTTTCCCTCTCTCCCTCTTTCTCCCCTTTTCTATCTCTTTTTCTTTATTTTAGGCCACAATAATATTAGGCTTATATGGGAGTAAATCCCACTGAACATAGAGGACTTAACTTTTAACTGGGCTGTAACATTGAAGTATATCCCAGAATTAGATTTTATACCTTTAGGGACAAATTTGTTCCCTCCCTGAATTAAAAGTACTTTCTCCCAGGCCAAAATCCAAAAATGCAGCATTGCAATCTGGTTTGAGGAGTATATGTAACATTAATTTCAAACTTTCACAATGAAAGTTTGTGGCTAGCATGGAAAACAAGATCTCCTTTGATGGGGTTTGATCAGACAATGAGCAAAATAGCAATAGCAATAGCAAGTACATTTCTATATCATGTATCAGTGAACTAGCATTCCCTAAATAGTTAGACAGCCCCCGACAAGTCGGGAGGGGTTTCTTGTTGTGCTGGCCAAATAAGGACAGGAGATGGCTAGTTGGTCAAGGCGCGCAGGGGAATAAGCATACCTGCGCACCTTGCCCAATAGGATTATTGATGTTTGCACCAAGTCTCGCAGTGTTATTGGTTTTGCGAGACTTGGGGCGAGAGTTTGTCATTTATAGCTCTGAGCTGCCATGTGGAGGCAGCCATTTTTGAGCTGAGACGAAGCGAGTAACATCGCTCCACTCTTTGCTTTGGGCTTGCTTGGCTTTAGGCTGTATTTTTGGCTTCTGTGGCTTCTGATATTCAGGACTGTATTTTTGGCTTGTGATATTTTTACATTTGTATTGAGTTGTAGCTTGAATCTGGGGGCCTGGAACGGATTAGGGCATTTCAATGTTAAATTTGCTTCTACTTACGAAATTTTCTACTTACAAAATGGCTGTCGGAACGAATTAATTTCATAAGTAGAGGTACCACTGTAGTTGCAGCATCTTGTTCTTCAAGACAACATGTCAAGGGAGTATTGCAAAGATTTCACATTTTGTTCCAGAAACCAGAGGTGGTCCTGCCACAGTAATTCCATATCAGCAAAACAGCGTCGATGAAATGTGCCATTTGTGACATCTGAAAATAAATCTTCATTCCCATTATTTGTGTTTGCACCTACAAGATGGGCTTAGCTGGAACAAGCCCCAGCTTGGATCTTCATTTCTTGAAATGTCCAGGTTTATCACCATGCATTCTCAGCAAGTATTTGTTCTGGTACTTCTCTCTTACTCAACATTTTCAAAGTTCTTATCTTGGATTTGGGGCTTAGTCTGATGCTGAATTGATTATTTATACATTTCTGCTATGAATATTTCACACCTCCATCCAGAAAAATGCGGTAAATTTAGTCTAAACAGAATAATTTCAGATTTAAATGGATAGTCTATGGGAAAATGGTTTTTGTGCAGCCTTTATCAAAGTCCTCCTTATAAAGAAACTGAATTTATTGACAATATTTATGATCCCTTCTTGTTATACATTTAATAAGCTAATGTTCAGCATCTAGAAGACTGGATTAGAGGATGTAGAGGACTACCATTTATTTATTGATCAAAAGTGTTTCTCAGCTGTTTTCTTTCCTGCTCACAGATCCACAATTTAAAACCAAAACATAATCTTCAACTGTCCTAATATGACAGGGACAGTCCCAATTATTCTTCTTTCCTAGATCGCTCCATTGGCTACCAGTTTGGGCCAGGGCTCATTACAAGTGTTTGGTCCTGGTAATGAAGTTCTTGTGTTTTAACCTTCCCCAATACCTGGCAGCTTGGCTAAAAACATAAGATTTACAAACAAGGGATTATTGGAAGTTCCAGCAATGTGTATGACTATTTCAAGGCTGCAAGCCTTTCAAGATCTGGCTCCGCATTTGTGAAACAATCTTCCTTTGTATCTCCAGCTGGAGCAGGATCTTACCCATTTTCGTAAATGATTCTTTGATTTGCCACAGACCTTCCACTTGGATTCACAAGATTAAGTTGCTGAGTGTGACTAAGGTAGTGACTGATGAAAGTTTTGTTTTAGTATGTTAGTATATTATTTTAGCATTTTAGCATTTTATAGTGTTGTGTTTCATTGGTTATGTAGGAGTGATGTTCCACCATTTGGTGAAAAGGGCATTATAAATAAACATTATTATTATTATTATTATTATTATTATTATTATTATTATTATTATTATTAGGTTGCTGAGTGTGCTTAAAGTTGCCAAGACTCTGGCAACTGGTAAGGTAGTGAGGGTTTTATGTTTAGTATATTAAATTGTTTTATTTTATTGTTACATTCTTGATTATATATGTCTGTTGTTCTGCTCTTTGGTGAAAAGGGTGTTATAGATAAATGTTGTTTTTGTTGTTTATTTTCTCCCCTTCCTTTCCCCCTTTGTTGTCCATCTACTTCAGTTTCTGGAAACTGAATTAAAAGTATAAAATTGCACTCAGTTAACTCAGCAGGGGGAGTGGAGGGGGCCAGAAACTTGCTCTTCCTAGCAGGCTCAAGCAAAAGCAAACTCCTGCAACCTCTCATATCTTATGTGTTCTTCCCCATTAATAACATTTGGCACCTTCACCACACTCTGATTTTGTTTGGCCACACTGGTCCTAGATTTTATCTGTGACATGTTGAAGGATATGTAATAACATGATATACAACACAGTATCACACAATACAATAATATACAGTACAATACAATACAATACCACAATGAAATCACAAAGTACTAAAAGGAGTAAAAATATTTTAAACAAGCCAGAACAATCTTTAAATAAAATCTATCAAAGGCCTATGAAAAGTGCTTGTCTACTTAAAAGTGCTATTGCTTGTCTACTTAAGTTATTCTTACCCCAATCTCTATTAAGTTTATGTCCCAGAAGTTTTAGTTTCTGGCTAAATGTGCAGTCTGGTCTGAAATTTTTAGGGAAATAAGGCTTCACATTCATTTTCAGCAGAACAAGGGGAGAAACTGATTAGCTCTCCAGATTATTTTGGAGTACAAGTCCCAGCAGTGATAGCCAATGGTGAGAAATACTGGGAATTACACGCTAGCAACTTCTGGGGGGCTTTATGATTCCCATCTGTGCTGTAGAAGACTAACAGAGCAGGTTGGCTGTAACTGCTCTCAATTATAGCAATTTTTATACTCTTAGCTGTAAATTTCCCCCATATTCCAAACAACTACTCCTAGGTTTGCCACAGATTTACCAAACTCATCCTTCCTGTCTGAGTCCTGTTGGATCAGACCAAAGGTCTAACAACTACTGGATCTTGTTTATCCTAGTGAAAAATCATTTGTCTTTGGGAAGCCCACAGGTAGTCCATGGGTACAGTAGCCTTTTCCCACTGTTACTTCCCAGCAATTGGTAATTTAGAAGAAAGCTGTCTCTGATACTATTGCTGAAGGTGGTGAATGTGCTGTGGGATTAACAGAATGAAAACTGGAAACAATTCCTTTAAGTTTAAAGACTATATAGAAGAGGAAAATTCAGCAGGTGATGGTTACCTGGTTGTCTGACAAACACCTGAAATTACCACTTTCACACAAAGAGTGGACTAAATGGTCCTTGCAGTTTTATTCTTATTCTGTGATTCTGTTATTCCACATTTGCTCTATGGATGCTGAGGGTGACTTGGAGACTTTCCAGGGATGTCTTATTGGCTACGGTTGGAAAAGATCAGATGGACTTTGGTTCTTTTCAACAGGGTAGACCTTAAGACGTACCATGAACTGATATTCCATTCATGCCCTGTTTTGTTTCATTTTAAACATTCAGATGTGAGCTAAGTTGGTTATGTGGACAGAACAACATTGTCCATGGATAAAAGGGAGGTATTTGAAGGCTTTGGGAACTCCAGAGTCTTCAGAAGTGCAAAAATCTTTGTGAGGTTGGGTTCAAGTGGAGGAGGTCTGTAGGCCTTCAATGGGAGAGCTACTATGTGATGTTGTGGTTTTGTGTTTCATGGGGGGAGTAGTCCCCCAGGCATCCTGGGAACAAAGAAAGCAGACGAGTTTCATTCTCCATTTTTGAATCTACAAAATCCATCTGTCAGAACTTTTTCTATCTTGAGTAAAGCTTATGCATTCCTTTTTCACATATAAAGTTTTCATGCATTTATTGTAGTTTTTGTGTTGTTCTAGTAAAGATATTGGCATTCTGCAGTGGCATGGTATAATGCTTTGAGTGCTGGACTAGGACTCAGGGAGACCAAGGGGGGAAGCAGACGGAGGCGCCAGAGACGCCGCCGGACGGAGCACTGTCGGAGCGCAGCCTCTGCACCGCGGCGCTCCTGCGGCGCCCCTGGAAGGAGCGCTAAATCAGCGCTCCTTCCACAAGACAGGGAAAGTGCTCCCTAAAAGCGTAGGGTGCACTTTCCCTGCCTTTTCCGCCGCAGCACATGCGGACGCTGCGGCGGGAGGTTGTCCCCGGAGTGCCGGCCGTGTGGAGGGCCGGTGGCTCCGAGGACGACCTCAGGAAGAGGAAGGGGCGCTGTGCGTGCAGCTGCCCCTCCTCTTCCTTGCCTCGAAGATGACTCAATTAGTCGTCTGCCGAGGCCCCAAGTTTGGAATCCTAGCTCTTCCATGGAAACCCACTTGGTGACCTTTGGAAAATCATACACTCTCAGCCTCTGAGGAAGGCAATCACAAACCACCTCTGAACAACTCTTGTCATGAAAACTCAGTGATAGGTTCACCTTAGGACTACCATATGTCAGAAACATCTTGAAGGGAAACAAGAACACATTGGGTACTAACAACTGGAGTGAAACCATTATCCTACCATGGATTTTACAAGAAAACACCATGGAATATTCATAAAATAACCCATTTACTAGCTGTGCACATGTCTGACTCCTCAAAGCATGACAAAATTGGCTTTTGAATCACCATTAGAAAGTGAGCTATACAAACAGCTTGTGATGTGGCTGTTTTAAACTTCTGGTGCCATCACTGAAAGGGACTTTTCCATTTGCTAGCCGATAGGACAGATAAGCTGCAACTTAAAGGAGGGCCTCCCTCAGTTGAGATTCGTAAGGGGACAACCATTCCTTGAAATATTCAAGACCCCATCTATTTAGAAGAGAAGGAAAGTGTAGGTCCTAGCTTCTAGTCAATAGATGGCAGGCTGAGAACTTTGGTCATCCTGATCATTGGGGAATGTGAGGGCAAGAACCACTACTTTAAGAATTAATATTGCTGACCTGACAAAGAGTACAGTGAGCCTTTGGTATCTGCTGGGGTTTGGTTCTAAGAACCCCTGTGGATACCAAAAACTGTGGATGCTCAACTCCCACTAAATATAATGGCATAGTGAAGTGGTATCCCATATATAAAAACAAAATCAAGGTTTGGTTTTGGAATTTATATTATTTTTTAATACTTTCAAGCCATAGATGGATGGATCTGTGGATAAAAAAAAATCCGTAGATACCGAGGGCCATCCATATATGTAGGAAATGTATTGACAAATGGGATCCTATTGGCAAGATTCTGCAAACAGACACATTTTTCAACACTTAAGAGGTTTACTTCTCTCCATCCTCCCCCCACACATCATGCAAGAGTCTGTTCTGTTATTTGCTGTAGAAGCCAGATCCAAAGTGGCACCCCTACAATATAGGTAATAGAGATAGGTGATGTAGTAGCAATAAAAGGTCACATTGTCACATAAGCAGTTTCTTCTCTGCGTGGATAATAACAACAACTGCTGCATACTCTTACATAGAATCAAATCTATCCGGTAGAGCTATAGTGGAAGTAAGCTAAGTGTTATTGGGGGGAATACAGACTGGCCAAAAGAGCAGGCCTAGGGATGGAGTCAGGGCATGGTGACCGCACATTGGCCACCCTGACTCCACCCCTATGCCGCCGTCACGCCATGTGCCCCACTGCACAACGGGAGGCATCAGGGCAGTCCCTTGGCACAGTGTTCATACATGCTGCACCAAACGAGCATGGAAAAGCCGCCGCCGCCGCCACAGCAAGGGCAGCTTTTTGCCACTCTGAAAAGGAGTGGTATTTGCCAGCTCTTTTTAGAGCAGCAAAGTGCCAGATTGGTGACGTGGCATGCGGTTGCCGCAGCCCCAATTCAGCAAGGAAAAATACGACAGGACGCCGCCCCTTGGAGATGTCTGTACAGCCCCATTGTTACTAAGCCATCTCTGCATAACAAGCAGACATGATAAATGTAGTTATAAACATAATTATTTCCATCCCTTTTTAGATAGCTGAAAACAATACCTTGCTAAACTGCTGGTCACTGTCAATATGAACCATCCACCTTTTATATCATAATTTATTCTTTTCATTACATTGTTTTACTCTTCATAGAGGACCACATCACCTTTTACTCTGCAGTGCTTTGGCTTTAATGGGCATGCATGTTCTCTTATGTGCCCTGTGGCAATTTCCTGAAGCCAACCACTTTGCCAGGGACTAAACCTTGACTTTAGAAGTAACTTGGAGAAAAAAAGTAATGATGAGAATCGTATAGAGAAAAGGAACATCATGAATTGGCAGACAGGAATCTAATCTGCCTGGCATCAATGCTATGGGATTATGGGATTTGTAATTTTGTGAAATAGTTAGCCTTCATTGTTAGAGAGCTCTGGTGTCACAACAAACAACAAATCCCAGGATTCCATAGGATGGAGTCATGGCAGTTAAAGCAATCTTAGACTGCATTATTTCTGCAGTGCAGATCAGACCAGCTTGAAGAGTTTCTATTACCTTAATTGCCCGATACAAGTGTCATAATATCTGGCGATCATAAGCACTTATCAGAGTTGCTGTTCTTGCTAAAGAGTCGTTTAAACTGTGCCTTATGACAGGGTGAGAAAAAACAGGTGGGGGCATTCTCAGTAATGACAACTGCTCTACTGTAGATAAGAAAAGATGAGCTGGCCCAGGGGAGATGTCTCCACCCACTTAAGCAAGATCCATGAAGGCTTTATGACCCATTTGAATCCTGATTGAGCATTGCTGTCTTGACCTGTGGGGAACCAATTGTCTGGAGTGGTTTCTCTGTCAGTCAGAGCGATGTGCTTAGAATCCTTTGGCGGCCTGTAAGGTAGCTTGACTGCACATGCAAGACATGCTGTGAATTATCAAAAGGTTACAAGGATTAGAACCGATATGTTATCATCAAGTATCAGCTTAGTGAGTATCAAGGGAGCTTTCTCACCCTCCACTTGAGCAGCGCTGGTATAAACTGAATCTTCAAAATGTTACTTTTTGGACTACACCACCTAGGATCCCCTGAATAGCATGACTAGGGGGCACAATGGAGGATTCTGGGAGATTTAGTATACAATATATAATTTCCAAGGTCTTGTGCAACCTCTTTAGCGTCCAGCCTGGCTTACCTCTTGGTCTTCCAAGTGAGAGGGAAGGGTGAGGAAGAGCCTTCTTGAAGCCTGAGGCTCCAGGCCATGCCTCTCTGGCTGCCAGTCTGCTGCTAGTCCTTCAGCTCCAGCTGTTAGGGAGAAGGGAGTGAAGTACAGCATCCAGGCAGGATGACACACAGCTAGCTCACCTCCTGGTCTTCCCTCTTTGTTAGAATTGATTGTCTTCCCTCAGGGTGGCTAACAAAATACCATTGTGCCAAGTGGTTACAAGAAATCTATGCAAATTTATAAGTCAGGTGAAGGTCCCATATTGCATAAAGAATTATTTGTGGGAGTGAGAGAGCTGGATTTGGTTCAGCAGCTGGCACCTGGCATAATGGCTGGTTTGGGCCCCTTTCTGAGCACTTAGTAGCCTTATCAATACAACCTCTTTCTCTCCTTGGAATGGCACTTATTTATTTCAGGAATGTAAGTGGTTTATCCAGAGCAATACATTATAGCCACAGAAACCTCTACAGACGCTGTCCAGCTGTTCCTTAAAACATTCCTAGGGAAAAGATTCTGTGTTGTCTTTAAGTAACATAATCCTATTGCTCAGTTTTCCATCTTCCCCCTAAAATGTTTAGCTTATATTAAATTTATTCTAGTTAAAGAATGTGAACTCTCGTCCTGGCCAGGGTCAATGAGCTGAAGCTGATGAGTTGTAAACGGATGCTTTTTTAATAGTCTCACAAAGCACCCTGGCACATAGACAATTCATGTGACAAAGCATCCGTGTGATCGATATGTGCTTCCCACATCAGTTGAGTATATCACCTGTAACAAAGAGTTGTCATTTAATGGGAAAGGGCCCCATTCAACATCCTTTACCATTAAAAGACATCTCCTCATTATATTCACATGTTGTTCAGGGTGCAGAATGCTGTTCTTCTGCCACATGGACATTTTTTGTTGAGAATCATTGAACAAAGAGCTTTTATAAAAATACAAAGTAGTGGTTTGCCTAATATAGAATCTTCAGTTATTGTCAAACAGCAGTTGCTGTCCTCCCTAGCCAACATAGTCAGTGGTGAGAGATCAAGGGACCTACAATGCAAGGGAGGCAGTATTCAAAGACATAATTGTATTAGTCTGCTGCAGCATAAAATATATAAAGAAATTCCATAGCACCAAGAAAAGAAATTTCTACCATAAGTTTCAATGGATGCTAGTCCACATCGTCAGATATGACAATATATAATGGCTTACGAAAATGGTGCCCCATATATTAAATGACAAAATCAAGATTTGCTTTTTAGATTTTTTTAAAAAAAATGTTTTCAAGTCATGGATGTTTCAATTCATGTATGTAGAATCCATGGATACAGAGACCCAACTATATTCAAAAGTATTTGGAAAACATGCTTAAAAATGAGTTTCTTGAGCATTGGGAAACCCTGATGATGAGGATCGTAGAAACATGAGAATCATGGTATTTTGTGCATTTTCTGCAAAGAAAACATGTGCAAAAATAACATGTACATTTTATATTATATTAATTTGCAGAACAAGTCATGAACTGCAAATAGTCTTCAAATACTGCAGTTTTCAAAGACTTTATCTCAACAGGAAGAAAAATCACTAAAATTACTGGTTGCTTTCTTGAAGACCAAGGTTAGTAAAAAATTATCTCCCTGGATAATTTCTCAGGGAACAGAGATGAGAAAGAGCTTTTTCAGGAATCCTGAAAAACCACTCTCAGGGGCAAAACAGATGGTGGGTAAACCACACTTAGGGTCAAAACAAACAGCACTGGATCGGGGCTATGGCAACGACATGCCACAGCCCCAATCTGAAGTTTTTTCTGGCGCAAAAAGGAGTGGCAAAATGCTGCTCCTTTTTGCGCTGGAAAAAAGGCACCCCTTTTACCTCCCCTGCAGCTCTTCTTCATTCCTGCAGCATGTGGCATGTAGCTGCTGTGCTGCAGGAGTGTCCCAATGCTGTCCGCCGCCTGGTTGGGCAGGCGGTGTGATGGCAGCTTGGGGGTGGAGTCGGGGCATGCAGCACGCAGTCACCACTCCCCCACTCCACCTCAACACCGGCCCTTTTTTACCAGTCTGTACAGCCCCTTAGTCAGAGTAGATAATGTTGAGCTAGTTAGACATAAATAGCCACTTTCTGAGGTTCTCATTCAGACCCTGTCTCTCTCTACCTAAGACAAATATCTCAGATCATCCATAGCAATATCACCAGTTGGCCCTGTCATGCAGTAAGATGAAATGACCTGCTTCAGATGGACCCATGAGATAAGCAATGCTTTTAATAACATTTTGGCTCTAATGGGACAGATGACACAATTTGCTTCAGGGAGCAAAGTGGTCCAGGACTGATTCTTCCATAAAGTTGTGCAATATCTACAGACTATACATATTTCCCCTAGCCCTTGGTACATCTCTTACCACCCTTGGGGCATATCCTCTCCCCCCCCCCACACACACACTTACAAAGGTGAGAGGTAGGCATCACAACATCCTGGCTCATTCACAAATTGTGTGATGCTTCAACCACACAGTTCCTGACCATGTCCATCACGACTTCCTCTCCCTGCACTATCTTCCTAGCATTTGATTAGCTCTTAGCCTTCTTTCTGTGGTTTCATCTTCCCTTTATTCCTTTGGATCAATTCCTTTCCCACAGTTGTCTTAACATATTACTTGCTTAGACCTTGTGTTTCTTTTACATAATATTCCCACTTCCCTTCGAGCCCCCCCACCATCAAGCCATACCGCATCACAATTCAGATAAGAAACAGTGAGTATAATATGAAGAGAATTTGCTCACATGTGTGTCTGCTAAAGAGGAACAAAAGTATAAGTTAGAATGACCTCTTGTAGATCTGATCTAATTTTGATTACTTTTGTGGTCTTTTGCCCAGCAATCAGCATACCCTGGATGTCATGGTTATCAAAGGCTGCAAGTATCATTAACCAGCATCAGCAATAAATGAGAACAGAACCTTTAATTTCGAATTATAAGATAGCACATTGATTAATAACCACAGGATGATTAGTCAATTCGAGGCTTTGATGCGCAATGGAGGAATTCATCCATTATCAGCACAGCATAATTCTTCTTTCATCTGGGAGACTTTAAAAACAACCAAGGAAAATTACTGTCCCTCAGTAAAGGCTTTTGAATTTCATATGCATTTAATTAGATAACTGCCATCCCAAGGACAGGAACCATGACAAATAGTTGTTCTTTTCAAATTAGAAGAATAGACTGTTCAATGAGCAATATTGATGTTCTTGCATACCTAGTTATACAAGAGTTTGCCTAGTTCTTCCTTTAATTTATCTAACCTTTTAACATTTAATGAGTTTTTAAAGCACAGTTTCATTTTATGTGTGCTATTCAATTCCCTATACAAAAACATTGCTATCAGCAGCAATGTCATTATGTTCATGCATGCGCACACACACACACACACACACACACACACGGCTCTCTCCTTGGATAAAACACAAGAGGGATTTGCAGAGCAACTACAATCATTCTTCAAGCAAAATTAGAAGATAAACATCTGTTCATAGGAAATAAAGAGGAGAATCACAAACAAAGTTGGTCAACCATGTTTCTTCTTCCTAGATGGGTACTCTCAACAATAAAAATTATTTTGTTTATATTTTCCAATAAAGACCGTATTATTATTATCATCATCCAGAATCCTGTTGGGGGCTTACACCATCATAAGTGGATTTAATTGTGCAGGAATTAGAATTGGGCAGTTCGATAAGGACAACTATTATGTTAATATGTTGAGGAGCTAGCAAAGTGACTGATGTACAATGGGACCATTGCAAATGCATTGCACATACAATACAGTGGGACCAATCCACATGCAATAGGACCCATGTGCATTGTTCCCATTATGTAGTGGGTCATTGGCTAGGGAGTGTCAGTGTACATTGTGACTCCTTTACTGGTGTTTTGTTACATATCTTCCCAATTTACTTACAGGATTTCTTACCTCCTCTCCTGCAACACTGAAGTATACTTAAGTGTGCAACATATACTGTAATAGAGGGCTCTAGCCGTTATTATTAATATCCCCCTTTCTCCAAAAATTGGGGTTCAAGGTGACTTGAGAATCTTCTGAATGTAATGCTCCTAACAAAATGAAAAATAAAATAAAATAAAATAAATTCTGGGCCAACTCTTTTTCAATGAAAGCTAACATTTAGCCCACACAGATTTCTTCTCCATTCATCAGACTAGACATGAACTACAAAATAACAATTTAAGATCTTATGCCATGCTTATTTGTTAAATGTTGTTTTTTGTTATTTGTGTGTGTGTGCCCCCACGTGTGTGTGTATGTGTACGTGTATGTGTACGTGTATGTGTATGTATGTATGTATATTTATATATGTATACAGATGTACAGTTTTACAAATCACAACATTTAACAAATGTTAATAAATCCAAGAATCTTCATTTTGTTAACCTCTTAATTGAATTTTGTAGCTGAATATGTATACAGTTGTCCCTCCATTTTTGTGGACTTTGAGTCCGCAGTCTCGCTTTTTGCAGACCAGCAAGCGGTGAGGGATATAATGGTACTAATTACCGGAACATCAAGGAGGGAGCACATAACACCTGTGCTTAAATCCCTCCACTGGCTGCAAATTAGTTTCCGGGCACAGTACAAGGTGTTGTTGTTTGTTTGTTT
Source organism: Phrynosoma platyrhinos (assembly GCA_020142125.1). NCBI lineage: Eukaryota > Metazoa > Chordata > Lepidosauria > Squamata > Phrynosomatidae > Phrynosoma > Phrynosoma platyrhinos. The sequence continues at coordinate 310,081,252 of CM034703.1, forward strand.
TTTAAAACATAAATTATTTATTAATATATAAAAAAATGACAACATACAAACATCGTAACATAACAAGACAATAATAAAAACAACAAAGAGAAAAGGGAAAGAAAGAAAGAAAGAAAGAAAAAGAAAAGTACAAGCTGTTGGTTTAAACCTTTAAAGCCCTACATGGCTTGGGTCCATCTTATCTCAGGGACCACCTCTCCCCATATGAGCCCCCTCGTACCCTTCGGTCCTCTGGGAGGAATCTGCTGCAGCCCATGAAAACCAGGCTTTCGCAGACCTCCCAGAGGACCTTTTCCGCAACTGCTCCCAGGCTATGGAACAGCCTGCTGGATGAGATCCGTCTCATCACCATGCTTGCTGCTTTTAAGAAAGCAGTAAAGATGGATCTCTTCTGGTGGGCCTTTCCGAAATAGCTTCCCAGACACTAGGAGTGCAGCAATCAATCCGATCTACTAAAACTGTGCATGCTGCCCATAATTTTGTTTTCTTTTTATAGTGTTCTTGCATAATGTATTTTAATGTAATTGTCAGTTTAATCTAGTTTTAAGGGGTGGGGGGTTAGGGTACAGGGATTGGTTGTTTTAATTATGCTGTAACCTGCCCCGATTGCTTAGCAGAGGGGTGGGCTATAAATAAAATTATTATTATTATTATTACTATTATTATTATTATTATGCATGTGTCTGCAGTGCACATGCAAGAGCGTATGCAGGAGGGTGCACCCATTCAAGCCAATGGGGCTTGAATATTTGTGCTTTTTCATTTTTGTGGAGGTGGTTGGGAATTGATCCCCCACAAAAACAGAGGGGTGACTGTGTGTATGCATCTCTCTCTCTCTCTCTCTCTCTCTCTCTCTCTCTCTATGCATATATGCATAGGTATCTCTTTCTATTCTTCTTTATATTCCAATAACAACAATATTTATTTCTTGCTTGCCTCTCCTCAGGGATATAGGCAGGGAATAACAGCAGACCAAGGAATATGCAGCAGTTAAAACACAACTTCAGTTAAAACATACATCAATTTGTTTTTTTTTTAAATTTTTTTATTAAATTAAAATACACACATACAAACATAAACATAAATTTCTCATAACATGCTAAACTGCTATAACATAATTCTATATATATATATATATATATATATATATATATATATATATATATAAAATTCAGTTTATCTCACTCTCTCTTCCTTCACAAACAACCATCTAATATCAGTTACTGTCCCTTGAATCTTCGTTCTTCCCAGTTTGAGTCATCTTTTATTCCAATTGTTTCTTTTCTTCCTTTTCTCTCTTGTTTGCCGCTTGTAAGGACAGCTATATTTTTTTGCCTAACTTTAAATTTCTTCTTTTATAATTTTTTAATTTTCCCAAATATTTATATTCCTATATAAATATATTCATATTTATTCATATTTATATGCAAATATTTATCTATTTTCTATCCATACACATTTTCTCATTTATCTTACTAACTTAATTTTGTTTCGCACATTTCACATATTTCCTTTCCCTCCTGACTTATTCGTCCATTTTTACTGTTACTGATCTCTCTTTACATCACCGATTTTTACATTACACATTTTTCTACGTTTCCTAGTTGTCTATTTCACTGTATCATTAATTTATTGTCTTTCCCTTTTTTATACCATATTCCTTTATGGGTTCCCATTGTTTTTCTACCCTATCTATTGGCTTATCCTGAATCAAAGCTGTAAGTACATCTGTACTCATGGCCTCTCTTAATTTTATTAGCCATTCTTCTAAGCTGTGGGTTTCTTTTCTTTTCCAATATCTTGCATAAATTATTCTAGCTATTGAGACCATATAGTAGAATACATCCATGGTGTGTTTTTTTTTCCTATTTTCTTATTCAATTTATTTGTCATGTTCAATAAAAATAATTGAGGGCACTTGGGTATTTTTATGTCTAATATTTTAGTTATTGTCTTACTTATTTTCTTGCTCTAGGGCACCTCCACTACATATGATAGAATGTACCTTTTCTTTTTGTGCATTTCCAACAGTTTTCTTTTCCTGTATTGTACATTGTGTTTAGTTTGGCGAGAGGTACCAGCAATGTATGATTTTGATGAAATTCTCCTCTGGTCCTGGCATAATGTAAACTTGTTTGTATTTAGCCATACTTTTTCCTAATTTTCTAGTTCAATCTTTTTCCTTATGTCCCTTGATCAGTCCATCATTACCTGTTTGATCGTTTCTTGCTCTAGATTTCTTGTCATGAATCACTTATAATATTTTGTTATGTGGTGACCTTCTTTGTTCATTATTATCTTGTCCAAATCTGTTTTGTTCTTCAAATCCTTTTATTTTCTTATCCAATTTGAATCTTTCATTTAATTGCAGATAAAGAAACCAATTGCTGTTAATTCCTTCCAATTCTAATTGTTCTTTAGATTTCATTATGTGTTCTTCCTTTCCTTGCTTCACTGTAATATCCTGATATCTGATCCATTTCCTATTGTCTTTCTTACTTCTACTAGACAAAGCCTCCTGAGGGGAAGTCCAGAGTGGGAGACCTCTATAAAATTTCTTCTTTATTCTAGTCCAAACTTTCAGAAGCAATTTTCTAATAAAGTGATGTTCAAATCCTTTATTAGTTGTTACTTTATCATACCATAAGAACGTGTGCCAACCAAATCTCATATTGCTGCTTTCAATACCCAATGTTCTTTCATTTTCTGACTTTATCCATTCTCAACCCATTCCATATAGCATGCGTAATAATATAATTTCAGATCTAGAAGACCGCATCCTCCTTTTTCTTTTGCCTCTACTAAGCTAGACCATCTGATACTGGTCTTTTTGTTCTTCCATAGAAATGTTGAAATTTCCTTTCTCCAAATGTTAAAGCAACCTTCATTATGGATTATCGGTAACATTTAAAATAGGTACATCATTTCTGGAAGTACATTCATTTTTATTAAATATATTCTTCCTAGGAAAGATATTTGCATTTTCAACCACTTTATGAGCTCTTTTTCAAACTTCTTCCCATACCTTATTATAGTTGCTTTCACAAAGATCTGCATTTCTTTTTGTTATAGTCAACCCTAGATATTTTTTTTCTCTATCTTAAATTTTGATTTTTCTTTTATTTGTTCTTCCTCTTCTTTGGAAATATTCTTTGTTACTATCGCTGTTTTATCTTGATTTATTTTGAAGCATGAGACTTCTCCAAATTCTTTCATGTCCTGTAATAATCTATCTACTCTTAAGCGGATCTTCTAGAAAACAAATAATATTGTCTGCAAAGACTTTGATTTTATAATCAAACCCCTTTAGCTTAAGTCCATATATTTTCTGATCTTCTCTGATTTTTATAATTAGTATTTCCATGGTCATTATAAACAAGAGGAGTGACAAAGGGCATCCTTGTCTTGTTCCTTTCTCTATTTTTATAGTTTCTGTCTTCTCACCATTTATTATCAATTGTGCTTTTTGTTCCTTATAAATTGTTTTTATCCAATTACTAAACTTATCTTCCATATTCATCCTTTTTATCACCTCCTGCATAAATACCAATTTACCTTGTCAAATGCTTTTTCTGCATCTATGCAAATCAAGACCAATTTCTTTTCCGTATGTACTTTGAAGTGTTCTATAACATCTATATCACTGTTCTTACATTGTTTTTTTATGTGTCTCCTTGGAAGAAATCCATTTTGATCTTCCATTAACACCTCATTTAAGATTTTCTTTAACCTTTCTGTGATAATTGATGTAAATATTTTATAATTGGGATTGATTAATGATATAGGTCTATAATTTTTAACTTCACATGGGTCACTTCCTTTTTTTAATATTAGCGTTATGAAAGTATCTTTCCACGATTCTGGGATTCCAGCAAATTGTATATCTTCCAGCATTTTATATGTTATTAAACTTTATTCCAGTTTTTTTTTTTTTTTTGTAATAGATGCTAGAGCAGGGGTAGGCAACCTTTTTGAGCAGAGGGTTGCTGTGCCTCAGACAATTGGGGGGCCGAAGCACCAAAAATAAATAATTTTTTTAATTAAAAAAATAAAATATATATGCATGCACACTCTCTCAGCCCCCAAAAATAGCCCTCTTGCAACCACTTTACCAGCATCCTATATTACTTTATTTGTGGTATCTTGTGTCGTATTTTCTTTAAAATATAATCTTAGCTCTTTATTTAATCTATTAACAATGTTCTTGTTTTTAGCAGATGTTCTTTTAATCTCGAGAAATATTCATTCATTCTTTCTTTTATTTCCATCATAATTGGGGAATGGTCTGAGGTAATCTTATCTAGTATGTCCATTCTTTGCATTTTTGGTTGATTTTTTTTAGATGTGAAAAACATGTCAATTCTTGATCTAGACTTGTGAGCTTCAGAATTAAAACTAAATCCCTTAAATTTTCCATATTTGTTTCTCCATATGTCCATCATTGAGAATTCTTCTGTGAGTTCAAAAAATGAAGTCGGAAGTTTTCCCTGATTCTCTCGTATTGTCTTTTTCCTTGTTGATTCTCTGGGCCTTTGTAGACAGCTAGAAATAGTACAAATTGAGTCCACTTTAACTGCCCTTGCTCATTTCTAAGGAATCATGGAAACTGTATTCTTTTCTGAGACATTGAGCCTTCTCTGTCAGACAGCTCTGGTGCCACAATAAACTACAGTTCCTATGATTCCCTAGCACTGAGTCAGGGCAGTTAAAGTGGACTCAACTTGCACTATTTCTGGCAGTCTGCAAAGGCCCTCTGTCTTATTTCAGTTCAATTACTGCACTGAAGTTGCCCATCATTATTATCTTATCATGTTCTACTCTTCTTAGATCCTTTTTAATCCGTTCGAAAAATGTATTTCTTTCAGCTAATGGAGCATAAATTCCTATTACCAATATCGTGAGCTCTTTTGATTTCACTTCAATTGTGATATATTCTCCATTTTTATCTTGAATATCTCTTTAGATGAGAACTTGTTAATATAAATTACTATTCCCTTCTTCCTTTTTTCAAGTGCTGAAACATAGCATTGTCCTAATTTGGGATTTCTTAAATACTTAGAGTCCTTTTCCTTTATTTTCATCTCTTGTAGACATATAATATCACTTTTACTTTTTTTCTAAGTAGTGGAATACCATACTTCTCATCTATTTTGAATTTAATCAAACATCTGGAAGGTAATTTCATAATCATAAAAAGTCAACATGGGTTTC
>CM034703.1:310101408-310124055 GCA_020142125.1 Phrynosoma platyrhinos
AATAAAAGAAGCTTGCTGGAAGTTCCAGGTTTTGATGTTTGGTTCTATAGACTGTTTACACCACATCCATCAACATCAATTTCAACACTTAGCTGTCACCTCACTGCAATTTGTGCAATGCACAAAACAGAGAAACACCATAATAATTCACAGAGCACACTGAAATACTACGCTAAGTGCATTATTGCATATCTACAATGCTTTACATCTGCAACTCTGCCCCTGCCACCATCAACTGGATACATCCCTTTCTTATTGTCCAAAGAAGGAACTCTATATTGGTTTGAGTGTTGGAATATGACTCTGGAAACCAGGGTTCAATTCCCCACTCAACCATGAAACCCACTGGGTGACTTTGGGCAAGTCACATGCTCTCAGCCTCAGAGGAAGCAATGGCACACCTCCTTGGAATAAGTCTTTCAAGAAAACTCCTTAGGGTTGCAAGAAGTCAGAAATGACTTGAAGGCACACAGCAAGAAACAAGAAATGAATAGCCCAACTTACAATTATTGCCAGCAGGATTTTGTCTATGATATCTTCAGTATAATGTTCTATGACATTACTCTAGTTGGTAGGGGAGGGAGAGCAATCTATGAAAAGTCAAAGCAAAACAATAATTGCTTTCAAAATGTGATTGTCTGTAACACAGTGACTGTGATTGCAGTTGTAGATTTAACTGCATCCCATGAAAAGAAGGTGAATTCCATAGTGAAATGGCTCAAAGTCTGAGATAGTAGTTTGATGGTATTCACTTCTATGGCAGGCTTTAAGAGAAATCTACTAAAATGTCAAACTAAGACAAACAATGAAGGGACATATCATATTGGGATTTGGCCTAGGAGAAGTCTGTAACACTCCTGGAACCAAACAGAGTGTGTGTGGGTGCATGAGCAGACCCATATGCACATATATATGACACAGAGAAAAAGGGTTTATTGGCTTGGTAAAATACTGAAGGAGAACCAATACAGAAGCTCAAGTTCAGATTGCTTTATTGTTGTTATCCTTGCATATTTGGCCTCTCAGCCCCTCGGAGTGCATCTTTATTTATTGTTTCCTAACAATATATATTGTCACGGAAATGACATTGTACTCAGGGAGGAAGGCGTAATCCCATCAGGCAAAGTCAAGCCTGCAAATAAGTGTTATCCTACATATGCAGAGATGTCATTCTTTGCATTAGCCCAAAGGTTTTGTATTGCTTAGGGAGATGTGCAGTGAGCACTATAAAAATAGAAGCTTGACAGTGGGGATGAATGTGTGTGTCAAAATAATATTACTCTTTCTGGGAGGATGACAGAAAAAATGACACTACATCCACCAGCCTGATTTTTATAGATCTGCCTCTTTGCCAGATGTCACCTTTTATAAACTGCTTTATATATATATAAAAAAAACACATGACAGCACCGTGCCATCATATCTTTATAGCTAGATAAACTTTTGTAATAAAGTTAGGATTGGCTGAAATCTGAAAGCCTCCAAGCCTGCTCATTAAGCATTTTAGAAAGCCCGTCTGGGCTTAAGCAGCCAGCTTTTAACTACCCAACATGCAGGCAGAATGGAAAGTAACAAAATGGTGTTCCTGGGTTGTGTATGTTTGCTTGATATATATGTATTTAAGCATGAGAGCCTTTGGGTGATTTTATGTACCACCGAGCATGGTAATCACCTATCTAAATTTATGAGTAAGGTTTTGGAGAGAATAAAAAATGTTTGCTGTGCCTCAAATTTAAACACACAAACACACACACACACAAATGCAAAATATAGTATGCATATCAAATTATATGTTTCGAAAGAGGGCCATGAGGACAGACAGAATTAGGCTGTAAATAGCTCCCAAGCATACAGTTGTTTTATTACATAATAAAGAAAAGGGTTGCATTTTACAAGAGGAAGGATGCATTGGTACTTTGCCAGAATTTGGGCTAGTGATCAGAAATTCACTCGCTGCCTGTCCAGTTATTGGAGAAAGAGTTCTATCTGACAGCCAGTTCTTCATGCATTTATCAGCTTATGTATTTATCAGCACAGTATGCCATGCTTCTTGTTTCAAGGAGTTTGACATTTTATACTGTGGGTATCCACTAGGGTTTGGTTCCAGGACCCCCTGTGGATACCAAAATCCATGGATGTTCAAGTCCCATTATATACAATGGCATAGTAAAATGGTATCCCTTACATAAAATGACAAAAGCAAAGTTTACTTTTTTGAATTTATATATTTTTAAAATACTCATAAGCCATGGATGCTTGTAGATATGGAGGGCTGGCCATATATGGAGAACCTTCATGAGTAGATGAGACTCCACACTTTAATACTTGCCCCTGAATACAAAGCTGTGTATGTCTCTGTGTGTGTGTGAGACAAGAATGAGGACAGAGAAGAGCAGAACTAGCTTGTTTGTTTTCACTGTCCCTCATGGCATGTTGTTGTGACTTTTACATTACACAACAAAAGCACTTTGGTCCACTTTAACTGCCATGGCTGCATCCTGGATCCTGATATTTGTAGTTTAGACACAAGAGTACTCTGTTACAGAAATTCTAAATACAACAGGAAACTACAAATCTCAGAATTCCATAGATGGAGACATGTCAATTAAAATGAAATATCTATGCTATAATAGCATAATGTGAAAGAGCCCCTCGGTTTTAGAATGCCTGAATAAGACTTCTACCTACAACGTTCCCAAAGTGCTCACAGAAGAATTTCAGCCCTCCTGCACAGGCTGAGCATTAATTTTGTGCTATATTTGCAAACTTTAAGCCCTTGAAGCCTGAATAGCATGTTTGTAAAGTACAGTTGTTCCTCCTTGTTCATGGATCCATTCCAGACCCCCCCCCCCCCGTGAATGGGGAAAACTGTAGCTATTCAAGCCCCATTTATTTTAATGGTGGCATGCTCCCATGTGCACACATGCACCATTTTGTCCCTCCTGGCTTGCCATCCGCGAAGGATCAAAACCGTGGATGGCAGTTCCACAAACCAGGAGGGCCAAGTGTATAAAGGTGGCAAATTAAAATGGTAGGAAGGCTTGTGTGATGTGAAGGGCATAGGCACAGACCATTTCCAAGTGGGAAACTGATGTAAATGTAAACAAAATGATAAATTATTCAAAAAAGAACATTGGGGCTATGCAGGCTCTGAGTGGCGGATTTGGGCTGCAGCAACCACACGCCGCAGCCCCAATCCTCCCTTTTGACGCCCCTAAAAGAGCAGCAAAATGCTTGCTGCACCAGGAGGGCATCTTGACGCCGCATGCCGTGCATATGGGTGTGCGGCGTCAGGATGGTGTCGGGCTGGAGTTGGGGCAGCTGGTGTGCAGCTGCCTCGCCCCAACTCCACCCCCAAGCCGACCCTTTAAGCCGGTCTGCAACATCCCATAGAGAAATGATTGAAGTCATACTGAAACTGACTACAAAGAGTTCTTAGGATCAGATGGCAATGCAATCTGGTGGAAAGTAGCCAAAAACTACAGCCTTCCAAGTGTTACCCCACAGAATTGTTGATGTGTGCTTTCTTTCCCAACTTATGGCAATCCTAAAATGAACCTATCATGAGGTTTCCTTGGCAAGATTTATTCAGAGGAGGTTTGCCATTGCTTTCACTTGAGGATGAGAGAGTGTGACTTGCCCAAGTGGGTTTCATGGCTGAGCAGGGACTTGAACCCTGGTCTCCAGAGTCATAGTCCAATGCTCAAACCACTATGCTACGCTGGCTAAAGACCAGAAAAATCTCTGATCTGTCTGAATGAGGGAAATATTTATCTAAACAAAGTGTTTACATTAATCGAGGCTAGTAAAGATCTCTGATCTTATTAGATTTGTAGTGCTAGGGATACTGTAAATCCATCACTGGAGAGAAAGAAAGTAGACTGACCAAGGATTAGGGGGGAAGCAGACGAGGGCGTCTGGGACGCCGCGGGACGGTGCGCCGCGGGACCGCGGCATCTGCACCACGGCGCACCGTCGGTGCTCCTGAAAGGAGCGCAAAATCAGCACTCCTTTCATAAGTCAGTGAAAGTTCACCCCAAAAGCGTAGGGCGCACTTTCACTGACTTATCCGCCGCAGCGTGTGCGGACGCTGTGGTGGGAGGTTGCCCTCGGAGCGCCGGCCGTGCGGAGGGCCGGCTGCTCCAAGGGCAACCTCGGGAGGAGGAAGGGGCGCCGAGCGTGCAGCTGCCCCTCCTCTTCCCTGCCTCCAAGACAGCCCAATTAGCCGTCTGCCGAGGCCCTTAGTCTCCCATGTAGCAAGGTAATTATTCCTAACCAATTAATTGTTCCTAGCTGATAAGACCCAAGCAATGCTGGTAAGAGAGAATAATGTGATTGTTATCCAACTAGATAAATGTCCGTTATGAATAAAATGGATTCCCGCTATGCATATTTATATATACATAACAAAGGCTGCTAGATTGCAATGTCCATAAAAGATAGTTCTCTTTTTTGGATGTGTGTTTCTTCCATAGATGTTACATTTTTACTCCTTGGTGTGTGTTGAGAACCAGTGTGGTGTAGTGGTTTGAGTGTTGCTGGAGACCAGGGTTCAATTTTTTGCTCAGCCATGGAAACCCACTGGGTGACCTTGGGCATGTTACACACTCTCCGCCTCAAAGGAAGGCAAAAGCAAATCCCCTCTGAACAAATTCTGCCCAGAAATCCCTGTGATTAGAAAAGATTCATACTAAGAACAGAGATGTCTGTTAAGGAAAAGCAGAAAATATAAAAGTTCAGTCCTTATGATTCCTTAGGTATAGTCTATTTTCCAATTCCCACCAATGGCATTATCTTCACACAGTAGTAGGGATTGCATGCTTCTATGAGGCATGAGGCTATGCTGGTTGGGTCACCCATATCAGGCTTTTCCTGAGAAGCCAGATTAAATGTATCAAACATCTACAGGGCAGCAGCAGTAGTGGGGCATGATACTGGCAGAGCATCTCTCAGGGACAACAGCAGTGGTACCATAGCTAACACTTGTTTACACTGTACATGAAAACCACCTTGTCCCATCAACACTGAATGCTTGTTTTGTTCTGCAGAGATCATATTAGAATTTCTTTTGAATCAGCGTGTGTCTCTTAAATTCTATCCACCATGGTTCTTTCTGCAAAAAAACCTTCAAAACAAAACCCACGCACAAGCCTCTAGGTGAAATGGGAAACAGAATTGCAAAAAGTGTACTTGGGCATGTGATCTTGCTCTTATCTACTCTTGGAATGCTTTGTTGCCCTTTACTTCAAGTGACTTTTAAATGGTTTGGTTTCTTTTTTTTCTCTCTCTCCCCCCCCCACCTTTTCTGAGCAATGCCATAGATTATAAAGCTATGCCTTGTGTGTGTGTGTGTGTGTGTTGAAAAATATCACAGAAATCTTTAAAAATCTATTGCAGTGAACAAAAAGCATTTAATGATTAAATTATAACACATAAGCCATTTACCAAAGGTATATAGTTTTTGTTCCATTGTATTCTTGACATCAAACATTTAGACTCAAATGTCACAGATAAATATCCCCTTTCAATTATTGATGTGTTTTCAACACTGTGCCCTGTTGCATGTCACTTGATGTCCTTTGTACCTGTCACACACCTCTATCAAGTGTAGCAAAGTAGTTCAGGCCTACATTATGAAGAGCTTGAGTATCGTTTAGCTACCGTACTTCTGATTTTTTTATAAAAAATCTCACATAGTGAGCTCTGTGGCAAATCTTCTCCTTATTTTTGAAAACACTAGCTGAGTGTATTGTATTGAGCCAGAGGGGCTGGACACTGTGTTATGGGTTACGGTAAATGGGAAGGCTACAACTTTAATACAAATACAATAACTGCTATTCAGCTACATTCATATATAATTTCCCTCTAGTAAACAATGTGAAGGCAAAGTAAGGTAGAGAGGATACCAGACGTGATGGTTTCCAGATCAGCAAATGCTGAAGCAGGGCATCAAGCTGCCAGTGTCTGATATGCATCTGGTGAAACTTACCATCTTAGCCAATCCATAGGAAAAGCCAAAATGCTGTGCTAGAAGCAATGCAACCTACATCTGCCTAAACTCCCAGTTCCCCCCTCCCTCTACCACCTAGCCACCACAAGACTTCCAATTTAACTCTATTGATGTCCCCTTTTCTCTTCCATACACGCTAGTTGTGACAAAGCAGGGTGAGCAATCAGACCAAAAGTAACAAAGTAACAATGTCAACAGTGGGACAGGGGAAAAACCCCAGAGAAGGCATCCCCCCCAAAAAACAAAAAAACAACCATGCTACAGTAACATAGGGAAAATTCCTTCCCAGTCAACAAAGGTTACTAACTGCAGCCTGGGGATTCTCAAGGTAGCAAGATGCTATATATCAGGGGTAGGCAACCTTTTTGAGCCAGAGGCTAGGTTGTTGTCCCTCAGACAACTGGGGGGCCGAAACACCATAAATAAATAAATAAAATTAATTTTAAAAAAATTTAAAAAAATAAAAATATATGCATGCACACTCTTTTAGCCCCAGAAAAGCCATGGCAAAACCCCTGTGGAGATTTTGCCAAGAAAACCCCAAGAACAAGTAATAACAACAATAAACAATATTATCATGGCGGGTAGCAGCGGCAGCAGGACCAGCCTGGGGCCAGTCCAAAGGCCTCGGGGGGCCGCATCCTGCCCCCGGGCCTTTAGGTTGCCTACCCCTGCTATATATGATGGAAGGCTGAGTTGCACTAAGGAGAGATGTAGCAATAGCTGTAATGACTAAGGGCCTTTGCAGACTGCTAGAAATAGTGCAAATTGAGTCCACTTTAAGGGTTAGGGTTAGGGTTAGGGTTAGGGTTAGGGTTAGGGTTAGGGTTAGGGTTAGGGTTAGGGTTAGGGTTAGGGAATCATGGGAACTGTATTTTATTGTGGCACCAGAGCTCTCTGACAGAGAAGGCTCAATGTCTCAGGGGAAAAAAACAATTCCCATGATTCCCTAGCACTAACCCTAACCCTTAAAGTGGACTCACTATTTGGTGGATATTTGCTTGAATCAAAAATTAAGGTAAAGCTAAAGAAGAACACTAAACCAACCATAGGGGCATTGCAGACCGGCCTAAAGGGCCAGCCTGGGGGTGGAGTTGGGGTCGCCGGCAGCCCCAACCCTACCTCGATGCTGTCCAGATGCCATGTGCCCGTTTCCATGGTGCATGGCATCAGGATGCCCTCCTGGCACAGCATATCTTTTAGGAGTGGCAAAAGAAAGGGTTGGGGCTGTGGTGTGGGGTTGCCGCAGCCCTGATCCACCGCTAGCAGGGGCGGCCCAGAGCCGATCTAAATGGGCCATGTGTAGAGGCCCATAGTGCCAAGATAAAACCTGAAGAACATTCCTGTAGAATTTAAAGATAATATTAAAATAGATGCATGCTATTAAGCCTAATTAAATTGGAGCCAGAAGAATTCTGGACTGAAGTCAAGGACATTGTCAGAGAGGAATGCAAAGTGACACTGTCTGTAGCTCAAAGGAAAGAGGAGCCTCAATGGATGACAGATGAAACTCTTCAAGCAGTGAAAAGAAAAGCTGGCAGAAATAAGATCAGAACTCTGAATGGAGCTGTGTGTTTGTGTGCCTTCAAGTTGCCTATTGGTTTATGGCAACTCTATTAATTTCAAAGGGTTTTTTTTGGCAAGGAATACTAAGAGATGGTTTTGCCAGTTCCTTCCTCTGGGATATAACCTAACAGTATCTGATTTCCTTCCATCCAAGTAGTAGCCTGGGCTGATCTTGCTTAGCTTCCTTGATCAGACAGGATATTTAACCCAAACATGGTGTTACCTGATATTTAAATACCATCAGGGTCAGATCTTCCACAGTAAATAATTCTATATGCTCAGTCCCCAGAGTGCAGAAGGTCCTTTCTTGTGTGCCCATCCATGCACCTCTATTAATAGTGAGACACAAAACAGGACCCAGGGATAGAGGCAGGATCACATCTTCCATCCCAAAAGGAGTTTAAGCAGCTTCAGGTATGTTAATGACATAAAGATGATTGACATAAAGACAGTTGTCCATACAAATGATTTCTCTATATAATGATTTCTCCTAGCATGATTGCCCCATGTGCTTCTGAAGGTTGGTGTGTCAGGTCCATTGCAAACGTAAAGTGGGGTATTGTTTGGTGTCATGGGCTCTGAACTTAGCATATTTTGAAACATGTGCCATCTTCCATCAACATTTTCACAGACTTTGGGCCCAGAATCCTCTTTGTTCTGTCATGGTTCCACCCTATGGAATTCAGGGATTTGTAGTTTGTTATGGCACCAGAGCTCTCTGACAGAGAAGGCTAAATACCTCACAAAATAACAAATCCCAGAATTCTGTAGCACTGAGCCATAGCAGTTAAAGTGGTGTCAAACTGGATTATATTTGAAGTGAAGATGCAGCCATAAATATATTTGATTTTTGGATTTTTTTTTTAAATAAAAGGCTTATTAATAATTAACCCCTCAACACTTTCCTACTAACTTCCCTATTTCTGGCCCCAGTGCCCACTTTGATAAGTGTACTTTTGAAAATGTGTTTGTTTGATGATCATCTTGATGGCATAACAATACTGAAGACAATCTTGCTATACTCCATGGCATTTTAAAGATGAATGTTCAATGCATTGCAGCTCTCAGCTTTTATCTTTTATCTTATTTATTTTATCTTTTAAAATAAATATTTTTAAAGAATACAATATGTGTGTGTGTGTGTGTGTGTGTGTGTGTATTGTATTCTTTAAAAAGATTTAATATATCTATCTATAGCCTAAATGCCTCAATCTTTGTGATTAGTTATCTTTTCTTGAAATGTTCACAATTTTTTGGCCTACATTTCCTTCAGAATCTTAACTGACATCTTTATGGTCATCACAGGACTTGGATAGAATCTTATTCAAGCAGCAATCATCCACTTGGTTTTTCAGACATTGTATGGCATCAGTGTACAGTCCAGGTGAATAAAGTAAAATAAAATAAAACAAAAAAGTTGGGATATTGCCATCTGATCGTTCCAGCTGCTCTAGACTTATTGTTAGTACAAAAAGTCAACCAATTTTATATCTGGACAATTCATCTCTTTTTTCCCCCTACTCTGGCACCATTTCATTTTATGCAATTTCATTTTAAAAATACTGGAAACAGACACAATTGGCTGCAGCCCTCTCTCTAATGTAACAATCCACCTATAAACCCCCTCCCCCAAATTTCTGCATCTGAAAATCATAACTTTTAGCTGATTTTTTGTAGTCATCTGTAAGTATGGTTGTACATTTATTTATCAATTTGGTTTTAGTTTTACTTTTTATCTGGGTTTGACCTATATAATATGAAATAATTTAATTTATTGCTTAAATTGATTTAAATAAATCCCCAAAGCCAACCTTAGAGCACAACTATCAAAGGCCATGTGGACCCATGCAGTCTTCCTTTAAAGAATGTTCTCCAAATAGCATTTAGCAATAGCATTTACATTTATATACCAGTTCATACTGAACTATACAGTCTCTAAGCTGTTTAAAACGTGTAAGCTGATTGCCCAAAACAAGCAGGTACTCATTTTAGCGACCTATGGAAGGATGCAAGGCTGAGTCAACCCTGGAGCCCTAGGATCGAACTCACAACACTGTGGCTGTAATACTAGCCGCAGTACTGGCATTTAACCACTGCACCATCAGGGCTCCTTCATGTCCTCATGTGACCTCATTTACGCTAGCGTGTTATCCAAGTTCTATACATGACACCCACATTTTGATCACCATACTGTGTGTATATATCACCTACATGAAAATATGGGGACCTTTTTGATCACCATAGCCTCTCTACATGCCACCTACATGAAAATAGTTGGGATTTTTTTTTATCTCCATGATGCACACAAGGTAGATTGCTTGGCAGAAGGTCGGGATATAAATAAATTTTATCATTATCATTATTATTATTATTATTATTAGATTATGCATTATATTTAGAGAAGTTGGGGAAATTTGCTCAGTCACAAACATCAGGGTCATTGTACTACAGAAAGAAAGGTATGGACTAGCAGACTATTTCTAATAATAATAAAAATGAATATAATGAAATTATAATGTGGAAATGGAAGTGGATAATATGAATTATGGTTTCCCAAATGAGGAGACAGGGGCAGGGAGTACTACACAAATAGTAATATAGTACTTGCAGGCCCAAGCACAATAGAATAGGCTAGGTGAGGGCTAGAACAGACATATTTAATATGACTACAACGAAAAGAAACAAAAATGAAAAGTGTGATTCTCCTATAAAACAAAGCAGGTGCTCCGCGTGCATATTGCTTTAGCAAAAAAAAAAAAAAAAGATTTTTGAAATTGTTAGTTTTCACTGCCAATTGTTCCCATGTTACTGAATTTAAGCAATGTGAAAAGTATGTGTATGTGGGGTCACAATATGATCCACAGTGTCTGAAATTGTCCCATCATGCTTTACTCAATAATGGTAAAGCACACCAGCATGGTGTTGTGGTTTAAGCATTGGACTAAGATTCTAGAGACCAGGGTTTGAATCCTTGCTTGGCCATGAAAACCTACCAGGTGACTTTGGGCCGATCACACTCTTACATCCTCAGAGGATAGTAATGATAAACCCCCTGCGAAGAAAATTGCCAACAAAATCTCACAATAGGTTCAGTTTAGGGTCTTCATAAATTGGAAATGACTTGAAGTCACACAACAACTACAAGGATAGATTGAGCCATTATTAAGAATCCAAATGTAGAATACAGTTTATATAGAGAATTTTGAAACGAATACAATGAAGTACTGCCTCTTGTGGGTATGTGACTAATTTAAGGAATCAGAGGCCAGGGAATTGAAAATCATGAGGGCATGCAGGAAAATAGGTCAAGATTCCACAAAACTAATTTAGCACAACAGTTCTTTGCCTCCTTGTTTGGTCACCAGGAGGACAAACTTATTTTTTTTAATTTTTTTTTAAAAGGCAGCTTAAGACTGTTTACCTTCTATACAAAAGACTTTCCAGATCTTGGGTAACACAAAAAATATCAGTGGCCATACTTTTGCATTCACATGCACGGGGCAGTGATCTCCATGAACTCCTCAGAAGCTGATTTTGATCCCCATACCATTTGGAGTACTTGATTTGAAGGGGAATGTGTCACTTGCAGGCACAGCAGGTATTTTCTTACCTTTGACCACAGGAGATGCCTTTGCCTTTTGTGTTTCATGGGATAATAGGCTGTCTTGTATTCCTCTTTGTTCAACCTCTGGCTTGCCCCTTTTATGCAGCATGACAGCAGTTTGTGCTTTTTGCTTCCTGACAATGCCAACTAGAAACCAAGGAATGCCTTCTTCACTTGCAGAAAGACTCTGACACAGAAAATCAACTATCATTGCTTTCTGGATAAGCCATTAATCAGAAGGGTCCCTCTGAAAAGAACAATGGAACTGAAATATCAGGCTATTGAATTTAGCCTTCCATGACAATGCAGTCTTTTTATAGTCTATTAGGGTCCTTCAGTGCCTTTTACATACACACTGAGCTCCCATTTTATATTTTATGAAGTTTCCTGTACTAATCAGGGGTTCTGTATGGCCTTTTATATTTAAGCAATTGATTACTTGGGAGTGATCTCTTTAAACCCTCTGTTATTTTAACCCCTCTCAGAGAACAAAATGACATTTCAGAGGCAAATGAAATGGCCTTGTATAAGTTAGAAGGGTTCTTGTATAAGTTAGAAACATGTTCTCGAAGTCTTTCTTGTCCTCAGGGTAAAATATCTGGGAAGCATCCCATTGTTCGCTAACTTAATTCCCTATTTATTTGTAATTAATTGTGTACTGTTGCCTGACAGAACATAATAGAACTACCAAACAATCACTTAGAACAGGAAACAAATGTCAATTAATACACTAATGAATCAAGTTTACCAAAGGTGAAGCAGCTAAGTTTCCCAGTGGGAAACTCTTAGATACACAGCCTCCGTGCACAGCAGGCTCATCTGCTTATATACCATGCCTCTGTAGGTCTGTTTAGAAAGCTCTTTTGAACTGATTTTTTTCCACCTTGGAACATCTTTATGTAGTGGCAGAGATTTTTTAGCTAGAAGATAGGGACAATGGCCAGGATCCAGTGCCTTTCTGCTGATAGAAGCAGTTCCACCAGTGGAACCAGGAGGACAAATCTATTTCCTTAGTCTTAGCAGCATGATCTACTCCAGGGCTGGCAAAGTATGGGCTATTATTGAAAAGATTCATGAATGAGGGTCATCAGTATTTTTACTTGGTTCATTGTGCACGTGGATATTTTAAAAAACATATTGACTTTACTTTTTATATGTATTTTTACAAAACCTAATATAGTGTACATGTACAGTCAGCCCTCCTTGTCCACGGATTCTTCATGCACGGAATCAACCACCCACAGTTTCAAATATATCTATATTTTTAAAAATCCAAAAAGCAAATCTTGATTTTTGCCATTTTTATAAGGGACACCATTTTACTACACGTTTGTATATAATGGGATGTGAGCACCCACAGATTTTGTTAAGCACAAGAAGTGCTGGAACCAGCGACGTGCCTGGCCCTGGTGTCACCCAGTGTGGGAAATGGGGCTTCAGAGGCAGAAGGATCAAGGGAAGTAATAGTGCCACTGTATTCTGCTTTAGTCAGGCCCCACCTGGAATACTGTGTCCAGTTCTGGGCACCACAATTCCAAAAGGATGTTGAAAAACTGGAGCATGTCCAGAGGAGGGCAACTAAAATGGTGAAGGGTCGGGAAACTATGCCCTATGAGGAACGACTTAGGGAACTGAGTATGTTTAGCCTGGAGGAGAAACGGTTAAGAGGTGATATGATAGCCCTGTTCAAATATTTGATGGGATGTCATATTGAGGAGGGCGCTAGTTTGTTTTCTGCTGCTCCAGAAAATAGGACTCAGAACAACGGATGCAAGCTACAGGAAAAGAGATTCCCCCTGAACATTAGGAGGCACTTCCTGACAGTAAGGACTGTTCAACAATGGAACACACACCATTGGTGGAGTCTCCTTCCTTGGAGGTCTTTAAACAGAGGCTGGATGCCCATCTGTTGGGGATGCTTTGATTTTGAATTCTTGCATGGCAGGGGGTTGGACTTGATGGCCCTTGTGGTCTCTTCCAACTCTATGATTCTATGATTCTAAGGGCAGAGCTTCACAAAGGAGGCATGAGGCACTCAAAACAAATGCATGCCCACATGCCTGACCCTCCTTGCCATGGTCCTCATCCTTGCCACTGTCCCTTTCTGTTTGGGGAGAAGGAGGCAGAGTCAAGGAGCCAGGAGAGGCGTGTGTGTGCCTCCTGCCTGTCCTTAATGAGGAGAAAGGGACAGTGGCAAGGATGGCCGGAGAGCGTGCATGCTTCTCCCAGCTCCTTGCTGCTGCCTCTTCCTCCTCAGGGGAGAAAGATAAGGTGGCAAGGATGGCCAGGGAGCATACACGCACCTCCTGGCAGTTCTTAACAGAACCTCCTTCTCCTCAGGAGAGAAGGAGGCAGCGGCAAGCCAGGAGAAGCACATGTGCTCCCCGGTGGTTCTTGCTTCTGTCTCTTTTTCCCCTGAGGAGGTAGAGGCAACAGCAAGGAGCCTCCATGGCTGTCCTTGCTCCTGCCTCCTCCTCCTCCTCTGGGAAAATAAGGGCAGTGGCAAGGACGGCTGGGAGAAGTGCACACACATCTCCCAGGAGTCCTTAGCACCACCCCTTCTCCTCAGGGGAGAAGGAGGCAGTGGCAAGGAGGAACTGGGTGTGCACACACACACTCAGCCTGGCTTCTTGCCACCATCCTATTCTCCCCTGAGGAGGAAGCAGTGGCAAGGATGGGTGGGGGCAGGGGCCCGACTTGGTGTCACACACCCCGGGATGTCTCCCTGTGCAGTCCATATCCTGCACACATCCCTAGTGATGCTACTGCCTGGAACCATACCCTAGCAGATACCAAGGGACCGGTGTAGTAGTTTAAAAACACACCTATCAACTTTCTAAAAATAACCATTCTCTAATGATCCCCACTTGATAAGATCTCAGAAAGTAGGAGATCTGAAGACCAACTGAATTATCATACCCTTCAGCTGTCCTGGTTTGGCAGGGAAAGAGCCAGTTAATCCTTACTGTCCCACTTTCTCCTCTGCTTTAAAATGACCCAGTTTCTCCCTCATCCTCCTCCTCCTTTTCCCCTTCATCTGCAGCTAACTTCAGTTGTTGCAAACTGGGTTCAAAGTGCAGAAGTAGTTTTCATTTAGTAAAACAAAAATAATGGCCTTGGAGAATTTACATAAATTAAACCTAGATGATGAGAAAATGGAATAATCAATTATTTCCCATACCTGGATCAATCATTGATCAGAACAGACATTACAGTCAAGCAATTTAGAGAAAACTGGGCCTGGGGAGGGCAGCTATGAAAGAACTAGAAACGATCCTTAAGTGCAAAGATATAAGACTGAACAGTAAAGTTAGGATCATCCAAGCCATAGTATTTCCCATTACCATGTATGGATGCAAGAGTTGGACAGTGATAGAAATGAAATCAACTCATTTGAAAAGTGGTGTTGGAGAAGAGTGCTACGGATACCGTGTATGGCCAAAAAACAAACAAATAAATCCTAGAACAGATCAAGCCTGAGCTCTCCCTGAAGGCAAAATGACTAAATTGAGGCACTCATACTTCAGCCACATCATGGCATTACTTATTAGAAAAGAGAATAATGCTAGGAAAGTGGAGGCCAGCAGAAAAAGATGAAGATCACATGCCAGATGATTAGACTCAATAAGCCTCCAAGACTTGAACAGAGTGGTCGAAAATAGAGATCTTGGAACTGTCTCATTCACAGGGTTGCCATAAGTGAGATCAACTTGAAGGCAGCTAACAACAGCAACAAAAACTTAGCAGGAGGGAAAGAGGAGGAGGGATGGAGTCTTGTCCTTAATAAACTGAAGACTTAGGGCCTCTACAGACCGGCCCAAAGGGCCAGCTTGAAGGCGGGGACGGAGAGGGGCAGCTGCACACTGGGCGCCCCAACCCCACGCTGAGGACATTGGGATGCCACACGCCATTACGCACAGCGCACAACACCAAGACATCCTTCTGGCGCAGTGCCCTGATGCACTGCGCCAGAAGGGGTGCTAAAGAGCCACACAGCAGCTCTTAGGGCGCCCTTTTGCTGGCTCTGAAAGGAGTGGCATTTTGCTGCTCTTTTCCAGGCCAGCAAATGGGAGAATCAGGGCTTCTGCGTGTGGTAGCAGTGGAAACCCGATCCTCTGCCTCCCAGGGTGGTTCAGAGCTGCCCGTTTGCATCCCCCCCCCCATACATTCTAGTATTTCTTCTGCTTAAAATAATCACTGTATGTATTCTTCCTCATTAAGAACTTTTGTCTTCTTGTTGAATGTCCACACTTTTGATGTGGCTTAGCCACATGTGTCTCTGTTTTCATCTGTGAAATATTAGATCTTAGGGAATAAAGGAGAGCTCTCTTTTCTTTCTTTTCTTTTCTTTTTTTACGGGTGGTGACAATCCCATGTTTGTAAAATGCAAACTTTAGAAAGAAACCTTTTCTTAGAAAGAAAGACACCCCTAATCCTCCAAAGCAGCCACACAACAATTAGAACTACTGAGAACTTCATGCAGAAGTCATTCTTATGAAAGAGATTTCAGATGTCTATTGAAGGGTGCTGAGGATGAACTTGTTCAGAAGGACTTTGGCTGTGTGGCAGGATTACAAATCTGTGACTGTGAATATAAAACTTGATATGATTTCCTAGAATCATCCCTTAGGCAAGCCACATGCTCTCAGCCTCAGAGGATGGCAATGTCAAATGTCTTCTGAACAAATCTTGCCAAGAAAACACCATGAAAGGTTCACCATAAGACAGAAACAACTTGAAGGCACAAAACAACCAAAAACCTTTATCACTTGTAACAATTCCCAGGCAGAATTTAGTATCTTCCTGTAAAACCTTGTGTCTAGTGGACTCTGAAAACCATGACAAATTTATCCTTTTGTCAGACAGTACTTTCTTGTTTTTACTGTTAGTGGCGGCTGGTGGCTGCTGTGTCAATAGGACATGAATCTGTCTTTGGTTTTGAAATAAACTTTAAAGGAGCTTTTCAGAGTATAAAACTGTTTTGTGGACAAGATTTCGGACCTACGTAGGATACTGCTTTGAAAACTGGACTAAAACTCAACAAGATCCACAGCCCCACTGACACAGAAACCACCAGGTACCCCTAACTATAACAAGATGGAGAGATTTTGTAAGAGAGAAGGTGGTTCTGAAATATTGCATTTTAAAAATAGACTTCAGAAAGCCTGGAGTTGCTTAAAACAATGGCTCATTATGTATTTTTGTGGATGAGCATGTATAAACATAAACTCCTTAAGTCAGCTGTCTGCTTATAACATCTGTTAAGCATTCGCCAGCTTGTCTGCCACCATTTAAAGATGAGGCTTTAATATTATTTGTGGCCAAGCAAACTTGTACATTCCATTTCAATTACACATTACAACAATATCTCAATGGTCTACCTTTGTTTACCCCTCAAAAACTGGAGTGTGTGGAACACCTGCCTGTTATTATTATTATTATTCTTTCTTTCATATAGACGGGAAATTAAATTAAACTCCAATTACCCTTGGGTTGATTGAATATCCTCTCCTGTATGTTTCATTGCTAGCAGTGGGCTTTCATCAACTAGTGCATGCTATTAGCAAATCACCCATGGAGTTCTTTGTTGCAGTCCATCTGCTGTACTGCAAAGATTCAGATCAGTTGCTTTAGAAAAGTCATGCTGTTTTTCCTTCACTCTCCTTCTGACTGGAACTCAGTCTTAAGTCTTCTTTCACCTGTTTGGAGATAAATGCAGTGTTTTTATACCCTTGTGGTTGTTTATAACCCAGAAATTCAACCTCTCTCTTCAATCCTTTGGTTGCTTGTGCTAATCACATTTATATGTTTTAATTGTCAGCCATTTCACAGGTTGCCTTTCAGATTTGCTTCAGGATAGCAAAGGTCTTTCTCCAAGATTCATGCACTATTTGCAGGATTCAGATCATGAGTAGCTCTTTAAAAAAATCTATGGTTTAAACAGAAAAGAAATACTGTTCTTGATAGACAGAACAGGCTAGAAGATATTTCTCCTTAAATATATCATTGTTACCACGTGGACATGTGGCATCCATATCTATGCAGTCCATCAAGTAGAAAAATAACAAAAGTTAGCAAATTGTGATGATTTTTTGTTAAAATGGGAAGAAGTGAGAGAGAAAGACAATTAGTACGTTGCAGAGCTTCTAATTTTGGTCTTATCCACACTACAGAAATAATCCAGTCTGACACTCCTTTAACTGCCCTGGCTCAATGCTAGGGAATACTGGGAATTTTAGTTCATTGTGGCACCAGAGCTCTCTGACAAAGGCTAAATGTCTCACAAAATTATAGTTCCCAGAATTCCCTACCATTAAGCCAGGGCAGTTAAAGTGATGTCAAACTGGATTATTTCTGTAGTGGATTGAACCTTCCAGGCATGTAGCTAGGCCGGTCCAGGCATCTGGAACAACAGGGCTGCTGGATGCCACCCTCTAGCATCCCTTATCTGTTCTAACAGGCATTTTTGCTGACCAACCATGAAATAATGAGGTCAGACACAGTCAAGCTGGGTTAAGCAAGGGCCATTTTATTGACTGATGAACTCAGGGGTAGGCAACCTTTCCCCTTTAAGGGCCGAGGGACTTCAGCTGCATCCATACTGTAGAAATAATCCAGTTTCAACAATTGCAATCTCAAGAATTCCTTAGCATTGAGCTGTGGGGACAAACTGGATTATTTCTGCAGTGCAGATGCAGCCAGGATTGTCAGTTGCAAGATGAGAGTTGCTTGAATCAGAGGAGAAAGTCGGTTGGGAGTGATGGTGTTCTGAGTGTCTGAAGTGGTTGAAGTAAAAGGTCTGACAAAACTCAGGTTGAATATTGATAGGTGTTTGGAACTAAGAGCTGGAACTTGCTAAAGCTTTTACTGTTCTACATGGTATCGTAAACCACATTAATCATCTTGTTAGTTGTTAACTCTAACTTCAATTGGCTTCCTCAACCCTGAATCAAGGATGGGTCATGCATACCATAAAGAACACAAAGCTAACACACACACTAGTCCACACTTAGGGGTCACTCTGAGGCCCGGACTGAATTCACACTGTGGAAATAATCCAATTTGATACCCCATTAACTGCCATGGCTTAATGTTATAGAATTCTGCGAATGGTAGTTTTGTGAGACATTTAGCCTTCTCATTTAGAGAGCTGTGGGGCCACAAGAAACTACAATTCATAGAATTCCATAGCATTGAGCCATGGCAGTAAAAATAGTGTCAAATTGGATTATTTCTGCAGCCCCAGTAACCCAATTCAGGAGAGGAAGAAACTGGGGGAACAAGGGCAGGATGAGTGGGAGGATTCCCTTGGGCCATGTTGGCAAACACATGGCATGCATGCCATTTGTGGCATGTGAAGCTGTGTTGCCAAGCACACAGCAGCCACAGGAAGGAGGGGCAGGGAGGCTTGTGCGGCTAGCCTGGGTGCTTGCTGAGACCCGCTTCTCTCATGGAAAACTGAGCCGAGACAAGGAGGAGCACCGTGTGGCCCTTCTGGATGGAAGCCCCAACTCCAAATTAGGCACAGTCCTGCGGGACATCATTCTCTTCCTCCTCCCAGACTTTGGCGGGAGTGTATGTGCTGTGTGCCTTGAAGTCATTTCTGGCACCCTCTCCCTGCCTTTCCTTAGCATGTTTCATCAGAGGAGGTTTGCCATTGCTGTTCTCTAAGGCCAAGAGAGTGTGACTTGCCCAAGTTTACCCCATGGGTTTCCATGGCTTAGTTGGGATTTGAGCCCTGGTCTACAGAGTCGCATGCTCAAACCACTGCACCATGCTGGCTCTCTGTGTGGAGGAGTGCAGTGTTAAGGGGTCTCTCACCTCTTTCTTTCCTGAATCCAAAAGGTCCTCTATTTTGAGCAGGATTATGGCAGAAGCCCTGCCCCAAGAAGGCAGAAGTCCCACCCTCAGAAGCCCTACCCTTGGAAGGCAGAATTCCCACACCCAGCACCCAGTGACACCTGGTATGGGAATGACACTGAGTTTGGCCACTCATCTCTAAAAAGTTTGCCCTCACTGCCCTAGGTTTTGGAACTGCAGGAGAAGGGATATATCACACCAGTATCAAAAACAGAGAAATAAATTGTCAATATATCAGGGCCCCATTCACACTATAAACGTTATCACATGGGGGCAAATCCACACAAAACCCAAACAGAAACTGGATTAGTGCCCCGTGTTTTCACACGACGTCGCACAGAAACTGGACAGAAAGTGGACAGAAACTGGTGTTAACCGCGATCTTTTGAAATTCAGTTGTTTGGAGGAAATGCAAATGCGCAATTAAGGTAATTTTGCATTTACCGTAATGTGATAACCAAATGTGCATTTGGGAGCATTTCCCTGCTGTTGCCATGGTTCCAGTGAGCATTCCTCTATCTGCGCATGTGCAAGAAGCTCATTTCTAGTACATTTACGGGCTTTTTTCGCTTGTGTGTGAATGTTAAATGCGCTTACTGTAAATTCGCAATTAAGGTAATTATGTTTGCGGAATTAAGGTTTATTTTCCGTTTATTTTTGGAATGCCTCATTTCCACTTTATTTTCGCTTTCTGGCCCACGCGTGATAACGTCCTATGATTTAAACCAATTTGCAAACCGGATTAAACCGGATTATATGTTCCTCGTTCACACTCAAGCCGATTTCAAATTGATTGTGTTAGGGGTGAATTGGGGTGAATTGGCACAAGTCCTCCTGAACCAATTCTTTTGAAGACTGATATTTTAACATTTCTTTTGAAAAGAATCAGTTTGTAACAGTGCTCAACAAATGTGAATGCATTTCCGATCACATTCAGGGCATCCAGGAGAGAGAGGCAACAGACAGAGCATGGGCAGAGGGTTGGTACCCATCCCACCACCAAGGTCTTGGCAAACAACCATTTTTTCCTGTTTCAGCACTGCCATGGGACTGTCAAATACCTTTTGTGGGGCTGTGGATTTTGATTTCCCATGCTGCAAAGTGGTCCCTTTAAATCATCCTGTGCAGCTGTTTTTCACTTCTGCCAGCGTTCCTTGGGGGGGGGGCATTGGTGCAGCGTGTTTTTAAAACCTTTTTTTTTTTTTTTTTTTTAGTTTCTGTGAATTGTTGCATTTGTGTGGGTTCATGGGAAGGAGTCACAGGTGCCATGGTGGGAATTCTCCCCTGGCATGCATGGATCCGTGGGTGCCCTGGGGGATTGAGCCCTGGCAAGGGTAGATCCATGGGTGCCATGGGGGATTTTCCCCTGGGATGTATGGATCTGTTGGTGCCATGAGGTATATGCCCCTGTGATACATGAATCCATGGGTGCCATGGGGGATTGAGCCTGGGCATGGGTGAATCCTTGGGTCCCATGGGGGATTCTCCTGGGATGCATGGATCCATGGGTGTCATGGAGGATTCTACCCGAGATGCATAGCGACAGCTGATGCACGCAGCCACATGTCTGAGAGCTTGCGTACCCAGAAACATGCATATCATATGATTGATATTTTAAATAAAAAGCCAGGATGGATCGAACATGTCCAAAATTGAGAATCTGTTTTGTTGCAGAGCAAAAGTAAGTGTGAATGTGAACCATGTTAAATAGACATGAAGGCATTAGGTAATGGAAAATGTAGTGTGAACTTTGTTTTGGTTCAAATCGATTCTGTGATCCCAGATCTATTCAGCTCAAAAACTGGTTTAAATGCAATTGTGAATGAGCTCCAGTTCTCTCTGTAACTAATCAACAAACATCTTAGTTAATCCAGAATCTAGGCAGAAGTTCAGATGCTGAAAAATATATAAAATAAATGTTCATGAGCCACTGTTTTAAGATCTGTGTGCTCTTGTCATAATTGTGTTTCAGTGCTTAGCCTTTTCTTAGTGTTGGGATTTTAGAAATACTTGGAGTATGTACAGTACATATGTGAAGTGATCAAAGAAACTTTTAAACATAACACAATAAATCTAGTAGCTTCATGTACGTGGATAAGTAAATGTTTCAGCTTCAGATATCATTTTTTTTAAAAAAAAAAATCAAAGTTATGCATATGAGATTTAAAGTTAGCGACAACTACTCAGATGCATTTTTTAATCTTCCGGGCTATCACATCTAAATTTGTACCACAAGAAAAGCGGGCAGGAGGGGGGGGGGGGAGATTGACAGATTCTTGTTGTAGTCGTATGAATTAGTAATTAATGTTGCTTTTAAACTGAAAAAAACAACCTATTATGGATTTTTTAAAAATGCCAAATGAGAATAAGAATGAGGTAGGTTACTGAATATATCTCTAACTTTTTCCATGTGTATTTGTAAGAGCTAGATTTATTAATTTCAGAATGAAAGTAGGTTGTTTTTTTGTTTGTTTTTAAATGTAGGATTTGGAAGCACTGTGAAATGTGGGTGACGGAAAAGCTTTTTTTGAAAGTGTCATTTGAGGGATAACCATTAGCTGCTTGAGAATAATACACGGGTCCCACACAGAGCAAAACCCAGTGAAAGAATGGTTCCAAACTGTAATGTTGTTATTTGTGGGCTTCTGAATAATTTCTCAAAGGCACTTGAGGCTGAAAATCTTGTTGACAATCTCTTTTCTTTCCTTCTAACTCTGGCATGTAAAACTCTGTGTATCCTCTTCAGATTTTAAGTAATTTGATGTGCTATCCATGATTGACAAGGGCTTCCTTATGAATGCATTACGAGAAAAGATGCTTCCAGAATATTTGATGTCCTTTCTGTTATGTGTTTTAAATAGAATATTCATGATGTGGTTTTTAATAGGCCAGATATGGGGTTGGGTGAAGTCTTTTTTTTGGGGGGGAGAGGGGGGGTAGATGCATCAAGGAAAGGTGATTTAATTATTATCAAGTCTGGAGAAGAATAAAATTACCTAAGAGTTCATGTATGGGGTGATGACAGTTCCTTTCAGCAATTCAATGTGACAGCCAGATAATGGATATCAATAAATAGAATACAGTTCTGAATCTGAAGACTTTGGGTAGGTTTATGCATTTTACAGTGTAAATGGGGAGTGGCAGAAATTGTTTGTTTCTTTATTTTCCTTTTTTCATCTCAAGGTTTTGAAATAAAATAATATATTTTTTAACATTTTGTTTTAATATTGTAACACATGAACTACAGGCTAGTTTGCATGTGGACATTAGTTAGCACTCCCATAAAGAATGCATCTTCACTGTAGACATAATGCAGTTTGACACCACTTGAAGTGCTCCATCCTATGAAATCCTGGGATGTGTACTTTTGCAAGGTCTTTATTCTTCCCTGGTGCTTGTGCCTCACAAAACTACAAACAGCAGGATTCCGTAAGATGGAGCCATAGCAGTTAAAGTAGTGCTAAACTGCATTATTTCTACAGTGTAGATGTACCCTAAATTCCTTGCAAAAATTTACACATTTTTGAGCTTACAGTTGTAAACTGCTTAGACACCCCATAGGACCTTATCAAACGGGGGTCCTATGCAGAAGGTATCCAAAGCTAAT
>CM034703.1:310145956-310159857 GCA_020142125.1 Phrynosoma platyrhinos
TGCCTCTTCCACCTTTTGCCATAATTCACATGAAATGGATTATGGCATCCATAATGCCATAATCCATTTCATGTCAGCCATCCAGGCATTCCACAGGGAAAGCAATCTCTATCATAAGTGATGGTGGTGCCTAATGGCTCCCATATCAATGGGGGTAGTTAATCCATTCCAGGTTTTAGCCTGAAATTTAAAAGAGTTAGCCAAAGTGCTGAACCTATTTAGAGGGTGAAATTATGTAGCTTCTTTAAATTCCAGGCTAAAATCAGAAGGAGATTCACTGCCCACCTGACCTGGCCTCTGTTAACAAATGCTCATTTGATATTTGACTTGTATGTTACAAATATATCATCAGGTTTATCATACTGAAGTCTTGAATTTACTGTAAACATGTAAGAAATGTGCCAGTTATAATATGTGGAATTCTGGATTAGTTGTCTGTTTCACAACTAAGGTGAATAGGGAATTGGCAAAGATCTTCTAAAATGATCTTCTGAAATGCTGACCAGGAAACTGTTAGGTCCAGAGTATAGAAATTACTTAGTTGCACTGATAGATAAGTCTAGAGCAATTTCATGTTCCTAGTCTTTTTTGACTGAGGTGTAAATGTATCCCAAGAAAAATCTAAAATGAATCTTATCTGCTCACTTGGATGACAAAAAGCAAACACAATTATTGACGGAAGACTATTCCCATATGCTCCTATCTCCACTACAGCTGTGGATTGGAACAAGGTGTAGAGGGAATTATACTTCTCTTTGAGAGGCAGAAGAGAGAATGAACTATTGTCAATACTGAGCAGTTTGTGTAAAATATTCATAGGATACCCTAAATCCTTTCTTTGCCAATTCCCTATTGGATGGCCACCACACTTCTTTGCCCTTGTTACTGAGGGGGAAAGAGGTAATTTACACATTCTTTTTTCTTTTTCTTGCTTGCATCCACTCCTCCTCCTTGTTTTGAATTTCTGCATTTTGAGAATTCTGGGGAGTTCAGAAGTCTCTGGCTTACAGTACTGCTGTACATTCTCATTCTGCAAACAGAATGTTCTCAGAGACTTGCCGTTATTACAAGTAGGAAGAAAAATCCCCATGGAGTAGACCCTGTCAATTCCTGATTTTACTTAGCCCTCCCATGAGTAT
This sequence comes from Phrynosoma platyrhinos, assembly GCA_020142125.1. Taxonomy (NCBI): domain Eukaryota; kingdom Metazoa; phylum Chordata; class Lepidosauria; order Squamata; family Phrynosomatidae; genus Phrynosoma; species Phrynosoma platyrhinos. The sequence goes on from CM034703.1 coordinate 310,147,096, forward strand.
TAGGCCTGCTTGCTTGCTTTGCTTGCATGCTTTTCTTGCTTGCTTGCTTGCTTGTCCTTTCTGATTTTTCTACCCCAGGGCTACTTCTACCTTCATTTCCATTTATTTATTTTTTTAAAAGAAAAGAAGACTTTTGTAATTGCACATGTCTGGGCTTCAGTGAGAAACATATGGAAGAAAGACAATTTCATTCTGCCTTCTCCAGGGGTGCAAGAACTTTTACTAGTTTGCTCCCAGGCCACACATGCTCATTTTTCATTGTGTATCCCCTCTTTCCAGTTTGCAGTACTTTAATACAGTGGGTGGGAGGGAAAACTCCCATCTCACACTTCCAGCTCTGCTTCTTTCTGTTTTTATTTGCATAAGCAATGTCAGGTGCTGCCTTTTTCCAGATAGTAGTTCTCTTCTCTTTGGTCTTACTATTTTGTTGTTGTTTTGCAACAAACAAGAACTATACATTGCTTAAGGATAATTTTCACAAGTGTTCTGTTATATAAGATATGAGTAAGATGGAAACAACGAAATGTGTCTCAGAAGTATGAAGGAAAGAATCATTTTTATCTAGCCTTTCATTTCCTCTGTGTATTTAACACTATAAGATTATTTATTGAATTAATTTCTAACACACTGTTAAGTATAAAAAACTTAGGTCAGTGTACAACAGCAAGTTAAACAAATAAAGAAATCAAGTAATACTAGATGGAGGTACCCATTTTTTTTTTTTATCATGCCAGACTGCCATGTGCGAAAGTCATAAGCATTATTTGTAGCTGGGAGAAGGCAATTGATTGGTCCTTCATGTATTTTTCAAACATTGGAGATGTGAAAAACAAATGGGAAGAAAGTGCTGACTTTAAGAGAAGAATATTGTAGAAAAGTAAGACTTGCTGATACTGTAGCTTTCTTCAGACAAATACCTTGTTTGTATGATCAACGGAGATGGAGGGAGTGGCAACCCACTTGATAACCATATTCCTGATGTAGGTCCAGCCCTTTACCTATTCTTCTCCACCCCACAATATGTCTAAACATTCAGCCTTCCTCTTTACAGAACTTGCTAGCAGAAAAGTAAAGAACAACAACCTGGGTGCTTCTGCACAAGTAAGAAAAAAAATGAAATTGAAAGTTAGACTTGGGATGCAGGCAGGATATAAATATTTTAATTAATAAGTAAGTACTGACCTTGAGTATGGTAGAAGCCAGAATTTGATCACCTATGTTGCAGAACGAAGAATATGTTTAGTGAGAAAGATGGGAAGTATTGAGAGAACACTGGGAATGGTTGGGAATGAAAACAAGGCCAGCTTTTCCATTAGGTATGCTGAGGCAGACAGCTCAAGCCTTGGTTATTGAAGAAAAGAAAGTCATGTTGTGTTAGAAAAGAGGACTATTATTATTATTATTATTATTATTATTATTATTATTATTATCTTATATCCTGCCTTATATACAATTTAAAAACAGTCCAAAAGTATCTAAATATATAAATGCAAAATTTAAAAAATCAATTAAACAATTTTAAAAGTTGAAACAGCTATACATTAAAATGTAAAATGTGTTAAAAACTCTATACAAACCTTAAATCAAACTGTCAGTTTGGAAAATCTGCAAGGCACAATAATATTTTTGTCTGCGGCTGAAAAGAAAACAGCAATGGGGCCATCCTGGTCTCTCTACGGAGGGAGTTCCAGAGCCTGGGAGCAGCCACTGAGAAGACCCTCCTCCTTGTTCCCACCAAACAAGCTTGTGAGGGTAGTAGGGCAGAGAGAAGGTCCTCTCTGGACTCTCTAGTGGTCTCATAAAGGGAGACATAGGGCCTTTACAGACTGCCAGAAATAATCCATCTTGAGGCCACTTTAACTGTCCTGGCTCAATGCTAGGGAATCATGGGAATTGTAGTTTTTTCTGAGACATTGAGCCTTCTCTGCCAGAGAGCTCTGGTGCCACAATTCCCATGATTCCTGAGCATTGAGTCAGGGTAGTTAAAGTGGCCTCAAGCTGCATTATTGCTGGTAGTCTGTAAAGGCCCATAGTCTTCAAATAATGTGGACCCAAGCCATATAGGGTTTTATAGATCAAAACCATTACTTTGAATTGTACCTGAAAATGGACTGGAAGCCAATGGACCTGTTGCAACAAGAAGGTTGTGCGCTTCCTGTAGCCAGCTCAAGTTAACAGTTGCAGTTCTTTGGGCCACCAGAGGTTTTTGAACACTTTTCAAGGGCAGCTCCACATAGACTGTATTACAGTAATACAGATGGGATGTAACCAAGGCATTTAGCACTGTGGCTAGATCTGGCTTCTCCAGGTAAGAGCACAATTGGAGCACTAGCTTTAACTGTGTAAATGACTCCTGCTCACTGCTGAAACCTAGGCCTCTAGGCTCAGAGATTAATCCAGAAGTACCCCCAAACTACAAAGCTGAATTTTCAGGAGTGTAGCCCCATCTAACACATGCTGAATCCCTATTCCCAGATCTGTCTGTCAACTGACCAGGAACACCTCTGTCTTGTCTAGATTAAGCTTCAATTTGTTTGCCCCCATCTAGTCTATTACAGTTTCCAGACAACATTTAAGGACATGAACAACCTCCTTGGAATTAGGTGGAAAGGATTGAGGGAGCTGGGTATCAACAGCATACAAATGACAACTTACTCCAAAACTCCGGATGACCTCTCCCAGCAATTTCTTGTAGATGTTAAAAAGCATAGGGGACAAGACTGAAACCTGAGGGACCTCACAAGCCAATGACCAAGGAGTCAAACCAGAATCCCTCAGCACCATCTTCTGAGAGCACTCCTTCAAGAAAGAACAGAACCACTGTAAAATAATACCTCCAAGCCCCATCCCAGAGAGGTGACTCAAAAAGATACCATGGTCATTGGTATTGAAAGCTACTGAGAGGTCCAGTAGAACCAATAGGTACACACTCCCCCTGTCCAGTTCCCTGCATAGGTCATCCACCAAAGGGGCCAAAGCAATTTCTGTCCCATGACAGAATTGCAGTGTATTGCAGTGTATTCCATATTCCAAAAGCCAAGTCTACAATGTGTTGGAACATAAGACAGGGCCTTCTTAGCTGTGGTACCCCAACTGTAGAATGTCCTTCCCTTGGAAGCCTGACTGGTGACAACACTCATTTCATTTAGACAATAAGTCAAAACTTGGCTGTTTATCAAGGCCTCATAAATTCTTCCCAAATACTGTTGTACATATTCCCCATCACCATGTATGGATGTGAGATCTGGACAGTGAAGGAAGTGGAGAGAAAGAAAATCAACTCATCTGAGATGTGGGGCTGGAGAAAGAATGCTGAGGATACCATGGATAGGCAAACTATTGCCAAATAATGACACCATGGTGCCACAGAAGGCGTGACTCGTTAGAAATGACAATAATGCTTGAAAAGGTAGAAAGTATTAGAAAGAGAGGAAAACTGCATGCCTGATGGCTAGACTCAATCATGGAAGTCATAGGCCTGAACCGGCAGGACCTGAGCAAAGCACTAGAGACTAGGGGGTCTTGGAGATGTCTCATTCAAACAGTTGCCATGAGTCGAAATCAACTTGAAGGCAGTTAACAACACTAGTGTATACCTTGGAAGTACATAATTTTTAAACTTTTAAATTTGCTTTTAACTTATTATTTTGTCTAATATGTTTTTAGATTATTTAAATTATTATACTGTTTAAAACTGTTTCATCTAGTCTAATGCTGTTTGGAAGCTATGCTGAGATCTTTTGATATGGGCCAAGGTATAAATATGTTAATTAACTAATAGATACCGACCTCAGGTATGGTTTCATCACCAATATTGTAGTAAGATCCATCTGCCAATCTGGGTAGGTTCTGTATATGGAATCAGGAGAAGGATATCATCTGGACCTTCACCTTATGGAATAAAATGACTGCAGATGATTCTGAGAGAAGAGAAATGAAAGAGACTCAGAGTAATCCAGTGAGACTTGCCTTTACAGAGCCGCCCCTGGGAGCAGAGGATCGGGGCTGTGGCAACTGCATGCCATGGCCTCAATCCTCACTTTTGCCGCCCCCCAAAGAGCAGCAAAATATTGCACTTTTAGGGGAGGCAAAAGGCCCCCACGGCTCTTCTGCACCCTTTTGTCACAGCGTGTGTACACTCTGCGCCAGGAGGCCATCCTGACACCGCGCGTGGATGGGCGCGCGGTGTCAGGACAGCATCAGGGTTGAGTTGGGGCAGCTGGCATGTGGCTGCCCCACCCCAACTCCACCCCCAGGCCAGCCCTTTAGGCTGATCTGCATAGCCCCAGAAAGCAGAGAATGCTGTGTTGATGCATATGTGTGTGCATGTGTTAGTTTATAATTTTCTTACAAAAACCTGAAACTACCGTAGGTTGTGTGCCATCTGTTCCTGATGATTTATTCTTTTCAGTTGCATTAAGTGCTGCTTTCACTTCGATTTCCATGATCTGGGGTTTGTCTTTATGTGATCCTTTTCCCATGTGTCATTCATCCTTTCACCTCTATTATACACCTCTTCTGTGTATTGTTTCCACCCTCTTGCACCTCCTTTTTATTGAACTTTTAAACTTTAAATATATTTGTATATAACATCCATATAACCCATAACATCCATACAACACAATAAAAACAGTCAAGGAGAAGAAAAAGAAAAAAGAAAAGAAAAAAAAGGCAAAGGACATAGGTCTGCTCAGCAATTATTTTACACCATCTTTTTTATTTCATATTGATTTTGTAATATGTTCCTCTTCTGATCATAGATTGTCCTCAATCTAGGCTTAAATTTTCCTTTTAATTCATGGGTCTTGTGGAACAGTTCTCTCGTTCTGCCTTTTTTGTAGTTGGCCTCTGTTTATATTGATTATTAAAGTAATTCTCTTTAACCTTGCACACTAATTATTGTACAGTTCCGTTCATGATTTTGGATCTGTCTCCCTATTCTTTTGCTTCTCTACTTTCCTTTATTGCTCGAAGCAGTTCATCTCTCATCCATGGTTTCTTCTCTTTCTTTTTGGCCACAGATAGTATCTTTCTAGTCTCTGAATTTGACTCTAGCTTCTGGCCATAGTTCTTCTGGCTTCCAATCCTTTGCAAATCTCTTTCTCACTTTCACTGTAAATTCTGTTGGGATGTTCTTCAGATCATATTTTGGCATGCTGATTTTTTTTTGTTCTTCTTCATCTTTATTTTAATTTTTGATATTATTTCATGAACTGTGCCACAGTCTGAGTCTGGTCTCGTAGTATCAGCTACCACTGGCTTTCTAAGAGCTTGTTTTCACATCATATGAGGAATGGCCAAGAATTTCAGGTCTGTTCATGCTTACATGAGTTACCATGATTTGTAAATTTCTTCATATTTGGGTGGAAAGAATTTGAAGAATTTGAAGTATATATAATATAATAATAATAATTATAATAATATAATTTATTTATATTTCCCAGTAATACAATATAATTTATTTATATAATAGTAATATAGTTTATTTATATTTATTTATGTAGGTATATGTGTTTTAATTGTATGTGTAAAAACCTAAAATCAACAGATTCAGCCATCTGGGCCTAGGGCTAAAAGTGCTTAACTCAGAAATGTTTTAAATTTTATTGTAATTTTTAACATTTTTTTAAAAAAATACAATAAAATTAAAAACTTTTTTGTGTTAAGCACTTTCTCCATTTTAGGAGAAAAGCAGCATACAAATGCAATAAATAAATAAATAAATAAATAAATAAATAAAGGTCTGGATTTGAATCCCTCTCTTTTCAACCACATTTGTGCTGAATTAGTTTGCTCTTTCTCTACGGGGGATGCACACGGGCAGCTCTGGGCCACTCCAGGAAGCAGAGGATTGGGGCTGCTGCTACCACATGCAGTGGCCCCAATTCTCCTGTTTGCTGGCCTGGAAAAGAGCAGCAAAATACCTCTCCTTTCAGAGCAGGCAAAAGGGCGCCCTAAGAGCCGTTGCGTGGCTCTTTAGCGCCCCTTCCAATGCAGCGTGTCAGGACGCTGCACCGGAAAGGTGTCTTGATGTCACGCGCCATGCGTAATGGCGTGCAGCGTCACATTGTCCTTGGCATGGGGTTGGGGCGCCCAGCGTGTGGCTGCCTCTCCCCATTCCTGTCTCCATGCAGGCCCTTTGGGCCGGTCTGTAGAGGCTGTTTGTTTACTAAAATGATCATCACCTTCCATACCTATATAATAAGCAAATATAATCTGAATTTTCTCAGTACCCTAAATAATGGTTTGAATTTGGGTGTTGTGGAGGGATGGGAATTTGGGGTAGAATAAACTTGAGAAATAATTTTGTAGAAAGTAGAAGTGATAGAACATCCCTACTGTTGTTTCTTACAAGAAGCACGGATCCTTTTATTGTGAAAACAAGCAAAATCCTTGCAAAGACCTCTCCAGCAGCAGTACGGAACACTCTCACATTAACATGAAAGGAAAACACCATAATTTTAGGTCTGCATTTCAAAGCAGAGCATAACATGTTACAGGACAGCAATTGTGCCAAGAACTGATTCTCAGAATCAACAGGCTTAAAGAACCAAAAAGAATTGGTTTCTCTCCTTGGGTGGTTTTACATTTACAAAAGCTGTGCTAGAGAACTGCAGGAGACTGAATAAATGTGTCTTTTAATGTAGCCTGTTCTTGCTGGTACTTGCTTTCTGTCCTTTGTAGGCTGATTGATATCTTTCCAAATCTAATCATTTGTGTTTTAATTTGCCAATCCATGGCTCCTAAGCAAAGCTTGGGAAGTTACTTTTGAACAAGTAATTAATTAGTTACACTTTTTGCCTTTGGGCCTGGCAACTCATCACATGGTCAGTTATGCACAGAACTATACATTCCCAATTATTGCCTTGGCAGCTTCTCTTATGAACCAGTCTTCCTTTCACACCAGCACCATGCCTTTTAAAAAGAAATAAGCATAGTCCTACATTTGTTCTTCAAGTCCACACCAGCTATCCCCTTACGTTCTGGAGTCTCTTTTTCTTTTCTGCTGCTGAGCACATCTGACCTCAGAACACCCAGATTTTTAACCTCACAGCCTCTCTCTAACCTCAGCAGATTGTGCAATCCTACTTTGGTGGATTTTGTGCCATTAAACTATCTTACATCAGACAATTAGGAATGCAAACAAACAGAAACGGGCTAAACCACCCACCCTAGACAACTGTCAAATATGTAATTCTTTTTTTCAGAACTGGTAGAACTGCCATTTTGATTACCTTTCTGCAGTTCCATGTTATAGCATCAACTCCCTAAGAAGAGGAAAAATACATTTAAATTCACTTAGGTTCAAAACACACTGCAGAAATAATCCAGTCTGAGACCACTTTAACTGCCTTGGCTCAATGCTAGGGAATCCTAGGAACTGTAATTTCATGAGACATTTGGCCTTCTCTGTCAGGGAGCTCTGGTGCCACAATAAACTATAATTCCCAGGATTCCCTAGCACTGACCCAGTGCAGTTAAATTGGTCTCAGACTGGATTATTTCTGCAGTGTGCATTGGGCCTTAGCTGCTCTAAGTATTTTACTGTAAGAGCAGAGTATAAATCTTCCTAAATAAATAAAGCAGTCTCAGATATGCTTTTTTGTTATTAGTGCATGTCTTGCCATTTCTCCAGATCAGCAATGCTCACTTGATGATCTCCCCTGCAACTCCTGTTTCTTCCAGACCAAATTGTGGAAGACCTGGGATCATGGATTTCCTGTGATTTTTTAATTAGCAAATCTGTATCATTGCATGGAAGATCTAGTGAAGTGTTAGCCAGGGTGTAGCTATGGGTGTGTGGATGTGTGAGTGTGTGACTAAACTGAGGACATTTAACCCTTCAGATAAAAATTCTGCCCTCCCCCCATGAAATTTTCCTTCAATCTCCACATTTCTAGCATTCCAGAAAGTAAGACGACAAAAACTGTTCACAGTTAGGACTCATATTTGCTGTATTTGCATTCCCTTGTCAACTTCATCATCTTCCTTTCTTTTTGGCTGCCAAAAGGGTAATTCTAGATGATCAGCTGAGGTTTTACGTAACTGCAGTGCTAGAAGATTGAGGACTGAGGGAAACTTGCATTAGGAGATGCAAAATTCTTATGGAGGGTGCAAAGCCCTCAATCTTCCCCTTCCCTATTACTACACTCTGATGTTAACCTTATAATTCGGAAGTATATTATGTTAATGGCACATATCATAGAATTATATACTATGTGTGTTGGTGGGAGGGATCATTTGACTTCCAACTTTTGAAAAATGGCTGCAAAGCAAATTAAGTGAGCTGGGCTGCACTTGGGCTGCATTTGGATGGCAGATTTGGCAACAGATGCAGCCTGAATTTTACTTGAATTCGGGAGAAGTAAGACACATTTTTATGCTTGTGCGATAATCTCCTTACACAGAATATAAAAACATGGATTACTTTTTGTTTAAGTACAGTAGAAGATATGGCTCCTCTGGTGGATATCCCTCCCCATGCAGTCTTGTCCTATTTTAGCACTGTCCTTTTCTAAGCAGCAGCTTTTGCCACTGCAGCCCAGGAGGAACCTAATTACTTGTCATTATCAGTCATTCAATCAGCCATCTTATGTAAATCAGTGGAGTTAGTATCCTAATAACAGCCTTTGAAAAAAGCCCTTTAGTTACATAACCTACCACCATAATTACTCTGGTTTTAGTTTTGTGTGATGGCTTCCATCTGAAATTGACATTAGAGGTGACATTTTAGCCCAGATGATGTCTGTTCATTAACATCATTCTTCAACATTTTTTTCCCCATCCAGTGACCTTGGATTGGTTTGTTTATGTGTGATGAGCACATTCAGGGCCTCATTCTCTTTTCTTGTCCCAGATTTGTACTGAAAATATCACAGAACAAAATCTTCTTGTGATTGTCCAATTGGTAGTATAATTTTTGTTGCATTCCATTTACTATCCTGTGCTGCATTTCTTATAGTGCTGACCACCTACATCAGGGATGGACAACTACTTGGGAAGCAGGGGGCATTTCCCTCCCCAGACGATCTCACTCACTCCCCTCAACAAGCCCAAAGATCTCCATGATACGATGCCACTTTCTGTTGGCATTTCCATGCATTGGGTGAGCATTATGTTTTCAGGGCAATAGTCATACTGATTTAAAAAAAAAAATGGGGAGGAGGGCTTGGGAATACTGGTAGCAAGTTTTGGGAGTCATAGAAGCAGGATCCAGGGTCCACATGTGCTAACCCCTGACCTACAGTTTACTGAAAATTTTACTGAACATGTCTACAGGAGATATCATAAAAGTCCTTATGGACAGGTCACCAAACCATTGTAGAGTCCTCTTTTAGGATACCCTGAGATTGAAAAGTTAGAAGAATAAAGTTTAATGTGCTTAGTTATTGATAATTAACTATACACATCAGCATGGTTCCTCTAATTTTTCTGTTTCAGGGTGTTCTAAAAGAGAACTTAAATACTGACGTTGGAATCTGGTCTGATCTTTAAATGTACATAAGTGCTTTAGTTAAGGGCTACACACTGAATTCTGGCACGGTCCCCCCAATCCCTACTTACTGGGCGTCAGCTACTACAATCAATAGGGGTCTGTTCCTCTGTTGCTTGAAAAGCAGCCATCTGCCATTTCCACCCTCTCCATTGTGTCGGGCAGAAAGGGCATCTACAATTCCCCATCACACCAGAGATTGCTTGGACAATTGGAAAGATGGGAATGGCAGCCAGCTGCTTCCTGAGCAACAGGGGAATGGACTCACATTGACTGCAGAGGTGGATGCCTGGTAAGTGGAGATTGAGAGGATAACACCAGAACTCAGTGTGGAGCACCGTAACTACAGTGTTTACGTATATGTAAAGACCAGAGAGGATTTTGGCCTGTAGGTTTATGTAGAGATTGTGAATATTTAGCAGTCACTCCAGATTTACTCATTTGTGACAATGATACAGGTTTCTGGCCTGAACTGGATAATTCAATACCAATAGCAAGTACATTTCTATACCACTTATCAGTGAACTAGCACTCCCTAAGTGGTTTACAATGTGTAAGCCAAGTGCCCCTGACAAGCTGGGTATTTACTTTACTGACCTACAAAAAGGCTGGAAGGCTGAAGGGACCTTGGAGCCCTCCTCTAGGATCAAACTTACAATCTTTTGGCTGCAGTAATAGCATTTAACAACTGCACCACCAGTTGTAGTTAGAAAGAGGAATTTTAAGTTTGTGTTACATTGCTATTACAATTAAATACCTGCACTAAAAGACTTACGGTATATGTAGAAAAGTGGCAAAAGCTTGTTGCTGTTTGGTAACCATACGGGATTTTTGGTTTTCTCACAGCTCAATAAGTAATTATTTCTTTTCAGACACTTCATTTGCAAAACATGCAATGGGGCAAACACAAGTCAGTGAGAAATTTAATGTTCAGGACATTGTTTTGTTTTGTTTTTTGCTTAAGTAATAAAAGTAATAGTGCCTTCAGTCCTTCATTTTAATTGTGTGAGTTTCAGTCAAGGCAATTTGTGGGGAGGGAGAGAGGGGATTCCATTGTAAAAATAAGCATGGGACATCCTTCCTTGTTAGACATTGCAAAAGGAGTTTTACAGTTCACACAACTAAATGTAAGAAGAGGGAAAGCCAGCCTGAGTGTTTTATAGCCCTCATTCTGGGAATTTATCAGGAATAGTCTGCTTGTCTGTGAGGGGTGACCAAATTGAAATATCTTGTTCTCTGCAGAGGACCAAGACAAATAACATTTCCTAGCCCCTCCCCTCATTTTTTTCAGGGACAGGAAGGTTAAAGACAAAAATTACATCACTACTTATATGAATGAAACTGGAGAAAGAGTCATAATTTTATTCTTAACAACCCCTCCCATCCCCATCCCTGTTTGATCCTGAGAAAGATATACGTGCATGAATTTATGAAAACTGCATTTCTCATCCAACCCATCAAAAAACACTTCTGCTGCTTTCCCTTTGTTTCTGCCTTGTAGTATCCCTTGCTCCTGATCAATGTCACCTACTTATTTATCATTTCCTTTAGTTTACTTGTTACTATGTGGACTTAGCAAAGTTCCAGGTTTGAGAGCTACAGAATTCATTTTCTTTGGATAAATGAGGAACCTCTATGCCAGGGGTAGGCAACCTTTCCCCTTTAAGGGCCGAGGGACTTCAGCTCCCAGGATACCAGGAGCTATTGGCCAACATGGGACTATTGGCCAACATGACTGAGGCTTCTGGGAACTGAAGTCCCTCGGCCCTTAAAGGGGAAAGTTTGCCTACCCCTGTTCTATGCAGCCGAGTGCAGAATACAGGAAGACAACTTGAGCGAATGGTGTGGATCTTTTAGTCTAAACATAATAATTCCTCAACCAAATGACCAAGCTTGTTCACTGACCAATATAGAGAGAGAGAGAGAGAGAGAGCTTCATAAGAACTAGACTTTAGGTAAAGAACAACTGGAAAATGTGAAGTTCAATGAGTCTTTAACACTGTTTCTCAGATAATTCATAAACAGCTTCAGATAATTAATAAACAGCTTCTTTAATTTAATCCTAACATTCCAACTTGAGCAAATCATTTCAGTTAAATATAAATGTAAAATAATTGCAATTGAGTTGTTCCTGGTTGTTTTAGAAATTTTCCAACCTCATTGATTTTAACAAGTTAGACTCTGTCTCTGAGCACACTTTAATGTGTTTGAATATTACAATTTACTAATATATACTTGGTAGGTAGATTTTGAAATTCAATGACTCTTTAACACTGTTCCTCAGATAATTAATAAACAGCTTCTTTAATGCTGACATTTCAACTTGAGTAAATAATTTCAGTTAAATAGAAATGTAAAAATAATTCTAATTAAGTTATTCCTGGTTATTTTAGAAATTTCCAACTTCATTGATTTTAACAACTTACACTCTATCTCTGAGCACAAGTTAATGTGTTTGATTACAATTTACTAATATATACTTGGCAGGTAGATTTGTTAGTCTATTTATGGTGTTCACAAAGTGCTTACAAAATGTAAGTCCCTGTTTTTTGCTTGGATTTCAGGATTTAGTACTAATGTGCATAGAATACTGGTCATCTTGGGAAGTGCAAGATATAGACTATGATGTGACCATGTTCTGATGTAACCCCAGGGGTTCTGACTATTATAACCACTCATCAAAATGCCAGTACTAAGTAAAATATTATTAAAATTTATCCTCTCTTTCAGAAAGGGCTTACTGAAAATAAGTCAAAATCATGTATGCATTATCGTCAAACTCATGCATGCATTGAGTTGTGCACACATACAGAAATGCAGGTATTTGTTTCTGATGGCACTTCCTCCTAGGCAAGATTGCAATAATTTTTGATCTTTTTTTAAATGCATTTCATTACTTTAAAAACAAAAAACAAATTATGTCCAAAACTATACTTTGAATAAAATACATTTTTGTGGTAAAAGCATTGTAGTGTGCAAAATATAATATGTTTCCACATGAAAATTTCTTGCAAAAGTCCTAAAATACAAAAATCTTTGAAAAATTGACAAATCTGTTGAAGCATGTTGAGGTCTGCCAAGACATCCTTTTGGGATGATCATTATTCCTTACATCCCAAGACTTGCTGCAAAACAAAGTAACAACAACAACAACAACAACAACAACAACAACATTTATTTGTATCCCGCCCCTCTGAGGCCAATCGGGGCGGCTCACAATATTAAAATACAATATATCTAAACCCTATTCCCTCCCTCCCCTTAAAACA
>CM034703.1:310183443-310196372 GCA_020142125.1 Phrynosoma platyrhinos
TGAGACATCTGGCTGTAGAGTCTCTGTGCTCTATCTGGAAGGGGAGAGAGTTTTTCCAGCTGACAAGCAGCCTGCTTCGTCGGAGAAATCTGGATCCTGGTGCCTCACAGTACGTGGTCTCCATACTCTGCGTTACCACGCCTAACAAGTCGCACTCTCAGCCTCAGAGGGTGGCCAATGGCAAAAAAAACCTCTGAAGAAACCTTGTCAAAAAGAACCTGCAAGAGGGTCTCAATACGTCATAAACAACCACAATCTTGCTCAAAATGGAAGACTCTTTGGATTCCTTCCAGGACAGAAAAAGGTGGGAAGGCCCCCTAACACTGTACCCCTCCTCACAGAGAGCCAGCATGGTGCAGTGGTTCGAATGTGGAACTCTGGAGACCAGGGCTCAAATCCCAGCTCAGCCATAGAAACCCATTGGGTGACCTTGGACAAATCAGTCTCTCAACCTCAAATGATGGCAATGGCAAAAATCCCCTCTGAACAAATCTTGAAAACTTGAAGGCGCAACAACAACATGTAATATCGATACATGTCCCCCTAAGATTTGAAGGTCCACAGCAACCTCAAGGCACTGCTTACCTAAGAGGAGCTGGGAGAAATTCTGCTGCCACGATCTAGGGAAAGGTCTGGGGAGCCAGAGGGCTGTTTGGCTAGGGTGCGAGATTCCCTGCAAAAGTCCTGGGGCTTCTGGGAGGAAGGGATAGGGTTCTTGATGCAACCCACAGCAACCCTTTGGGCTGCAGCAAGGAGCTGGGCTGGCTGTGCGTGCCTCCCTGCCCCTCCAGCTCCCCAACCCGGGTCTCCATGAGCGCATGCCAGCTCAGATGGCTTGGCATGCCAGAGCCAGCATGCATGCAATGGATTTGCCAACACAAACCTAGGGGCTGCAGTGGTGCTACAACCTATGTGTGTCCATTGTGCAATGATAGCCAGTGGAGTGTATGATGTGTCATGGCTCCTGTGCAGTGAGCACCGATGTGCACTGAGGCACTTGCAGTGCTCATCTAGACACTAGCTAGGATGTGCCAGAGTGCAACAGCAATGCCCAGTGTGCATCAGAACTGCCCAGGGTAGCTCAGAAGTGCACAGTCCACATAAGTGCCTAGTGCTCATCAGGAGCACTCAATGTATATTCCAATACTCATTGGAATACTCTTGCCAGTGCCCAAATGCACATCTTCACAATCCGTTAATAGTTTTGTTGCATTTGTGCAACATAGCTATGGAATGTAGGCTTATGATGTAGAATCTTGGCCATAGGCTCCTAGGGATGTAAATTTTGTATCCAAAGATGAAATATGCCAAAGGTTTTCTCTTCTTTGGATGAAGTTACGAGAGTTTGGGAACATTTCAATTAGTTTTTGCATTTCAGAACATTTGAGCTAATTTTTTGTTAAGGGTTTTTGGGTTTTTTTAAGCTTTGGGGTTGGGTTTTTTTGTATAAGTATTGTTCTTTTACAAAATATTGATTGATCTACTGGTTGATTGGCTGATATTGTGATGAAAAGACTGATTTGCAAAAGGAGTTTTCATTCTCAAAAAGAGTGAAAAATCTAACAGCATTTGACAGTATTTATTGATGGGAAGTCTATTGAGCAAATTTGCGAAATTTCCATACTGTCTTCCAGCTGGATAGTGAGTAGCACAAAATGATCATTATATTGCTTGATGAATACTACTTCAGTCTTTTGGATGAATTAGTAGAATTAAAGAAAATAGTTTTTTTAGTCTGATTAAGACTACACATTGAGTCATGTTTTAAAATACTGCTTTTGAGCCAAGTGTTTTAGGGCAAAATGTAAGAGATTTAAAAGGAAACATCAATATACATTTTTTTAAAAAATTGTTTCATTTGGAGTGCCCCCACCCAGGATTTCTAATATAAGTAATTGTTTTAAAAATAAAAGAAGCAACATGAAAGATAGAACAGTTCGTAATACTCTCTGATGGTCTCCCATCCAAGTATCAAACATTTCCATACTGAACAGCTCTAGCCGTATGATACCACTTTAACTGCCATGGTTTTATCCTATGGAATCCTGGGATTTATAGTTTGGTGAGAGACTTAGCATTCTCTGCCAGAGAACTCCAATGGTGTAGTGCTGAGAAGTGCTCTAGAACTCTCCAACAGAGAGGTCTATATGCCCCATCAAATTACAAATCCCATAGCATGGAGTTATGCAAGTTAAAATGGAACCAAACTGCTATAGCCATGTAGTGTGAATACTGAGAGAAGCAAAACATCTACTCTCCCAATGGAAGCAATAAGGAGAACAAAACATACAAATATACTGGTCAATCATATGGGTCTGAATCCCGTGTCATCTAATTTGTTAAGTATACTTACCTTAGTTAACAAGTAAGCTCTCTTGGCTTGATACCCCGCCCTCCTGCAAATCTGAGGAAAGCATCTTTTCCCTAGACTCCAATTGCCAATGGATCTCCTTCATGCCATAAAGGTGATGCTTGATAAAGTTGGTTGTGGAGAGAAGTTATGATCATGCCAATAGAGTCACAACCATGATTAAGTAGCATTCATGATGAGTAAATCTAGTTAATTGTTCTGTATTCATGATCTATTTTACTGAGCATCTGCTGCTTAGGGAAAAGGAGATCCATTCATCCATCGGAGCATGGGTGACTGACATTTCCATTAGGTTTTGGTCATCTGGCCAGGAGAGGTTACATAGTTAGGCAGTGGTGGTGGGGCTCCCTGGCTTCAAAAGTAGTTTGGCGGCGGGAGGGCACTTTCAGCCATTACAATGGTACAATGACTGTAAGCATGAATTTTAATAATTATAATGTAATATGGCATTATGGGGGCTTATGATCCCATAATTACTGAGCAGGATACCTAGGTATTTATAGATCTGCTCACCAGATAAATCATACCATGTAGGCCTGTCTGCCATGTAGGCCTAGACTGCTCCTAGGATTGGATGGATCTTTTCATCTGGAACAGAGGTCAGCAAAGTGCAGCATCCCAGAAGTTGTTGGACTGCAATTCCCATCAGCCTGAGCCACCATAGCAAGGTGTGAAAGATGCTGGGATTGGTAGTTCAAAAACATCTGGAGGGATGCATGACCCCTGCTCCTCACTCACACCATTCTGAACACAACTGATTTTGGAAGGTTGAACCTGTTTAATACTTGGATGGGAGACCACCACAGAGTACTAAGAATCTCCAAGTAAAGCTTGGACTAGAATCCTACCTAAAACAATAGAGAACAGATGCAAGATAGAATTGATAATTCTGAGCCTGATGGATCAATGGTTTGACTCACTATAAGGCCAATACATATGCTCTAATCACTTTTCATACATTTAAAAGAATGAATGAGGGGGAAATGTAGAGACAGAGTTGGAACCCAGAACAATTTCATTGTGCAGTCCAGGTCCAATTTTGTTCATCCTCTTTGCACTGAGCATGGATGCCTGAAGAGTGCTTAGAGCAAGGGGTAGGCAACCTAAGGCCTGGGGGCCAGATAAGGCCCCCTGAGGCCTTTGGACCGGCCCCAGGACGGTCCTGCCGTCACCGCCACTGTGCCCCGCTGCCGCCCGCCATGATGATATTGATTATTGTTGTTATCACTTGTTCTTGGGGTTTTCTTGGCAAAATCTCCACAGGGGGTTTGCCATGGCTTTTCTGGGGCTGAGAGAGTGTGCATGCATATTTTTAATTTTTTTTTAAAAAAAAATATTTTTATGTTTATTTATTTAGTTATTTATTTATGGTGCTTCAGCCCCCCAATTGTCTGAGGGACAGCAACCCAGCCCCCGGCTCAGAAAGGTTGCCTACCCCTGGTTTAGACATATGTCAAACTGAACATAATCTAAATCCCCTCTTCTGACCTCATTGCTTCACACAACAGGTAGGAAACCAATGCACATGGGGATATAGGGACAGTGTCTGTGTCCCCCCATGCCTCTCTCTCTATTGTGCCCTTGTGTTCTCTGCAGTGTTGA
This sequence comes from Phrynosoma platyrhinos, assembly GCA_020142125.1. NCBI lineage: Eukaryota > Metazoa > Chordata > Lepidosauria > Squamata > Phrynosomatidae > Phrynosoma > Phrynosoma platyrhinos. The sequence goes on from CM034703.1 coordinate 310,187,417, forward strand.
AAATGGTTCAATTTAAACTTTGTGTGGAGCTGTGGTTTGAGCATTGGACTATGACCCTGGAGACCAGAGTTCAATTCCTTGTTCAACCCTGGAAACCCACTGGATGACCTTGGGCCAGTCACACACTCCCAGCCCCAGAAAACCATGTGGTAGGTTTGCTTTAGGGTTGTCATAAGTCAAAAACAACTTGAAGGCATACAACAATAAATAGAACACTTGTACATGCTTCTTGTTTTAGTGCCTGCAATAGCTATTTGGTTGACCCAAGTCTGTACCATAGGGAAAATTTCCAAATCACTCCTATTTAGGGCATACATTGTGGATAAACTGACTTCAGTGATGAATAGAAGGGGTGGATTTCTTAGAAATTGTTAAGAGATCCTCTCCCCTCTTCTTGTCCTCAACAAGGTATGTAAACAAATGAATATTCAAGCATATCCAAAGGATGTGTGTTGTCACTTAGAATGAACGTGTGTGTACACTTTTCTTTTCCTCTAGTTTATGCAATCCTTGACAAGATGGAACACAACGGTTCATCTTGATGCTGCATGTCGGTGCTGCTGAATGCAAACTGTCACTGCCAATGCCGACAGAAAATGAAAGTACAAAGAGCCGCCGTTTGCTGAAAACAAAGAAAATGGGATAACTGGGGAGACAGTAATGTAACACGGAACCTTTCCACCTTGGGTTCATCCTTTCTTACAAATGATCATCAGCTGACCTGTGTGGAATGAATTGGTGAATTCAGTTCAGTTCCTTGACAACAGTCATTCACATCACCCAGATTTCCACACAACTGGCATTGCTTCAGGCAGCTGTAATCATCTCCTCACAGCCTGATGCTTTTGAACCTTAAAAAAAAAGTTGTAAAAACCGGAATAGGCTGGTAACATAGCATACGGATGCCAGCAGAAGTCCAAACCTATTGTATACTTGAGACTGTGACAAAGAGATAATTTCCATCTCTAATGATTCCTTCCCACAATGCTGTCTCCTCAAAAGTGATTAGAATTATGTGATAGGCCAGGTGAATGATCAGTAGCCAAGCTGCTTCATGTATGTATGCATGTGTGAACACACACTGCACTGGAAGGAAACATGAAAGTAGGACAGTACATGCCTGGAGTGCAGTGAAAATTTGTGTGTTTACACTTGCATTGGAAAGATATAATTCTCTGTTGATGTTCTTGAAGGAAACAATGGGTTGCTACTATTGTGAGTCTTCAAGTCATCTCCAACTTATGGCAACTCTAAGGCAAACCTATCATGGGATTTTCTGAGGCTGAGAGTGTGTGACTCACCCAAGGTCACCCAGTGTGATTTACCCTGGTCCTTAGAATTGTAGTCCAGCACTCAAACCACTACACCACACTGGGTCTTTTAGAAATTTTCTTCTCACTATTTACAATTTTAATAGTGCTGAATCTGTGCAGAGATATTGTTTTCAGTTCAGAAAATTCTGTGCCGAAGATTCCCAGCACTTCCCAGCACTCTAGTCTTCAATAACACTGAAATACACTATGTGGATGAGACATTTCCAAGATTCCCTGCCCTCCACTGCTCTGCTTAATTCCTGCAAATTCATACCCATGACCTCCTTAATAGAGTCCATTCATCTAACATGCAACCTTCCTCTATTTTTACTTCCCTCCACCTTTCCCAGCATTATTGTTTTTCCTAAAGAGTCCTTCCTTCTCATGATGTATCCAAAGTACGACAGCCTAAGTTTGGTCATCTTGGCTTCCAGGGAGATTTCTGGCTAGATCTGCTCTAGGACCCACTTGTTTGTCTTTTTAGCTGTCCACAGGATCCTCGGCACTCTTCTCCAGCACCACATCTTGAATGAATCGATTTTCTTCCTATCTTCTTTCTTAATTGTCCAGCTCTCACATCCATACATGGCAATAAGAAATACAATAGCTTGTACAATTCTAATGTTTCTGCTCAGTTGTATATCTCTGCATTTTAGGACCACTGCAAGGAAGGCTGCAAAGGTAGTACTATGGAGGGTGTGACATTGTCAGATGTAACTACCCTGATGGAGCCCTCTCATCGTAATTACCTTGACAATGTGGGATCTCAGCCTAAATATCTGCATGGAGTTATTTTCAGCAAAGAGGATTTGGGGAGGGATACGTATCCCTTTCTTTGCCTGGTGCTATTCTCCAAGTAATTTGACCTCTGCAGGACTCCAGACTTTTACAAATTATTATCAATATACTAGTCATGTGACTTGGAACACTTCAGAAGAGAAATCTCTTAGAAGGATGAAAGGAAAAGGTTGAATATGGAGAAAGGCTTAAGACTAGGCTCAGATCAAGAAATTGCTCAGGTGCTGTGCACTTAAATATGTCCCATCCCCTTCAATTCTGAACTCCCCCACTATGTGCACATGCAAGTGTGTGTACAAACATTCACTCATTCTTCCTCGGCAGGCACCATCCACACATGATAAGAGATAGAGGATAAATGGAAGCACACAGAAATCTAGATTCCAGCATCCCTTGCTGTCTTCTCCTCACTCTTCCCTCACCAAAAGGCTGTTCCAATACCATCTGCTTGCATACTTATAGAACAGAAGCATGCCATCAAGCCCAGCTACCTGCTTAGTGCAGGATTTCCAGCTAAAGCATCAAGCCACTCTGAACCATAAGTCTTGGTATACAGAAGAGCTTAGGAGGATGAAGTGGGTTGGAAAATGACTAGAGCGCACCTGGCGGAAAACTCGACTATTATCTGACAAGACTCGTCATAGGAAATTCCTTAATTCCTATCGAGAGGCAATACGTGCAGTACAGAGATCTTTCTGCTCTGCACGTATTGCATCTGCAGAGTCTCGTCTAACAGAGCTGTTTAGGGTGGTAGGGGAGCTCATGTGGGTTCCTCCTGTACAGAACCCACTACTTAACCCAACAACGGCCTGCGGTGATGCATTTAACAACTTATTTGCATATAAAATCTCTCAGATAAGAACCGACTTAGATGCCAATATTGATACAGAATCTATAGACGAGGTGTCCAGCAACTCCATTAATGAAATTTTACTGGATCAGTTTCAATCTGCGAGTACTGATGATGTGGACAAGCTCCTTGGTAGAGTGAGGAAAACTACCTGCCCTCTTGATCTTTGCCCATCATGGCTGGCCATTTGGTGGGGATGCCTTGAAGGTTTTCTTTAAGGACATTATCAACGCATTCCTCAGGGACGGTTTTGTTCCATCTTGCTTAAAGGAAGAAGCGTTTAGGCCACTCCTGAAAAAACCCTCCCTGGACCCCCTGGATATGAACAACTATAGGCCAGTCTCATTATTACCATTCTTGAGCAAAGTGATCAAGAGAGCAGTGGCTCTTTAACTCCAAGCTGTCTTGGATGAAACCGATTATCTAGATCCATTTCAAACTGGCTTTAAGATGGGATTTGTGGTTGAGACTGCCATTGTTACCTTAACTGATGACATACGTTTGAGCATCGACAGGGGTAGTGTGACCCTGTTGGTGCTCTTAGACCTCTCAGCAGCTTTTGACACAATAGATCACAACATCCTCCTGGATCGCCTGAGAGGTTGGGAATTGGAGTCACTGCATTGCAGTGGCTCTGTTCCTTCCTCTCGGGTAGATCCCAGAGGGTGTTGCTCGGGGACAGTAGCTCCTCTAGGAAGGAGCTTAAGTGCGGCATCCCCCAAAGTGCCATCCTGTCCCTGATGTTATTTAACATCTGTATGAAGCTGCTGGGAGAGCTTATCCAGAGACATGGGGCTGGGTGCTATCAGTACGCTGATGACACCCAGATATATTTCTCCATGTCTTGGTCATCAGTCTCGGCACCCGATGGTGTTGCTCCTCTCAATGACTGTCTTAAGGCAGTAATTGACTGGATGAGGAAAAACAGATTGAAACTGAATCCAGATAAAACGGAGGTACTCACAGTAGCGGTCCCAAAACCAGGTATCGGGATGCAACCTCCTGGATGGTGTCACACTTACCATGAAGGACTGTGTTCACAATCTGGGGGTGCTCCTGGACTCGCTGCTTCAGATGACTAATCAGGTGAACGCGATGGCCAGGAGCGCCTGTTATTAGATTCGGCTGATATGCCAGCTGCACCCTTTCCTGGAAGTAAGGAATCTCGAAGCTGTTGTACATGCTCTGGTAACTTCCTGTCTTGATTTCTGTAACACGGAGCTACCCTCGTGCTTGGTCCAGAAACTTCAATTAGTTCAGAATATGGCAGCCAGGTTGGTCTCAGGTACATCTAAAAGAGACCATATTACACCTATATTGAAGTCTCTTCACTGGCTTCCTATTAGTTTCCGAGCCTAGTACAAGGCTATAAAGCCCTAAATGGCTTGGGTCCAACTTATCTTCGAGACCGCCTCCTCCCGTACAATCCACCCTGAGCACTTAGGTCCTCTGGGGTGAATTTGCTACAGGTGAAAAAATCTAGATTGTCAGCAACCTCCCAGGGGACCTTTTCGATGACCGCTCCCAGATTACGGAATGGCCTGCCGGACGAGATCCATCATAAGACGACCTTAGACAGCTTCAAAAGGGCTGTCAAGACGGATCTCTTCTGGCAGGTCTTTCCCAATTAGTCTTCCCAGTCATAAGAGCTTGTCCTACTGTATCTCTCCCTCCCCCTCCATTTAGCCACTATAACAGCCGCCCCTGTTATTTTGTTATTGTATAGTGTTGGCATTTGCCTAAATTTTAAATGTTGTTTTAATTGGTTGATTGTTTAATTGTTTTTTAAGGGGTGGCAGGGCTGGGTTTGGGTTTAATTTTTACTGTATTTTATTTTATGCTGGAAGCTGCCCTGACTCCTATGCAGAGGGGAGGCGTACAAATAAATTTTATTATTATTATTATTATTATTATTATTATTATTATTATTATTAATATCATCATCATCATCAGTAGATAGCTCTCTAGGCAATTGGTACCAGTGCCAAATCATTTATTTGTTTATTTATTTATTGCACTTATATCCCACCTTTCTCCCAAAATAGGATCCAAGGTGGCTTCCAAAAGTTTAGAGAGATCTAACTACAATATGAATTTACAGAAGTTAAAAAGAAATTAAATGTCATCATTATTAAAACATAATTAAAACATCTAAAACACCCAAAAATATTTTAAAACACATGCACGCACACTTCACACAGCAACTCCACAGTTACATAGTTGCGACTCTTACTTTCAAGAAGTTCTTTCTAGTATTCAATCAAAATTTACTCTCCTTTAACTTCACACTATTAGACCTGGACTAATGGGGCAGCAGAGAACAAGCCTGCCCCCTTCTCTCTGAGACAACCCTTGAGTTATTTAATGAGTGTAATTAAATCATCCCTTAGCTTTCTCTCCCCCCAAGCCCAAGCTGAACATGCCCAGCTCCTTCAACCTCTCCTCATGTTTTGTTCTCCATACAACTTTTATCATCGTTGCTGACCTTCTCTGAATCCATTCCTACTTGTTTGTATCTTTAAAATGAAGCACACAGAACTGAACACAGAACTTGACCAGCACATAATGTAATAGGGCTATTACTTCCCTTGACTTGGAAACTATGCTTTTATTAATGCAGGTTAAAATAACATTCACCTTCTTTGCTGTACATCTCACTGCTGGCTTATGTTCAATTTATGATCAGCAATAATCCCAAGATCCTTTTTGCATGTAGCATTGCTGAGCAATGTATCCCTCATCCTATACTTATGCATTTTGGTTTTGAGGCCTAAATGTAGCATTTTGCATTTGTCCTTATTGCATTTTATTAATTTTGTCCAATTTTCTAGTTTATTTAGGTCCTTTTGAATTATTTTGAATCAGCTGCAAATCTTCCAAGCTACCACTCTCAATTTTGAATTGACTGTGAAACAGGTGATAAGGATTCCCTCCCTTCCATCATCTAAGTCAGGGGTCCCCACACTTTTTTATCTGGGGGCCGGTTCACTGTCCCTCAGATGTTTGGAGGGCTGTCCGGAGGTCCGTACACACGAATGCATGCGTGTGCGCACATGCGCACTACTCGGGTGTCATTTTGTGTTCCAAAATGGCTCCTGGAGTCATGCGCATGCGTGCGTGACACTGAGCACATGCGCATGACTTCAGGCGCCATTTTGGAACACAAAATGGCACCCAAGTAGTGCGCATGCATGCACACTGCCAGACACCATTTTTTTTTCCAAAATGGCATCCAGAGTTGTGCGCATGTGCCCGGCATCGCGTGCACATGCACATGACTCCGGGCGCCATTTTGGAACACAAAATGGTGCCCTGCTTTGCGCGTGCATGCACATTACTCTGGTGCTGTTTTGTGTTCCAAAATGGCGCCCTGCGCCATGTGTGCGCAGCGGCGGCGGCGGCAGGACCGGCCACGGGCCGGTTGAAAGGCCTCGACGGACTGGGTTTGGCCCACAGGCTGTAGTTTGGAGACCCCTGGTCTAAGTCATTAATAGAAATGTTGAAGAGTAATGGTAAAGAGTAAGAATCCTCTACACAGCCAGGAGCCATGTTTCAGCAGATGAATGAAGGGAACCTATGCATATTCAGATCTACATGTGTACATTTGATTCATAAAATGGAGGAATTTGACTGGACCAGGCTCCCCCGTCCCATGTCTCTGGTTACTAAGGTAGTCATTAATTGCAACAAGGGGTAGATAATACACACATTGGAGGTCTTTTGTTCCTCCTAGGAGAGAGTAAGGTGTAGATTTCCTAGTCCTTTCAGCAAGTACAAGAGCTGTGTATTAATGGTGATACTATAAGTATCACATGGAAGTGTGCTTCGGGAATAACCAGAGCACTGTGTGTCTGATGATGTGGCATGTAATTCATGAAAGTTTATTGCTTTATGAATATATTATGCTTCTGGGGACTAAATAACCCTTTGTTGTTTTCACTCTAGCAGCACCATGTGATTCTCAAAGTGATGTTCTATAAGCCCTGAATACTTCCCCCCCCCCCTAATGAATAATAACTGAAATTTGTTTTCCTCCGTTGGGAATAAGTCACAATATTTCAAGCGATAGTCTCTTTTATTAACTTGCATCCATTTTTACTTTTTGGCTTAACTGTATGTGAATTATGAAATCTCCAATTCGGTTATTGCCTCTATCTATTTTAACGGCAACTAATAATAAAAAAATATTTAAAAAGCAAATTAACTAATGAGTAGGCCAACAAGGTCTCCTAGAGGTGTGTTCTCTGCAGGTTTGTCAGTGTGCACAGTACAATAGGTCTTTCAATATCTTTCCAAAGATCATTCTAAAGACCCAAGTCAATGTCAAACGCAAAGTGGTAATTATCTTTCATCACTGAAATGTTGTGGGGCTTGAACTAGGGTTGCAATTCTTCACTGAATTTCTTCTCAATGGAAGCAACATGTGATTTTAGCAATTCTCTTCCAGCTATGATAAAAGTCTTTGAAAACCCCACAGTTTTTGAAACTTATTTGCAATTTTCAACTTATTCTGCACAAATTTTGCACATGGTTGTTTTGCGCAGAAAACAGCATTTTGTGCACAGGAAATAGCATTTTCTGTGCAGAAAGCAGTATTCCTATGTAGAAATATTTTTGGTGCATAAAAATGCTGTTTCCTTTGGGTCTTTATTTTATTTAGTCTTCTCTGCCAAAGACTGCTGGTGGCTCACAAAACTACAAATGTGAGGATCCTGTAGGATGGGGGCCTGGTTGTAAAAGTGGGGTCAAACTGCATTATTTCTACAGTGTAGACCAGTGATCCCCAAACTTTGCTCCTCCAGAGGTTTGTGACTTCAGCTCCCAGAATTCCTAATTGTTGACTAAACTGGATGGGACTTCTGGGAGCTGAAGTCCAAAACATCTGGGGGACAAATGTTTGGGAACCACTGGTATAGATGCACCATTTGACTGCTGTAGACCTGGCATAAAATTTCCCATGTTGGGGGCCTACCTGGTGATTGGAGCAGTTTAGATCTTGTGTGTACCCTTCCCTGATGTGCCCAGGGACTACCCACTAATATGTCCATTCCCTCTGATGTCAGACCTCTGGTGCCAGATAATCAAGAGGTTCAGATATTCCTGTAGCAATGGGAAAGGAGTTGTAAGACCAGAATCCACCACCACCCCCATTGAAAGTTTGACCATCTCTGTATTCTTGGAGAAGCTAGTCTGTGGCCCATGTTATGCCGCTCAGGGACTGTAGGATTGCAGCATTAATACATGCCTCAAAAGTTTGGTGATTGTTTCCATGTCTGCATCCACATTTCAGAAATAATCCAGTTCGACGCCATTTTAGCTGTCATGGATTATTGCTATGGAATTTTTGGAACTGTAGTTTGTTGTGGCACCATTGCACTCTGACAGAGAAGACTAAATGTCTCACAAAACTACAATTCCCAGAATTCCATAGTATTGAGCCATGGCAGTTAAAGTGGTGTCAAACTGGATTATTTCTGTAGTGTTGATGCAGCTTAAGTCATGGGGACAGGAGAAGAAAAAAAGAAGGCTAAAAATCAGTTGATTTAAAATTTTGGTGGATTTTCTTCCTCTTCAGTCTACTCCAAAAATGTTTGTGAAAGTCTAAATACCCTAAAGTTACCAGATCACCTGATCTTGGAACCTGAACCTGAATTCTATATTTCAGAGAAAGAGACTGGCAAAACCACCTCTCAGTATTCATTGACTAAATAAATCCTATACCCTTGTGCCTATCCCGGAAACTTCAACCAGTGCAAAACATGGCAGCCAGGTTAGTCACCGGTACTTCTAGGAGGGAGCACATAACACCCGTGCTTAAATCCCTCCACTGGCTGCCAATTAGTTTCCAGGCGCGGGTGTTGGTTTTGACCTTTAAAGCCCTATATGGCTTGGGTCCATCTTACCTTAGGGACCGCCTCTTTCCATATGATCCCCCCGCGCCCACCGATCATCTGGGAGGAATCTGCTTCAGCCGATTAAGACTAGGCTTTCACAG
>CM034703.1:310196472-310207350 GCA_020142125.1 Phrynosoma platyrhinos
TATTATTATTATTATTATTATTATTATAAAATTCATGAGATTGCAATAAGTCAACAGGTGACTTGAAGGTACATACACACCCAGAACTGGATGCATTTTGCCAGATGGATGTTTGCAAAATTACCTGGATTGGAATAGACTGAGCTATTAGTAGTCTTCCTTCCCCAATTCCAGTGAAAAGTTAATGGAAAAAAGTTCATATTCCAAAGGAGGCAATAAATAAATCTTGTTGGCAATGAAGCACCCCCCCCCCCAATTATTCAACATTTGGGATGCATTAAACATGTATTTACCTTCCTGCACCGTGTTATGGTTTTGTTGTTATTTTGAGTTAAGAATAATAAAACAGCAATGGAGAAATGCATTAGTCATTACAGAGCTATAAAATATGCAGTATATATTACTGTTAATTCATATAGTCAGTTTACATTTTAATAGCTGCTAAGGAACTTTACAGTACATGCTGTGAAGGCATATTAAAACAATACACAAAAGTAGCTTAAATCCTCACAGATGCTCCAACTTGCAATAACACAACAAAGCAGATCTATAATTCTAGGGTTTTTAAATTAATTGATCTTATTATCTGACTTTAGTTTTGTGAGAATAACTAATCAATTAATAATGCCATAGTATGTCCTCCACACACAACTTGTTAGAATTTGTTTGAATTACTTCAGATGTAATAGAATATTGGATATGTTTTAGAGATGAGCAAGTTCATCAATTTCAGTTTCTGTTTAATTCTCTTTCCCCCCCAAAGCTACTCTTCTCCATCAATTTCTGACTTACAAATAAAGCCTGTATAAAAATTAATGTGTATTTCTATATATACTTTTGTGTGATGTGTGCCTTTAAGCAATTTCTCTTTGTATCGAGCTCTTTGTATATTTTTTATTAATATGTGCATTTTTGTTTTCACGTTTCCCCAGTATAATACTTTAACATGCACTTCTCCCCTGAGAATTGTGTTGCAAAATTCTGAGAAGTGAAAAATAGTGACTATTCTCAAAGTGCATATTTGGTGAATTCATTTGAAAGTGCAACATAAATGAAATTCTTCCTATCCCAAATCCTACACTCTGCTTGTGATGGTTAACAATCATGAAGCTTCTAACATGATTAAGAAACAAAGTAGTTTTGCAGGTTTTTGTTCTTTCGCCTTGTGCCAGAAAGACCAAATAACTTAATACACTTCTAGATTCTGAAATGTCAGACATTTTTGACCCCAATAAACACTTTCACTCAGAACTAAAGAATTTTTCAATTACTTCGTATGGGGGGGAATCACACACCCTGGTTGCCTAACATGGGGTCAGATTCAGTATCTCTTTCACAAAAGGAAAAATGGGCACCAAACAATGCAAAAGGTTAATAAAGTAGGACAAATCTGAGAGAAGCTGCTTCACTCATGTAATCCCTGCACAATAGTAAAGGTTAAGAAAGGAACATTCAGAGGCTGTGCTTTAGAATTAATCAACCATTCAGGAGCAAACCGGAATTGCCTCTGGGAAAAAAAAAAGAAGGGGAATGATAGAGTGAATGGAAAAAAATATTTGGGATGGAAAATCTGCTCAAGGAATATTACAATAAAGCTGCCAAAGTGACACTGAAGATGATCTTACCTTGCAAGACTCTTGTCTTCTACAAAATAATGTTGTGAGGTCATTCCTTATAGCTGAACCCTGTGAACTCCAGTAAGGATAGACAAGCCAATGCCCTCCAGATGTTTTGGACTCCATTCCCTAAAATCTGAGCTATGTTGACTGGAGCTAATATCAGTCGTAGCCCAAAGTACACTAACTGACCTGTTCTGAAGCTACTGCATGAAGTGCACAGACCTATGATCCTGGACAAGTATAGGGAAAAGTCAAAATGATGCATTGTGTTGGCCTTTCTGTGCCATAGGAGCCATGGAATTTGACCCAGAAGAGACATATGGAGGCCCTTAAAACAGATAAAGATGGCTGAGAATTTTAGTTCACTTTATTCTTCGTCACGTTTTCTCAAAATCCACAATGCCGGAATATAGGGAAAGTGAAATTAAAAGATTTGCCCTTCCTTAAAAACAGCACAGAGTGATGATGCCCAGAGCATCTTTCTTCTTTCCTGCAAACTCCCTTTCAATCCCTCTTTCTCAATTGTGAGTATATGTGATGTGTGTATATAACATTTGTTGTTCTTTTTGTTATTGTGTGTCTTCAAGTCATTTCAAACTTATAATGACCCTAAAGTGAAACTATCATGGTGTTTTCTTGGCAAGATTTATTCAGAGGGAGTTTATTTATTATTTATTTATTTCATTTCACTTGGATGAAATAATCGTTTACCATTGCCTCTGAGCCTGAGCCTCTGAGCCTGAGAGAGTGTGACTTTCCCAGTCACCCAGTGAGTTTCATGGCTGAGCGGGGAATCAAACCTTGGTCTCCAGAGTCATAGTCCAACACTCAAACCACTATGCCATGCTAGCTCTATATATAACATATGATTTTTAAAAATGAAATTCAATTTATATTCCAGGTCCTTCTCTTTAGATATAATAATAATAATAATAATAATAATAATAATAATAATAATAATAATAATAATAATAATAATTTATATATCCCGCCTCTCCCAATGGATGTTGTGGATGTTGTGGATGTCTTCTATGGAAATAGTATGTTAGGCTCCAATAAACTATATATTTAACTGGAAATAAGACTACCAGCAGCTCATAAAGGTAATGGGATGCCATGGCTTAGTGGTTAAGACACCGATACTGGCAGCTTATAGCCCAAGCTAATATGTGACCAAATCCCACCATTTTGTGCCATCCCTGAATTATATTTACTGAACTCAGTTGGAATGGGCTTTTGAGTAGACTTGCCCAGGCTAGCACAGTTTGTCTTCACTTGCTCACTACTTTGTAGTCTGACCAATAGTATGGGTGCTGAAATGAAACATATTCCATCTCTTTGCCTTTCAGCTCTCAAATACCATGGAGGCTCCCTATCAAAATAGCTACTTGAGAAGGTAAGTTGAGCATTTTATTTTCTGAGTTGACGTCCTGCATAGATGTGACCTGTTTCTTTTCAACGGATATATTCAGCAGAGGAAATGGGAAGACAGCTATATAGGAATCTCAAGGTGAGAAGCTGCATCTTCAAATCAGCTTCTGATAGTGGGAATAGACTAGGGGAAAACCCATTTAGGAGATTATCACATATGTTTTTTTGCCCATTCCATGCACGGGATGGGATTGGGCTTGAATGGGTGAAAATGGGTGTTATCACACACAAAAATGCCACTGATGCCACCACCTGTTGGCCGGCCACCACTTGTTCCTGAGCTATGCTTAGCCAGCCAAATTTCAGTGATGGAAATTGGGCAGCTAAGCGCAGCTTGGGGATGGGTGGTGATCGGCTGGTGGCATCAGGAACATTTTTGTGTGCGATAACACCTGTTTTTACCCATTCAAACCCAATCCATCCCTTGAACAGATCAGGCAAAACAATGCGTGCCATAATCTCCATAGATGAAATCAAATTTGTGCCATGGCCCAAATATTCTCTAGTGTCTTTGTTCTCTTCAGAGGATAGGACCTGGCTTCTCTTTTTTTCTTTTTATGACTGTCTGCAGTAAGTTGTCTGTTCAGGAGTAAAGCAATTACGGGTTCTGTTACTGTGTCAGGGTATAGGTAGGTTAGAAAGTGCTGGATGAAGAGAGAAGAGGAGGAGGAAGAGGGACAAGTCTCTTAGACTATAGCTTGGAGAAAAACCAGCAATTGGAGCAAGACAAGCAGGAGTATCAGCCAAAGAAATAAGACAGAAATGTTGCCTCTGCAAAGCCCCAGTCTGACCTGGAAAGTCTGTAAGGTCAAGAGTGACCAGGGGAGAGGCTGAATGAGTGTAGAGTCAGTCTGACATTGGAAAATACAGTGATTTGTTTTATTCTGATTGGTTTGACTATCACCATTTCCTTTCTTCCTCTCACTTTGCTGTCTTTTTTTTGGGGGGGGGTATACTTAAAATTGGGGTCCATTCTTGTGACTTTTAAATTTGACAGGCACCTAGGAAAACAAGCCAGTCACACCTTATTTCACTTTCTGATTATTGTTCTTACCAATAATCAGATAAGAGCTGTGAATACCCTAACCATCAGGTTGTGGTCCTAACACATAAGAGATGTATAAGGAACCTGATTTTTGTGCATGCACATACAACCCGATCTTTCATACTAATGTGAGGAAAATAACTTAGTTTTAGGGTCTTTCTGAATATTCTGAAGCATTTCCCAGCCCAAAATTCATGATACAGTATAAAATTTAAGAGAAAATGCTTTTTTAACATATAACATTTGCATAGATCTGAATAAAATTGAATACACCTGAATTATTACTGAAATATCAGTTTCATTGTGATTTTGTGTAATTTCTTTGTAAATTGGAACTGGTACAGGATAGATTTATGGGTGAACCAAATCCAGAAACCAATCAATCTGTTTATCCTAGTGCCTTACTTGGGAACAGTAATTACTGGACACTTACAAAATGGATATAGATATAGACATAGGTATGTATTTATTCGTGTGATTAACAAACATAACCTAATAAATATATTCGGAAACCATTTCAACTTTTGCTTTTAACTTCTGAGAACAAAAATGAGTATGGTATCCCATTCAGTACCTCTTGTTGATGGGTGGCCCAAAATTGGAAGGTGAGGTCCTTTTTATTTTCGGCAATTGAAGAAGACAGAAGCCAAAACATTTTACTAGTATATTTATAAAGTTATGTTCATTAATTATTCCTATATATATTAGTGATCAATTGTATCCTTCTGGGATCCAGAACAAATTTCTCTTAGATGCTGCTTGTTTGTTTTGAAGCCACCTAGATATAGAGCTACACAGGGGAAACTACTTAGAATCCTTGTTGCAATCTGTATGGAAAGCTTGCACACACCAATACCATGCTGCAAATTCTTAGGAAGGGAGAGCAAGTGTGTGTGTGAGAGAGAGGAGAGAGAGAGAAAGAGAGAGTAAAGTGTCAGTCTTTTTGTGCCTTGGGGACATACTATCTGACTTGTGGCATAGCTCCTGACCATCTCTCCCTGTTATTATGCATTTCAGCTACTTTCTTCTCTGCAGAAATGGATAAACAGGCAAAGCAGTCTTTAACCTCTTTCACTCCAGTGTAGGTTTTGACTGCTTTGCTCTTATTATATATTGCCCTTTCCTTTTACTTACCTCACAAATGGGAGTCAGCAGCAGGATCTGTCTTCAGGGTGTTTCCTCTCTTGTTGTTGTTGTTGTTGTTGTGTGCCTTCAAGTCCTTTCTGAATTATAGTGACCCTAAGGCGAACCTGTCATCAGGTTGCCTTAGTGAGTTTTGTTCAGAGGACATTTGCCATTGCTTTCCCCTAAGGCTGAGAGAGTGTGACTTGCCCAAGGTCACCCAGTGGTTTTCATGGCCAAGCTGAGAATTGAACCCTGGTCTCAGAGTCGTAGTCCAACTCTCAAATCATTACACCACGCTGACTAAAAGTTGCCTTAGGACAAGTGGGTTCATGCTGCCTCCTCCTACATCTCCTCATCACCTTGTTTGTAGCCCTGTATGAGTGCAGTGGGTGGCTTCATGGAAATGGATGTGTTTGTAGACACTCCACACAGAGGTCTAATCTGCACGGTAGAAATAACACAGTTTGATACCACTTTAACTGCCATGGCTCAATGCTATAGAGTCCTGGGATTTGTAGTTTCTTGGCACCAGAGTTCTCTGACAGAGAAGGCTAAACAGCTCGCAAAACTACAAATCCTAGAATTCCATGACACTGAGCTGCATCAAACTGTATGATTTCTGCAGTGTACATTAGACCAGAGATAAAAACACAGCATAATTCAGGTTTTAAAATGCTTAAGGATCCTCCAAAAGTAAACATGTAATCTTACTGCAGAAGTTTGACTTTCAAATCATAGTGGACTGAAAATGCCGGAGAGAGTATGAGGGAACAGCTTGCCCATGTTCTTCCTCAATGGTGTGGAGAAAAGGAACACATGAAGAGTGTGTAAGGCAATCTGTTGGTGGTTCACATTTGCAGGAGGTGGTTTGTCGGGAAGTCCTCTGGCTACCTGGAAACATCATCAGGATGGGTGAGAATTCCTTTTTAGTTCATTTTTGATAACGAAATTCACATTTTAAAAATATTTTCAGCCTGGAAAGAACTGGACAGGAATTGAAAGTGGGAGAAGGCAAAACTGTTAGAGTTGTTCATCCAGGCCTAGGGCTTCGTTGTTAAAAGTCTGGGTTTGGATCCCTGGTGTAATTCAACCAAAGTAGTACTACTGAACTGGATCACTTTTTTTGTCTGAGCGGCTCCTCATTTTTAGTAGCTACGTGGTAGGCAGATACAACATGATGCCCACCTTGAGAAGAGTTGCACCCACTGAATGTTGAATGGTGCAAATGAGGTAAAGGGTTTTTGTTTTTTTACATTATTTTGGAAGAATTTCCTAAACTTTTCAGTCCTCTCTGTATTTCTGATGAAAACAAGTCAAAGTTTATAAGAAATACAGGCACCATCACCAACATTTATTTCTTGCCTGCCTGTTTCAATAGATTGAGGTGGGCAACAACACAGTTGAAAACACAAACACCAGTTACAAATACATCATCAGTTAAAAAAGCACAACACAAGTTAAAAAGCATAAATATTAAAAACAATCAATTCATAATTCATAAATTCATAATTTAAAAACCATCTGGATAGCCTGCCAGAAGAGATTGGTCATTAATGGTGTTTTAAACTCAGACAGAGTATCCAGCTATCAGATTGCTTCAGGTAGTGTTATGGCAGAAATCAGTAGTTGACAATCTTCCCCAAAAACAAAGACAGCAAACCAGAAGGTCGAAGCTCAGATGCCATTTAAACTGCTAGCAGAGACTGTCCTCTGGATCATTCCAAAAGCAAAACAGTACAGAAGATGGGTTAACAGCTAAATTTTATACACAGAAACTACAAAGAGTCATATTGTTCACTCCTATCTAGACAATAGACATCTGTCTCACAATCTTACATCCTGCATTCCACAAAAAAAATCATTCTGACCTAGACAATTGTATATCCTTATTTCTTGCAGTTCCAACTAGCTTGCCAAGTACATTCCAAATTGGTAACTTCTTACCAAAGACTCCCTTTAGCAACATCTTTATTACCGTCTAACCCTTATCACAGTCTCAGCAGAAGTAAAGTGTTGTCTCTTTGCCTAACCTTGAAAACAGATGTCTTTTCATACAATTCAAACTGCAGTCAAATCATTTCTTATAAAATCAGCTCTAAGCCTTTATATTAGCAATCTTTTAGCCTATATATGTAGTATTGATTACCTTTCACCCTATCATTTGGTTATTCCACCATTTGGTCCTCTGGCTAACAGTTGCCAATCTAGTCCTGGTATACTGAAGTAAATGTCCCCTGAAGACCTGAGAATATAAGGTAGTTTATACAGGAGAAGGTAATCCCTTAGGCAACCTGGTCCTAAACCATGTAGGGCTTTAAAGGTAGCAGCCAACATTTTGTACCTTGCCAGGTTTCAGTGCCATGAAAACTGACAGATTTCCCCATCTCTAGTTCTTTAGTGGGTGGAGTAGTTTGGTAGTATCCTAGGTGCAATCAGCATTGCTCACACCTTTGCATTTTCATTCTGTTCCCAATACGGCATTTCTCCAAAGAGTATTTGTGTCCAGAGCACTAAGCATTCTTATCAATGGCTATACTCTTCCATGGAGTTATGCACCATTTATCCATGTTGTAGCAAGTGAGCTCTGTCTTGTGTTGACCACTTCAGAAACCCAGCAACTTTTATCCTGTTTTTTGGAATTTAATTGCCCACACACACTTATGCTATAACATAAACAACCTAATATATTGGTGTCGAAGAGAGGGACAGAGGAGGCTAATAATTGCCTATCTGGAACACCTAGTAGGAACTGATAACTGTAAATGTAGAACTTTTTAAAACAAAGCTTATGAAACTGGAAATGGCCTCATTTGTTTAAGGAAAGTATGTGTGTGCTTTCAAAGAGAAGTTAAAATTAAGGAAGTATTGAAACTGCT
This sequence comes from Phrynosoma platyrhinos, assembly GCA_020142125.1. Lineage (NCBI taxonomy): Eukaryota > Metazoa > Chordata > Lepidosauria > Squamata > Phrynosomatidae > Phrynosoma > Phrynosoma platyrhinos. The sequence goes on from CM034703.1 coordinate 310,204,569, forward strand.
GGTTTGTCCCCAGGCTGAGATTAATCCACAAAATGGAGGCTTCCAATTCACATTTAAACATTAAAAAAAAACTCAAAAAGAGAGAGAAAAACCTGCAGGCTCTTGATGTTGTAGACCAATCACGGTTCTCCTGGTTTCCTGCTGCCCTGCTGTTACACAAGCTGCCAAGTCTGCATTACCACCTCTATTGCTGCAAAAGAGCTGACATCAAATGTAAAAAGGAACAGAGCAAGAGCTTTTGACACAGTATGCATCACAAAGGCAAGGGATCACCATGGCAGCAACATTATTAAGTATAAAGACTCTTATTTCACTCATCCTCATTACCCACCCACTCCCCAGTGAAATTCCTTCTTCTCTTTAGTCTAAAGGAGGCAGCTGTGTTAGTGGTCCATCAAGACTGCTGGAGATAGTGTGGATGTGTGTGCATGCACACATTTGCAACAGATATATAATGGCTGGCATCCTGTTTTAACTTACACCTGCACGAGTCATTCTGTTGTTGTTGAGATCAGAATTCACTTGTGACCTTGAAGAGTGTCCAACTCCCCTCCCAAACACCTTTCATCTTCTGCAGCCCCACAACATGGCCATTTACCAGCTGTTGGTGGGACAGCAGCAGAGAGGTTTGACACAGTATGCATCACAAAAGCAATGATTCAGAGCAATGGATCCACAGCAAGGATTCATCCTCTTGGACCTCTGGAAAATCTCCAGGAGGACCCAGAGGACATGTCATTGCCCCAGGCTGGTCCTTGTGGTCGGTCTGTACAGGGCCTATGATTCCATTTGATCTGCCATGGCTGGGCGTTTTCACATGGGGCTTTAGGAGGACGCAATCCTACCTCCGTCCGGCCCCACTCCGGCTCCATTTCCAGCGTGTTCACACTCACGCCGGTGCCATCCCTGCGTCCGTCCGGCTCCTCGCTCCGTGTGTTCAAACGCACGGAGCAGCAAGTCCGGCCTCCCTCCGGCCTTACCACCGCTAACTCCGGCTTCAGCGGCTTAAAGGTAATTCCGGGTTTTAAAAGGAATTAAGTTTTTGCCGCCGGAGCCATTCTGGAATGAGCGGCTCCAGGCGGCTTTAGGGACTAGTGTGAAAACGTCCTATGTTTTGTTCAAACCTGGTGTTTACCATCTGGAGCTCTCTGGTTAAGAATTCTAAATGTCCCTCCCTAAACTGCAAATCACAAGAGTTCCATAGGATAAAACCATGGCAGTTAAAGCGAAATTATAGTAGCACCTTTGAGATGAAAGACAGAAGTTGGCAGCATGAGCTTTCATAGACTTCAGTCTACTTCCTCAGATGCTTTTGGTGGACTGAAATCTATGAAAGCTCATGCTGCCAACTTCTTTCTTTTAGTTAGTCTCAAATGTGCTACAAGTTCTCTCTACATACTAATTCTACAGACTAACATGGCTATATCTTTGAAATCATAGTAGTATAACATATTAGTGTGAAAGGGCTCTGTGATCTCAGCTAATATTTTCTTTTGACTTTTTTCCTGGGCCTTTTAAATGTTATCACCAACCCTTTTAATTCAGACTGGAAATGTCAACCTGTGGTGCATTTCCAATCTATAGAAAGAGCCCCTCTGGTCCTAAAAATGGCCTTGAGGGTGCAAAAACACCCTGTGAGGTGTGGGGAGCCATTTTGGCCAAAGAACTTCATAACCTTCATCTGCTCCAATTTGGAAAGAACAGTCCCAATTAATCCTCTGTGGTTCCACGGTTTCAGCTGCTTTTAAAATCTCCCAGTTTCTCTCTCTTTCCTCCATCTTCCTCCTTTGTCCTCAGTTTACTTCAGTTCTGTAAACTAAGCTCAAAGTGCAAATGTTCTTCACTCTTAACTCTGCAGTGGGGAGAGAGGAGTGGAAACTTCCCATTTCCAACAGGCTCAGGGAGACAAACTGCTGCAACCTCCTAGCTTATAAATTCTTCCTCCTTAATAATTTTTGTCATCTTGACTGGACTCTGGTGTTGCTTGGCCACATCTGTTCCAGTTTTCATTTATGTCATGTTGGGGTGGGGAGTGCAGGGAGCCCTGAAGGATGAAAAGATAGCCTGGTGGCTTTATGCATCCATGGGCTGCACTTTCTTCACCTCTGTCATAGACAAATTTGTCCTTCCTTTTTTGTAATAAAATCACAGTTATTGGGGTCTGATTTCCAGAGGTTTGTGAAAGAAAATGAATGAATGCAGGCATCAGAGGAATTAGACTCAAGTTTACAGCCCTATTCACATGATGATGAAAATAATCCAGGTTGAATTCAGGTTGAACTCCTGTTGTTCACACACCCCCAATGTACCTGATTCAGTATTTTATTTTATTTTTTGGTGGGGGGGTACCAAAAAATCACTTAACCTGGGATATTGGACACCAGGTTTTTTCCTGAGTTTTTAAAAAAGATTCGTATCATTGGCAGTGTGCATAATCATACGAACAGACCCAGATTAAACTCAGCAAAGCTTGAACAAGTTTCAAATACATTTGCATCATTGACTTATTGGCGGAGCAAGACTCTGCCTGGGTGGCTTTACGAGGAGACACTCCTCCTCTTTCTCTTTCCTTGCATACCTATTGCTGCGGGTTGCTTCCAGTAGCTTAAGCTGCATGTTTCCCTCTCTCAGACAGTGGAGGCCTAGCCCAGGACTTGCGATTGGTGACACACAACCCCTTTCCTCAGCCACTGGCTCCCACTAAAATTGTAAAGAGATGCATATTGATGCCATTTCAAAGTGTGTATAACAAAACCAGAAAGCGCGAGTGAGAATACTCACA
>CM034703.1:310231055-310246233 GCA_020142125.1 Phrynosoma platyrhinos
TTCGTTTGGATTCTGTCTGGTTTGGGCCCCGTGTGATAAGGTCCTAAGGCGTGAGAGCCTCCATCCTGCAACCTCTGGGTCCTTTCCCTCACAGATTTGAATGTCCCACAATGAGGCAGAAGCCCAGGAGCTTCACTGAGCAAGAAGAAGAGGCAGAATCCAGATTCTGCATCTGTGGCAGAGTGAGTGAGTGAGGGAGGAGGGAATTCAGACCGGATTTTGCCTCCTCTTCTTGCTTAGCACAGCTCCCAGGCTTCAGGACAATTTTGGATGGCCAAAAAGACAAATAAATGGGAACAGATCTCCTTGGGACAAAAAAGTGAGTGTGAATGACCCATAGATTCACCTTAGGGGTGCTGTTAGTCAAAAAGGAGGCAAATTTCTTCAGAGGGGGTTTGCCATGGCCATTCTCTAAGGCTGAGAGAGTGTGGTTGCCACCACACCACTGCATCTTCCTCCTCCTCTTTCTCTCTTTCCACTGCTGCCACCGCCACCTACCTCCTCCTCCTCCTTCCTCCCTTGAACCCACATGTCCTTCTTTTCCAGGACACATCTTCCATTTGCACCTTCTGGTCCAGGAGGGATGCTAAAAATGACCTCCCTTTTGAAAATCTCTCTGAAGCCTCCTCCTCTCCCCCCCTTTCCCAGTCAGTGTGAACGACAAAGAGTAGTAAAAAGCCACAGAGAGATTTGATTACGAAAATAATCCAGTTTCCACACCAGGTTATTTTGTAGTGTGAATGAGGCCTAGGTTTCCTTAGAATTGACACAATCACAAGTGGCCAAGTAAAACTCCTGAATTAGCACACCGCTTGGTAGCCTCATAACTGGGAGAGTTCTGATGAACACATATTGTCCCATGTAAGTGGACTGTCAACAGGCAATTTTCACTGAAGACTCAACACATTCCTCTGCTCACTGAAGAGCACAATCCTGTCCCTGCTTACCTGGTGCTTTGCGTATGTCTCAGAGACCCAGAGGGCACAATGCAGTGGCCAGATCAATACAACACCATCTAAATGTGCATGCAGTCATAGGCATGATCCCTGGGGGTCTGCAAAAAGTCTGAATCAGCTTCTCTTTCTTCTTTTAAATACCCTCCATAGCATGCATAACAATGAGTTCAGAACAAATCACCCATAAAAAATGTCACCCTACGTTCTTCTTAAGATCAAACACACACGCACACATGAATACCATACCAAGTCTGCCTCCTAATATTAATCCCAGAAGCAGCTCATTTTTGTATTAAACTGTTAAGTTAATGTACACCATTACCATCCAAATTGCACGCAGTACAAATAGCTGAAAGAAGGGTCAGTTCACTCAGCCACAGGTTTGTGCAGTCTTGCTGAAATCAATGCAACCACACCAGCCTAGGTTGCCTCTTAATTACCTCCAAGAGAGTTTCATTTTTCTTTATTTTTTTTTTCTTCCCTCCTCCAACTCCCAGGATAGTATGTGCAAAGCCCGGAGTATTACCAACACTCTGTGTGTTCCTCCTACTGTGATATGTTCTCCTGACTACACTGACACCTGCTGAGGCTGTATTGGATTGCTATTTTATAGCAGCCTTTTCTTGAATTAATTACATATCTGCAATCAGAGAACCATAGCTGCTGTTTATGAGCAACATCTCGGGTACAACTGTGAATGAATGAATTAGTGCCAATTAATTTCTGGAAGTATTATTGAAGATGGAGTGAATGGTAGCTAGCCAGGGTGGCAATTTTTCCCCCCTCAGTGCTTTTGTAGATAATCTCTGGAGTTCTCTAAAAAAAATGTACTCAATACACAATGTCTCTATATGAGGAATGAAGAAAGTGTTGTCTAAAATGCATCCTTCTGATGGAGATGCAAAGGGCCTTTTGGGTTTGCATGTGCCAAACTGGAAAAAAGAAAAGAAGAAGTCTTGTTCTTTTTCCCAAATTACTGGCACAAGATATTTTGCTGCCTGAAGTGGATGAAGAAATGGATTCTGAATCCCTCAGGTTCAAATGTGTGTGGTCTCTAATGCCAGAGCTTGGAAATATGGGTGTCAACATGACATTCATTCAGAAATTAATTTGTGAGCAATAATTTGTGTATTTAGTAAATTAATTTGTCATGTTAACATTAATGATACATCACTTTTAATTTAAAAACTATCAAAGTACACACAAGTATAACAATATTTAGCAATATTTCTATTTATTTATAATCTGCTTTCTTCCCAAAGCTGAGACTCAAAGCAGCATACAAACATTGGCAGGCACAATTATAAATGTACATAGCTAAAACAAGTACCAAAAGTACTATGTAGCTATTTATAAAGACCATTGAAAACATATCCATTGGAAGACAAAAAATAAAGAAATTTTGTTGTTGTTAACTGCCTTTCAGTCGACTTTGACTCATGGTGACCCTGTGAATGAGACACATCCATGACCTTTGTCCTTAACTGCTCTGCCCAGGTTCTGCAGGCTCGAGGCTGTAGTCTCCTTGATTGTGTCTATTCAACTTGTATGTGGCCTTCCTCTCTTTCTACTGCCTTCCTCCTTTCCTAGCATTATTGTCTTTTCTAGTGAGTCAAGCATCTATGATGTGGCCTCAATTTACTTATTTTGGCTTCCAAATAAAGTTCAGGTTTGATCTGAAAGAGATTACAGTACACTAATAAAAACTCTTTCTTTATAAAAAAAAACACTCAGGGGGGATGCAGATGGCACAAAGCACCATCTTCGAGCCAGAGAAGGGAAGGGGCAGCCGGACGCCAGGTGCCCCAACCCCTTCTCAAGGACGCCATCGGAGCACTCGCCATTGCACATGGCAAGCGCTCTGATGACGTCCTTCTGGCTCAGCATCTGGACACGCTGAGCCCGAAGGAGTGCTGAAGAGGCACTTGATGCCTATTCTGGTGCCCCTTTTGGCTTCTCTGAAAGGAGCACTATTTTAGCGCTCCTTTTCAGAGACGCCATAAGGATGGATCAGGGCCAAGGTGTGGGGCAGCCTCGGGCCCAATGCGCAGATTCTCGGGCCGGCCCATGGCCGCCCGTCTGCAGAAGCCCTCAGTTCTCCAAAGGTGTTGGAATAAAAAGGACTTCACAGCCAATGGAAGAAGAACAAGGATGGAGCTGTCCTAGCCATTTAGGGATGGTATTCCAAAGCCAGGGAGCAGCCACTGAAAAGGGTCTCTCCTACATTTCCACCAAACTTGTCTGTGAGAGTGTTAAGTCTCAGAAAGGGCCTCTCACAAAGGTCCAGCCAGGCTCATATGGAAATATATGGTTCTCCAGATAGCTCAGAATCTTGGGTTTTGTAGTTGGATAGAGTTCATTCACCAAAACAATATAGAATCATTCACCAAAACAATATATAGTATTAAGAGGTGACCCATGAATTCCCTTCCAGCTGTTATGATAGGGGTGTACATCTTCATTGTACAACACCAACAACAAATCTCAGTTTTTGTCACGCCACTGAATTGAATGGCATGATTGCTTGAAACAATTGTTTCAAAGAATTATTGACCTTATGATATTTTTTTTAAAAAAATACATGTTGTAGAACTACAGTTGCTCCTCCATTTTCGCAGGGGATCTGTTCTGGACCACCCCCCATGAAAAACTGCAAATATTCAATTTCCATAGGCTTGAATGGGGGTGAGCATCTGTGTGCGCCCCCCAATTTATCCTCCTCCATTTCCTGCCTGCGAATGGGCAAGACTTGAAGTCTGCAAAAATGGAAGAACAACTGTATAGCCAAAATTTTGCACCAGACATGTAGTTACGGTGTTATGGTATGTTCCATTTCCTGATCCCAAATCCCAAACCTTCTTAAAATCCAGACAAAATTATACCAATATATAAGTTTTGCAGTACTGGTGATTGGGGCCCTGAAGGATGACATGTTTAGCCCTTTCCCACAAGTGAGCTGTGAAATGGTGAGCAGGAGCCAAGATCCCATGGGGTCCTGTCACAACATGCACCACAGTTCACTGCGAGAGGGAGCTGGGCACTTTATGCCTTGGGAACCTTCTTGCCAGCACCACACATCTCCATTCCTTTATACTGCTCCCTGGATGTTAAGGTGGGTTTGAGGGGCATTTGTGGCTGTGGAAATGGTGCTATGATATACCAAATATGAATACCAAACAGTTACGAGGTTGTGTCATAACTGCATAACAGGATGCCAGTCTACTGTTGCACAAACACCAGTGTTTGTTTTTCATGAACTACTGTCTTTGGGGTGGCCCTTTCAAAAGCAGAAGCACTGAGTAGGTTATTTGCATCCTTTTAAATCAATAATCCTGTCTCCCTGTGCTTGATTTTTGTGTGCTTTGCACAAGACTGTTTTGGAAAAGAACGTTATTGTTCAAATTGTGGAGGCGTTGACAGGGGGGGGAGGAAGGGTTCTCTTTTCACTGTGGCTCAAAAGGTGAACAATCTGGTTGCTAGGATCACAGCAGGGTGTTTTTTAATATGTTCTAACACCCTTTTTTGTTAAAGATAAGAAAACTGGGAAAGTAGAAAGGTTAGCTAATACCCCAAAGGACGTGGACAGGATTCAAAATACCAATAACACATTGGAGAGATGGGCCAAAACTAACAAAATACATTTCAGTGGGGATAAATGTAAGATACTGCATTCAGGCAGGAAAAATGAAATGCATAAATACACTATGGGCAGGAACTGGCTTGACAACAGTATATGCCAAAAATAAAAATAAAAATAAAAAACAAATAAAAAACCTAGGTGTCTTAGTAGACAATCAGCCAAACATGAGTTACCACTCTGATGTGACAGCAAAAGAAAACCCAGTGCAACTGTAGGCTGTGTTGACAGGAGTATAATGTCCAGATCAAGAAAAGTAATAATGCCACTATTCTGCTTTGATGAGACCTCACCTGGTATTGTGTATCCAGTCCACAGTTCAAGAAGAATATTACTAGTGGGAGTGTTTCGAGAGGACGACAGCCAAGGTAAAAGATCTAGAAACCAAGCCTTGTGAAGAATGGCTTTGATACTTGAATATGTTTAACTTGGATAAATGAACATTAAGGGATTCTTGAAAGGTCAGCCGGTGTGCAGTTCGAGACCCAAGCACTGTGTGATGAAGTGAGCCCCCATCACTAGTCTCAGTTTCTGCCAACCTAGTACAAGTAGATAAAAAGACACCAGTTTGGTGGGAAGGTAACAGCGTTCTGTGCAGTCATGCTGGTCACAATACTGTGGAGTCGTGTTTGACAATGCTGGCGCCCTCGGCTTAGTAATAGAGATGAGCACCGCCCTCTACAGTCAGACACATGTAGACAATCTTGTCAAATGGGAAAACTTTACCTTTATCTCTTTTATGTAGAAGATGCAGTGAGCTTGTTTTCTGCTGCTCCAGAAACCATGACTGCATCTGAACTACAGAAATATTGCAGTTTCCACCACTTTAACTGCCATGGCTCTATGCTATGGATTCCTGGGATTTGTAGTTTGCTGTGGCACTAGTACTCATTGACAGAGAAGGCTAAATATCACACAAGACTGCAGTGCAATTGCAAGAAAAAAAGATTCCTGAACATTCAGAAAGCTTCTAATAGTAGGAGCTGTTCAGCAGTGAAACAGGCAGCCTCAAAAGGTGGTGGCGTTCCTTTCTTTGGAGCTTTCTAAACAAAAGTTGGATACCCATCTCTTGTGAGTTTGTTAGTTGCGTATCCCTCATGGGTAGGAAGTTGCCCTTGTGGTCTTTTCCATCTCTGTGATTCTGTGAAATACTGTTTACATTCGTAAGCTGGAAACAGGCTCTTCTAGTAGATAATAGTCATATTTTTTAAACAAAACCTTGGAGACCCTAGTGCAGTGATGGTGAACATTTTAGGGACTGAGCGCCCAAACTAAAAGGTGTTCTACCAACAGGTGCTTGGGGCAGGACTTGCGGGGGTCAGACTTCCAGGATAGGACTTTCACCCTCCAGGAGTTGGACTTCCACCTTCCAGGGGTGGGACTTCTGGGGCAGGGCTTCTTCCCCTGCCCTCCCGGGCCTTCAGCTGCCTCTACAGAAACAGCTGAAGTCCTGGGAAAAGGAGGAACAGGTGTGCGCCAGTTTCTCCTCTTCCCCTTGCACCCTCCTGGGTCTTCAGCTACCTTTCCAAAGACAGCTGAAGGCCCAGGATGGCCGGGAAGGGGAGGAACAGACGTGTGCCCTGAAAAATCGCTTCATGTGCCATCTCTGGCCCGCGTGCCATAAGTTCATCATCACAACCCTAGTGGGTTGAAAGGTAATAAATTCAAGGGAAAAAACCCAAGAACAACTTCTACTTTATTCCTCCACTAAATTTGTATCAGGCATATTATACATAATGACTAACATGGTAAACTACAGAGGTCCCCAAATACCTGTGCTGTATTCAATCCTGTAAATATGTATTTATTAATGCATCTCAAATGCATTCAAGATGGATAACCATGCTGAAGTTCATGTGTGTTCTAATGTAAACTACAACAATAATGAAGAGCCAGTGGGGTGTAGCCGTTTGAGTATTGGACTACAACTCTTGAGACCAGGGTTTGATTCCCAGCTCACCCATGAAATCCACTGAGCAATCATGGGCAAGCTACATGCAAGTCACATGCTCTCAGCCTCATGGGAAGGCAATGGCAAATCTCCTCTGAACAAATCTTGCCAAGAAGACCCCATGACAAATAAAATCAATGTAAATATTGAATAGCATAAAAGATTTAACCAAAGTACATGCATACATTGAACAAAATAATTAGACTTGAAAGGCTTTAAGAAAAAGCTGTGGTTTAACTTGATGCCACAGTGGAGCCAGGCCTGGCATCAATCAGGATCCCAAGAGTCCATTTCACAACCAGGGTGCCACAGAAGAGGAGGACCTGTCTCATGTTCTCATATAGTGCATTGTCCCTCTCTATTGGAAGGCAGAGAAGGTTTCTTCTAACCAATTTGAATCCTCAGGTAGGCATGGATAGAGACAGAGGTGTTTTTTCAAATATTCAGGTCTCATTTGAGCCCTTGAATGTCATCATCAGCACCTTGAATTAAGAAAGATATTGGAATATAAGGTAATATTATACAGCATCAGAAGGAGGAGGCCGCAGTAGCATATGAATTCATAATGTCATCTTCATCATCATCTTAACTGCCTAGAAAGTGAAGGAAGGGACAATTAACAGCATGAAGTCAGAGACTGTTTGCAAGTTAAAGAACACTGTTAGGGTTATCATATTTTGAAAAGAAAAAAGAAGACACACTTAATGAAGTGACTACTTCAAACTACTGATTGGTAAGACAGCACCTACTTTAAATACCCAGCTTTCATATCCCCCTGGCATCTTCATACAGTAACAACAGATCCCAAGGAGGGTCACAACACAATACTGTAAGTGAATGCTTTGGCTAGCCTTGATGCACATAGCCATAGTTGGCACTACCAAAAACATGAATGGTGGCTATCATACCTCTCTTCTTCCTTCTCAGAACTAGGCAGATATTTTAAAAATCTGCCTGGACAGAAAGTTGTGGCTCTGAAAGAAGGGACACTCTGGGAAAAGGAGGACATATGGTTGCATCCACTGGATGAGTAATAATGCTTTTGTGGGAATACAGCTCTTAATGGAAGAGTTTCTGATATATGTTTGTGTGAAGTAAAGCTTTTCAATAGTAAAAGGAAATTAAATCAGTGCACACCAGCTATCTTGCTCATCTCACCTGGGAAGGTATGCATGAGATAGGACAGACACTGCTTAACATTAATCAGTCTCCTGAAGTCATTACATTCATGAGGAAATGTAATTCACATGTGATTACTTTTTAATTTACTCTGTAATCACATTCCAAGTGAGTGGGGTAAGCTTAAAATGAAATTTAAAAGTCAAATACTGCTTTGTATTAAGAATTCACAAATTTTATATGCACTTAGGTTAATAAAGATTTTTTACAATAACCGTTTGTGATGGAAGATACTATCACTTTCTTTTTCTTCCAGGAGCTCTTTTTACCCCTTTTCTTTTTTTACCTTGATAAAAGGTTCTCCAGTCTTACCCTCAGGTACAACAGACCTTTGGGAAACTTGCGGATTATGTTTTATGCTAAATAAATTTCCATCTATTTATTTATTTTTAAATAATACAATGAAACAAAATAATTCTATCTCACATTTGAGACTACTGAAACTAATGCATATTTAATTTCCATGGAGCTTCTGAAAATGTGTGTGTGCCTTTGTTTTATGTCTCAGCAACAAATACTGAGAATAAGATGCTGTAATAAAGGCTTTTGATATAAAAATGAGTGACATGGTTGATTTGAAGTAGACTCTAATATTCTCAAAGATGGAATCTTTTCCCATGAAAACACTCATTGGATTAGCATTGAAGTGGAAATCAGTGGCACTGAAGTGTTGAGCATTTGCTATTTTTGAAAGCCGCCTTGGGTCCCACTGTGGAAGAATGGCAGCATATAAATGAAGTAAATAAATAAATAATAAATAAAATTAAGGGGAAATTTATTTCCTTATTTTTATTCTTATTTTATTTGGTAGCCAAAATCCCTTATCTAATATCAGCAATGCCAATTTCAAGCATCCATAAGATATTCTACAGCCTAATTCTTCAAACTAGACTTAATTAAATCAAATTTCCCTTTGTAAAATGTTACATTTTTGGAAAACATGGCTGATATAACAAACAAACAAACAAAAAAAGAGGGGGAAAAGGAAGGAAAAATTGGTTTGTGACTAAACAGAACATTTATATAATGCCCGCACATAATGTAAAATTTTGTGTTATGAAGCTCATGAGCAATGACAGATTATAATTGTAGTTCTCTGTGCATGCACCTGTGAGTAAGGCACTAGTGGGGCTTACTGCTGAGAAAGTGTGTGTGGACCTTGCAATTTTGGAATTCTCAGTTTCACATTTGTCAGCTTTCAGTTCATTCAACTTCATGTTCATAACAATTTGTAAGAGGTTTATTTTTTTTAAATCCTAACACAAATGTCTCTTATTTTTGTATATATTTATTGGAAAATGCAGATTTTTAAAATCCACTTTTGCCTCACCTGAGAATTACTGCCCTTATCTCCTTCTTTTCCTCCCTGCATCATAAAATCCACAGAAGTGCCAACACTAATCATATATGAACAGAGAAATCCCAGAGGGTCAAGCAGGATTCAGAAAAGGAAGAGGCATTAGGGACCACATTACAAATATATGATAGTTAAGGGAGCAGACCAAGGAATTCCAGAAGAACAGACTATATAGACTTTAGCAAAACCTTTGACTGTATAGACCATGCTCTGAAATACATGGAAGTGCCACTACATTTGATAGTCTTGATGAGAAATCTGTACTTAGGACAAGAGGCTACTGTTAGAACAGAATATGGAGAAACAGAATGGTTCTCAATTGGTAAAGGAGTCAGGCATTCTATCACCCTACTTGTTCAACCTGTATCCAGAAAATATCATACAAAGAATACACTTATATTCAGAAGAGGAAGGAGTGAAGACAGGAGGAAAGGATATCAATAATCTAAGATATGCGGATGACACCACACTACTAGTGGAAAACATTATAGACTTGGAACAATTTATTAAAGGAGGGTTTCTATTCTACTATTTCTTAAAACAGGGTGCAGAGGGTCCAAATTGCGTTCTCAGGTAGTTGGATTTAAAATTCTTTCTGTGCGCTACCTTTTCATACACCATTTCCCCCTTTCCCCTCTAATGCAAATGGTTATTCATCCTTTTGAGGAAAAAAAACATACAATTTTTGTGTCATCCCTCTTTATTGTATATGTTGATTCTGTGTTTTTGGATTGCACATTTCCCAGTTTTGTCAGTGGCATTGTATGTGTACAAACTATGAATAGAAAACATATCCAAAAAAATATGTAAAAAATTGTCAAAAACATATTTCTTGAATGTCAGAAACCCTGACAAGGAGAATCCTAAATGGGTGAAAATTTTTGTAGACTGGGATTTATTTTGCTTGAAAAAACAACCATGCGCCATTTTATACACACAAAAGGCTTGTTTTCTGCACGAGAAGCCTGTTCCTGTGAAAATAGTAGTGCATGTCTCTATCAGAGTAAGCAGATCAGCAAAAGTCAATAACAGCCAGTCCCACACCCACATCCACAAGGCCAGAAAGGACCCCCCCCAAAGCTCCTAGAGCGACCCTGAAAGGAGCTCCAAATTGGCGTTCCTTTCATAAGTCAGAGAAAGGGCGCCCTAAAAGCGGCGGGCGCCCTTTCTCTGACTTATCCCCCGCAGCGCGTCCGGACGCTGCGGGAGGAGGTCGCCCTGAACGCGCCGGGCGTCCGGTGGCCCGGAAGTGTTCAGGGCGACCTCAGGAAGAGGAAGGGCCGCCGCGCGTGCGGTGGCCCCTCCTCTTCCTGGCCTCGGAGACGGCTCAATAAGCCGTCTGCCGAGGCCCATAATTGGAGTGGGGCAGCCACACGCCAGCTGCCCCAACCCCATGCTGATGCCGTCCTGATGCCGTGTGCCATTACCCATGGCACGCAGTGTCAAGATGCCCTTCTGGTGCAGCGTTCTAACATGCTGCGCTGGAAAGGATGAGGAAGAGCCGTGCACCAGCTCTTAGGGCAGCATTTTGCCACTCTTTTGGGGGCAGCAAAAGGGAGGGTCGGGGCTTTGGCATGGGTAGCCACAGCCCTGATCCGCTGCTTCCCGGGGCAGCCCAGAGCCGCTCATCTGCACACCCCCTTAGTCTTCTGTATAAAAATGTAGAAAATAGCTTTAAGTACAAATAACTTGTACATAGTAAAACAGATGTGAAGGCCAGCTTGGTGTAGTGGTTTTAGCTTTGGACAATGACTCTGGAGATCAGAGTTTGAATCCTGGCTTGGCCATGGATACGCACTGGGTGACCTTAAGCAAGTAACACTTTCTCAGCCTCGTGGGAAAGAAATGGCAATCTGCCTCTGAAGAAACGTGCCCCCCGAAAAAACCCAGGATAAGTTTACCTTAGGGTCACCATAAATCAGAAATGACTTGAAGGCACACAACAACAACATACAACAGATAGCCTTACAGAGAGAGAGAGAGAGGGGAGCATTAATTCTAGCACCACTTGGCAAATGTTCTCTTATTCCATCCTCCCTCTTTCCCCCTTACTTGGTGCACTGGCTTGCTCTTATATGGTGATTATTAGAACATCATCACCCTCCACCAGTTCTGAGTGGCAGGTGAGCAGTGTCCTCATGTTTTGTGGGTGCTGTCATTGCATTGCAATCTCCAGCACAGTGCTGGCTTCAGCTCACTAGCAAGCAGAATCTAGTACAGTAAGTTCCTTTGTTTTCTTGCACCTTCATTAGCATATTATATGGACCACATCTTTACTTGTATTTCACAGTTCATTAGTGATAGGTGTTTGGATGACTCACTGCTATACTCATAAGGGAAACTTTTTAGCCCTCTAAAATCTCACCAGAAAGGACAAGCCATACTTTGCAATATCACCAAAGCTAATGGCCTTTTTCAATAAGGACACTAAACAATCAATTCCTATTTTTCAGATATGGTGATATATTTAAAGTCGGGGTGAGACTTTGTTTTGTTTGGTTTTGGATTGTAGATCTACGTTCAGCACTTCCCATGGATTTATGGACCATGGATAATGAAAAAAAGTACACTAACAGATGGAATGCCATGAATTTATTGCTACCTAGACAAGTAAAACTCCAGAAAGTTCTTGGGGAAAATGTGAATGAGTTTCACCTTCACAAAATAGCATACACATTTTATCTCTTCCTCTTCTTTTCATTAGGCATGATGATAATGTAGTAATGTAGTAATCTAATCAGGGAATGATCTACATATGCTGTCTTAATTCAGTTCATGGATTTTCCTCCATCAACTGTAGGTATACAAAACAGGTTAATTTCTTCTGTACACTGACCTTGCAATGCACTGGTGGACTATTTGGTTCATGATGGGGAAAAAATTACACCAAATCTGGCTTAGGTGTGCATCCACTACACAGTGAGATGGGTGATAAATTCACTCTCTCAAGGGTTTTTTTTTAATGGATTTATTTCTCAAACCCAAATGTTGAACTGGATGTACATGGAAATCTACATCTTGCAATGCATATCACAAAAGAAAATAGACACATTTAAAAATGGGTAAAGAAAATTGTATGCAAATCTCAAATACACATAAAAGTGCTTGATGGGTGTATGTATCAATAACAAAGTGTGGTTATGCTGGTCTATGACCATAATAAATTATTGAATAGCAATGTGTGCTTCTGAAAAACATGCACACAGGGAGAAAAACTAATGTAGAACCAGGATGGAATGAGGTTGGTAGTGAAAACAACAACACCTTAATAAGTTTGAGGATGACAAATGTGCCCATTCTGTGATCTGGCTGTGATCCTTTTCCTTCTTGGCAGGAACATTTGGACATTACCATCACTAACCAGGGATAGGGGCAGCTGATGTGATAGGTTATGACTGGCCATCTGTCTCCTGGGCATCATGGCCTAAATCCAATGATGAGTTTCAACTAGATTAGACCCACTGAATCAATGGGAATTACATAAATGCTGTGTCAGGAGGTCAGCTTTTGTGGTGCATTCTTACAATTGGCAATATAGAGACGAGACAATAAGAATCTTTCTAGTAAAGAATACCTATAGTGCTGTTAACAGCAGAACAGCATTATTATTATTATTATTATTATTATTATTATTATTATTATTTTCTTATATCCCACCTTTCTCCCAATATAAGGACACAAGGTGGTGATCAACAAGTATAAAACAATATAATTTAAAAACAATACACCAATATTAAAATATATAAATATAAAATTTAAAAAACAATTAAACAATTTTAAGAGTTAAAACAGTTATAAATTAAAATATAACATGTTAAAAATACAAACCATGAAAAGTTGTATAACACAACATTAAAAAATCAGTCCTTATCAGCTTAAAAGTCCTGACTGCACAAAAACGTCTTTAGCTGGTATCAGAAGGATAGTAGGGATGGTGCCATCCTGGCCTCCCTAGGGAGGGAGTTCCAAAGCTTGGGAGCAGCCACTGAGAAGGCCTTTTCTCTTGTTTCCATCAAACGTGCCTGAGAGGGTGGTGGGGCACAGAAAAGGTCCTCTCCCAATGAGCTTAATACTCTGGTGGGCTTATACAGGCAAGAAGTAGCCTATGGCTGAAAGTAGTAAGAAACTGGAGATCTTTAAGCAATTTGCCTTTCAAAAAAGTGGCTAAAAATGTTCATACTAATTGGGTGTCCTTGTGAACAATGGCAATAAATAAATAAATAAATCACAATTGAATATCCTTTGATTATATGTTTGTATGAGACATCCCATTTTGGTCCTCCTGAAATTTATGCAAAGTTCTAATTTAAAAAATCAGTTTCCTCATTTCATTAGACAGCAATGCTATTATTAGAGCACTTTCTTCCACCTGTTATAAAAGTTTGTGTTTTTATGTCGTTATTATTGTTATTATTATTATTATTATTATTTTCAACATCTCACATACAGAAACATTGACTTCCTAAACAATCTTTGATTCAGTCATTCTACACTAGTTTTGACTCTCAGTTGTATTTTAGCACATAGGATGAGATCCTAGGCCTTTTACTTGTCTTGGTAGCAATATGGGAGGCAGCCATATTACAACCAGTTCTGTTTGCTTCTGACAGGACTGTGGTAGGTGATGCCAAAATAGGCAAAGGGAATGGGCTGGCTGATGGATCTGGAAGTTTGGAGCAGAAAAGACTGGCTGCTAGGCAGAGATGCTGACTGGTTTGTTGGAGAAGGAGTAGGTCCAATTCCAAGACTGCAGATTCTTGGGCATATCTACTTCTATTCCAGGTGTGGGCAAATTTAGCACACCTACAGTTGTGGGGAGCACTTTTATGCCACAGGGGGCACATGGGTACTGAACCTGAGGGAATTCAAAGATATAGCTGTGTTAGTTGACACATGTCTTGGTTACATCCCATTTGGATTACTGTAATGCACTCTATGTGGGTCTGCCTTTGAAAAGTGCTCAGAAACTTCAGCTGGTTCAAAGAGCTGCAGCCAGGCTGTTAACTAGAGATGGTTACAGGGAGCATATAACTTCCTTGTTGCAACAGCTCCATTGGCTGCCAGTCCGTTTCCAGGCTCCATTCAAAGTGCTGGTTTTGACCTATAAAGCCCTATATAGCTTGGGTCCAGGCTATGTGAAGGATCATATCTCCATGTATGGGCCCCTCAGAGTATTGAGGTCATCAAGAGAGGCCCTTCTCTCTATCCCACTACCCTCTCAGGTGCATTTGGTGGGAACAAGAGAAAGGGCCTTCTCACTGGCTGCCCCCATGCTCTGGAACTCCCTCCCTAGGGAGGCCAGGATGGCTCCATCTCTGCTGTCCTTCCGGCGGCAGATAAAGGACAGGCTTCTAGTAGCAACACTTCATCCTCTTTTTTTGATCAGAAATAAAAGTTGATCTGGGATTCTGGAGATTTTGATGGTCACAATCATCTTTGGAGGCCTCATGTGGCCCTAGGATCACTCTTTACCCACCCCTGTTGTAGTAAGGGAGAGAAAGTGTGATCCACAAGCTACATATGACTTTTGTGCCCTCTGAAGCTGGTGGCACTCTCCAGAAGGTTCCAGATCCCCAGTAAAACATATTAATTTTTTCCCTGCTGATTTTCAGGAGAATCTGGACCTCCATGTGTGTCCTAACTTCTCACAATGATGGCTGCTTCTCTTTGTTAAATACTACAAACTGCAAAACCCCGAAAAGCCTTATACATCAGTTGCCAATCAGTTGAACTGGAATTGGAAGTGACATGACATAACTTCCAGTGTGCTGCTAGTGAACCACTGTAGTGGTGGAGGGAGGAGAACTGGCCCCTGGCCCCTGTGCAGTTGCCCACTCTTGTTCTACAGCATGGAAGGACCCACTGCCATCTGTGGTATTAAACACATTTCCAGGCCCTCTTGACACACATGTGACTGTGGACAGAGACCAAAAGGTGTGACTCCCCCAACCTCAGCATTGTCTAGATACAGATTTTCAAACATCTTTAAAAGAACTTAATTTGGGGATGTGTGATGGCAGATATGAGGATATGCAGACGGGCAAGAAAAGGTGAAGTTGCCTTTTCCCTAAGCTGCAGCAACCGCACTGCCTGCCCTG
>CM034703.1:310250506-310263796 GCA_020142125.1 Phrynosoma platyrhinos
TCTCCTGACAGGTTATTCCACAGTCTAGGAGTGGTCAATGAAAAGGTCCTCTGGGTTACAGCTGTCAGTCTAGTTCTAGCCGGCTGAAGTAAATGTTTTCCAGAGGTTCTGAGTGTACTGGGAGGATTATACGGGTGGACTATATCTATGTATATGTATAGTCTATGCCCATACTTTTTGTAATCCCCCTTCCCTCCCTCCCCCTCTTTCCCACTCTTGTTCTTTTATGATTCTTTTCTTTGTGTTCAGTCAAAGAGAAGTCCAGAATGGTGGACCACAATGACAAGAAAAAATTATGTATTTTTAAATTGTATATTTTTAACTATTGTTATTTAATTTGTTTAGTATGTTTTGGGGGGATGGGTGGGTGGGCGAAGGAGGGATGGGATTTCAATTTGATTTATTGTTTTGAAGTTTTGTAATGTTGTACGCCGCCCCGATTGCTTAGCAAAGGGGCGGGATATAAATAAAAATTATTATTATTATTATTATTATTATTATTATTATTATTATTATTAACTGGATACTACCTGGCCACCTTCCAACTTTCCTGGGCACAACAGTACAGGAATGTAGGTTGCATATGGACAGAAGGGAGGAAGAGGTACAGATACACTGAACAGATTTTTATGGCTTTGCAAAGCTGATGGGGATTTTGGCCAGTATGATCTTTTCTTCCAGTCTATAGTTACTGTAAAGACCCTTGGTGGCACAGTAGTTAAATGACTGTACTGCAGCCAATCACTCACAAACCACAAGATTGTGAGTTCAATACCAACCAGGGGCTCAAGTTCAACTCAGTCTGGCATCCTTCTGAGGTTGCTAAAATGAGTACCCAGCTTGATGGGGGCAATTAGCTTAGCTTACACATTGTAAAATGCTTAGGGAGTACTTAAGTACACTTATAAGTGGTATAGAAATGTACTTGCTACTTGTTTGCTATTGTTGCTGCACATTATTGTATATTATAACAGACGGAATGGCAGACTTGTAGCCCTTTCACACTACAGTTATAGCACTGTGATTCCACTTTAATTGCCATGCTACATCTTATAGAATCCTGGGCTTTGCAGTTTAGGAACGGACACTTGCAATTATGAGTCAGAAAACTCTAATGTCTCACCTAACTATAAATCCCAGAGTTCCATAGGGCAGTCAAAGTGGACTCATAGAGCCATATCTGTGCAGTGAAAAGGCCCTTTGGACTGGAAAACATGGACTGAATTGCATCCTCACTGCTTAACCTCAGGTTGTTGTAAAGCTAAAAGGAGAAATCATCATTTTCAGTTCTGAGTTCCTTAGGGGAAAGTGTGGTATACAGAATGGGATAAAGGGAGTTGTAAAAGAATGACTCTTCCATACTCAACTGGACTGTTGTACACTACAGTTCTGTTGCATGGGCATAGGACACAACTGTGGTGATGAGAATGTACAGGTCATTCCCCTAAGAAGTAATACCCACAGCGATGTCTGGTGTGATAATGTATTGCTTCATAGCTGGTAGGTTATGTGGAGCAGTAAAAAGTTGGAGGATGAGAGAGATTTAAGTTCAAGGATTGTCACAGAATTTGTCACAACAGTAAGTCCCATTATTGCCCCTATACCTCTCCGGTTCCAAAGGCATAGTTTCAGTAGTTGTTCCTTCTCTGCCATTTTTAATAGGCTGTTATTGTGCTTTCTTGCCCAAGCACACTTCTGCATTCAAAGATCACATGATATATTTAAATTCAATTTGAGATGGTGGGCAAAAAGATGCAACTTCTTTTGATATATATATATATATATATATATATATATATATATATATACCCGCTGCTCCTGAATGCCCATATTCTGACCTGAATATGGGTCAGAATTACTCCTAAGGGAACATTTTGCTCTTTTTTGGTCCTTTTGATCTGTCTGAAGTCCTTAGAAGTGTCGACCCCATTATGTAAACTCTTCTTCCTTCCCCTCCTTTAATTAATGGTATCATGAAGCAGCTAAGGGAGTACAGAGATGCTTAAAATCAAGTTTACTTTCTGTAGGAAATGAGGTTCCTTTTTTCCCTTCTGAAATTTCTCATTTGTTAGAACTACTTTTGGATTTTTGCCTTACAGAAAATCTTGCTGTTCTTCAAAGTAATGAATAGTTGCATTTCTTAGAAGTCTTTTTTTAAAAAAAAAAAAAGGAAAAGAAATGTATTTGTGTCATTTCACTTAATCCCATTAGACGCATGGTTCTATTGTAGCTGAATCTCTATGGTAGCTGCAGCACAAAGAGGTTAGTATCTTGCACAGTGCTCAATGTTATTACCATTGATTAGAGAAGGCATCAGACATGGTTCATTTATGGCAGGGGTAGGAAACCTTTCCCCTTTAAGGGCCGAGGGACTTCAGCTCCCAGAAGCCTCAGCCATGTTGGCCAATAGTCCCATGTTGGCCAATACCTCCTGGGATTCTGGGAGCTGAAGTCCCTCGGCCCTTAAAGGGGAAAGGTTGCCTACCCCTGATTTATGGCCTCCTTACTGAAGCATGGTTTGAAGGCAATGAGGGAGGTGAAGGAGCAAAGCTGTTGGAAAATAAGACTAGAATGGGGGAAATCTATGAATGATGAATTGTGTTACAATTTTCAGCAAAAGAGATCCTTTTAAAAACACACACTTTAAATGAATGACTTTTAAACATAATCACATTGCCGCAAATAATTGATCGAGCTAGAAATAAAGCATTGCAAAGAAAATTCTAATCATTCAACAGGAGCAAGATGGAAGCATCTTGGGCAAGGTAACACTCTCTCCCCACATCTGCATTTGCCCCCATTTTCTATTCTGAAGCTTTAGCATTGAAGAACTGTCATTTCCTCCTCCCCATCTGTTTGCCCTTTGTCATCAAAAGGGTCACTGCTGATCATCAGCTCCACTTTTTAACAGACTGAAGTCTGTAATTCAGGATAATTCCTCTGCAATTTTGTGGGCCATGGGTTACTTTTCAGACTAGCTTTTAAAGCCAAAACTAGGAATGGAAAGGGGGGGGAGGATTTGCAACTCTCAGGGAATCAACCTCTTATTCACTGTGCCACAGATTGCTTCTGCCTATTTCTCCCACCCTCTCCCCTTTCAAATGCCATGAAGTAAATGTGCTCACATTTTAAACATTAGGACTCCTTCCCTGGGAGTTTTTGAAGTGTAATATATTTCTACTACTATCTCTGAGAGTGCCCTGCAGCTAAAATGAAAGAGAGACCAGAAGTACAGTTATTTAGCCTCTTCAGGTTCACAAAGTGCTTTTTTGAAAAATATTTTTTTACGTAGAATATGCTCATTTTGGCATGCCGGTTTATTTTCAGATGGAAAAAATGTCAATTATTCATGATATAGATTGGATATCATCCTTGAGTTTTATCATTTGTGGAATAGTGTAATTTGATGATAAAGTGTTTTTTTTAAGTTTGCTATTCAGCCAGAATCAAATAAAAATCCTTAATGTGAAGATTCGATGAGCACAAATAAACCTCATGCATCACCAAGGTCTTTTCCCTGAGGGCTTGATACTTTTTTTCTCAGAACACTCATTTCTATGGTTCTTGTGCCCTGGGTTTTCTCTTCAGACCATTCTGCTTGGGTGTGTGCACGTGTGTGTGTGTGTTACATATATGGAAGGCAGACCAGAAACTCTGGAGTCAAACAAGTTACTCCTTTACTAAGGGAGAATAAAAACTTATTTCTTTTCTTTTGCTAGACTTGGCAATTCAGGACTGCTCCAGACCCTAAGGTTTATAGGCCAAAATCTGAGACCCACTAATGGCCCTTGATGACAATAATTGTTGTGAATTAAGCAGCAAACACAATTGCTCACAGCTTGTCATGCAAACACACATACATTTCCCTGTTTGGAAATGAAGAGAAATCTTAGCTAAAGTGGTTGTTCCCAGAGGTATTTGAAATGAGGATACAATTCCTTCTCAGTTACTTAGAGCAGTGTTTCCCAAATGTTGGTTCTCCAGATGTTTTAGACTTCCACTCCCTGGACTCCTGGTTATTGTCCAAGCTGGCTAGCACTTCTGGGAGTTGAAATCCAAAACACTTGGAGGACCAACGTTTGATCACTGCTCTAAGACAATGTGGATTCAGAAGAGAGCAGAGGATGAGCCTTGTAACCTCCATGACTGGGAAGGAAGAAGGAAGCTAAGTAAATACATTAACCCCTTGGAGAGTTTTTGCAAGTTGCAGCAACAAATCATTTAATCCTTGAAAATTGTAGCAAGCTCTTGCCTTCCTAGGAGGAATTTTGCTTATTGGAAAATTTATAGATAATGTTGACCTCTATAATAATAATAATAATAATAAAGTTGTGATTGTGTAAATCTTACTTTTGCCCTCATATATCACCAACAGGATGCCAACCATGGTTTTTCTACACAGAAAACTAATTTTCCTGCAAAAACAAAGAAACAAAAAAACCCAGTGGGTTTTCCTTTGGGTTGTATGCAAAGAATCATAGAATCATAGAATTATAGAGTTGGAAGAGACCACAAGGGCCATCCAGTCCAACCCCCTGCCATGCAGGAACTCCCAATCAAAGTATCCCCGACAGATGGCCATCCAGCCTCTGCTTCTCCAAAGAAGGTGACTCCACTACTCTCCGAGGGAGTGTGTTCCACTGTCGAACAGCCCTTACTATCAGGAAGTTCCTCCTAATGTTGAGGTAGCATCTCTTTTCCTGCAGCTTGTTCCGGGTCCTAGTCTATGGAGCAGCAGAAAACAAGCTTGTTCCCTCCTCAATATGACATTCCTTCAAATATTCAAACAAGGCTATCATATCACCTCTTAACTTCTCTTCTCCAGGCTAAACATCCCCAGCTCCCTAAGTCGTTCCTTATAGGGCTTGGTTTCCAGACCCTTCACCATTTTCATTCTTGTGCTCATTCTTGTTGATTTTGTGTGTAAGAAGCACATTTCTTGCTCAGTAATTGGCATCTTTGTCCACCTTTCACAATTTACATGACATGTATAAAGGTCCCAAAGTGCAAATTCTCTATGACTTCTCTTTTTTCTTGGTAGGGTGTGTTGAGTGTCAGGACACCATTTATTCCTCAAATCCCAAACATTGACAACCCTTCTTCACATCCTTGGCACCTGATTTGATTCCTTTTAGCAAACATAATGCCAACACACAGCATTTGCAAAGAGCTTCCCCGACTCTCTGCAAGCCAGAATCCTTTGTGTGGGATGTGCACAAGTTGGACAATCATCATGGATGTAAAGAAAGCACTTAGGCTCAATGTATCACATCTTTGGAGTTACCAGGGCTGTCATATCCTGTTTTGTGTTTAAATATGCATTAGCAGCATAGACAGTTTTGATGTAGAAGTGCTTATAGGGTGCTGAATGGTTCAAGTGCAGGAAAACATAGTTTACAAAACTGAAACCAGGGCTTTTGTTTTGTAAGCGAGCATGCACACTATGAACTCCTGACAACTGTATTGCCTGCACTGCCCTGCAGTTACTTTCATTGACTTATCTGTGCAGATAGAGATGGTTAAAATATATATGAGCAGGTCGATTACAACCACACAATAGTGGGTTATTCAGCAGCATCGAGTACCAATCCCAGTATACAACTGTGTACTCCCTGCAGGCTGGAGGCCAATTAATTTGAAGATCAGATCAAATTCAGCAAGTGTTATTGTGTGTTACATGGATACACAATCCCTGGAGGCTACTGATAGTGATAACAATGTGCTAATACAGGGTAGTCCTCTCATCCAGACTCTAATTACAGAGTTCTACACTGGCTTTTGTTCTCAGAGGAGAGTCTTTCATTAGAAGTTATGATGCCATCATCAGGGGTGGTGTTTTTTTCTCTCCCCTGTTTTGTAGCATCTGTTAAGCTATTGTTTCTTTCGCAAGCTGGAAGTAAACAAGAAATATATGAGCTGCTGATTCTCCTGTGACCATATCCAGCATTAAAAGAGTTCCATTTATATCAAGAAGAGTCTTGTATGTGAGATCCTTTTTGCACTGGTAAACAGTTTCAAGGCATTCAGTTTGGAACGTCTATCCCTTAATTTCCGAGGAGGCCTGGAGGGTGGGTAGGGGGGAATCCTTTGGATCAACACAACCCATTGTATAAGGTTAACACATTAAGCAGACTCAAATTCTGATCTATATCCTGATAAAAGGGTGGGTTATATATAGTTGGCTTTAGTAGGATTGATGCCAGCTGGAGGGATGTTCTATGGAAATCAAGCATAAGAACGGTTTATTTAATCTTTAATCTTTAATCTTCTTCAAAGGACAGTTCCAGGCAAATTTTGTACTGAAGTTTGCACGGTATAGAACTGGAGAGCCAGCATAGTGAATTGGTTGAGCATTGGACTAGGACATTGGGAGACGAGGGTCCAAATCCTGGTTTGGCCATGGAAACCCATTAGGTAGCTTTGGGCAAGTCACACTCTCTCGGCCTCAGAGTATGGCAATGGCATACCCCCTCTGAAGAAATTTGCCAAGAAAACCCTATGATAGAATCATAGAGTTCAAAGAGTTCCCAAGGATCTCCAATCCAACCCCCCTGCCATGCAAGAACTCACAATCAAAGCACTCCCAAGAATTCTAAAAGGTTGGCCAATGCTGTCTTTGGCCACAAGAAATATGTTGGTCTTTAAGGTGCTACATTTTTGCTGCAACTGGTTAACATAGCTTCCCTTCCAAGAGGGATGTACTCCTCAGGGAAACGTCTGTATAGGCATGTGCTCTGATTTCCATATGAATTTGTTAGTAAACAGTAAAGAACTCCTGGGCACCTGCTTACAAAGCAGCTAATTTTGTAGTTCATTGAGTTTCTGAGCAGTCAGCAAGAGTTTCAATGAGATTAAGGGGTCAGCTTCAATGAGCTACAAAGCATTTGGATGGTCTGCTGAACACAGACTGCATATGTCCAACATTAGCAATGTGCAAGCAATTAATGCAAAATTTACAAAATGCACAGTTCCCAATCTAGTAAGTAAAAACATTCCTATGCAGGTAGGCTTTTTAAAATCATGCAAGCTTGGTTTTATTACAGGAGTGGGTGGGTGGGTGTTATTTTAGATTATGTTTTTAACTTTTGTATGTTTTGAATTTTAACTTTGTACTGTTTTAATTAGGTTTTTTTTAATTGTCTTTAATTTTTTGTTTTGTTTTAATGTGTTTCTATATTGTGAGCTGCCTTGGGTCCTTTTTTTGGGAGAAAGGCAGTATAGAAATAAAATAAATAAAAATAAAAATGTTTCTAAGGTCTGTAATGTGAAAAAAAATAAGAAAAAAGTATATATTCTTACATTTTTTAAATGCACACAGAACTGTATATTTTGGGAAGTGAGATGCACACTATGATCCACATATTATAAAAAGTATACAAAATGCATTTAAATGTGCATGAATATACAAATTGTTGTGCTGATGTTTCTTAAATTTAGTACATAGATATGCTGCCTTAATTCCACCACTAAAGATTTTATGTGTTGTCTTCCATCTTGTCTTCTACTTGTTGGATTCAGAACTGAAAGGGTCATGTGTTATGCATCTTTAGGCCACACTTTGCTACTAACTGGGTATAAAATAATAATAACCTGCTAGTAGTTCTGTATATATAAATGGATATATAGGGCATTTCCTCACTGTAATCCTTTTTACCTGATATTGATGCAATTGAAACATGGTCCTATTGGAAATCTCCTTGCACTCCCCATGACATTTGTTTCTAATGCAGTGTTTGCTTGATGTGGTGGGAGTGAAATGAGATTAAATGCTGGAAATAAAAACTCTTAGCCTGGAGTTAATAGGATGATATTTTTCAACTTTGGTACTGGGGCTATGCATTTCAAAATTCATTGGATGTTTACTTGAAAATAAATGTATTGAAAATGCCTCAGAGGGTTTGCGATTTTGAAATTCTTTTCTCCTTTCTTTTTCTTGCTCTCCTTTTGTGTGTATGTGTTTGCGCGTGCATGTGTGTGTGTGTAGTTTTCACATTAGTTTATAAAACACTTCTGCCAGCTTTTGATAGCCATCGAAGGTGGATCTGTGTGTAATTTTTCTAGCTGAAAAATAATGTGTTGAGATGGTGATATTGCAAGGTATGCAATAGGTTTTTTTGCTGTAATACCTCATTACATAGCTTTGGGTTATCGGAACCATTTACATCATCACTTAAAACCAGCTCCCTGACATTCCAGAGCTAAATCTTCTTGCCTTCCAAAGCATTTAAATGTCATTTCACACACTGTAATTTAACACTACAAGACAGCCTCTGTATCAATATACTGTTGTTTATCCATTTAAAAACATAGATTTTTTAAAATATCATTTTTATCACTTTAGTTCACCAGATTTCCTATTCATTTTACCACAAGCCCCATTTCCAAGAAAGGCAATTCTTTCGCTTGTTTTTAATCATCATTAATTTTTAATAATCACATTTTTAATTAATTTTAATGCACCATCTGCACACATCACAAAATACACAATCCACATTACAAACACCCATACACACTATACACCCATACCTACTAGACAAATTAAAAAACTATTTAAAAATCTACCTTGTTATAACCCTAAAAATGAAAGAGTGTTGACTTCCCATGCTTCAAACTGAAAGCATGAATATAAATATATTAATCTTTTCTTCCTAATTCTTGTTTGTGTGTGTTTGTTGTGTGCCTTCAAGTCATTTCGACTTATGGTGACCCTATCATAGGGTTTTCTTGGCAAGATTTGTTCAGAAGATTTGCCTTCCCCTGAGGCTGAGAGTGACACAGTATCAGTTTATCTTCTCACCATCTTTTCTTTTCTTATAGTCTTCAATACTCAAAACCCTCCTTTCTCATTAATATAATTTAAAAATGGTTCCCATTTTTTTTTAAAAAAAATCCATACACTTCTCTTTAATCATGATGGTCAGTTTGGCCATTTCAGTCAATCTGAATATTTTAACCATCCTATCTTCTATTGTGGGTATTCAGTCTTTCCCCAACTTTGTGCATACAGTATTCTTGCTGCTGAAATTATATAGTAGAGTAGTCTATAATTTATAGTCTTGGTATCTTCCTCCAGTTTCCCCCCAAAAAACAGTTCTATTTGGTAATGTCATTTCTTGCAGTGATCTCCGTATCTGTCCCCAAAATATCTTCGACTTCTCACACATCCACCACATATGGTAGAATGTTCTCTAGTGGATTTTACACTTCCAACATATCTTTTTTGAACCTTTATACATTTTAGCCAATCATTCTAGGTGACATATCACACATACATCATTTTGTAAAAGTTGTGTGTGTGTGTGTGTGTGTGTGCTGAGGTCATAGCATAAGTCCTTTAATCTGCTTCTTTCCCATTTTTCTATCTCAATATTATGACATGTATTTTAGGCCCACTTGACCATGCAATCTTTGATATGTTCCATTTCTAACTCAATTTGCAATAGCATTTTATATGTTTTCTTAGTTAGATGTTCATCCTCTGGACAAAAATTAATTTCAAATTCAGTCTTTTCACCTCAAGGCCACAGGATTTCTTATCATTTAAGAATTTCTCTTTTAATTGTCGATAACAATAGTATTGTATTATATACCCACACTCCATTAATTCCTCTTCTGTCTTAAATCTATATTGGTTCTTTTCCATAAATAATAAATCTTGGTAAGTAATCTATTCCTCTTCCTTCTTTTTACTCATTCTGTAAACGTTTCATGAGTGAATATCCATATTGGCATTTTGAGGCAGAGTTTTATTTTATATCTATTTCATATTCTAAGGATTTGAAATAAAGGTTGTAAAACAACTTTTTAACTTTTAAACATGCTTTTTTTCCTTTACAAAATGAAATAATTTATCATTTATATTTCAGTGGTATAACTAAACAGAGAGAATATCTGGATATTGTAGGCACTGAATATTGTATTGTAGAATGTTTTACTTGAACAGGGAAATTGAGATTCAAATCCCCATTTGGCCATGGAGTTCTTTGGGTGACCTTGAACTAGGCTGTATCCATGCTGTTAATACAGTGTATTAATAGCATGTTAATACCATGTTAATACCATAATACCATACGTTAATATCACTTTAACAACTATGTATTGTATGAAATCCTGAGATTATTGTAGAGGTCTGCAGATTGCACCTTATGAGGATTTTACACTTTATTCACTTCTGGCTCAACCTGTCACAAAAAATAAAGGGCACAGTGAGCTGATTTTTCTCAACATCATGCACTTAGGGACCAATGATGACACTGACAAAAGTTCATCGATATGCCATAATAACCTCTGGGTGATAATTGTTACTTTACAATACTCCTTCGTAAGGTGCAATTGGCAGACTTCTACAATCAGGTATTTGAAGGGTCAAAAAACACTGGGAAAAATGTGTAAATCTGGATGGTGAGTCTGTAGATAAAAAAGTTTTTTTAATAGATTTACCTCTATCTGGTTTAATCTTAATTTGGGCAGCATCCTGATCTTATCACACATATTTTGCCGGTGAATTTGCCGGGGTCCATCCCTGCTTCCAGAGCTGCTCCTCGTGGCCATTTTCTTAAGCCGGAAAACTCCCAGATCTGAAAAGAGCCACAAGGAGTGCTCCTGGAAGCAGGGATGTACCCCAGCTGTATTTGGGTGGCAAATTTGGCAGCAAAAAAACATCTGGTAAGATCAGAATGCTACCCAAATTAAGATTAAGATGGATAGACGTAAACCGATTTAAAAAGCCAAGCGATAAGCTCCTTAATCTTGGAAAATATTGGGTTAAACTGACCTGGGGACATAAAGTTCTTGGTAATGCCAGGACTGGCCAATGAGTATTTGGAATGAAGAAAATCAAATGGCATGTGGATCTCCAAAATAAAATTGATTCGTACAGGAACAAAACCTGGGATTTTCAGAGACTTTTTTCAGAGACTTTTTTCTCATTTGGAAGGGCTTACAGATACAGTAGTTAGAACCAGCTTCATGTGGTGCTTGAGTTCTGGACTATGAATATGGGATTTGTAGTTTCATGAAGTATTTAATTTTTTTTTACCAAAGAGCATGATTCAGTCAGATGCACCCATAGCAGTTAAGGCAGTATTCAATGCTAAAAGTTGTGTAGTGTGAAAGAGACCTGACCATGTATGTATTTTGAAGCTGGTGGATCACAGAATTCTAACGTTCTTTCCCCCCCCCCCCACAAAGATTGTTCCTTTAAATGTGATGTCTTTCCATCTTTTATACATCATTCTTTCCCTTTATTGCAAGGAAAATATATAGAGTATTGGCCTCAGATCATAAGCTGAGCTGCAGTAGAGACACATACAAAATGGGCACCTGTGCTCAGAAGAACAAACTGCATTGAAAAATATAAACTGGATGACATGCTTTTTAACATTTTCAGGGAAGGAGATGGGGAATGATAATAATGATGCCAGAAAATGGTAGAGACAAAAAGAGACCGGAGTGCATTACCCCCCTTTCTTTCAGGATAATGAGATTCACACAGAACTCTGTAGAGGAAGCTGGCACTTGTCATGGGAGCATTGAAGGAAATTGCTGTAAAAGCAGGTCACTTAAAAAAAAGGGGGGGCTCCCAATTTCTCTTTTCTGAATTCTCATTTCTTGACTAACCTGATTGGAGAGGAGGCGAATGGTACTGAGCCACCTGCTTCCCCACAATTCTGACAAGCCACAAACCACACAGTGTCACTTTAATGATACCTCAGCTGGAAGTGTGATGGTGGAGTCCTTCTCCATTTCACCCGCTAATATATATATATATTCCTAAAATCAGCTTTAAATTGCATGTCAGTTTCTCTCTCTCTCTCTCTTTTTCCTCTCCTCCTTTTTTTTTTTCTTCTCCTTCCTTTAATTAAAAATTGGATAGGTTGCTTTTAATCTTCCTGAATAGCATGTCTTTAGCTGAGACTGACAGAATCTGACTGAGGCTCCATTCCTGCAGTTTTAACTTGATGAGGGCTATGAAAATAAAAGGTATTTCTCCAGTTCTGGTGAGAAGGAGTGAAAAGTCTACCTTTTCCCACTTCCTGCCTCAGTGTGATTAACCACTAAATTTTAGTCGGTTTTAACATTCTGTGCCGATTCTCAAGACTGTTGTGAGCTAGTGATTATTGTTTTATTTTTATTTACTTAATTATGCACTTTGCTTGCATTGCAAGACTCTGGGCATCTCACAATGTGAATAAAAATAAAATGCACCTAAATGCCAGTCGGACATAACACTGAAGAGCAATACAGATATTTTACATCACCTGCTTAGTTTCCCATGTGCAACTAAGTACAGTGGGCCTTGTTATCTGCTGGGGTTTGGTTCCAGGACCCCCCATGGATACCAAAATCTATGGATACTCAAGTCCCGTCAAATACAATGGCATAGTGAAATAATGTCCCTTACAGAAAATAGCAAAGTCAAAATTCACTTTTTTGGAATTTATATCTTTTTTTGAATATTTTGAAACTGTGGATGCTTGAATCTGTGGATGAATAATCCATGGGTATGGAGGGACAGCTGTAATATCTCCTAGACAGTCCACCTTAACAGCCAGCAGACAGATTTGGAAAAGGAGATCTTTCCAGCTGGTGACTGAGGTGCAAGGAGGATGCTATTTCCAACCCATTTCCACCAGCAAGCAAGGCTGTAACAAAAGTTGCAATAGGAGTCTTACCTCTAATTGTAGGCAGCTTGCTCACTGGTGAGAGGGTCTGGAAATGCCATCCTCCTTAGTTATATGTGTAACATAGGGTGCATCTTCTTGTTTTTAACTGTCCTTGAGTCACCCCAAACCCATGGCAACCTTATGGATGAGACATCTCCAGAAGCCCCTGTCCTCTACTGCTTTGCTTAGATCCTGCAAATTGAGGGCCATGACCTCCTGGATTGAATCCCTCCATCTGATGTGTGGTCTTCCTCCCTTTTGTTGCCTTCTCTCTTTCCTTTATCGTCTTTCTGAGTGAGTTATGCCTTCTCATGATGTGGCCAAAGTACAACCATCACCATTTCATCATCTTTGCTTCCAGGGACAGTTCAGGCTTGATCTATTCAAGTGCCCATTTGTTTTTCTTTCTGGCTGTGCACAGTGTTCTCAGCACTCTTCGCCAGCACCACATCTCAAAATATTTTATTTCTTTCTGTCAGCTTTCTTCACTGTCTAGTTATTGCACCTGTACATGGTCGTAGGAAATATAATGGCTTGGATGATTCTTACTTTAATGTTGTGCTCTATGTAGTAATAATGCAGTTTGACACCACTTTAACTCCCATGGCTCCATCCTACGGAATCC
>CM034703.1:310334315-310351374 GCA_020142125.1 Phrynosoma platyrhinos
CCACGGATGTTCCTGCTCCATACTAAAGACCGCATCGAGGGTATGACCCGCGCAATGTATGGGCCCGTCAACCAATTGGGATAGGCCCATGATTGTTATGGTATCCATGAACTCCCGAGCTGCGCCTGATAGATCTTGTAATCTGGTTTCGAGTGGGATGTTGAAATATTCAAGTCCCCATTGTTCTCAATGGGCATGCACACCATTTTATCCCTCCCCACTTGCTAGTCCACAAAGGATCAAGTCCATGAATGGGGAGGGAAGACTGTAATAATCAAGGCATCATAAATGACAACCAGTGTCTATGAAAATCAAAACAAATCTGAAATGTTAAATCCTATCTTGATCAAACATCCACACTAATGTAGCAAACAAGCACTTCAAATTTCCAAGTAAAAAAGAAAGTGTTATCTACCATTTCTGCAGACATGTCAGTATTCTTAGGTGGTTACAGCAGAAATTTTAAACAAGTCAGATTTGAATTATCTGGCAAAGGTCCTTGAATCCCATAGCCACTTTGAATCCAATTTTGAGAGAAAGGTAGGATATAAATTGAATGAATGAATGAATGAATGAATGAATGAATACCCGTCCATCCCTGATCATCCCTCTGTTTATGTGTGTTTCTCTACTCTAGAGCTGGGCCTTTATATAAGATTGTCATCATGCATGTGCATGGTTTTACTAGACATCAAACTACATATTCTCAGGGCTTTGGTGATTCCCCAAAACCCATTTTTAAGCCTTAGTAAACATAAAAGTATGTGATCTATGTTCCATTTCCTACAAGACAGGATGTGAACAGGTTGGTAGGTTTAATGTGTGCATGCAAGTGTGTAGGCCTTGTCTCCTGTCTATAAACCATGTTCCACACCTGTTGTCCCTTGAATGCACTTGTTGATCCCTGGCTCAACCTTTTACATAAAAGTTTGCCTAGTAAAGACTTGCGGTTCCAGGTGTGGACTGTTGCCCAGTTCCTCTTTTACTGAGGGGCACCATTTACCTTATCTGCTATCCTCCTGTCAGTTGCCCAGTTGAGTTGTGTTGAGCAGAAGGATCGTACTACCTGCAGTATTGTATGGAATCTTTTACCAATGGGATTGCCAGAGAGCTATCCACTACAAGCAGTCCCAATTGCTTGTAGTGGATTTTTCTGTTACAAGAAAACCTACTATTTAAAGATTTTCCTGAGTGTCCAGCCACATTACCATAGACATGTCATCCAACTCTTAACCAAAACAAAAACTTTGGATTCTTTAGCTCTTTCAGTAGAGAGAATCAAAGTGTAAGCAAGTAATCAGAGATACAAACACTTAGATCAAACCAATTTAAAATGAAAAGCAAAATGAATTTAAAATAAACCTTATTCTCACTCTATGGTAAAATTATAGCACCAAAAAAAATAACATTTTCATCTTTAAAACGTCACTGGCTCACAACAGTGGGTTCACACAGCTGCAAAATTTGATCATGGTGTTTATGAACCAAAGTCTTCCTGAAGCAGAGTCTTTCTTCACGAGATGGTCAGCCTTTATGCCTCAGACAGACTTTGGGCCTCTACAGACGGTACTTTGGGCCATCCCTGGAAGCAGGGATGGGGAGAGGCAGCTGCACAGTGGCCACCTCAACCTCATCCCAAAGACGTCATCACGGCATGCGCAGTCAGGACATCCTTCTGGTGCAGCGTCTTGACGCACTGCACCAGAAGGGGCGCAGAAAAGCCATGTGGTGGCTCTTCAGGCATCCTTTTTTCCGGCTCTGAAAGCACTGGCATTTTGCCGCTCCTTTCAGGGCCAGGAAAAGGGTGGATTGGGGCTGAGGAATGGGGCAGCCTCAGCCCCAATCCTCCACTTCCCAGGGTGGCCCAGGGCTGCCCATCTGCATCCCCCCTTTCTTTGCTTCTAGAACTCCAAAACATGAAGAGAATACAGATAGATTTATCTTCTTATGGTAGGTTTTCTGTATGCAATCAACTGAAGACAGTGCAAATAGAAAATTAGACTAAGGAGGCCTTTAGATAGATCCAGTATTTCTCATCATATGTTGTTGCCCTTGTTATTGTTGCCCTGAAGCAGTCCAAATCAAAAGAGTTGATTATCTTCTTACTAGCTTACTTCACTGTCCAGCTTTTGCAACCATGCATAAAGATCAGAAATACCATGGCATGGAAATCCTTACAACTGGATAATTTATTATTGCTGTTACTCTTCTGTATTAATGCCAAGATCATAATGACATGATGACCCTGGACCAGGGATGCACCTTCACTCTCTCCCAGCATTGCTGTGGAGCTACAGGTCTTACAAGATTAAAATTTCAAGACCTTTGGATGAGCAGGGCCTATGTAGCCATCTATTGCTTCTCAGAGGAGATGGAACAAGTGCATTTTCCCTGCAAAAGTATATTGTGATGTCTGTCTGCTGAAATGTAAAGAACTGGAGGTCTTGGTCTAGTGTAGGCAATCAAAGGCATCTTTAGTTTAAGAACAATGTTTCTGGTAATGATGAAAATTGGCATAACTAGTTTGTTGGGAAAGTTAATTATAAAAAATCTGCTTACTTGGAGTGAATGAAGGAGCTTGAATGTCAGTTATAATGTACAGAGAAGGTAAGCTTTGGAAAATCGGTTACAGAGGAAATTAGTTGTAAAGGAAATTAAAGAGGGGGAAGAAAGCTGAGGGGATTGCTAGAGGTGAGGAAGCTGTCCTGGTAAGTAGCATAGACAGAAGGCATGAAGCCTTAAGTGTAAGAAGTGGAAAAGCTTCATTTCTAATAAGTTCTATTTATCTTCTTGATTTTCAACATGGCCATGCAATCCCTCACCTCCCTCCCCAACAGCTTTTTCTTAATAGTTACTTTTTCTTATCAGAGGATAATTCGAGCACCATTATTAAGACAATGGCTTTGACTTTTCACTGAGTTTATGTCTTTAAGGGTAGTTTTCAGCAAATGAGTCAGCCATATGTTAAATCAAATTTAACATCCATTACGAAACACTGAATCATATTTTATATCTGTGTAATGATAACTAATGGCCATTTCTCTTATGTTCCTCCTATTTATCCTGCTTCTTGCTAATATCTCAAAAGTTTATTAGATGGTGTGGGGGGGGGAGTTTAAAAATACAACTATTTTAATATTAATAGCTTCATTTTATGTTGTTTCTCTTTCTCTAATTCCCATTTGTATCTTTAGAAAAATGCTGGCTTTGAATGTAATAATCCTTTTCATTGTCAAATTTAGAGAATAGATCGGCCTTTGCAGACTGCTAGAAATAGTGCAAATTGAGCCCACTTTAATTGCCCCAACTCAGTGCTAGGGAATCATGGGAACTGTAGTTTTTTTCTGAGACATTGAGCCTTCTCTGTCAGAGAGCTCTGGTGCCACAATAAACTACAGTTCCCATGATTCCATAGCACTAAGGGCCTCAGCAGACGGAGGCCCCGGAGCCGCCGCCGAACAGAGCGCCGCGGGGCTGCAGCCTCCGCATCCAGGCGCACCGCCGGCGACTCTAAAAGGAGCACCAAATTGGCGCTCCTTTTAGATGTCAGAGAAAGTGCGCCGCAAAAGCGGCGGGCGCACTTTCTCTGACTCAAACGGCGCAGCGCATGTGGGCGCTGTGCCGTGAGGTCATCCCCAATGCGCCGGTCGTGTGGACGGCCGGCGCATCTGGGGGCGACCTCGGAGAGAGGAAGGGGCGCCGTTCGTGCGGCTGCCCCTCCTCTTCTCTGCCCAGAAGACGACTTTATTAGTCGTCTGCTTGTCTTGTAAGTCAGGACAGTTAAAGCGGACTCAATTTGCACTATTTCTGGCAGTCTGCAAAGGCCCGATAACTAGTAAATCAATAATAATGTCTGCCTTAATGAGATTTTCTAATTATACCAATACATTATAACAAGCCATACATTGATTTTGTGATGTCCTATGCTAGGAGCACAACTGGGCAAGTGGAAGCAAAGAAGGAACACTAATGGTACTAATTCAAATAAAACTTTCTTGAGCTAGTACAGAAAATTATAAACACAACTGAATAAATATATCTAGTTTGCACTGAAATTAAAAAAAACACCCCACTCGGAGTAACATTTTAGCACTGTACTGTGGAATTTAATGGTGTCAGTGCTTTTACGATAAATCCTTGTTCTACAAAGAGTTCCCCAGATGTTTCTCTAATGGTATTCTCCTTAGCTTAGAAACTCCATCTCCACTGGGGGAGCTGAAATCCAGGCCATAACAATTTGTTTGTATGAATTCAAGTGTGGATTAGCTTTTTCTTGAAGAAGGGTGAGATTAGCAGTATAAATTATAAATTGTGCTATAAATATAATCTGCAAGTCAAACTGTACAGATGCACTTAATCTGTACATGATTATTGTGATAGAGGGTATGTGTGTGTTCAGCAGCTAGCAGTTCTGTTTAAGGCGTAAAGACACCAAAGGCTAAAGAAACAAGGCTTTATTGTAAGGACTCCATCAAAGACTGCAAAATTCTCTTAGTGCACCCCTTGCTTCTTGTCCCCCTTGCCTACTCCAGTTCCCCAATTCCTACTCATCCCTGCATATTTGCTTCATCCTGGTCAAAGCTGCTCCTCTCCTGCCAACTCTTCCTCCACCACTCTTTCTCAGCTGCCTACCCAGAGTCCCCCCCCACACACACTGGGAAAGGCAAATGTTTTTTTACATTAATGATTTTCCCTCAAAAAAAGCTTGCAATATCATCCTTCTCCTCCTCCTCCTCCTCATCATCATCATCACCATATCATGACAGTTGACCATAATTTTCTGCCATGAAGGAAGAGAACATCTGCAAGTATACTTGAAGGCATACAACAACAAGTTCTTTATATTCCTAAACAACCACTACTACTGCAAAGAGACATGTTGTTGTGTTGTTGTGTGCCTTCAAGTCATTTTCAATTTACGATAACCCTAAAGTGAACCTGTCAGTTTTTCTTGGAAAGATTTGTTCAGAGGAGGTATACCCTTGCCTTCCCCTGAGACTGAGTGCATGGGACTTGTCCAAGATCATCCAGTGGGTTTCATGGCTGAGCTGGGAAACAAACCCTGATTTCCAGTTTTAGTCCAGCACTCAAACCACTGTGCCAAGCTGGCTCTCAAAGATGCAC
Source organism: Phrynosoma platyrhinos (assembly GCA_020142125.1). Taxonomy (NCBI): domain Eukaryota; kingdom Metazoa; phylum Chordata; class Lepidosauria; order Squamata; family Phrynosomatidae; genus Phrynosoma; species Phrynosoma platyrhinos. Next base: position 310,339,440 of record CM034703.1, read on the forward strand.
TAATCCTGATTTATGTATGATAAGTCTATAGATACAGGGGTGTAGCTGCTGATCTATTACCAGGGTTGTAGCATATTTGTCTCCCACATAAGAATTCTACCCTCAATTTAATTTTTCCTTCCATCCCCAAATTTCTAGTATTGCAGAAGATGACACACTGAAAATTGTTCACACCTAGAACTCATCTATTTGCTGTGTTTACATTTTCTTGGTTACTTTTCCTGCCACTTTTCTTTGATTGTCTTTGGTTTAGAAACTCTGTTTCTAAAAACTCAAGTTTTTAGTTATTGCAATTCTAGAAACTAGAAGTTGGAAGGAAAATTTCATGGAGAGAAGTAGCTATACCTCTGAGCATGACACACACAACATGAACGGCCTTGGTAATCAACTGAATCTTTTTTTTTTTACTGATAGCCAGAAATGCCTGTCAGTAAAAAATTGGTGCTTAGATGGTAGAATCAAGGATTCCCTCACCAGGTCATAAAAATATCACTGCAGTGATAGGGTGGTTAGAACAGCAGACTCGGACATGGGACATCCAAGGTCGAGTCCCCACTAAGCCATGAAACTCAGTGGGCAATATTGAGCTAGTCATTTTCTTTCTCTCAGCCTGATCTGCCTCTCTGGAATGTTGGGAGGATCAAGTGGGTAAGAAGAGATCCATATGTGCTTTCTTGACCTCATTAGAGGAAATGTGAGGGGAGGGGGGTGAAACTGATGTATATGCCACACCTTTTCTTCTTTGGAGGTCTTTAAAAAAAAGTTGGTGGCCATCTTTTGGGACTATTTTATTTGCATATCCCTGCATGGTAGAGAGTTGGACCAGATGGCCTTTAACGTCCCTTCCAACTCTCTGATTCTATTATTCTAATAAATAAAAATACTTGAATCACTGCCTAATCATCTGATGGGTCTGCTGTCATATATTGAATGGTGTGTGTGCTTCAGCTTTCTTTTCTTTTTCTTTTTTTTAAAAAAGAAGAGTTACAGACTCATTCAAACTCAAGTTGGGTTCCATCTAGCACCAAAGTCACTCAGGTGCTTTTGAAATGTCTTATATGCACTTACAGAAAGATACCACCAGAAGAACATCCTTATTCTTGCCTTTGAATTTATAATAATTAAAAGGCTGGGGTTTTGTTCACAGCCTTTGATAGTCATGCTCATACATAAATTCCATCTCCATTCTTGCAGCAGATGAGATTATATTATTTTAACAATAAACAGTGATATGTTTTCTGAAAGGGATGTAATGAAACACTTGCCCTATTCCTGACCTACCATAGTTAGACTGCTCAGAGATCTATAATGGCTGAATAATAGCTTTCCTCTTTCAGCAAGCTCCCCTCACCACTTAAAAAGCCTTTTTTAAGAAAGCCCTTGAGCTAACACAATACATAAGTATTAGCAATGTTCACCTAACCCCCTTGACTATTTGCTGAAGCTTCTCTCACTTCCCAAATGCAGACATTTTAAATGACTTTGGTCTCTGGGGTGCTTGTGCCTATTCAGAAGCAAACCTACCCTTCTGGACTAGAAAACCAATGACTTGAAATCTTATCCGTTTAACTCCACACATATTAAAATATAGCAATTAATTATCTCTAGTTCTAATCCAGTAAGTCTGTGCAATTAACATCTGGGATTTGGTATATCCTTTTTGCTGACTTTTTTAATTTAAGGACAGGGACACGGTGGATCCCTTTAGCAGAGTTAAACTAACTTATTCAAGCATTTCCTTCAGATTTTACATACAGCATTCCCTCTTGTACTTCCATGAATCATTCTCTCTGTTATTCAGCTGGTAGCAGTTCTATGATATCCATGAGTTTAGGTTTCTCATATCATGAACCTCCAGGGCCTGTGATTTCAGGGTCAAAACCTGATACACTGTTGTGGGCCGTTCTGATGATACAAAGAACAAGCCTTTGTGATATATATGGATAGATCCTGCTGTGCCACTCAGCAAGATAGATAGATAGATAGATAGATAGATAGATAGATAGATAGATAGATAGATAGATTCACAATTCACAATATTCACAATTCATACAGTAGTGTCAACACATAAGGGATCACCTAAAAGTCTAGCTGTCTGGCAGGTAAGGTAGATGTGGGAGCATATGCACAAAGCAGATGAGCTTTACCAAGCTCTGCTTATGACACAGAAAACAAAACTTTACCAAGATCTGCTTTTAATAACACATGTAAGGTGTAGTCCAACAAAATAAACTTTTCTGAGCTCTGCTTTGAAGACAAAATAAGCTTTCTTAAGCTTTGCTTATATAATGTGCCCATTGTGTCTTCAGGGGTTTGATTCCGGGGCCACCCATGGATAGGAAAAAATGTAGGACCTCAAGCCCCACATTAGTCAATGAACAGTTATGCACACATTTACATCAGTGACTTCATGGGCATGTGCTGTCATTCACTAATATGGGACAGAGCAATCTTCAGATGGCTAGCCCACTGATACAACAGATGCACTGCAATACAGAAAATTGTCTGTATTTGAAGTCCCAGGCTTTGAAGCAGCTTGCAGCAATATCTGTGGCCAGAAAACTTGAAACAATACTTTGCAAGAGTATTCTCTCCCAATGTTTCCTCCTTTAATATGGAGAACACAGAAATCCTTGCCATGCCCAAAACTTCAGTCCAGGTCTTAGAGTCTTAGAAGTGGATTCACATTGCAATCAGAAACATTTACCTAGTGTGCCAAAGCTGCTTCCTGTTCTACTGATGGCTTGCCTGCACACTGTTTGGATTTTTATTCAACAATCATTTTAGACTGCAGTTCCTGAAGAGGATATTCAGGCCTAGCAAGTAAAATCAATGTTGTACCAGGAACTGCAGAGGGGCTTGCACTGGGTACCACAGGTTCTGTGCACTGCTGGCTTATGTAGTGAACTACAGGTTGAAGTGTCTCCTCACACCATAAAGGGTTGCAAGCTACTTTAGTCTTTGTTTCCACCTGCCATTAGCTGGAAGGTCTTGAATCATTTCCTGTTCGCTGTGGGACTTGGCTCTTATAAGACCTTCCTTAGCCCTAACATGGGGGTTTAGCCTCTTAATCTTTGTTAACAGTTGCTGAAGCCCAGCTCTAAACTGTCTAATCTCATCCACAACCATCTGTTCTATACTGATTTATTCATTTAAACAATTTTGTCCCACCCTTTATTATGAGATCTCAGGGGATCATACAAATTAAGCAAAATTTTAAAAAAGAAAAAAACACTTTCAGATTAAAACACAAATAAACTTTAAAAAAATTTAAAATGTAAAAAGTAACATAATTTTAAACCATGTGCATCTACATTTAAAAGTAGTCTCCAAAGCCTTTCAGAAAAAGTCTTGGCACCATAAAGAAGCCAAAATTGACACCAATCAGATGTCCAAAAGTTGGGCCTTCCACATTAGGGTGCCATAACAGAGAAGACCCTCTCCCGTGTCCTCCCACACTGTATTGTCCCCTCTGGTGTCCCTCTGTAGACCTCAGTTCTATGTTTAGGAAGAGATATTTCTTCATATGCATGGCAGTTAGATTTTCCTATTTCCAGCCCCAGATCCTTCAGGGAATGGTCTTTACAGTGAGCTGCCTCATGTCCGTTCAGGATTTAGAGGTTGGTTCAGGATGACCATGTTGAAAAGGTAGGATTTGAACTTGATAGCTGAATGGTGTGTGTTAGTGTGGGCACTGCATGGCAGAAGGTGGGTGGCAGGAACACACAGCCTGTGGAGTGATCCTTGGTACTACAATTGGAGATTAACAAGCCACAAAATAATGAGTTATTTTTCTCATCTAACATGAAAATAACACAACTTAAACAGAGGCAATTCAGAACTGAGCTGAAAGAAGCTGTATATTTTTATATGTTAAAATACTTATTAGTCCCTTTCCCAATGCTCAAGAGAGCTTACATTTAAAAAAAGAATATTTAAAAACCTAGCACAATTTCTTTTTTAAGGAGACAGGCCGGCAATACTAAAAGGCAAGTGGCAGAAGTGTACAGGGCCTCTGCAGATGGGCGGCTCTGGGCCGCCCCAGGAAGCTGTGGATCGGAGCTGCAGCAACCCCATGCTGTGCCCCCGATCCTTCCTTTTGCTACCCTGAAAGAGTGACAAAATGCCTCTTCTTTTAGGGGTGTCAAAAGGCCACCCTAAGAGCCTGCACCGTGGCTCTTCAGTGCCCTTTTGGTGCAACGTGTTTAAACGCTGTGCCGGGAGGCTGTCCTGACGCCACACACTGTGCGTAATGGCACGCGGCATCAGGACAGTGTCAGCATGGGGTTGGGGCAGCTGATGTGCGGCTGCCCCACCTCAACTCTACCCCCAGGCAGGCCCTTTGGGCCAACATGCAGAGGCCCTACAGTCACTCCTCTATTTTCACAGGGGAGCCCTGTGAAAAAAACACACACAAATATTCAAGCCCCATTTACTTGAATGGGCGTGCTCTCGCGTGCAGCCCTACACATGCACCACAGGCATGTGCACCATTATATCCCTCCCTGCTTGCCAATCTGTGAAAAGTGAGTTTTTTTGTGGGTTTTTTTTCCAGGCTGTGTGGCCATGTTCTAGAAGAGTTTCTTTCTGACGTTTCGCCAGCATCTGTGGCTAGCATCTTCAGAGAAAACTGAAATGGAAAAGCATGGGTGTATATATACTGTGAGCCTGGGTAGGGAGGAGTGGTTCCCAGGTGAACTGTGTGTTGTTCTGTGCTGAATAGGTATTGTTCTGTGTTAATGGCATAGCTTCAGGATAGAACAACACCTATTCAACACAGAACAATACACAGTTTACAGGGGAATAGCAGACAATATCCTTGATTGCATATCCTCATTGTTGGGACTAGAAGTGTTTGGGATTGTGGAGATTTTTCAGATTTTTGAATATTTGCATATACATAATAAAACCCCTTGGAGATGGGAAACATGCCTGATCATTAAATTTATTTATGTTTTATATACACACCTTACAGGATGTGGTGACTTAGTGGTTAAGATGCCAAGTCTGATGAGCCGAAGACTGAAAGGTTGGCAGTTCGAGACCCAGGTGCCACATGATGGGGTGAGCTCCTGTCACTGGTCCCAGCTTCTGCCAATCTTCTTCTTCTTCTTCTTCTTCTTCTTCTTCTTATTATTATTATTATTATTATTATTTATATCCCACCCCTCTGCAGAGCAATCGGGGCAGCTTACAACATTACAATTTCCATACAGATAAATTAAACAGAACATCCCGAATCCTACCCATCCTTTAAGAAGTAAGGGTTCTTCTTATTCTAGGCCGGATGGTGCTGGGCCTAGTGTCTCTCCCCCAGATGACATCGGATGGTAATGGAGGGAGGGCTCTTCTTCTTATTTTAGGGCCGATGGTGCTCGGCCTAGTGTCTTTCTCCCAGATGACATCGGATGGTAATGGAGGGAGGGGTCTTCTTCTTATTTTAGGGCCGATGGTGCTTGGCCTATTGCAGGGGTAGGCAACCTAAGGCCCGGGAGCCAGATGCAGCCCCCCGAGGCCTATGGACCAGCCCCAGGCTGGTCCTGCCACTGCTGTCGCCACCCCCCACTGCCCCCCACCACCGTCGTTGCCGCCCCCCATGATGATATTGATTGTTGTTGTTGTTACTTGTTCTTGGGGTTTTCTTGGCAAAATCTCCACAGGAGTTTTGTCATGGCTTTTCTGGGGCATATTTTTTAATTTTTTTTAATATTTTAATTTTTTAATATTTATTTATTTATTTATTTTTGGTGCTTCGCCCCCCCCCCCCCCCAATTGTCTGAGGACAGCAACCCAGCCCCCGGCTCAAAAAGGTTGCCTACCCCTGGCCTAGTGTCTCTCCCCCAGATGACATTGGATAGTAATGGAGGGAGGGCTAGCAGTTTGATAGCATACAAATGCAAGTAGATAAATAGGAACCACTTTGGTGGGAAGGTAAAAGCATTCAGTGCAGTTAAGCTGGCACATGACCACCAGATTTGTCTTCGGACAATGCTGGCTCTTCAGTTTAGTAACAGAGATGAGCACCGCTCCCTACAGTAGGTTATGAATAGACATTCATGTAAAGGACTGCCTTTACCTTTACCTTTTTACACACCTTATACACATGGTCTGAATTTTATTGTGTAATTTTAAACACAATATTGTGTAATTGTATACACAATATTTTAAATAAATATGCGCATGAAGGCAAGCTTGTGTACAATGAACCATCAGAAAGCAAAGGTGTCACTATCTCGGCCACCCATGTGTATATTTTTGCATTTTGAAGTATTTTGGATTTTGGAATTCTGGATAAGGCAGACTCAACTGTGCTTTTTAGGGACTGGGGTCTCTGGGGGCTTCAGGAGGCATAAAACCCAAGCTTTGGTTCATATGCAACCCACAGGCCCCTTTTCCACACACTGTTCTTTATGTGTTACCATTGGTTGTGGGAAAGTACCACATCATATTAGTCACAAGTAACATATTATTTCAGCTGTTTTGGCTGGCACTGGAGTGTCATCTCTTACCATATGTATGAGGTGACCAGAGGGTTTGTCCTTTTGTCTGATGACTCTTTATAAATAAAGTGAGGGATTCTAGTTTCATGCAGATACATTTTTCATATTGTGTACAAGTGCTCATAGACTGGAATCCTATTGGTATTACACACATGTATTAGCTCAGTACATGTATGGTTGGACTTTCCTGACCTTAGCACAATATACATATTCAGTTCATGGTTGTATAGCTACAGTTCTGCAAACATAACCATTTTGCATGCAGTTGTCCATTCTTGAATGATGTGTAACACTTCATCAGTTCACCAGTTGTTACCTCCAATGTATACTTTATTCACTAGGATTGCAGAAACAGCCATAGTGCATCCCCTGTTGCACATGAGGTAATAAGCAGGTACATTGGCACACATGCCTGCATGGTTGTATAATGTCAGTATTCAGCAGAAAGGTGGTGTGGCACAATCAACCACATAATAATGTGAGTGTAGATGTACACTATGCAAAAATGATGTGCAAAAAAGCTCTCACTGTCTGTCTCATTTTTACACTGGATATGAAAAATCTCATGGAGGTTAACAAATTTTAGACAAGCTGCCTCAGCATGTTTAGACCACCCATTTTGCCTAGGATAAGTTGCAACAGTTATTTACCTCTCCAAATGCTATTCATGTCTATTCCACAGTCAGAGCCATTTCATTCTGTAGGGATTACTCCCAGGTAAGGGAGTATAGGATTATAGGACTATAACATTTTCCTGAAAGAATATGCATGCTAACCCAGACACGAGACCAATTTAATTCATTGGGGCTTCTAGTCCCAAGCATGTTGAAATTTACAAACCTCTGAAAATATTGGGAGGAAAAAACTCAACCCAAATTGGCCAGAAATTCTGACTGAGATTGTGACAGATATGCCCAGATCCAGTGGGCTTGCAATGGGGCACAGGGTGGGGTGTGGAATTGGTTCCTTCCTGAATGCAATTACCTATCCTACATAAAGAGGATGTTTATCAATGCTAACACATTAGTTTCCTAGCAAATATTTCCAAGCTCAGACCAGACCTAATGCTACACTATCACCCCACCTCTATGCCTTTCAGAGTTGTGTGAAAATGTATGAATCTGCTCCATGTGACCTTCGGCAAATGAAAAATCTGGTCAACCTGCACAGAATGTACAGGCTGGCTGTTTTAGGTTTTCTGTTTAGATATTATTGATGCCTTACTGCAGGGGTAGGCAACCTTTCCCCTTTAAGGGCCAAGCTCCCAGAAGCCTCAGCCATGTTGGCCAATAGTCCCATGTTGGCCAATAGCTCCTAGGATTCTGGGAGCTGAAGTCCTTCAGCCCTTAAAGGGGAAAGGTTGCCTACCCCTGCCTTACTGGTTCTAGAAGAGCAGCCCAAAAGTATATACTTTTATTTGTCTTTTACTTGTTTAAAATTTAATCAGGAGCCTAGCCCCCTCTGGATTTATAACTCTCAGCCCCATTAATGTGAATCACTGAATATCTGTAAAGTGTTATCTTTTGCCTGCTGTCTCATACATCCCCGGCTGTGATATGCACATTGAATTACACATTTGATGCAAAACGTGACAGCTGTGCCTTTTTTAAAAAAACAAAACAAACAAACATATTCTAATAAGGCCTCCCTGCTTCAGCCTAGGTATATCCTAAGCAATTAAAGGGAGAAAGGAGAGAAGCAATGCACCACATAAAAATCCTTCCAGATTCTTTTAATACATTCCTCAACTCTTTTGTCTTGCGTCCATCTTGAATGTCAAAGCTTGCTGACAACAGATATGGAATATAAGATATAATAAGAAAGCAACATAGCTTCAAGAGAACTGCTGAGAAAATAAAAATTACCATACTCTCCTTTAGCATTTTCCTGTTTGACATAAGAGAGGGCTTGTTCCTCTCTGCAAGAAACAGCAAAAAAGTTTAATTTAGAAATGAAAAATATAAATATTGTATCATGTTCATGGGTGGAAAAATCTTCAGGATTTAAACTAATGTGGAAGGCAATAGGGAAATAAGACAACTGTATTACAGGGGATAGACTCAAGAGCTTATCACATTACGTTTTAACTTGAAATCAACCTTCCGGGATGCAGCTGGGACGTGACATGGAGGCAAGAATTATCACATTGTAATTCACCGCTGAATCACCAGATGACTGCAGCCTGGGTCCCAGCCATGCTCAGCCGGCTGCCAAACCTTGGGAGCTTTTCATTTTTGAAAAAGGGCTGGCTGAGTGCAGCTGGGACTGCAGTCACCTGGCGATTCGGCGGCAAATTACAATGCGATAATTCCCACCTCCATGCTGCATCCTGGAAGGCTGGTTTTGAGTTAAAAGTTAATATGATAAGCTCCTCAATTAAGGAAGCCATAGCCCTGAGTTTGCAAAACCTGAGCTAGGCAGTAAATGATGGAAGCTCTTGGAGGCTTCTCATTCATAGATTTGCCATGCCAACTCCAAAAGAGATGAAGACAACCAAGGATGTATCAATATCTCTTGGACAGAGAAGATCAGTCCTCAGCTTAAACATGCTGAAATCAAGTATCACCTCCTAAAGGATGCACATGAACAAGGGCTTACCAATCTGGAATATTACCCAACAGAAGACATGCCTACAGACACTCTTACTAAACCATTGGCCATAGACAGTTACCAAGCTCTACAATGGAAGATGAACCTTGTGGACTTGTGCATGTGATTTTGAGAAGGGGTGTTGGAAGTGCAAAAATGCTCTGCACTGAAAGAGTTAATGCCTCAGAGTGGGTATTAGTAATAGTTTTAGATAGTTTGAGTGGGCTGAAATGAACTTTTTCTCTATATACTTATCCTGACCTCTCTGTTATGTAAACTGGTATGCTTAGGGCTGTTTCCACTCCTCACCCCACAACTCTCCCAGACCTTCACTAGAGATGTAGCTGGATGAGAATAGCTCCCTCAGTAACTTTCCTATCTTAGGGCCTCGGCAGACGGCTAATAGAGCCATCCTCGAGGCAAGGAAGGGGAGGGGCAGCCGCACGCTCGGCGCCCCTTCCTCCTCCCGAGGTTGCCCTTGGAGCCGCCGGCCCTCCGCATGGCTGGCGCTCTAGGGGCAACCTCCAGCCGCAGCGTCCAGACACGCTGTGGCGGAAAAGTCAGCAAAAGTGTGCCGCAAGCTTTTGCAGTGCACTTTCACTGACTTGTGAAAGGAGCGCTATTTTAGCGCTCCTTTCAGGGGCGGCGAAGGTGCACCACAGGATCGAGGCATGGGGATGCCTCAGTCCTGCAGTGCACCTTCCCAGGGCGGAACTCCGTCCGCCAGTCTGCTTAGGCCCTTAGAACGGAGTTCCTATAATAAATCCTAGTTTGTTCTCTAAACCAATGGTGTCTTTGATCTTTAGTCAATGCACTGGGATGATTCTAATAACAATAATAATTCAGCATTCTGTGGAAAAGAGATTTAACATGCTGAGGGCATGAATTCAGCATATGGGCTCAGCAATGTTTTCTGCTTCATGGTACTCTCTACAGATGGATGGAAGAAATTTGCTGCCTTGAGAAAATTCCCAATTGGAGAATATTCTCAAGACTGCATTGCAGCAGTTGGTTGGGAACAAAGCAAAGTGCCCCAGGACAGATGCAATTCTTACCCATTTTGACATTTTCCCACCCAGCATGGAAAACATAGCTCAAATTTATGCCTATCTCAGGAGTAAATCCTACTGTGAAGCTGGGAATTATGCAGCCCTCCAATGTTGTTGAACTTTAGTTCCCATGAACTCCATCCACCATAGCAAATGGTGATGAAATCTGGGAATTGAACTCCAATAACAACTGGAGGACTATGTGATTCCTACTGCTGGGCACAGCTCAGGACTCATCAATACATTGCTTGCCTGGCTGCAAAGCATAGCTCAGATCCATGTTATCATTTTCCTCCCTGCAAAGTCAAGTTCACTGGAAGTAGAAAAGTTCCAATTACTTATATTTTTAATGGTGGATACTTACATTGAGTGTATATCCCTTCTTCTGTCAGCTTGCCAGTTAGGTGCAATACAGATGTCCCTCCATTTTTGTGGAATTCGAGTCTGCAGACTCACTTTTCACATTGTGAAGTCATAGGCTTTCATGGCTGGCATCCATAGTTTTGGCACTCATTCTAGATTTTCATGGCCGGCATCCATAGTTTTGACACTCACTCTAGATTTTAGGAGAGCTGATTTCAATAAACTTAGGGAAACATTGGGAGTGATCCTGTGGTCAGGAATACTAAAAGAGAAAGGAGTTCACGATGGATGGGAGTTTCTCAAAAGGGAAATTCTGAAAGCACAATCTCAAACTGTTCCAATGAGAAGGAAAAATGGGAGGTGTGTAAAGAAATTGGGTTGGATGACAAAAGAACTTTCAACTGAACTATTTTAAATGAGAGATTTATAAGAAATGGAAAAGGGGCAAAATCACTAAAGAGGAATTCAAACAAATAGAAGGAGTCCTGTTGGCGCAGTAGTTAAGCACAATACAAATTAAAAGATATACAAAAGGCCTAAAAAGACCAGCATTAAATGCAAAGCAAAGCAGCTTCATTTATATACCGCTTCATATCACGCTATGGGATGTCTAAGCGGTTTACAACTGTGAGCTGATTGCCCCCCAACATTTGGGTACTCATTTTAGTGACCTCGGAAGGATGCAGGCCTGAGTTGAGCCTCAGCCCTGGCTGGTATTGAACTCTCAACCTTGTGGTTTATGAGTGAGTGGCTGCAGTACAGGCATTTAACCACTGCGCCACCAGGCATTGGGACAGAATAGGGGTGTGGAATAGGACTGCACACCACACACCCTGAAGCTGCCAGCTTCACACCACCCACCCAACCACATGGTGGGTGGCATCATGGCATTTCTTTGGCACATGTTTAAATGTGCTGTGACAAAGAAACTCAGAAAAATTGCTGCCACAGTGGCAAAGGCAGCTTTTTGCTATTTTAAAAAGAAGTGCCATTTTGCCAACCATTTTTGGCTGCCCAGACACTGTTTTCCTTCTTCCTAGCAGGGACTGGGCTGGATAACCTCTGGGAGGAGTTCTGTTGAGCTAGCTCCACCCCTAGTGACACACAGGTGTGACTCATCAAAGCCCCACCTGCTCTACAACAAACACACTCTCCACATCAACATTAGGAGGAACTTCCTGACAGTGAGATCTGTTCGATAGTGGAACACACTGCCTCAGAGAGTGGTGGAGTCTTCTTCTTTAAAGGTCTTTAAACAGAGGCTGGATGGCCATCTGTCAGGGATGCTTTGATTTTCAGTTCCTGCTTGGCAGGGGGTTGGACTGGATGGCCCTTGTGGTCTCTTCCTACTCTATGATTCTATGGAATCTCTTTTCCTGTAGCTTATATCCATTGTTCTGGGTCCTGTTCTCTGGAGCAGCAGAAAACAAGCTA
>CM034703.1:310410562-310423114 GCA_020142125.1 Phrynosoma platyrhinos
AGGAAAAATGGAGCACATCTGCTAACACAGTGTATGCAGTCAGTAGTCACCTGAGGGACATCTTCTCAATTCAGCTTCCGGCATCTCTCTAAAACCCAACTGAACAGCAGAAGCTTGCTAGGAGCTCCCTCTTGTAGTAAATAATGTGAGAATGGCTGCATATCTTGCTCCTTACCTTGGACTTTATAAGTGGCACCTATAAGGTATATAGTTATGGGGCACCAATTGAGTGAGGTCAGTCCCAATTACTTCTTTGTCACCCCACTTTTTCAGTTATCTTTAAAATGTCCCAGTTTCTCTCTCCTTCTCCAGGACATGTCTGTTTTCACTTTTGCTCAGGAGGAATTTTAAAATGTCATCCATTTTGAGAATGTCTAAGAAACATGAATTTATATTTATATTAGTGTTTTTAGCTTTTATTTAGAAATGCCCTATATTTTTCTAGAAAGTCCTATGTTTTATGGTGTCTTGTCCTCTTTTGTAGTTATAACATCTGGTCATCCTGTCCTCCTCCCACTTTCCCAGGAGAAAAGAAATGTTAAAAGGTAATGTGATAGCACTGTTTAAGTACTTGAAGAAGTGTCATATTGAGGATGGAGCAAGCTTGTTTTCTGCGGCTCCAGAGAATAGGACATGAAGCAATGGATTCAAACTACAGGAAAAGAGATTCCACCTCAATATTAGGAAGAACTTCCTGACAGTAAGAGCTGTTCAACAGTGTAATATGCTACCTGGGAGGGTGATGGAGTCTCTTTCTTTGGAGATTATTAAACAGAGGCTTGATGGCTATTTGTCAGGGTTACTTTGATTGTGAGTTCCTGCATGGCAGCAGGTTGGACTGGATGGCCTTTGGGGTTTCTTCCAATTCTATGATTTCCCTTCACCTTGACTTGGTGCAAATGGAGTTCAATGTGCAAAACTAGTGTGCACTCAACTCAGTAGGGCAGGGCGGGAGGGAGAGGAGAGGTGCAGAATCTTGCCCTCCCCAAGTAGGCTCAGGCCAAAGCAAACTGCTGCAGCTTCTCCTGACTTGTGTGTTCTTCCTTATTAAAATCTTTTGCCACTTTGGTCACATCTGATATTGGTTAGGCTGGTTTTCCTCTGTGAAATGCTGGAGAGAGAAAGGTAAAAGAAAGGGTTAGCCTTGAATCCATTTGAGGAAAGCAGAAACAACTATGGAAAATGTTATCTAATACATAGTTTTCTTCATGAAAGAGTTCCCTTCCCCCCTCCCATGCACTAGCACAGACCATTAACCTTTTGGTAATTAGCTCAGAGTGAGTTGTGTGGCTTTTTGCAGCCCACAACACAGGTGAGATTACTATGCATTCTTGTTCTTTCACTCTTTGTAAATCTCAATTAAGCTCTAGTTATTGCAGGCAATGGGGGGATGTTTAGACTGATTGTAATAATGCAATATGCTCATAATCCCCTTTCCTTAGGAGAAAACACGGGGGAAAATAGAAAGGCATAACTGGAGTAGAGGTTCTCAAGGTCAAAGAAAAATGCAGACATTGAAGTTGCCAGCATTGTGGTGGCTACTTTCCATAAGTCACCAGATTTCTCTGTGGATTTGATGGCTCAGAATGGTGGACTGACTTCAAGCATTCTGGGTCTCGCTTTTCCCCCTACTCATCCACCCACTTTTAAAAAAAATGGGAGAAGGATTCATTTGTAATCTACGCAGCTCCTTGGAAGCATGTTCTCTAGGACCTATTGCAGATCATTCATTTGAAATCTAAATTTTAGATCATCCTCTAATAATCTATTAATATCCACAGCATTCTCTCTGAGAAGAATTTGAAAAATGCTTGAAAATTTTTAGTTGATAAATATGACTCAGAAGTGCATTGCATTTATGTTTTCCCCATCTCAGTTTTGCCTTATTATCCACATTTTTAAGTGCCCTTAGCTAACAGGGATTTGTTTTTGTTTGTTTGCTTGTTTTTTGAAAAAGACCATTCCACAGTGCTGAACATATAATAAGCTTATTGCACGGTACTTAGAAGAACAGGAACGGAATGGAATGGCGCAAAAACACATTTTACTGCATGAGAGAATGCCACCAATGCTGCCGGGAGTCTCCAAGGCGCTCCACAGCCATTCCTGGCAGCCGATTTTAGAAGGACAATTTTGACTCCTAGGGTGCAACTTATGGGAACCCTAAATTGAAAGAAAATTGTCAGGAGAATTATTTGCAAAATCATTTCATTCAGACAGATATTACAACACAGAAATGTCAAAGCAAGATGCAAAATAACTCTATGTGATGGAGCAATCTGAGGTCATTTTTGGATTAAGAATGCCAAATTCCTATAAAACCAGCATACATTTTTAATAAGTTTTTATACAAGCCTGTAATCAAAAATTATAACAAAAATGCCCAGAAACCTTCAAAATGTCACCCCACTTTTGAAATGTGTCATTCTTGAAAATAAGAACAAAGTTATCAAAGATTTCCATCCCTAGCAGAGACTGGGTTGATGGGAACTAGAATCATAGAAGAGTTGGAAGGGTCCACATGTGCCATCTAATTTAAGCTTGCATTCCTGAAATGCAGGAATACACAACTAGAGCACTTCTGAAGGATGCATATCCAAACTCTGTCTAAAGACTTCCAAAGATGGAGTGTTGGGAGTTGCATATGCATCCAGCCTGCCATGGTTTGAAATGCTAGCTTAGAAGAGGATAGCCACATATATTTGATGTTAAATGGTGTTTATGTGTTCTTCAATACTGAGGGGAAGTGATGGGACATACAGTGGGATGTTTATTGCTAGAGATTGCTGATCACATTCCTTTGCAACGAATGAGCAGAAGGAGGGGAGTTGTGTTTGGCTTGAATATATCCACGGCCATTTTACTGGGAAAATGAGAGGGTAAATCAGGGGGGTGTCATGGGAACAGAAAAGAAAACATTTTTTTTTTGCATTGGTAGCAAACGAGAAGGGAGGCTGTCAAAGATTTGAAATTGTGTGTGCTTTAATTATTCTTTGCTAAGTCTTGCTTTTTATTTCTGACAACAAATATCTCTGGTGCCCATCTCTTGGTAATGAATAAAGCCTGAATGTCTAAACTAAGAGGGTTGCCATACTTGATGTGGAGAGTCCACCACATTCCTGATATGAGCCTGCAACCAAGCTATGTTTTCAAATAAGCCTGGGAAGGCTCAATTGGCAAGCATTTCTAACCTGGCATCTATAGGTATGAAGTAGTATATGCCAATTTTATACACTTTATTAGATGCTTTGTAAGTGACCACCCACATTCAGACAGAGCTACCTGATAATGACTTGGATGTGATTGTACATCAGATTTGTTATAAGGATGGTTGGCACAGAGCTAAAGAAGACAGCCCATGAAATCCCTTGAGCTATCCAGTCTCCTCTTTGATTGATTTTAATTGCTCTTCAAATGTAGGAGCTATAACATTTAATGTCTGTTTAGACAAGGTCAGCTGCAAGGGAGGAAAAGGGGAGGGAACATATCCAGCTTTCTCTTCCCTGACATTGCCTAACTGACATGCCTAATCATGAGTGTGAAGAATGATGTCTGAACCTTCATTGGAAGCTTTATCAAGGATTATCATACTGTGAAATGATTATGCATTTGATAGCTGACACTGTCCAGCCCATGTTGGGGTTAGGGTATTGACCCCAACCACCAAGTTGTTCCTGAAGCCAAACCTCTGGTGTATGCTCTCTATTGGGGGTCCCTCTGACCAGTTGCAAAAGTGGAGCTGGAAGTGCAGAAATTCAGAGCTTGGAAATGTTAGTTTTTGGACTACATGTCCCTCCATACTCATGCATGAGGGTGCTGGGAGTTGTAGTCCAAAAGTGAATTTTCCAAATTTTATTAGAATGTAGACACCAGGCAAGGGCAAGTTCCCACTATTTATAGTCCAGAGGCTTCATAAAGCCTGCCAATTGAGACAGTCTTTCTTTGAAGCCCCACCTCCTTCTGTTTTTGCATTTGGAATATATATATATATATATATATATATAGGTCTAAGCCTAAGGCAGCCATTTGTCCTATTACACATGATGGTCTTTTGTTTGAAGGGTTGTCATGGGACAATCCTTTATTTGAAGTATTGTCAAGTCTGAATGAAGTTCAGAGATAAAGGAACTATGAAGAGGAGACCAAGGGCCATTAAGCTGCCCATCAACAGTTAGCATCCAGTAACCTGAACTGGCACACAGATTACCAGGTCTTACTGTTCCCTGCAAAGAGGAAATGCACTGTATTTCTAACTATATTATTTCACAATTTGCATTTTTGTATACAAATTAGCATGTACACATTTTATGTAATTCTGCGTCCTCTTTTGGCCATTTTGGATGATTCATCTACAATTTTTTTCTTTCTTCACAAAATGGACACAAAGTTCCTGATTCAAACCCTTACAGATACAGCTTCCTGTTTGATGCTCTTCAGGCCAATTTTTATGTACAATTTAACTGAATTGCCTTTGGCCATACCATATCAGAAATGTGTTTCAACAAGAGTAATTACAGGAAGTGCCTGTATCCATTTAGTTTAGGAGTGATTTCTACATTAAGAGCTATGGTTTTCAGAGATGCCTGGGAGTTCAGCATCCTTCACTGAGAATAACAAAATCCACAAACATCTCACTGACATGCTTTACAAAACACAATAAAGTACTCAGCTTTCCCTGTATAAAAATAACATTTAATTTAAAAATATTAAAGTTGCACTGTGGCTATGATGCATGATTTCCAACAATTTTTTTTTACAAATAATGGATGATGTTTGAGATTATTACCCCTAAAAACTAGTTTCTGTAAGAGTCAGAGATCTATAGGGCTCAGAATCTTTAAGATTCTGTAGATAAATGGATACACTTTAACTTTTCTCTTTTGTTTTTAAAAGAAAAAAATTTAAAATGTATGCATCTTTGTACAGGCAAGCAATGTAAATAATATTTAGTTAGTTCATTTATATCTTATTTATTTATTTATTTATTTATTTCCAGGAATTATATCCCATCTTTCTCACACAGTGGGAGTCAAAGTAGCACTCAAGGAGTTTAAAATACTGTTTAAAGACAAATAGTCTTTAGTTAATGGATACTTTTCAACTTGTGCAGCCTGATGATGTAGACAGGATCCTTGGAGAGGTAAAAGCCACCACATGTGTCTTGGACCCTTGTCCTTCTTGGCTTATTAAACAGGCCAGAGGGGGGCTGGTTGAGTGGGTAAAGGAGGTAGTCAGTGCCTCCCTACAACAAGGCAGAGTTCCATCTTGCCTAAAAGAGGCAGTTGTAAGACCTCTGTTTAAAAAGCTATCCCTGGATCCCACAATAATGAATAACTATCAGCCAGTATCCAACCTACCATTTTTGGACAAGGTTTTAGAACTTGTGGTGGCTTCCCAACTCCAGGGGTTTCTGGATGAAATCGATTATCTAGAGCCAT
Organism: Phrynosoma platyrhinos; assembly: GCA_020142125.1. Classification (NCBI taxonomy): domain Eukaryota; kingdom Metazoa; phylum Chordata; class Lepidosauria; order Squamata; family Phrynosomatidae; genus Phrynosoma; species Phrynosoma platyrhinos. The sequence goes on from CM034703.1 coordinate 310,416,001, forward strand.
TTCAATCTGGTTTCCCGGTTTCAGGCCTGGCTATCGAACAGATTTTGTTCAAATCTGCAGAAGTTAGCTTCTTAGTTTGGGGAACTGCAGATTTGAACAAAATCTGGTTTCCTGGTTTCAGGCCTGGCTATCGAACAGAGACAGCCTTGGTCACCTTGGTGGATAACTTACGCTGGGAACTAGACAGGGGATGTGTCCTTGTTGGTTCTACTGGATCTCTCAGCAGCTTTTGATACCATCGACCATAGTATCCTTTTGGATCACTTCTCTGGGACGGGACTTCTGTTTTACAGTGGCTCCATTTCTTCCTGGAGGGGTGAACCCAGAAGGTGGTGCTAGGGGACTCCTGCTCGACCCCCTGGCCATTGACCTGTGGGTCCCTCAGAGTTCTGTGTTGTCCCCTATGCTATGAAACTGCTGGGAAAGCTCATCCGGAGATTTTAGCTGCGGTGCCATCAATATGTGGATGACACTATTACTCAAATTTCTTTGAAAACGTACCTTTCCAAGATCTGGTCAATGGCTTCCTAAGAAGTACAGGATAGTATTCCAAGTTTTTGTACTTCTAAAGGAGTGCAAGTATTTATCTCTCTGTTGCTAACTGATTGGTCCTCTGCTTTAAAAGGCACAGATGTGTGGAAGTATAGAGATGACTGTGGAAGTAGTGGGTTGGCTGAGATGGTTTGATGGGCTACTGAATAAATGGACAGATAAATAATACTTATCTCTCATAACAGAGAAGAGGAGGAAAAAACTTGCATTTTTAAAACACCATAACCTCTAGTGTAATGTATTTTCTGGTAATAATATTCTCCAGTGTGTCTAGCTACTCATAATCCAATTTAAAAAGAACCTAGGAAAGAGAACATTTTACTGGAATCTGTAAGGCCCCTTTGACTCCTGTAGCATCAGAAACCACACATGGTAGCAAATATATAAACAAGAGTTTCCAGGTACCTTAGATAAGGAATTAAACCCATTAACCTCAGAGGAAGCAAAATGGTGAAAATGTATTCCTTGGGGTTGTTTTATTTTTCCTCTCCACCAGCCTCTGCTATTGTTTGTACAGCTGTCTGGCATGTTGTTGTTTTTCTGTAGGGATTTCATAAAAGGTAATATTAATATTAACTCAGTGCCTTTATTGCTTTATTTTAATTCTCCAGAAGAAGTAGCAAATTTACCATTGCCAAATTGAGATTTTTTTTCTCCCCTAGCTGTAAAATTTATGTCAACTCATTTCTCATGAAAATTTGCCCCTTAGGAGTGGTTTGAACAAAATCCCAGGTGTTTAATGTTGTTCACATAATGAAGATACAACTCACAAAAACAACTATTGAACTCTGGCACCCTTCATGAATATTGAGAAGGCAGTCACATCTAAGATGCATGTTGTTGCAACTGGCTTTGTAAACTGCCTCTCCCTAAGCAGCAACACTCTATGAATACATTTTGTCCTATGCACAATTCCTCTGCATTCATATCTTGGTCCATTTTCAGAAACTATTAGCATGGAGCTTGGCATTCCAAAGACTAGTATGGTAGTCATTTCAAATATGGTAATTAGATGGGAGACCACCAGTGTAGTGCTGTAGCTATATTTCAGAGGAAGAAACTGACAAAACCAGTATTCCTTGCCTATTCCTTGCCTAAGAAAACCCTATGGAATCCATGGGGTCACCATAAGTTGACAGGCAACTTGAAGGCACATACACACACATGTTCCAAAGGCTGTTAAAGGAGAATGACAATTATTTTGTGAGCTTCCTGAAATGCAGTGTTGAAGAGCATGTACTGTGAACCAAGAAGACATCTCAACTGCACCATGAATTAAAAGAATGATTTCATTCTCTTAGTTCTTTCCCCCTACATTTGCAACAATTGGAAAAAGTTTATACTACTTTTCCATTTTTTTCAAAGAAAAGGCTTCAAAAACTAAAACATGACAATAAATTCAATTCAGAGAACAAAGGAATGATAGAACAGTCACGTATACCATGAAATTCCCAGAGTCAACTGGGAAGGTTAATAATCAAGAAACCAGTAATAAAAGCCTTTGGGTAATCCTAGGTGTCTTCAATATATGATAAATACAAGGAATTTCACTAGAACATTGTAAGCAGGGCCTCCCTCTCAAAGTGGAAAGACCAAAACAGTCATAAAAGTGGCCAGTGGAAATTAGCACCTCTCAAGTCAGTGGGCCAGTAAATCCACTTCAGGTGTTAGTCTGCACTTTAAAGCAGCTGTGCTGTTCAACAGCCATATGAGAGACTTCCAAGACACCCTATTATCAACAGCCCGGCTCAGATCCTGCAAACCCAAGGCCGTAGCTTCCTTGGCTGAATCTATCTACCTGTTGTACGGTTTTTCTTTTTATCTTAGTGCCTCCCACTTTACCAAACATCATTCTCTTTTTCTAATGAGTCATGTTGTCTCATGATATGTCCAAAGTACAACAGCTTCCATTTGGTCATTTTGGCTTCTAAAGGAAAGTTCAGGGTTGATTTACTCTAAGACCCATTGACTGCTCATTTTGGCAATCTTTGCTATCCATACAACTCCCCTCCATCACCTCCTTTCAAGTAAATTGATTCTCTTCCTGCTAGCTTTCTTCACTGTCCAGTTTTCACAACCATACATAGAAATTTGAAATACTATGGCATGTATGACCCTGACTGTGGTATTTAATGCTATACCTTTATGCTTGAGGAAATTATCTAGTTCCTTTAGCAATAGCAAGTATATTTCTATACTTAAGCACTCCTTAAGTGGTTTACAATGTGTAAGCTAATTGCCCCCAACAAGCTGGGTACTGATTTTAGCAGCCTTGGAAGGATGCAAGCCTAAGTTGAGCCTGAGCCCTTGGCTGGTATTGACCTCACAACCTGATGGTTTGCAAGTGAGTGGCTGCAGTACAGGCATTTAACCACTGTGCCACCAGGGCAGCTGCCCTCCCAAGTCTTGTCTTCTTCAGATTTCTTGACTAAAGTTTCCATTTTGATTTATGATTGGGCCAAGGTACAGAAAGTCTTTGCTTATTCCAACCACAAAATAGCTATCTAAAGTATAAAACCTATGAGGGGGTAGTAGGACACAGCATCTCCAACAGCTCATTCAAATTCCATATTGGAACCGGAGATACTTCATCTCTGACATGCAGGCCACTAGCTGCGACTGAACTACCCTATGGGGCTATTAAAAGTAAAGGTAAAGGTATTTCCCTTTGACAAGGTTGTCAAGTCGTGTCCAACTGCAGGGGGTGGTGCTCATCTGTTACTAAGCTGAAGAGCCAGTGTTCTCAAAGACTACTCTGTGAGTCATGTGGCCAGCATGACTGCACAGAATGCTGTTTACCTTCCCACTGAAGTGGTACCTGTTTATCTATTTGCATTTGCATGCTTTTGAACTGCTAGGTTGGCAGAAGCTGGGACTAGTGATGGGAGCTCACTCTGTCATGCAGCACTAGGACCTTGAACTGCTGACTTACCGATCTTGCAATCAAAAAAGTCAGTGTCTTAACTGCTTGAGCCACTGTGTCCCCATTATAGTATAATTATGACTGAGACTATTTGTGAAGTGATTTGAATACTTTAAAAAAAAGGTTACTGTTTGGCGAAAGCATGATAAATGGACTAGATCGGTTTTTTTTGGTCCAACACATTGGGAGTGGTTGTTTTATAGCTTTGAGAGTAATTATTATGATTAGTTTTGAAGGTAATGACTTGTGCTACTCCTATTGAGAAGAGAGTAGACCTATTGAATCAGTGGAATTTACTTAAAGGCACTTCCACACTATATAATTACAATGCTTTGATGCTATATAATGGGGAAAAGATATGGAACCTTGCAATTTGCAGTTTAGGGAGGTTATTTTGACTTCTCATCTAGAATCCAGTTTGCAGTTAAAGTGGAATCATAGCATAATACAGTCAGCCCTCTGCATCCACACACATTCAATCATCAATAGCTTGAAAATATCCCAAACCCCCCACCTCCCCAAAAGAAGAAGTTCCAAAAAGCAAATCTTGATTTTGCCATTTTATATAAGGGACACCGTTTTACTGTGCCATTTTACATAATGGGACTTGAGCATCCATGGATTTTGGTATTTTGGGGTGCCTGGAACCAACCCCCAGTGGATACTAAGGGTCCATTGTAATTGTGTAATGTTTTATGGCTCTAAGTTTTCATTCACCATTTGGTTCAGTGGGTCAGCTCTAGTTGTGGTTAAGCAATAAGATTCATACTTAAGTCAATAAATCTGGAAGGTAAAGAGCAGGGGTAGGCAATCTAAGGCCCAGCGGCCGGATGTGCACCCCCCGAGACCTTTGGACCGGCCCCAGGCCGGTCCTGCTGCCGCCGCCACCGCCACCGCCGCCGCCACCGCCACCGCTGCCACCTGCCATGATGATATTATTGTTGTTATTACTTGTTCTTGGGGTTTTCTTGGCAAAATCTCCACAGCGGTTCTGCCATGGCTTTTCTGGGGCTGAGAGAGTATGCATGCATATTTTTTTTTAAAAAAAATTAAAATATATTATTTATTTATTTATTTATTTTTGGTGCTTCAGCCCCCCAATTGTCTGAGGGACAGGGACCCGGCCCCCTGGTAAAGAGTCTTAGGAGAGCTATTGAGACCATGGAATGATACTGAACAATGCATGTCAACAAGAGGCCTAGAAATGGTTGGTAGAATTAAGGTTAGGTGATTTCTTGCAACTGAATTGCTAGTTGGTCTAGTCAAAAACTAAAGCCTTTTGTCATGATTTTAATGTAGTATTTGTATATGAATTAATCTAATAAATGGCTATGTTGAATTGAATAAGGTCACATTTTACTACTTTGACCAGAAGTGTAATCTTCCAAGATTCAGTTTTATTACTGTTATAGCAGTCAAGGCTGGATAAGGTCACCAGTATTTCTTTCACAAGGATGTAATATATGAAGACATACTTTCTGCCAGCTTCATTTTATGCATGCAGTCTGGATTTATGCTGTGAAATGTATGAAGCAGAAAGGTACTTGCCCCACCCACCTGTAAATCCATACAGTGCATTGGCATTATTTTACTAAAAACTGAAAAAAGTGTGTACTTTCATTTTATCACCTTGTTAAGACTTTTCATCTGTACTCAAGACACAACCTTTCTAGCAGTGAAGTTAATTAAACACTTCAGCTGTATGTTAAGGATAATGACAGATGCATTTTCACTTGGGGTGTCTAAGTTTACATCCTTTTATAAAAAGAAAATGGTGTGTTGAGTCATGACTAAACCATCACTGTGATCCATTCCCTTTTGAGGAGCCAGCAAATCAATCAAGATGAGTTCAATGGTACTTGCTGTCAAGTAATTATGTATTGCAGGAGTAGTGCAACCTGATACCTTCCAGTGGTCCTGGGAAATGGCTCCCATTGATCATGCTGGCTGAGTCTCTTGGAGGTTGTAATCCAAACTGTTTGGAGGGCATCAGGCAATGACTGGATCCTGGCACTGCTGTCAGAGAAAGTGAGTTTCACTTACTCTACATAGGAATCAGACTTCTGTGCTTTGTAAACCATTGCTACTTAGCAGAAATTCAGTTGCCTTTGTACAGCTCTTCTAAATAAGTATGGACAAAGCTCTTCAGGGCTGCTCCATTCAAAGATGGCAACATCTCTCTTTTTGCTATGACTTCAGACCAGATAGATTGGGATGCTGAGTGGTGCAGTGGGCTGCTTCCAAAGATTCTCTTGATCGCAGCTAATCAGTCCAGATCGTATAACTGTAGAATTATAAGTGAGCATAAGCTGCTCTTATTGAGGCGGGAGGCACTTCCCCAAAAAATTTCAAAGAGGGCCCTCCTATGCTAATCACAAACTGCTTGTGACTTTGAATGAGATGGCTGCCAGTTGATATATTCCCTTCAATGCTTGACATGGGATGGGTTGCCATCCCATTACTTTTCAGTTTGACTTGAAGCCACCTCACCTCATCTCAGGCAGAAACAATTAAATCTGGCTTACTCATTCTGCTTCAGTACCACCCTTCAAAATTCCCACATTTTCTTTTCCATCCTTCTATTTCAGGTAGCAAGAGCCAGTATGGTGTTCTGGCTACAGTGTTGGACTAGGATGTGGTAGATCATTGACCAGTGAAACTCACTGGGTAATCTTGGGACAACTGTGCTCTCTCAGCTTGGCCTGACTTACAGACTTGTATTGAAGATGGGGAAGAGGGGGCACTACTTGGAAGAAAGACGTAATAGATATTGCTGTATATTATCATCTTGTTCTATATACTGTATTCCATAGGTACCATGTTGGTGGGAAGGTAACAGTGTTCAGTTCACCTCAGTGTTTAGTCATGATGGCCACATGATTATGGAGTTGTCTTTGACACTGCTGGCTCCCTCGGCTGAGTAACGGAGATGGGCACCACCCCCTACAGTCAGACATGACTAGACCACCATGTCAAAGGGGAAAGCTTTACTTTTACCAACATTTGAATCTGAAATTCACTACATATAAAACTGATGCACTATCATAACTGTGATGATGTTCCTGTATGAAGAACAGCTCCATGTAGTGCACCATTGGACACTCAGAGCCCCAGAGACTCTGGATCTTTCATTTTTGTCCCATATGTGTATGAATATGTGTATGAATATGTGAATAATATAATATTGTTGAAGATGAAGCTTTATACTTTTCAAATCAAATATGAGTCATGTGCATTGTCAAAGTATATTAGCCAACACTGATATTTTGGAAAGCTCCACATCACTGTTCATGAACAAGTCATCCATAGATCTCAAGAATCAGTGCTGTTCGTTCTTTCACTGTGAAACGTTTGCACTATGTATGTGTGTATATTTTAAAAAGTGTATGCTGTATGCTATGCCTGTGTGTTTTTCTCGACCATTTCATGGTGAATGTGTAGAAGAAACCACTGTCAAATTTGACTGCTAGATTTAGAGGTTTTCTAAATCTAGGATTATTCTAGATTCAAACCAGAAAGTTGGAAGGGATTCCCATGTCTGTGACCATATTGTATATCAAGACTTTCAACCCTGAGAGTCAAGGCAAATTGCTAGACTTTGGGCCTTTGCAGACTGCCAGAAATAGTGCACATTAAATT
>CM034703.1:310434428-310456663 GCA_020142125.1 Phrynosoma platyrhinos
CCATGAGTCAAACAATAGGAGGACAAAGGCTTAATGGGTTTACCATTGCTTACCTAAGTCTGGGCATAGTCTAAGCAATGCAGTTGGTTTCAAAACTATCAAGGAAAGGAAACTAGAGAAAAGGGTGCAATCAGATCTGATCACTGTCACATTAAGTGTGAGACTCAAACTAACACCATTGTGTATCTTTTCCAGTATAATGGGATATTCCCAAGGGCAACTCCCAAACCTGCCTGTCCAGGAAATCTTTAGTGGTCTTGAGCAACTTCAGCATTGCCTACCTGACCTTACATTTAGGGGATTATGGCTGCCATCTCCCAAGGGTCAGGCTGGGGTCATAGGGAACTCCACATGGCTAAAATATACAAGAAAAATGGAGACATCTGCTAACAAAGGCAAAACGGAGAAGATATCCCAGGGATTAAAGCATGGATAGGAAAAGTGCATTCCATTGGATGTATACATTTGGCACTCATTTTCAGGGCCCAAAGCCTTCCAGGAGACTCCCCCTTCTTGCCATTGACTAGAATTCTGTTGCTGCTTTATCCATGTATAAGATCCCTTGTGGATGTACAAATACTCAGGAAGGCAGGTGTGGGCAAAGTGCAGCCTTGGTTGTTGGTGTGTGTGTGTGTGTGTTTTGCAGACATTGGGACCCCCAAGTGCAGCCCTTGAAGTTCCTCAAGGCCCCCAGACTAATTTCCAGGTTATTTCTTTGCCCACAAACTACCAAAAATGTCCCAAACAGCATGGTTTGCTTCTGTTGACCATCCAAAGCCACCCAAACCTCCCTCAAACACCATAGAAATGGAGGGGGGCAGTTCAAACTATGCAACACCAATGAAGGATCTCAACCAAAGACCCTAGAATATATATTTTTTCTTATGTAGGGGATTTTTCAATCCCAACAGCTAAAAATAAAACCTAAGCATGTGGCAGTTTTGACCCTACAACCTTCCTTCATGATCTGGAAGCAAAAGGCCCACGTAAAAATCAGCTGAAAAATCAGCTGAGAAGAGATGTGATGTCTGGTTGTGCTGCCAGAGTGGTGTCACCCACAGTTGGCCTTGGGGGCATAAATAGCCATCATCTTCTTTGTGTTTATCCATCCTGGGATGAAAACAAAAGTCTCTGTGTGCAATAGATGTAAAGGAATGGAGTAATGAATGCCGAGGAACTACACTGCATTTTTCTGTCCCTTCCCTCCCAAAAAAAATTGACTCATGGGGAAAATAATAATAATTTTCAGTGTAGCCTTTACATTTTATTACTTAGGCATCATAAAATCTGATAGAGAAGATACTCACCTGTTCTCTTTTTTAAAATAGAGAGACAGAAAGAAAGGCTGGGGCAATTCAGCTGTTTTGTGTTTATGAAGATGAAGGCAGAAGTTCTCTCCAGGCACCACATCAGCCTGATTAAACAACTATGTTTAATCAATCTCTTTTAACAAGTGGGTGCCATACTCAGCTAAATGTTGTTAAATGAGAAAGTAAACAAATGGCAATGATGATACATGTTTTCAAAAGTGCTTCATAGTCAGAACTACAAGTGTTGATTACTTTGCTTACTTTCTTGTTTTCCCTTCAGGCAGTATATTTGAGTTACGTGGCTGAATTTGCAGGCTTTGTTTCGGGATCTAACTTCAGCCAGCATGGCAAATGACAATAAGAACCACAAAATATTTTCTTTTGTTTTTTAAATGATGGCATTTTGCAATTTTAAGCTTCCCTCAGAGTCAGCTAAGCATTTGTTCCCCTGTTAAAAAAATGAAATACTATTGTGAAGAGCCATGTTGGCCATGCAGCAAAATACATTAATCATCATCATCATCATCCACAGAAGAATGATGCCTTTATGGGCAGCCAAAATGCAGAAAGTACATCAGGCAAGCTTTTGAAGCTTCACTGGCTTCTTCATCAGGCAAAGTTGTTAAAAATCATATAGAAAAATAAAAATGATGATGTCAGAGTAACAGGCCTACATTTCATCTCAGATGTTATTGCTATTGTCAGTTAAGATGGTCTAGAGCAGGGGTAGGCAACCTAAGGCCCATGGGCCGGATGTGCCCCCCCCCGAGGTCTTTGGACCAGCCCCAGATTGGTCTTGCCGCCGTCGCCGCCACTGCCTGCCATGATGAGATTGTTGTTGTTATTACTTGTTCTTGGGGTTTTCTTGGCAAAATCTCCACAGGGGTTTTGCCATGGCTTTTCTGGGACTGAGAGAGTGTGCATGCATATTATTTATTTATTTATTTATTTATTTATTTATTTATTTTTGGTGCTTCGGCCCCCCCAATTGTCTGAGGGACAGCAACCCAGCCCCCGGCTCAAAAAGGTTGCCTACTCCTGGTCTAGAGGATATCAATGCAGCAAAGTCCACCTCTCTTCTTGGTCATGTGGGGACCAGAGACAAAGGCAGGTAATAAAATATCAACTCCACTAGCAACAGAAATATTTTTGTGAGATGTTTAGCCTTCTATGATCCAAAACACATTGCAGAAATAATCCAGTTTGAGACTGCTTTAACTGCCCTGGCTCAGTGCTAGGGAATTCTAGGAATTTTAGTTTTATGAGACATCTAGCCTTCTCTGTCAGAGAGCTCTGGTGCCACAATGAAGTACCAATCCCAGGATTCCATAGCACTGAGCCAGGATAGTTAAGGCAGTGTCAAACAACATTATTTCTACAGTACAGATTAGACTTCTGCCTCTTAGCTTAAGAAGATGGTTTCTGGAAGAGCCACATCTGGGCATGGTAGCACATGCTTTGATTGCATCCTGGTTGACTTCTCATGAGGCTGGCTTTGGAAACTGCTGGGAAACTTCACTCATCCAAAACTGATTATAGGAAGCATATAAGTCACTTGCTGAAAAAACATCAGTTGCTGTTTATCCATTTCTGAGCATAATTCACAGTGCTGGTTCTAACCTACAAAGCATAGGTTCAGACTATCTGAAAGCCCCTATCTCTCCATTAGTGATGTGTTTAAGTCTTTTACTTCAAGTAATAAAACAAGTCTCAAGCTGACTCTCAAGTTTGGGAGCCCAATTTAACAGGAAAAAGGAGGTGGGAGGTGGGTTTCAATAACTTGAAAATCAAAAAGACAAGCACAAAGTTAGAGAGGGAATTCTCAGAGGGGAACAGCAAATGTGTTAGTCAGTGAGCTTGAGGTGGAAGGATCCTTCCAAAATTTATCAAAAGCTTTAGAAGGCTCCTCCAATGTTTAGTCTGTACAAGCTGCTGAGCAGACGTCAACCACCACCTCAAGCCCATTGCCTAATGTATTTGCTGTTTCTGGATGCTGTTAGACCAACAAGTAAGTTGCTAAAAATATGCAATTCTTGAGTTGAATCATTGAAGTGATTTGAGTCTGAGGAACTTATCATGAATTTAAATAATATGGCTTACCTGATCCGGCCTAAAATTTAAACCGGGTGGCATCCTGATATTATCACAAGGATTTTGCTGCTGAATTTGCCACCCGAATGGAACTCAGGTCCATCCCCACTCCCAGGGGTGCCCAGAATGGATCTTTTTGAAACGGTGGCTTGAGAACATGGCCGCCAGAGCGGGGATGGACCTGGGATGGACCCAGGTGGTGAATTCGGTGGCTAAATCTTTGTGATAATATCAGTATGCAGCCTGATTTAAATTTTAAGCTGGATCAGGTAAGCCATATTATTATTTAACTTTGCAATAAGCTCCTGAGTCATGTTCAAGTCAATTAACTGAAGTCTATATAAGAGCCTACCCACATCTTACCATCTTTGTGGGGTTTTTGCTCTGTCCCATCGTCCTCCCAGGTTCATCTGGTGCGAACAGAGAAGAGAACCTTCCAAATAGCTGCTCTTTGTCTATGAAATTCCCCTCTGAAAGATGTTTGATTTGTCTCCTCTCTGTTGTTTTTCCCCATCAGACCAAGACATTTTTTTTTTTTACAAACTTTCATCCTTAACTGACCAGGCTAGGGGAACACACAGTTATGTGTGCTATTTTTAATATGTATTTCATGTGTTCTAATTGCTTTAAATCAATGTTTTAAAAGTAGTGTTATTAATCAATTGATGGATTTAATATTTTTTTTAAAAAACCTTTTATACTTCATATTGCTTTAGTTGTTCTTTTTTAACTTAGATTGCAAACTCCACCCTCTTTTAGTCTCAAAGGTGCTACTGGGTGACTTTATGCCATTTTATCCTATGATCTGTGTAATCAGATAATAAGCAGTATACATTACCTGAATCCCATTTCACTGTACCCAGATTAGGGAGATTATTGCATGCCTAAAAAAAAAGCGATTTACAGACTTACAGTTACAGATTTACAGACTTACAGTTGCTTACAGGATGCAGTCGGATATTATCACAGTAAAAATGCCACCAATGCCACCAGGTGATTGCATCCTGGCTAAATCCTGGCTCCCAGCCACTCTCAGCCAGCCAATTTGCAAAGACAGGAGCTTCAAATTTGTGATAATCGGCCAGCTGAGTACAGCTGGGAGCCAAAATTTAACTGGGATGCAGTTGCTTGGTGGCATCGGTGGCATTTTTACTGCAATAATACTCAACTGCTTCCGGGAAGTGACTCTATCCCGGAAAGGCTAAGTTGCTTTTTAAAGGCATGCAATAATCTCCTAGGTAGGAGATGCAGTGGCTCAAGTGTTTGAGACTCTGACTGTTGATTGCAAGATCAGCAGGTTGACAGTTCAAAGCCCGGATGCTGCATGATGGAGTGAGCTCCTTTCACTAGTCCCAGTTTCTGCCAAACTAGCAGTTTGAAAGCATGCAAATGCAAGTAGATAAATAGGTACCACTTTGGTGGAAAGTAAACAGTATTCTGTGCAATCATGCTGGCCACATGATCACAGAGTAGTCTCTGACAACGCTGGCTCTTCAGCTTAGTAATGGAGATGAGCACCGCCCCTACAGTTGGAGACAACTTGATAACCTTGTCAATGGGGAATACCTTTACCTTTCAATGGAAGAATATTTGAAAATGGTTGAAAAACATATCAGAGAACATTGAGAAATCCTGATAAGAAGAATCATGAACTGTCAAAAATCCTAACAGTCTGAAATTTATTCTACCCAAAATTTGCAAGTGATTGCTTTCTACAATAAAAAGCATTCTCTGTGCATGAGACAAGTGTGAGGTTTTGAGTACAAAAATACCATGTACAAATTGTGAGCAGAATATGTACTAAACTGCACAGTTTTTGAAGACTTTCTCATAGCCAGAAGAAAATGGCTTCCCTTGAGAAAAAATTAGTGAAGGACTACATCCCTATAAATGGAGATTTTGGGGAGATATTCAAAATGGCAGTAAGTCCCAGCTCCTGAGTAATGATTACCCACTGCTTCTTGATTTTGTTCCAGGATTCCTGGCTCCCACCAGGATAATTGCCACTGAAGATTGACTTTTACTATCCCTTCACTGCTCTCATTGTCATCTCACTGTTTCCTTACTCACTGGCTAGTGATGATGGACTGAAAATATTCTCTCCATGCATTTATGGAAACAGATTGGCCTGTCTGACCTCATGTTTATCCCTTCTGATCTGTTCTGTACCTGGCGACTTGCACCTGCAGGTTTAGGGAACTGGACTGTCCAAATGATTTCCGTGCAGCTTCTGTGGGGTTGTGGGCCTAGTTGTATTAAATAATAGATTGTGCACAGGCTGTAAATAAACTCTGTCCAATGCAGGTTTAAAGCATCACCTTTATCAGTGTAGCACACCCAGATCTCTGTTGGAGATTTATATTGATTTCCTTTTGTTCCACTGGAATGGGTAATTCCCCCTCTCCCTACTTAAATCATGGTTTTTGTATTCATGTAAACATGCACAAAGCTGCTATATCAAGATTGCTGATGTTAAGATAATTTGATTAATCTTAATGATTTTTTCCCCTTATGAATACCAAAAAAAGAGGCAGAGAGATTAACAGACAAAACAAAGCAAAGAAGGTACTTTGTTGTGTGGTTGAATAACCTAAACCAGAAGATTGAAATAAAAGAAAAACCACCCAAACAATCATTGCTGCCAACTCATCATGAGATCATCTGTAGGCTCTGTTTAAAACAATGAATAACTTTCACAGGGTTGTTGTTTCTGTTGAAATAGAAATAGGGTGCATTTGTCTTACTGGTTGCCTAGAACCTATCTTTGCAATGCTTTAGAGGCCTGCAAAAACTGAGTTGTTTTTTTTTTTTTAAGGCATACTCTCTCTCTTCCTAACCCCTTGCCAAACATGGGTGTAACATGCCACTGTTTGACAGGCCTGGTCATTACTTGTCTCGGAAAGAAAACTAGATATGTAAATCTATATTAATGTCATTCACCTATGCAAGAATGAATAATTTAATAAATGTTATCCCCACTATGAGAAAGTCCTTGAAAACAGCAGTTGTGATGACTGTTCACAGTTCTGGATTATTATCATCTGTCTTATCTTGGAAGCTAAACAGGGTTGGGTCTGGTTAATTAGTGCCAGTGTGATGAAGTGGTTTGAGTGTTGGACTAGGATACTGAAGACCAGAATTCAAATCCCCACTTGGCCATGGAAACCCATTGGGTTACCTTGGGCAAGTCGTAGGACGTTATCACATGGGGAGTCGTGGGGAGAAAGTGGAAATAAATGGGCACGAGTGGAAGTCTTTAATTTATGGGATTTGTTCCATTCCACCTCGTCTGATAACTAAATTCGAATTTAAAAGGGGGTTAATTAGAACGCAAACCTGATATTTTCATTTTTGGGATTTTTAAGGATTTGAAAAGATCAGGTTTTTGTTCAACTTAACCCCCTTTTAAATTCGAATTTAGTTATCAGACGAGGCGGAATGGGACAAATCCTGTAAATTAAAGTCTTTCGCTTGTCTGGTTTATTTCCACTTTCTCTCTGCAACACCCCGTGTGATAATGTCCATACTCTGAACCATAGAAGGCAAATCCTTTCTGAAGAAATTTTGCCAAGAAAACCGTGTGATAGTTTCTCCTTAGATTCACATGGCTGCCTCTGCACTGCAGAAATAATCCAGTTTGACACCACTTCAACTGCCATGGCTTAATGCTATGGAATGCTGGGATTTCTAGTTGATTGTGGCACCTAAACTCTCTGACAGAGAAGGCTAAAAACTACAATTCCCTGAATTCCATAGCACTGAGCCATGACAATTAAACTGGTGTCAAATTGGATTATTTCTGCAGTGCAAATGCAACCCATAAGTCAGTATTGACTTGAAAGCACACAACAATAACAACAAAAATTCTGACCCCCAAAATGATTCCCCCTCTTAATCTCCCAAATTTCTAGCATTACAGAGAATAAAATAGTGCAAATGAGTGTATTTGTATTTGTTGTGTTTGCACTTCTTTGTTAATTTTGCCTGCCCCTTTCTTTGCATGCCTAAACTATATTTCTAAATATTCAAGTTTTAGGAAACTTTGGAGCTGAATGAAAAAATCAGTGGGGGAATTCTTATGGGGAAGCAATGCCCTAATTTATCACCTTAACTACACCCTTGCCCCATCCCCACCTAGAATACTGCATGGCATGATTTGAGACAGGCTGAATTCTATTCCAAGATGATGCCCTGCTTGGTTCATGAAATGAATGAAATAAATTCACAGCAAAACTGATAATACTTGATCTTAGTCAGCATGTATTTATCAATGTATCTATGCACCTTTGACTACAGTCAGCCCTCCATATGCACAGACTCTTTATCCACAGATTCAACCATCCTTGGGTCGGAGGATGGATATATAATCTCCATCCAAAATACAAACCTTGATTTTTTGCTATTTTATCAGGAGCATCATTAAGAGAAGCTTAGCAGGGGGGGAAAAAAGAGGCCTCAGGTTTTTATTTATTATTAAAAATAAATTAAAATTAACATTCTTTTTTAAATTTTCCTTAAAAACACCACTTCTTACCAAATTTCCACTTTAACCACATGAAAATACATGTAAATACATTTAAGCTGAGTATATGTAAAGGCATAATTTTAATTTTGCTAGTTGTTTATGTCACAACCATTGCCATCAGTGATGTATGGGAATTATGATTTATGACTAATGTTAGTACAAAAAGCATTGCTAAGGATTCTGTATGGTGTGGTATGGGAGAAGGTCAATGCAGGGGGGGAAGTGACACCATGAGTTACCGCATCAGATGATGCCATCCATAGTGATGCCACTTCATTTTATATAAAAGGGTACCATTTTACTGTGCCATTGTGTATAATAGGACCTAAGTATCCATATGTTTTGGTACTCGTGGGGAGTCTTGGAACTGAATCCTAGTGGATAGCAAGGGCCCACTGTTCTTCTTTTTATCCTACATTTCCTCCAATGCAGGACACATGGTGGCTTATAACATGGATTAATGCAACATGAGAGCTAAAACTGATTCATTTGGAGACATTAGAGAAAAATTGAAAAAACAAGTACCGTATTTTCCGGCGTATAAGACGACCTGCGTATAAGATGACCCCCCCCATTTTCCCAGTCAAAATATAGAGTTTTAGCACCTCTATCCTCATTATCCTTATATCCGGCATATAAGACGACCCCCCCCCACTTTAGCCACAGATTTTGCAGGTAAAAAAGTAGTCTTATACGCAGGAAAATAAGGTAATCACATTAACCATTGGATTAAAGCAGTTTAAAAAAATTACTACAACAAAACGGGGGAACTCCAACACCCCCATTAAAAGAGTGTCCTCATTAAAGGGCATTAAAAATACAATAACAATTTATTTTTTTACCTATAACATAATAGACATATTCTTAAAAAAATTATCCTGATGTTTACTGCCCAGATTGATATTTGTGTGGTAGGTCACACAATACACTCGCAATTGCTCTGCCACCTCTTTTTGAAGAACTCTTTGCTGGTCTCATTTCACCTTCCTTCCTTCCTTGACCTGGTTGCATTATCAAACATCTTGAAATCATATTTTTGCTCAGAAATGTAACATTGCTCTAGTTTTCTTGAACCACCCATCTCTGGGAACTTCTTCACACCAACCCAAAGCAAGCAAGTGCAGAGAAGAATACCTGTGGATCATTTCCAGGGGCCTTAAGTTCTAACAATCTAAGTAACAATACTAACAAAGCAGGACTCGAGACAAAATGTTGCAAGGAAGGTTGGGCCTATGTAAGGTGTCAGCCAGATAGTGACTCATATCCACTTCTAAAGGTGTATCTACATTGTGTAAAATGATGATCTCCCCTCAAATATGATTTCTGAAACCCCCTCCTCCAAATTTTCCTTCATTCCTTACATGTCCAGCATTGCAGAGCATGAGACATTTAAAGCCATTCACACCTGCAACTTTTATATGTGCTGGGTTCTCATTCTCTTGGTAACTTTGCTTGTCACTTTTCTTTTAATGCCTCGACCATTGTAGAGATCCTGCATGGGAAATGTAGCAATGATGATGTAGCGATGATCTGTGTCCTGATCCGACCCCCTAAAACCCACCTTAAAAGCCAGGCAGACACACTGGTCAGAGGATTTGTGTGACACCAGCTCTGAAGAATGACACATTCAACCCCCTCCCATGAGCAAATTATGGAGCAACAACACTGTGGCTCACAGTAGGTCAACTGGGGTTCAATCCCTTTGGGTCATGAGGCTCCCTAGCTTTTATGATGGAGCTTTGGGAGTATTTGCAATTATGGCAATGATGCCACAGTCATAAATGTGAACAGCAGAATTCCCATATTTGCAGCTCTAGCCTATGACAGAATGTATTTCTAAATCCTTATGTTTTATATTACTGCAGTGCTATAAATTTGGGGTGAACATTTTCATTTCTCAGGTAGAAACCTATTGGGGAGGGGGGTGTCCTATGCTTCCCCCACCCCATAGCTACACCCTTCACATTTCATGGCCATTTTTGTTCCTCTGTTCTTATTATTTTTTCTGAAGTTCTGTTGTGTGTGTGGTTATGTAAATTTTGAGATCCTCTGAGCTTACTGTTGCCTCTCTCTTTTGCAATGATGGTGTCACTTTGGCTACATAAATGTTTATACTCAAAATACAATTTCACTATTTGTATTATCAGTCATGTGTGGTATAGTGATCAGAACATTGGGTGATGACTCAAGTTGTAAGTCAGATACAACTTGAAGACATACAACAATTATATAGGATGTCTTTATTATAGGATGGGGATTGCTGACATGTGGTCCATGGATTGCATGTACCCCCCAGAGAAATTTTTGTGGCCTCCAATGTCCCCCCCACCCCAGGTAAAAAAGGTTTTGATCCAGAATGCCCCCACATGAGCTCTAGGAGTCACAGAGGCATTTCCATCCTATTGAGAGGACTTCTGAACCTTATTTGGTTGAAAAATGCATTTTTTGGGGGAAAAAAATATTTTGTCCCAAAATGCTGTCCAGGACATGTGGGAGGCATTTACACCATTGGGGGAGGGGAGCAGGCCAATTTATGTCCTGGAGAGGGTTTTTTTTTTTTTTTTGCTCACTTTATTACAAATGAGCTTGGACTTGGGGGAATTTTAATTAGCTCAATTAATTAACTCTGGGACTATCCCTATTTATATGCAGGGTGATAGAATAGAGGATTAGCAGAGACAAAATTGTTCCAATGAATTGTACTTTTATTTTTTGGGGAAATCAATCAGTCATGCAAGTGCACACACATACACACACTAGGCTATTTAGGGGAAAGTCAATCAGTCATGCAAACACACACACACACAAGGTTAGTTAATACAAGTACCCACATGCATACTTACAAGGGCTAGGGATTGCTAATAAAAAAGGCTTCACTCATATATAATTACCATAGTGTGGTGCTCCTTTCATGTTGGAAATTTTTCTCAGCTGCTCAGTGGAATGGTGTAGGGGGGCAGAATGATGGAGTCTAACAAAGAATTTCAGAGAGACATGAAAGTCCCTCATGACTTCCATGCTGTCTCAGAGAACAAAGCGTTTTGAAGTCCTTAAATTGCCAAAAACTGGGTTTGGGCAAAAGTTTGTTTACTTCACTTTCTTAATTTACATAGCAAAGATTGCTTTGATACTGGCAGTTCTCAAAGATGGGAACTGGTTCTTTCCTGGCTATGCACGCTAGCAGCACCATTAATCATTTGGCTTTTCCTGGCTATCAATGGTGTGGATCTTCCCTGCTACCAACTCCCAAACTAGGATCTTTTGCTCTTTGTTTCAAAGTACTGTGGATGTGGGGTCTCTGCTAAGGCTTCATGGCAGTAGTGCCTATGTGACTGCTCATTCTTGGATGAATGGCTGCCAATCCAGTCCATTTAGGGTAATCCAAGGGGAACCATACACACCCTGAAAATCATGGCAAAATCACAATTATTTTGGCATCAGTTCTCATAACACCTTCATGTAGTTTAAAAAAGACCTATCCTGAGTCTAAAATGGCAATGCCAGTGGGAAGGAATTATGGGATTTGCAGTCCAGCAACATCTGTGGCAGTTTAGACAAAAACAAGAATAGGAAACCTACAGTGCTCCAGATTTTACTGGACTGCACCTCCCATAATTCCTCCCCATTGGTGATGCTAGCTAGGGATTTTAGGAGTTGCAGTCCAGCATCATCTGAACAGCCATATTATTCCCATCCTTGAGGTAAAATAATATTAAGTGCACATTCTAACAAAAAAAAATCATTGGAGTATTTTATCAAAGGATTTTTTAAATTTTAAAATATGAATGTGTGTGTGTGTGTGTGTTTGTCTTTATTTAAAAAGTACAACTTAGTATGGAATGCATATTTGGGGAGAACTTACCAATGAAAAGGAAAACCATAATCACTGAAAAAGTCTTGCCCACTGGGGGGCATCCAGCGCACATCTGTCCTCATAGAAAAGTATTGCAACCCTAACCCTTAAGCAAGCATTGCGACAGGTTGTGGAGCTTCTCTTTGTGTGAAATGCAGTATTAATCCTGCCATTCAAACACAATAAAAGCGATGAGGCCTTAAGGATGAGCACAGCCTTAATCTCCGACAGAAGAGGTCTCTTGCTGAGAGTCATTCTGTAATGGGTGGTATACATTCAGCCAGAGAGATTATCACAGACTGAAATGCAAATTAGCAAATGCTCCTTTTGAGATAATAACAAAACATACCATGAGCATAAAGAGAGAGAGATGAAAGATCAGTCCAAATACCGTTAAGCTTTTCAAAGTGGGAAGAAACAGCCCAGGAGGAAGATGGAACAGTATGTTCATTAGCAGGAAATTTGCAACCACAGGGTTGTACAGCAGAAATGACTGATCTTATTTAGTACCTGATGTTTGCCTGCGACAGCCTGGATCCATTCCTAATACTCCAGAAGGAAGGCATGGGGCTTCTTGATTTTCCATCTCCCTTTTGATATTAGGAATCTTATCAGCTGTACATTAGTGACCCTTCTCACTTTTTCCGACCCTCTTTTGTTGTTGTGTGCCTTCAAGTCATTTCTTGGCCATTTTATTTAGAAAGGGCTTGCCATTGCCATCCTCTGAGGCTGAGAGAATGACTTGCCCAGATTTGAACCATGGTCTGCAGGGTCATAGCCCAACACTCAAAATACTACACTGCACCAGCTCTCGACCCTCTTTTACCCTCAGGAATATTAGCATCAGTGTTTCAGAGAATCTCTACTGTTTTTGTGCTTGTTTAAATGTTATTTTTAATTGAGTTACGCCAGGCATCTCTTTTTTGCTTCTAGGAAGCCCCCATTGGAATTTTAATTTTTTTGCACATGAAACTCGGCACTGTGATTTAGAGGTCACCCAAAGACACTCTATCAGAGTTTGAGACTTCTACCACAATTTCCAGATTAGTTACAACTGCCCTCCATTTTTTGCTTTTAGTAACCCCAACTTGGTTTAGAATTTTGAATTAAAGTGTGGTACTGCATATTGAACAACTACTAAAACATTCTGTCAGATTTTGAGACATGTAATACAATGCACATGATGAGTCAGGGGTAGGCAACCTTTCTACTTTAAGGGCCGAGGGACTTCGGCTCCCAGGAGCCTCAACATAGTCCCATGTTGGCCAATAGCTCCTGGGATTCTGGGAGCTGAAGTCCCTCGGCCCTTAAAGGGGAAAGGTTGCCTACCCCTGTGATGAGTAATACTATATGTAGTGAGTTGTGGCCAGGGTGCAGCTGGGGAAGGGGGAACTGCATTGCTAAATTAAGTCCCTAAATTTCCAGAAAGCGAGACAATAAAAGTCATTCACACCCAGAACTCTTATATTTGCTGTGTTCTCATTCCCTTGGTAATTTTGCCTGTCCCTTTTCTTTGGATGACCAAACTGTGGCTGGAATTTACTAAGGCTGCATCTGCACTGCAGAAATAATCCAGTTTGACACTGCACCTTCCACTGCCATGACTCAATGCTATGAAAGTCAGGGATTCATAGTTTTGTGAGACATTTAGTCTTTGTCAGAGAGCTCTGGTGCTACAACAAACCATAGTTCCCAGAATTCCATAGCATTAAGCCACGGCTGTTAAAGTGGTGCCAACCTGAATCATTTCTGCAGTGCAGATGTAGCCCAAGTCAGTTATAAATGCATAGTCAAGAGTTCCCTGCATATTATCTAGTTTAGGGACCAGTTTAGGGACACGGGGACCAGGAAAGCTGCTGCGATTGATGGAGACCTGTTCAGTCAAGAAGCAGTTGTCTGATATTCCTGCCCATCTCTTGCATAAACAGTCTCCAGTCAACAGTGGAACAGGCCACTATTAATGTTAGTGGGGATTGGGATGGGGAATCAGGTTGGAAATCCCTACTTAGCTATGTAACTAGTTGGTTATGCACCTGCTATTGCCCAAGTGAATTCTGGCCTATTATTTCTAAATGCTTAACTGAAGTTTTAAGTTGCTGCAATGCTAGAAATATGGGGACTGAAGGGAAATTTAACAGAGAGAGGGCAGACTTTTTATTTGGGAGAAATGTCCTCATTTTGCCTCCTCTGTATCTACACCCCTGGTTGTGGGAAGGTTGCACACACATACACACAAGTAAACATTCTCTTTTATTATTATAAATTATTTTTTTGCCCAACTTCTTGTTTCTTAAAGGCAGTCTGAGGGGTGGGGTACAAATAAATTATTATTATTATTATTATTATTATTGTCGGCACTGCAGAAATAAAGCAGTTTAACACCACTAACTGCCATGACTCAGTGCTGTGGAATTCTGTGATTCATAGTTTTGTGAGACATCTAGCCTTCTATGTCAGAAAGCTCTGGTGCCACAACAAGCTACAAGTCCCAGGATCACACAGCATTGAACCATGACAGTTATAATGGTGTCAATCTGCATTATTTCCACAGTGCAGATGTAGCCTCTAATCCAATTTGGTCTCCCATCTAGGCACTGACCTGCTTAGCTTCTGCAAGGTTGTAGGGTCATGTGCATTCAGGCCATGAAGCAAGCCTATTAAAGTTTTTGAATGTATATGATAATGGAACAACTCACCCCAACTAAGGTAAAGTAAGAAAGACAGAAAGAAAGAAGTCATTACAGTTTTGCATGGTTCAGTGTACTGTAGTTGTTCTACATGCAGAACTATGCTACACTGAGCCATTTACCACCCCCTAGACATACTGATGCCCCTTCCACAGCCATTCCATGCCTGGTGAGCTGAAGGTTTTGAGAACCATCTGGCTATGTCCCTGTAACCTTCTGCAGCAACCAAAATCCACCTCCAAACCTGCTAAACAGACACAGGAGATTATTTGGCTTTTTAAATCGGTTTATCTCTATCTAGCTTAATCTTAATTTAGGCGCAATCTTGATCTTATCAAATGTTTTTTGCTGCAAAATACCAGGGTGCATCCCCACTTCCAGAGCTGCTCCTCATGGCCATTTTCTCCCAGATCTGCAAAGAGCCATGAGGAGCACTCCTGGAAGCGGGGATCCACTCCAACTTTATTCAAGGGGCAAATTCAGCAGCAAAAAAATTTGATAAATTCAGGATGCCGCCCAAATTAAGATAAGCCAGATAGAGCTAAACCAATTTAAAAAGCCAAGTAATAGTGTCCACAAAGTGATTACATCTTCCACTGATGCCCATTGAAGTCCTTCTGAGGTCTTAGTAACTAACAGAATAATTTCATACCTGGCTACAGGGACATAGCCAGATATTTCTACAGTCCCCTCCCTGCTGTCCACCAGTCATGGAATAAGTGTTGGGAGGCTTCAATGGCTCTGTTTAGTAGGTTTGGAGGTGGACTTTGGTTGCTGAAGAAGCAGGAAGGAAATACTAACCTCCACCATGACCAAAATCAGACATATGAAGATTTGTTAACTTGTCTCTGTTTGTGCCACTAACAGGATGCCAGTCAATGTGTGAAACCTTTTGCTTTTATTTCTGCTTTTCTTCACATTGGCACTACACATTTGGAAAGAGGATGGTAGATATCAAGGCATGTCTCTAGTTGCCTGGATGGCTTGCACATATTGGTGGAGCAGGTGAGGAAGATCTTGAAAGGAAAATCCCCACAAAGAAAAGAAGAAGAAAATACGTGATTTAGTGGGAGGGAACTTAAAATTCCAGTAATAAGGGGGCATCTTCCCCCCCCATACTTTCTGGCTGTCATCCAGGGGTAACCATTTGGGCTATATAGTATTGGACTTTCTGGCTCTGGCATCTAGGGATGCACACTCATTTAATCTGAAAGCAAAATAAAAGTATTTAAGAGCTTTTTTCATCCTCAGTTCAATTTGAATCATGAGAAATTAATCTTTTACTTTAATCTGAATTAACTGATTCCACACTCAAATGTTTGTATGTTGTTGTTTTTTCCTGGCAAGGTGGCGACAGTTCTCCTTTGTAAGGTTATTTTCAATTGGATTAATTCGTCTTGACTTTTCATGGCTTGTTTGCACTGAACAGTTGGAAAAAAGCAACCACAGAAGAAGCTGGCTTCTGAAAGTGACAGAGGAGTTGACAGCTACTCTGACAGGCCCTTTCAAAGAACGCCTTGCTCCTACCGACAGCCTGAGTTGGGCAGCACTGAAGGCAGGCATGAAGGCGGCTGACAGATAGCCTGAGATGGCAAGAAGGGAACATGTTGAAGGTGGAGATTGGGAGCTGCTGCCAAAGCTCCATCACACACTTGCAGAGGAGGGCCTGGTTGACTCAGAAGGGAGGGATTCAGGGTATGAATCAGGGTATTTGGCAACTGTCCTGAGCTGTGCTTTCAGCTGGCATGATTTCTGTTTTCAGAGGTACTCCCTGCTGGAGCACAGAAGACAGTTTTCTGTCTGTGTGAGAAAGAAGGGAGGTAGAGAGAAAGTACTTTGAAATGGGGGCTGAAAAAAAAAAGAGAGAGGATGCAGCCCTAAAATTGGCAGGTGTGGAATGGCAGTTCTTTCAAAGCTCCAAGCCAGAAGAAAATGGCATTGGTTGGTTCTAAGGTCCTGTAGGTGACATACAAAGTTACCTCAGTGGATGAGTCTGAAGAAAAGTTGGTCCTTCTATGCCTGTGGAGCACCACTGCCCATCTTCACCACAGCACACCATTTGCTGTTTCCCCAAGCTTACCAAGTCAGGCACTAGTCCCCAAACTTTTCATTGCCCAACATCCCTAGGAAATGTTTGATTCACACCTTTACAAAAGTAATACCACATCAGAAGATGAAGAAATCTAATTTCTAATTTTTGAACCACTAGTTGAACCACATACAATACTGCAGAGGAACAAACTGAACTTAAAAAGTAAATAAATAAACATGTAGCTCAGTGCATAAAATACAAATCTAAACTGAGCAATTAGATTCTAATTTATCGGGGGGGGGGGGAGAGAGCAATGACTTGTGACTTGTCACTCAAGGACACAAGCCACTCTTTGTTGTACCCCCTGAAATCCCATCTCCTATGCCCTGGGAGTGTGGGCACTCTAGGTTGGGAAATCCTGTACTCGTGTGTTCAAATATGGTCTCTCTTGCTCACTCGCTTGTTCTCTGTGGGCGGACACATGTGTGTGTTTGAGTAACAATCTGTGAGCAACTATGGTTGTTTGCTATGAGCAAACAACTAGTAGTGTGCTGTGGTGAGAATGGGCAATGATGCTCTGCCATGAATGTCCAAGTGAAGCATCTACAGTGGACAGCACCAACCTGTGGGGGGGGGGTACATCACAATGCCTATCAGCAAGAAGGTTCCCTAAGCCCTCAAATGTGGTGATATCAGCCTTGTTTTGGGCCAATGGCCTCTGAAGTCCCCCCACTTCCATCAATGAACTTTTCTGGCCATAAAGGGCCTCAGCAGTGCAAGAGCACCAAGTTTAGCTGTCATTTTCATTCCCCACTGTCCTTTACAGCAAAGCTACATTGTGCTAGGAACAGACGCATTCAACTTGCCTGTCACAGTGTGAATTGTTAACATAGGTCTAATCTGGACTGCAGAATTAATGCAGTGTAACACCACTTTAACTGCCCAAAGCTATGGAAGCCTGGGATCTGTAGCTTTGTGAGATATTTAGCCTTCTCTTTCAGAGAACTCTGGTGCCCCACCAAGCTACAAATCCCAGGATTCAATAAGATGGAGCCATGGCAGTTAAAACTTTATTATTGCAGATGCAGCCATAGAAGAATATAGCATTATTTACTTACTTTTATTTACTTGCTAGTTAATGGTCTTACTGTATTACACAATACTGTAGAAAGTGATGGGCATGCAGTTGGGTGTTAATTGCTAGAAACTGTGACCTACATTCTTTAGTGGTTTAGAAACAGATGGAAGGGAGTTGAGACTGTCTCTAGAAGATCTAAGGTCATTCTGTTAGAAACCTTGACAGTGGGTGAAGTGAAGGTGGGTACCCTGAGAGAGGGGGAGGTTAACAATATTTTACTTTTGTAATGAATGAAAAGGGAGCACACCAAAAATTTGAAACTGTATGTGCTGGTTGGTTCAGACAACAACTGTCCCTGGTTTATGTCTCTAGTGGCTGAATAAAGGTTTTCTCCCCCTGTGTTTTACTACTGAAGCCTGGATTTCTGTCTGTGCTACAGAAATAACCTGGTTGACATCCTTTTAATTGTCATGGCTCAGTGCTGTAGAATTCTGGGAATTGTGGGGTTTTTTTTGGTTTTTTTGTTTTTTTTGTGGCTCCAGAGCTCTTTGACAGTAGAGTCCAGTAGCTGTCTGGTTTTTCTTACGTGGGAGTCCCTATCAGTAGCCCTGCTGCCATGGGAATAGCCTCTTGCCTCACAGGAGCATGCAGTCTCACTACTGTGGAAGGGTAGTGCCGTGGTGAGATGTTTATAACTAAATATTATAAATTATTTTAAATTAAATATAATATAAATGTTTTATATGCTAGGAGAAAATAGCTAGGAGTCTAAATTAGCAAAAGGAAACACATTTAAAGAATTTTATTTATGGAAAGGGTATGCAAGAAGAAAAGCAGGGTTCAGTTCTTCACTTTGTTGAAGAACTGGGCAAAACAACTTATATCTAAACTTCAGGAGAAACAAAACATTCTGAATAGGAGAGTAATTGGTTGTTGGAATGTTTACCAAGGGAGGTGTTGGCATTTGCATAAAGAGATGCTTCTAAAAATAAGCTGCATAAACATCTGTCAGGGTTGACTTTGGACTAATTAATCTTGCCTTGTCCCTGTTGTAGGGGTGGCTTCTGTGGTCTCTGTGAAATGAGAGAGAAAGCATTTCTCCAATTCCAGAACAGTGGATATATTGGTTTGTTGCAGGGTATTCTTCTACCACGTGGCAACCTAAGGACCTTCTGTAATATTGTGTGGCATGACGTTCCCTAGGGCTAGTGCATGAAAGGACAGTGTTGGAGGTAATGGCTGGTGTCCTGTTACTGACATACGCAGGTGTAAATGTTGTAGATATGTGTAGAGATTTTTTTGAAGGACAATGTGCAACAGTCATATCCAGCTGATAACAAAGTAAGCAGAATTGCATGTGGGCAACTGTAGAACAAGGGAATTAAAGTACATGTGTAGGGTGTGAATGCTCATTGCCTTGACATGTTGCTTCTGTGCATTGTGTACTGCAGTTTCACAAAGGGTTGTCAAGCATTTGTGATCCACAAATGCTGGGATTCAGTACACGGTTTGCATAACATAACTCCACCAGAGGGTATTTTTACTATGCTGAAGTGATGTAGGATCATTGCCTATGTGTGGTAATTAAGGGCTGTTGCAGACCAGCCCAAAGGGCTGGCCTCAGGGTAGAGTTGGGGCAGGGCAGCTGCATGCCGGCGGCCCCAACCTCACTCCTGACGCCATGCAGCTGCACGCACAGCACACGGTGTCAGGATGCCCTTCCAGCGCAGCATTTAAACACACTGTGCCAAAAGGGCATTGAAGAGCTGCAGTGACAGCTCTTAGGGCAGCCTTTTGCCACTCCTAAAAGGAGTGGCATTTTGCTGCTCTTTTAGGGATGGCAAAAGGAAGGATCGGGGTTGTGGCATGGGGTTGCCATGGCCCTGATCCGCCGCTCCCCGGGGCGGCTCTCTTCTGCCCCATGCAGGCCGTGTGCATCAGCCCTAAGTGCAGATTCAACTTGTATGATGAAACACGGCCTGTTAACATTCTTTAATGGAAATAAGTAGTTGACTTCAATCTTCCCCCTCCATACCCTCTTTTCTTTCTGGAACAATCCTTCTTATTTAAAAACTGTATGACAGGGAGGCACATCTTGGTTTTGCCAACGATAGGAATAACTGTCTGTTTTGGATTTTTGCCAGAGCACATGACTGAGAACCTTTTTCAGTTCATTGTTGTTAATAAAAACAAATGCCAAACTGGGCCACAACAGGCTTATGGGTGAATACACAGGTTGGAATCCTTTTTGGTGACTTATGCCAGTATAACAGTTATGCAGTTGTAAGCCATTTTAGGGAGTTATGAATGGTGGTAACAGGTGGATGAAAGAGAACACCGTTTTCATTGCTGGAGAAAGTTAGCCTGCCACTATAGACAACTTTCCATACCTTTGCTCACCCAGCAGGGACTGTGCTTCCCTTGCCCTTGGCAATTTTACTCCTGCTATAGAACAGCCACCAATGTTGTCACCACCATCTATATGGACATGGAGCCATACCAGCCTACAAGATCACAATGAGAGATAATTGAAGTGGACTAAAAGTACACTGATGTTGCATTTCTAGATATAATCTAATTGTATAATTCTAAATGTCCTCTGTTAAGAAGTAAGTCCCATTTAGTTCATTCATTCATTCATTCATTCATTCATTTGAATATTTATACCCTGCTCTTCTTCCAGAGTGGCTTACAAATTATTATTTAGATAGTTCCCTGCCCTCAGATTTACAATCTAAACAAACATGACACAAAAGGAGCAGGTCATGGCTGTGGGGAGGGAGATCACATCCAGCAGATACTGCTGGTTCTTCTCTTCCTCCAAAGCCAGGGAAGTGGCAGTTTAGATGGAGGGAGGGTCCTTCATCTGCCCCTGGGCTAGGCATGGTGGAACTGTGCCTGATTCTTCTTTCCCTCTCAGGCCAGGGCGATGGCAATTAGAATGGAATGGATGGCAGTTCCTTACTCCTATATGAGTGGGTAAAATATTGCAGTCTTAGGCCAGGTCTGCATGGGTCAGAATACTCCAGGAGCAGCCCTAACATCTATCCATTACCTGGGCCCCTCCATTATGACACTAGGTAACTGTTCGCATGTATGTCCCACTGTGCCATCTGGCACTGCCACCATGAGCTGATCTATCTGAGGTCAGAACAAGGCACCCAGCATTGATTACATGGCTGTGCCTCGTTCTGACCTCAAAGCGAGTGACTTGCCATTGTGGTGGTGAGCAGCACAGTGGGATGTGTCAGAGCTGCCCTGCATCACAATAAAGGGTTCTGGATCTTCTAGGAAGATCTGGAGCAAAAGGTTTTTTTTAACCCACAAGTTTTAAGCATGTTATACCTCAGGTTTGGAACTGAACTGGCTGGACATGGTCTAGACAGTTTGAGCACCAGAACCAGGGATTGGACCCTGCTCACCAGGACCTCTCACCATCGGAATGGGGGTGGGGAGAAGATATTTTATTTGGTCCATGTGGACAACCCTTGAGTTGTCTGTCCCTAGAAAAAGAGGTAGATTTTCCAGCATATTCTTTAGACTATGTTAAAAAGCTCACAGTTCTGTGATGATGAAAAGTAAACCTTTCCCTACCTGAGATTTTAATGCTATATCATGCAATGCCTTCAATGCAGGAGCTCAGAGGTGCGTGGATGTGTGTATGTGTGTGCTCACGCAAGCAGGAGTATTTCAGAACTGTGAAAGACCAACAAAACCCTGTTAAGACAAAATTTTGCTAGAGGTAAGTGAAATGATATTCTTCATTTACAA
Source organism: Phrynosoma platyrhinos (assembly GCA_020142125.1). NCBI lineage: Eukaryota > Metazoa > Chordata > Lepidosauria > Squamata > Phrynosomatidae > Phrynosoma > Phrynosoma platyrhinos. The sequence continues at coordinate 310,455,776 of CM034703.1, forward strand.
ATGGTTCACTGACCCATCATAATAAAGCAGTGCAGCCGAAGAAGGGTAATTATCTACTTAAGTGTCAGACACCCTGAGGTAAAGTCTCCCCTTCTTTCCTTTTGAAAAATGAACTTGGATTCAACAAATGTGTCTCTTCCTGTTTTGTACTGTTGACATGAATTTCCCTTTTTATGACTCTAATTGGTTTTCTGATTTCTTTATTCCTCGTATGGAAATGAAGGCTGCACTGTAGGTTTCACACTCTCCCCTTGGGTTCTTAGTTCAACCAATAGCATTCCTTGGTGAAGGCACTTTCTACAGTATGCTGGAAAGACTATATATGAGAGAGCTTTACTAAATCCTACAGCACTTTACACTCCAAGCAAAGAAATAATCTCATAGCCCCCCCTTTTTAAAAAAAAAAATCCCATCAGAAGATGAATTTACTAATTTCTAATATCTTCTATGTTAAGGGGTATGCTAATATATTTTAATAGACCCTGATGTTTTGTGAGAAATCTAGCACCTGTTTACTTAGAAGGCAGTTACTGCAATCAGTGAGTGTTACATTTCACGGCCAGTTTGTCTGGAATTCCTTAAGTTAGGCTTTAGTTACGAATACAATGCAATGGAAATAATTGTGGATTATGTTTAAAAAGATACATGTGGGGGAAAGCAAAACTTATAGATTCATCCATGCCTACTTGGAGTAACTCCCATGGAACTTAATAAGACTTCTAAGTAGGCATGCCAAGGAATGTGCTATTACTTTCATTTGAGCAGGTAGGTCCCAGAGGGTGCTGCTCGGGGATAGTAGCTCCAGTAAGAGGGAACTCACTTGTGGGGTCCCTCAGTGGACTATTTTATCCCCGATGTTGTTTAACATCTATATGAAGCCACTGGGTG
>CM034703.1:310456763-310468057 GCA_020142125.1 Phrynosoma platyrhinos
TTATTATTATTATTATTATTATTATTATTATTATTATTAGCAGTTTGAGAAGTTTAAAATTGCCAAGTATTTAAATAATTTAATGCATAGACTCTTCTCTTTCCATAGGTGGAGAAAGTCAATCGCTGTTCACATATACTCATTGTGAACCTGAAGAGGAGGGAGAACCAACTTGGAATGTGACAATGTTTGCATGATGGTGATGATGATTGTACAGTTTGAAAATTCTCTGTAAATGTTATAGAGTGTACAATCTTGAGGGGAAATGCAAGTTTGATGATAATCATAATATGAGATGGTTAGAGGTAACTTGTGGTTTCTGAGGTATATCAAGAGACGCTTTCATTGTGGTATAATATGTTCATACTCTCCCTCCCTCCCTCCCTCTCTCCCTCCCTTCCTTCTTTCAATCCCTTTTCATTTTTCTTGCTCTAATCTTGCCTTTTTCTAATCTTGCTTCAAATTTCATTGAAGCATATCCTCATGAAGGCTTTATAATGGGTTGCCTAAACTTAAAGTTGTGCCTTAACTTTACACAAATCAGATGTTCTCATTTGTCCACTCCGTCCTGTGGAACGTTTCCGTGACCTACACCCTGAAGAAGTAGCTGATTTATTCCGTACAACACAGCTGGTGGGCAATGTGATAGAACAACATTTTGGTGGAACTTCACTCACCATTTCAGTTCAGGTCAGTCTCTGCCTCTGCTGTGGTTTCTTTCCAGTCAGTAATAAAAACATTTTACTAATTCTATAATCAAATGATTATAGCCATACAAATGCTTCCCAAAGAGGACTTTGTAGGCTTGTAATAAAAGAATAATACTTGTGGTACTGACCCCTAATCTCCTTTGTGTGGTAGGATTCACTGTGGCAACATGACAACAGAAAGTCAATATTATAGCTGGCTTAAATGAAAAACCCTGACTAATTAACTGTGGGTCCTCTGGGACAATTCTGCCAATGCTGTGAGACAGGGAAGAATGTACCATTGGTTTCATTGAAAGTCTTCAAATATGGTTTTGAGGAGCTGAAAAATGAGCTGGCATGGCCTACAAGGTTTAGTATTCCCAAACTTAATGATGATGGTGACATTCTCTCACCCATGACCTGGAAATAAATTTCAGACACTTGGAAAACCCATGTCAGAAGAAAGGCAGGTTTTCGGTCAGGTTCTCTGTGCCCCAGACTTTGTCTCTCCTTAAATCAAATCCAAGCAGAATTCTAGTTTATTCCTGCCTGGGTCTACTACCCATTCCCCCAACAGCTTTCCTTGCAGCCACTTCTTCTTTTCCAGGGCCTCATATTGGTTCATGCAATTCCTGGGAAATTTCCCAAAAAAATACCAAATCATATTCAAGAAAAGTCTCAAAGAACTCCTGATCTCTGATAAATACCTGATCACCAGAAAACCAACTAATCTCTTTTTTTACTTCATTGTGTATCATGTAGCTTTACAAAATGTAGATGCCATTAGCTTTACAAAAGGACTACTCCAGCTGGAGATGAAAACCTCCAGAAATTGGTGGCTGTGTGTACATGTGCATACATGACTACACTTTTGAGTTCTAAATGGGAATGTTGCTATAGGGTTGTTGTGATGAGGAGTTGCACTTTGACATTTACCACTACATCACTGCATGTATGGATCTCCTCCCACTGGGACTAGCAACTGAACTGAAGCCGTTCAGCTGAATGTGGAAGAGTGAAAAGGTGTGTGGGTATCTGTGTGTGGGTGGGTATGTGTTTGTTTGTGGAGACAAATATTTTAAACCTGAAAATTTACACAGAGACAGAGGGTGGGATATCAGGGATGAAGTCAGGGGGTGCCATTCCCTATCCTCAGGTTCTGATGTGTGTACCAAAGTGAATGACTAAACAGGGTGTGCATACACCATCTGCTCTATTCAATCATTTATCTGTTCAGTTCAGCCTAACATTAACTAAGGTTGCATCATCATGACAGAAATAATATAGTTTGACTTCACTTTAACTGCCATGACCCAAATCTATAGAATTCTGAGATCTGTAGTTTAGTCTTCTCTGTCAGAGAGCTCTGGTACAAATCCCAGGTTTCCATAGCATGGAGCCATGACAGTTAGAAGTGGTGTCAAATTACATTGTTTCTGCAGTGCAGAAGCAGCCTAGGAGTGGTGTTTTAAAGCTTGCTGAACATTTTGCTTTTCCTTCCCTCTGCCTGAAATTGTAGCCTTCCCACCCCACTTATGATAATGGGACATGACAGTGAAGGACCTGGAGCCATTGGTCACCTCTGGCACTTCAGACCCCCCCTTTTTGTGTGTGTGTGTGTGTTTTGTTAAAACCACACTGTGCAGATAAGGCCACTTTACAGTACCCTGTCTGCCAACAACTAACTTGTCTTTTATAAATAGCCCCCATAAATCTTGTTGAGCACCAACATTTATTGGGAGCATCTGTGATATAAGATGGTGAGGGCTGGAGGAATAAATGTGCCAGCATTTATTTCTCTTCCGACCGGCGTTTCCCATTCGATCAAGACCTGAAATAGAAAGATGCCTTGTCCCCAAATGCTTTGGTGCCAAATTGTACCCACGAGAGTGCTATAAATTAATGCACAATGAAATTGGATTTAAATTATTAATGGGCAATATTTGTGAATACCCAGGAGAGCTTCATTGGCTGCCCTTACCTCCATCTCATTTTCTTTTTCTCTTTCATTTTTCCCTTCCCCTCTGCCTTTCCCTCCTCCTTGTCTACAGGATGGTCCCGAAGCTGGACAGACTGTGAAGGTGAGTGCTGATTTTATTATGCAGAGTACAAATTAATAAGAGACAATTATGAGAACTAATAAAACCTAGTCATCTGCAGCACATTGCTGCATTGGTATTTTATCCTTGAAGCTGGAGGGATCCTGAATCTTTGGGGACTGGGAATATATTGATTGAAATGGAATGGTGCAATATGGTTCTACCTCACCTCTTTTCTTGTCAGAACTGGAAGGGGAAGGGATGCTTTGAAAGAGACGAGGAACCCCTGCTAGATCAAACTGGGGTGGGAGCAGACATTTGCCTTTCTGTTTATTGGAACCCTGCAGAGCTTGGAAATGTTACTATTGGATGCTACAAATACACTCCCCTAGCCAGCATGGTCATGTTCACAAGTTCTTGACAAACTAGCCTTCCATATCTTCATACATTCCTCTTTCCATGGCTGCTGCCACTTCTGGGGCAGCAATCAGATAACTGCCCATGCATGTTATAGCAATAGCAGCTTCATTTATATACTACTTCATACCACTCTAAGCAGTCTCTAACCAGTTTACAACTGTAAGCTAATTGCCCCCATCAAGCCGGGTACTCATTTTAGTGACCTTGGAAGGATGCAAGGCTGAATCAACCCTGAGCCCCTGGCTGGTATAGAACCCACAACCTTGTGATTTGTGAATAAGTGGCTGCAGTACAGGCATTTAACCACTGTTCCACCAAGTTGTAAATTTTCTGAAGAAATGCTCTTTCTTTCTTTCTTTCTTTCTTTCTTTCTTTCTTTCTTTCTTTCTTTCTTTCTTTTTTGTCCTCCCAAAGCTATTGCCTAATCCATTTGACATCATTACAAGTTGATCATTTCTTTCTTGCATGAGTCTTGAAACCTGTGTATAGGATGGCTCTGTGTGGTCTCTGCCCAGGGACTGATATAAGTTCTGAGGTGTGTGTGTGTATTCTCCTTCCTTCCTTCCTTCTTTTTTGGCAACCCTTTGTGTGTGTTTTATAGGGATTTAAATCTCTTGACTATTTCATCTTTACAGACAAAAGGCTTCTCAAGGTTTCTCCCCCTGAAGGAGAAAGTAGATATTAATGTGCAGTTTCCCCCCAGTAGTCTCATATCTAGAAGTGTTTTGGGAAATAATTCAGCACAGAAATGTGCAAAATTTGTTCAAAAATTGTAATTTTTGCACAAAAAGTGCACTTATTTTAACAAAAAACTATAGTACAGCTACTTGAGTTCCAACTTTGGGGGGGCAGGAAGTAAGATGTAAATAAATATTCCAATAATGTAAGAATAGTTTCCAGAAATGTATATATTCTTTTGTGGAATAAAACACAATTTTGCACATACACCCATGTATTTTGTGCATAATAATTCCCAGAACACTTAGGACAGAATTTCTGTCCTCTGTCTTATTTTTCCCAACCAAGTCTCATTTTACAGTTAGGAAATGAAAAACTTGGAATTTTATTTCCATCCCTAGATGGGTACCCATAAAACAGTGCTGGAAAGGAACGTAAGGGCTCATTCCCACTACAAAATAATCCAGTGTGGAAACCGGGTTATTTGGTGATTGAATCTCTCTGGGGCCATTTACTCCCCTTTTACTCCCCTTTGTCATTCACAAAGGGGGAGAGAGGAAAAATGGCTGCCACAGAGAGAGGAAGAGGAGGAAAGAAAAGGCAAACTCCTTCTGAACAAACCTTGCCAAGAAATCCCCACAACAGACTTGAAGGCACACAACAACAACAACAACAACAACAACAATAGAGGAGGGGTGGTGGCATGGTGGGAAGGCTTGGCCCCTGGAAACTCCTCCTTCACCTCCTCCAGATGGTCTGCCATCCAGTGTGCCCCTCACCTCGCTGCTGCTCACCAGAACCCCCCAGGACCCTTTCCATCCATGGTAGTGGTGGTGGCAGCAGCACTCCATCTCTCTCTCCTCCTCCTTGCCCTGCCCCACCCTCAGCTGCCTCAACCAGGGAGCCCAGCTGCCCCTCCATGAAAGTGAGAACTCTCCTGGGCCTCAATCCAGGCCTCTCCAGGCCCCTGGCCCTGCCCTGCCCTCAGCTTCCTCACCTAGGGAGCCTAGTCAGAGCACTCCTTGGTCCTCCTCCTCCTCTTCCTCTTCCTCCTCTCCAGAGGTAACTCTGAGCTCATTGGAGCCTGGGGAGAAGCGACTGAGGGAGCACCGTGGGAGAGGAGTCGGCCAAGATGGTGCACTGTGGCTGCACCCTCAAGAATGGCACCAGAGCACTGGGTCTAGTTGAGAGAAGCTGACAAAAGCCAGCGCAACCCCCCTGATGCAAATCAGAACCATCATTCTTACTTATTGAACACAGTTTGGATTTGGGTCTTTTCAAAAGAACTGCCCGAACACTAGTGTCAGGAAAGAGGGTTCTTTTGCGTTTGCCTCACTTCATCGCGATAGAAACCAAGCACAGTAGGATTGGAACCAGTTTCAAGTGGGAACAATGGACATATAACCTGATCAGCAATTTGGGTTAAATCCTAATGAGAATGAGGCCTAAGGGGATTTCTTTAGGTAGATCATTGCGGGCAGTAAGAATAGAAGTAATGGAACTGTCTTGCACTTTATGTGTGTGATGATGTAGTGTGTGTTCTGGGTGCTTCTCCCCATCATTGCAACTTCATAAGATGCCACTTTCTCTGGCTGTTCTAGTCCCTGGTTGGTGGATTGTGGAGTTATTTCTGGAGATACTGGAAATGTGCCTGCCATTTCTATGCTACTTTGTACATTCTGGCTATGTTTTGTGTTTTCCCCCCTCCCTGGCAAAACATGCATTCAATGTGGTGACCATTCCATCAGTGTAACAGTGCTATATCTCTCATCCCAATGTAATGTGAGTTTAGGATTGCTCTGTTAAAGTTGCTGTTAGAGTTGATTAAGAAAACGCTAACAACTGACAATAGCAAATGGAAACAATTCTCTTCCTTTCCATTTGCTACACTGACCTTATTTGTGCTACACTTTTTATTGCCACCTGAGAATCACTAACAGGGATGGAGGAAGAAATCTGTGCAGAGAGAAAGAATTGAAAGACATTTAGAGGACCAACAAGAAAAGGCTCACAAATCTTACTAATGAAATTTCTGTCTTTGTGGTGTAACTCTCCTTCTTGCCATTCATGACCCTGATCTTACTCCTTTCTGTCAAATTCACACCTATGCCACTTTGGTCCTGTGATACCTACTCATGGTTAGGCAAGTGACTGATGGATGGTGTTTCATATATTCAGTGAATAGCATTGACTAGGATGTCTTGGTGTGATGGGAATTGCAGTCAACACATTTGGAATATACCAACTTTATGAGAGGATTTAAAGCTTATGAGTGGTTATCCAGAGCCCCTCAGCTGTACTGAGCTGATTGTAAGGGATTGTAGGAGTTGAGCATCTGAAGGGGAAAACTTCTCTACTCCTGGCTTATATGATGTTTTACATTATTACAGTGTGGTATGCAAAATAATACAATTTGGCATTTGGGTGCAAAGGAATATATAGACCTCTTGCCTCATATATACAGGCCCTTTCCCCACCCTTATGCACCATTTTGAAGCCAAGCATAAATTGATGTGAACAGGGTTGGAAAGAAAATTTAAAAATATTTGGGAAATGGTTGAAATCCCCATGCTTTTCAAATTTTTGGCAAATCTTGGACTGATGAGAATCTTTGCAGTTCAAGACTTCTTAAGCACAAAATTTACATGTATATCTTTTATCACAGAAGACAACATTATTCCTGTGCAGACAATGAACATTTTGCTGTGTGCAAATTTTGCACCGAATAAGTCCTAGACTGTGAATAGTCTTTGGAAACTGTGGTTGTGTAAGCTTTGTCTCATAAAGGGAAGAAGATTGCTGAAATTACTGGTTGCTTTCCTTGAGAACATTAATGAAGAATTGCATACCTAAAGGTAAATGACACCATCTGCCAAACCTTTCTAGTGGCTTGTGGGGCAAGTTTCTGAGCCCTCACTGGTGAATGCAAGACATAAGAGCTCTTTGTCCAAGATTGTGTATTCCTGCATGGCAGGGGGTTAGACTGGATGGGTCTTGTAGTCTCTTCCAACTCTATGATTCTATGATTCAGAGACCACAATGACAGGGATGATGAAGACTGTACCTTATACCTGCTGAAGAGGCTAGCCATGCCAAGAAGATATTTCCAATGGTATTAGAGCACTCTTTTTAATATAGCAACAACAATAGCAAGTACATTATCAGTGCACTTAAATACTCCCTAAGCATTTTATAACGTGTAAGCTAATTGCCCCTAACAAGTTGGGTACTCGTTTTAGCGACCTCGGCGGGATGCTAGGTTGAGTCAACCCTGGAGCTCCTGGCTGGTATCGAACTCACAATCTTGTGACTGTGAGTGAGTGGCTGCAGTACTGGGATTTAACCACTGCGCCACCACAGCTCCCCTATAGCAAGTTCCATCTTCCAAGAGGAGGGCTGGGCCAATGAACAATATTTTCATATCATCTCTACAGATATTTGATGTACTGGGCTGATTGACTAATCACAGACTTACACATGTCAATCTAAACCCACAGCTGGTGGTACTGACCTCCCTGCTGGCCTCTAGGATTACCTGAAAATGTATTCATGAGCAGTGCATTAGCTGAAAGAAATTCTCCCTTGAATAGCTATCAACAAGCAAATACATTGTTTTTAGAATCCAAGGGAAACATTGATTTTCTATTATATGAAAGGCAAAGGCCACTAGATGGGTATGTGTATATGAGGGCAGTGAGTTGGGAAAATGTGGAGATTTGCTTAGGGCTTCCTGTCCCATTCATTTAAGAAAGGCAATTGGGTTACAATGAGTCACTGATGTTATTGCAAACTCCTGAGCAATCATATACTTGTGATTTGAACATACTTTGTGTTGCTATATTCTCTTTCTTTCCACCCTCTGAGGCAGCCATACAAGAAGTTCATACAAGAAGTTCTTCCTAATGTTTAGGTGGAATCTATTTTCTTGTAATTTGAATCCAATTGTGGCTGGGTGGGCTGGCTCATGGCTGGTGCATTCTGTATGCTTGGCCAAGATAATGAAATTTGAAGCAAACACATCTTAATCCAAGATTTTTTAAAAGCGATTATTTCTTTCCAGTAACAAACATTTTCTTTTTGCAAATAGAAATTCTCAGTACAAAGCAGCATGGCATGTGCCTCCTTGGAAGGAGAATAAATGCCACCATTCGTGATGAAGAATGGACTTCTTAGGTTTAGTGTCTCCATGTGGGCCAAGTCATCTTTCTTATTGCCAATTCTTTCTTGGCTCTGCTTATTCTGTATCAGTTTGATGTACTGGAAGGATGGGGGAAAGGCAAGACAGGGACAGACGAAGACAAATGTAGACAAAAGAAGACTCCCCATCCCTTTTCTCAGATCTTTGTTTCCCTTTCTCCCCCTCTCACACCCCAAGTTCTTATCTTACTGACAGAAGAAAGGAGAGAAAAGAATACCATTGAAGGAGAGATGGACCATCCTAATTGGACCGTATCCAGAGTGCCCCTTCCATGAATGGAAGGGCTCAGTGGCCCACAGAAGCAGGCGAGGAGGAGGTAATTTTAGTTAATGATCACCCTCTCCAATGCCATGCCACTATGGTGGATATTCAGCCTCCAGGACAGCTTTTCAGAGGCTCCATGGAGAAGAAAGGGCAAATGGTCTCCTCCCTAGAGGTCCTAGAGGCTAGCAGGGTATTTCAACAGAAATTCGCTATTGTTCTCTAGATCCCATTGTTAATAGTCACAGCTTCTTAAGTTACTTTCTGAGCCAGAAAGTAACTTAAGAGGAATGTGGGGGAGTCTTCTTTTTGGAGATATTTAAACAGAAGATGGATGGCTGTCTGTCAGGAGTGCTTTGATTGTGTCTTCCTGCATGGCAGGAGGTTGGACCGAATAACCCTCGTGGTCTCCTCCAATTCTATGATTCTGTGGGAGTTTGTGTACACTAACCATGGAATTTAGAGAACACTAATAAATTTTTTATTTTATTTTAGTATGAAACACAACTGCCAGGGATTGGGAGTCCCTACAAGTTCTCAGAAGGATCTCTTGCCCCTCACTGTGCCCTTATTCTATTTTTAATTTTAAAAACTAAATAGCTCGCCATGCTTCCTAGAATTTATGAGGGGAGATTATTCTGTCATGTTGTATCCCCTGACTGTTTTTGGCAAAGGAAAGCCCTTTGTCAAATAGGAAACACACCAGAAATGCACTTCCTATTCACTCGCTGGCTGGGGGGGGGGGGAGGTATGTTCCAAAACTAAAATGGCCAGCAGTGGAGGCATATGGCAGAATTGCCCCCCAACATGTCATACAGCCTGTGGGAGGCATTTTTAATTTTTTGGTTTTTGGGTTTTTTTTAAAAAAAAAAAAAACCTTGATTGGGGAGGCCTATGTGCCTCTAAAATACCCTTGGTAAACTATGTAGTCTATGGGCTGCACTTTGCTTATCCCAGAACTCCAGCCTCTAATCAATCAATTTAACAGGGACAGCCACTAAGAAGGGGGAGTTCTGTGCCCCCTCTTATATCTCAATTGCACTATGATATGATTCAATGTGCTTTACCACATAGCCAGCCATATGAGTTGGAGCCAATCTTTGAGCCAAGGCAGCATGTCCAGATGATGGTGACTAAAATGGTGAAAGATCTGGAAACCATGCCCTATGAGGAGTGGGTTAGGAAGCTGGATATGTTTAGCCTGGAGACGAGATGGTTAAGAAGTGATATGATAACCCTGATTAAATATTTGAAGGGATGGCATATTGAGGATGGAGCAAGTTTGTTTTCTGCAGCTCCAAAGACTAGGACTGGGACTGGATCAATACTGCCTTGGCAGGGGGTTGGACTGGATGGCCCTTGGGTCTCTTCCAACTCTATGATTCTATGATTCTATGAATACATTCAAGCTACAGAAAAATAGATTCCACCTCAAAATTAAGAATAACTTCCTGACAGTAAGAGCAGTTCAACAGTGGAACACACTCCTTCTCTGGAGGTTTTTAAACAGAGGATGGATGGCCATCTGTTGAGGGTGCTTTAACAATGTATTCCTGCATGGTAGAAGGTTGGACTTGATGTCCTTGGAGGTCTCTTCTAACTCTATGGAGTTTATCACACAGGACAGATCCCATGCAGAAACTGGATTTAAAGTGAGTTGTTTTTCACATGATGTTTGTGGTTAACCTGAACACAAAGTAGAAATAACCTGTAAAAGTGGATTGTTTTTCACACAACATTGGCATCAAGGAGAAATAACACATCATTAATCCAAATGGAAAGTGGCCCAAACCCGCTCCTTTTTACTTTTGGGAGTGTTATTTCTCCTTTACACAAAGATGTGTGAAAAACAACCTGCTTTTGCTGTTTTTTTTCTTCAGATTTTTAAATCCCATTTCTGCATGAGATTTAAACAATCTGACTCCATGTGATAAATTCCTATGATTCTGTGATTCAGTATGCTGAAGACTGAAGACAGAGCTAGGCAAACATAGCCTGAAAGCCAACTTTGGGTCTTTGTGGCACTTTTGTTTAAAGAGATTTCACTGGCTAGGCTGGAAGACAGCATTCTCAGTACCTGGGGAGTCAGTATTAAGAGAACTTCTCTATCTTGTACTGTGACTTCTGGTTCATTGCTCAGGGCATGTGTGTCCAGAGCAGAGTCCTCATTCTAGCTCTTAATACTTACTGCGACCCATATATCTGGCCATTATGAAATATCAAACAGTAACTAGAAGAAATGCTTGTAGGATATACTTTAAAGTGCAGGTCCATGAATTCTGCCCCATTACTAGCATCACTGATGAAACTTGAAATGGTACTCAGGCTGGTTGAACTGGCTGGCTAGGTCACTTGGGGCAGTGGGAAGTATTCACCATTCAAAGTCATATTGAGAGCCTTCAATGAGGCATTTAGAAGTATGTGCAACTGGGTAGTGTGGATGAATATTAGGCAAAGGAGTATTAGTCAAAATGCTTAATTGAAGGAAAGCATTAGACAGCTCCTAAATTCCATATTGAGAGTAAGAAGGAAATGGATGGATGGAAAGAGCATTCACATCTCTCAGGAGCTCATATTGGGAGAAATTTATTTCCACAGTTCCGTACCCCAGTCCCATTAATGTGTGTGGCTATTTAAAAGATACTCTGAAAAAGAGAGAGAGAGAGAGAGAGAGAGTGGTTGAGTCACGGAGAGTCAGAAACCAAGGCAGTCATATTTATTATTTATTGACTCATGTAACACCTCTGTCATAGAACTTGAATTAAAGAACTGCTTGGATGCAGTGGCATCACTAGGGTTGGCATCTCTTGGTGGATTAATGCATAATGTCACCCACCCCCATTGACTCTTCCCATACCACCCCAAACAGAATCCTTAGTAATGTTTTTAGTACTAATGTTACTCCTAAATTTAATTCCCATATACCATTCAATTTTATAGCAATAGTAGCAAGTAGAATATTTGTAACATAAACAACTAGCAAAATTAAAATTATACTTTTAAATTACA
>CM034703.1:310473884-310486606 GCA_020142125.1 Phrynosoma platyrhinos
TACTAAGTCTTAATTAGTACCTGAAAGAGGACTATGGCTTTCCTCCTCGAAGAAAATCTCTTGCTAACAACAGTGTTTTAAGTCTGCTGATGAATGGAACTTTTCTACAATTAGTACTGGTTATAAAATTCGCGCGCTGTTAGGTGCGTGGCTCTAGCAGCAGTTGGATAGAGCTAACTGCCTAGCCCACCCCCTGTTGAATTGCAAATGTGACTCAACAAAGCCCCACCCACTGAGTAACAGTCACACTCTCCCCAAGAGTTTTTAAAAAGAATTTAAATACTTACCCTCTCAAGATGGCTGCCTGGAAATTGCTTTCTTCCTCTTTCCTAGCAGGAACTGGCCTGGAAAGCTTCCTTCTCTGTCTCCTTTCCTGGCAGAAACTCCCTAGAAAGCCTCTTTCTCTTTCTCCTTTCTGTTAGAAACTGACCTGGAGAGCCTCCTCCTCCTCCTCCTTCCCCTGTCCTGGCCGAAAGTTTAAGTGAACAGGAAGCAAATCGTTCCTTGAACCAAGCTGCAAGTGGATGAAACTGGATGATGCAAAAGACATTTCTTAGTCTGTCCATCTCCATTCCAGAGCTCTGAGTGGTGAGTCTTGGAAATCCTCCATCACCATCCTCAAGGTGCCTCAGAGGCACCACTGATGTTCTTACTTGAACATGTTAGTTTTCCCACACAATTCTGTCATTCTGATTAAATAAATAAATAAATGAAAATTCCATGTCATTGGCTTGAATCCTGTTGTAAGCTTCCAAATAGATTAGACCTATTGGCTCAATGGGATTTACCTACATGTGGACTCACCATTCAACAATGGATTCAATGATCTACTCTAGTTGGGACTATCCAACAGGATTTCAGTCCCTGTCATTTTCTAGCTGGCAGACAGCACCGAGTAAGTGGGAAAAGCCCATCTCCACATGCCTTCTAGAATCAGACTAAAATATCCTGCAGAGATCTGAAGAAACTAGCTAAACCTATAATGTAATCTTAGGGCAACATGGTAGGGTTCTAGAAACACAGTAAAAGGGAAGGTTAACTAGAACCAGGGTGAATAGCCTTAAATATCCCATTTCACTTCTGTCAGCATTAGGGAGGAACATGCGGTTGCATATTTCCTCCTAGATGTGTATCACTCTTGCCCAAGGCCGGGATTCAAATTCACTCCCTCAAAAATCCATTTGGATGATTGGAAAGGGAATATTATATAAAGAATATTATATAAAGAATACTCACAGATTTTCTAGTTCTCATAGTGAGAAAAACTTCAAACACACTGTTGAGAAAATGGTCAATTGCAATTTATTTATTTATTTGTATTTATTTACTTAGCCCCTTTTTTCCTAAATTGGACCTGAGGCTGCTCATAAAAGGTGCTTAAAAAGGACAACAACTATAAAACAGTACAATATTAAAACACAATTAAAACACCATTTTAATATAATAATATAAAATTGTAAAATCCTTAAAAATACTAGTTCAAAAAAAATAAGGCCATTAAAAATAAACAAAAAACATAATGCAAGACAATATGTTGAGAAACAAAGCAATGATTTTTTTTTTTAAAAAAATCGTATTATATTTTTTGAAAAATTCATTGGTGTGAAAGTGAATTGTGTCCAAGGAGACACTAGTTTGTGCAAAAATTCTGTTTTATAGAATAGTTGTTTCTGGCACATACCCCAGAGCTTTTTCATGAACTACTTATTTCTTTTGTAAAAATATGCACAAACTGTTATTATCTACGACAGCTATAGGGAAAATAAAATGATTTGTAATTATTCATTCTTGCATATGAGAATGAAATAAGCCAAGTTTTCCTTCCCTAGGAAGGAACAGCATTAGGATCTTTCTTGAACGATATGTGGAAACTTATCATTTTGGATTTTCCAGAATGAGTCTGAGAGTTAAACTGAAAGTTTTTCTCTCTGGCTGGAATTTTATTCCAAACCAGAGAAGAATTTAGGAGTCTCATTATGTGCTCATCCAAAAAGAGCCAAGCATTTCAAAGCTTGTATCTTAGCCTGAGCCAGGTAAGCTTCATGCACATTTCTATCTCAGTGGAAGGAGATATTACTCTTCCCTTTTTCATTGTTTTCAGAATGGTAACTTCAAAAATAATGTTAAAAATAGCTATATGTCATAGAAGTCATCTCACACCTATGTAGACATGAGCTGGATATTACTATGAGCCACTAGATGTTGCTACTTTACACTATGTCTAACCTAAGCTCAAGAGCTGGTTCATGGAAGGAAGTCTCACAAATTTCTGAAATGTTTGTGGCTTCTAATAATTTTCCTTAGAATAGGGCAGGTGGCCTTTTCACTGCCACCATCCCTTGATACTAGAAGCAGTATCAAAAAAGGCTTTGTTTGATAGCTGCAGGAGACAAAGGAAAATGAAGGCAATGCAATGATTGATGGATGTGACACTCTTTGAACTGAGCATACTAGGAGCTGCAAGGCACTGATAAATGGAAATGATGACTTGGATAATGAAGACTGTTTTAGAAATATCAGGAACTGAAGATCCCCTGAAGGAAAAAGGGAGCAGATGCCATTCCCATAATTCTCTATGAATTATGATAGGGTTAGGGACTTTCTCCTCCTTTTTGAGCCTACACTATGGAATATCATGACACTTTCCATCACTAGGCATGCCAAGTAATATTGTATTACAGATCTGCCACATTTCGAATAAGAATCCAGACTAGCACATTAAGAAGGTCTCATGCATCTTGAGGAATCAACCAATTAATCATAGCCAAAAACCAAGGCAGCAGAACTCCATTCTGTAGAAAGGATTGCAGGGTCCTTTCCCAAAGTATGGACTTGAAATATTTCAGTGAATTGTGCTCTTAATTAGAATCTTTTCATCCAAATATTCCTACTATGCATGCTCACTGGGGAATCTTGAATTACAGCCGCTCAGAGTAACTTTCTTCAAACCCTGCTTTTTTCAGCTCTTTCTTTACAAAAAGGATTTCCAGGCTATGTCAGGGATGATGGGAGTTGTAGCTCTTCACCTCTGGCTCTAACTCACCACCTTGTTATGCAGTAGAGCTGACCAGTTTTGATCAGTGGTTGATGCTTCTTTCCCAAGCAGCAGAGTTTCAGAGAAAGGCTGAAGACCCTGACAAACTCTCCAAGCCTTCTCACTCTTCTTCCTGAGATGTCTCCAATTTCTCTCCAGGATTCAGCTGGCTCTTGTATCTTCCCTCAAGACACCAGACAACTCAGTAGTCTTATATAAAAGATCTACTTTATTCTACTATATATAAATACTATATGCCCTACAATCTCTCAACTACTCCACAATATCTCAAACTATACTCCACGATATACATTAGCAAACATTGCATTTTATAGCCATTGTTAGACACCACCCACCAGTCAGTTTCCACCCAGTGGGTGTGTACATATATCTTGATTGGTCCACATAGATCATCCCATACCTAAGACCAACCCAAGTGTTTCATCACTTTACCTTGACCACTTAATGAGTCTCAGGTGTTTGCAATCTATCACAGGTGTTCTCAATATACCTTCTATAACTTTGTCCTTGGTTCTCAAGGCTTCTTAATTATATTATCTTTTTCACCTGTGTATCTTCCTGATTGCTCCTGCTTAGTCACTTTGACATTCACATACATATTTTTATTTCTATTACTGTAAATCCCATGTTGCATTTTCCTTAACAGGCTATACTATGGTTTCCAAGAATTATGCCATATATTCCACTCAGGGTGCATCCACACTGCAGAAATAATCCAGTTTGACAGCACTTTATCTGTCATGGCTTAATGCTATAACATTCTGGAAACTGTAGTTTTGTGCCATTTAGCCGTCTCTGTTAGAGAGCTCTGGTGCCACAACAAACTATAAGGCCCAGAATTTCATAGCATTGAGCCATGGTAGTTAAAATGTTTTCAAACTGGATTATTTGTGCAGTGCAGATGCAGCCTCAGAGAACATCTACTCACACTGTTTGCATTTGGGCTATACAAGAATAGCATCTTTACTGAGCGAAGTAGACAATTTTTGGCACCAATAAGGTTTAGAAACTTAGCCAAAGGAAAGAAATTAGAATTATTGTTTTATCAGTCTAGGTGAAGCTAAACATGACACCCGGACACAGAGCAGTGGATTCAAAGAAGAGAGATTCCACTCACAGTGTGATAGAGTCTCCTTTTTTGGAGGTTTTTAAGCAGAAGCTGGATGGCCATATGTCTGGAGTGCTTTGATTGTGTGTTCCTGTATGGCAAGGGGTTGGACTAGATGGCTCTTGTGGTCTCTTCCAACTTTATGATGTTATGAATAGAGGACATCTGTACTGTACTCCTCTATCCCTCTGACACAGCTGTATCCCAATTTATGCTACATTTTAGAGAAGTTAAACTAAGTAAGGAAAGCAAGTTTGTATGCAAGTGTGAAGATACATGGTCCGGTAGCTACTAAAGCTTTCTCTTCTACCTAAGTGCATTTTTATTCTGCAGCAAGGGCTAAATTGGAAAAGGAACCACTGTAAAAATAGAATTGGCTCTTACTGAGATCTATGGAAATGTAATCTTGGCTCACACTTCAAAACTTGCAGAGCAAAACTTTTCCCTTAGCTGATGCAGCACACTTTCATATCTAATGCCATGAGTTCAAATCCCAGCTTATGTTGCATGAAGCCGTAAAGGTAGCTTTATCTTCCTCTCAACTTTGTTCATGTCACAGAGGCTAAGTTTACAGTTGGATAAGATTCTGTGTGATTGGCAGACCACTCACAAGGTTAGGAATTTAGATAGGAATTTAGGGTGTGGGTAGAAAAATAAAGGTCTCTCAGAGTGGCTTTGCAGTGCACGCAGCAAATGTTTTGCTTGTATTTATTTATTCCCAGAACACCTAGACAATTTTTGCAAGCCGTTCCAATCTGACCTATGAAAATCTCCCTGATTCACTTAATATTTCTCCAAACTAAGAGAAAGAAAAACTGCTTCTGAATGTGTAGATAGCTTCCTTGTTTCTCCTAAGGTCCCAAACAAGTTGCTGGATAAGTTGCTGGAAATGGTAATTACCATGTAGGGGAGTCACCACAAGAATGACCACAATACACCCATTTGGAAGGAAAAGGCCACAACTTTATTGACAACAGCTGAAATGTAAAGTTGGTCCACAAAGAATGAGGTCTGGATCTGTCATCAACCAATCCTATATTGATTGATGAGCCAGTTTGCTTGGTCACAGTCAAGCTTTGGGATGATAAAAGGGGTAACTTGATAGTATGTTCGGATCTCTACCCCTTGTCACTGGGGGATGCTGAATTGGCATTGCCCCTGCAATGGCAATGCTGCAATGCTCCCAGCACCCCTGGGTCCCTGTTGGACTCCTGATCCAGTGCTATGCAGCCCTGGAAACCACACCCAATAGATCCAAGACCTGTGCTACTGCCCCTGGAAAGTTTTGACAGCAGAACCCCTATCCCTGGCTGGAGGGAGGGTGGGGAGAGCCGCGTGCCACATGGCCTTAAATAGGCCTGGGACCAATAAGGAGCTGGGAGGGGTGGTGGTTTTAAAGTTACACTGTACATAATATTTTTTAATTATATACGTTTATTTGGGTTAATAGGCATTTTTAAAACAAGGACATTTTATGTGCAACTTGATGCAAGATGTGTGTGTGTGTACGTGTACATGTTTAAATCACCTGTCAACCTATGACAACCCCATGAATTTCATGGGGTTTTGTTAGGCAAGGAATAAACAGAAGTGGTTTTGCCAGTTTGTTCCTTTGAAATATAGCCCACAGCACCCAGTATTCATTGGTAGTCTCCCATCCAAGTACTAAACAGGGATGGCCTTACTTAGTTTAATAGATCAGACAGGATCTTCTGGTGCCTTTACAAAGCTGATTTGCAAATTGTAACTTGTCTCCTCATATAATTTTTTATTGTTTTTGCATTGTCCCTTTTCTTTCTTTTATCTTTTAACTGCCCCTGAGGAAGACCATTAAATATTTCAAGGCTGGAAACTTTTGGGGCATTTGTAATAATAAAATAATCTTTTGTCTCTTTTCTCTACATCCCAAAAAGGATCTCAGCCATTACTTTGTAAAAGTAATGTGTTAGGCATTACTCATTGCTTCTGAATTATAATGTGTTACTACCATATTCCTTTTTACTTACTATTTGATTTAAAAAAAAGAATATAGATTTCCAAGCAAAATATTGGACCAGAATTTTTTTCTAAATGACACTTTTTTTCCAGCCAACATCTTCGGGATGACAGGTAAACATTACTTGTTATGTGAAAAAAAGAAGAATGACATTAACAATTGTCACTTGATTTAGCAAAGCACCATTGGTATGCTCCCACTACCTAAAAAGTATCATGTTACAGTTATTGCAAGTACTTAGAAGCACAGAATCATAGATTTGGAAGAGATCTCAAGGGTCATCTAGTACAACCCAATTTTGCCATGCAGAAAGACACAATAAAAGCACCCTCTGTGACAGATAGAAACCCAGACTGTTTAGACCACCAAAGAAGGACACCACACTCTGAGGCAGCATATTTTACTAAACATACAACATGTTACTTTTTACTTTGAATATGTTACTTCCAGGTTCTGGAATTTTATTTTTTAGAACAAGAACTCCAATAAGCTATAGATGAGGCCCCAGATCAGATTCAACAAAGCAGGACTGATTCAATTTGGCTGCCAAATCGGGATCAAAATGCAGGAATCTAGATTACCATTCCTCCCACATTGATTTGCACTGGGAAGCAAAAATATCTTTCTGTTTGTTATGCTCAGATATCCTTTACAGATATACTAAACCTTTATGGACATAATACGCTCTAAAGATGGCATTAGCCCAACCAAATTTCAGACAAATAACTTCAGATATTTTTGTGATAGAGATCCACAAATCTTCCTTTTTTTAACAAAAGTGTTTGTGTTTTATCTGTTTTTAACTTTTGTATGGCTTTTAAATTATTTACAGTGTTAATGGGGATTTTAATTGTTTTTACATTGTATTATGAATAATAATAATAATAATAATAATAATAATAATAATAATAATAATAATAATAAATTTTTATTTATAACCTGCCCCTCTGCAAAGCAACCGGGGCGGCATACAGCAAAATTAAAACAAACAGCAGTTAAAATACATCTTCATCTTAACCCCTAACCCTCCGACCCCTTAAAACTAAATTAATCTAATACAGAGTTAAAATAACTATTAAAACAGTATAAAATACAATATAAACAGCTTTAGAGCAAACAGGCAGTGACTGCAGGAGGGGCGGGTAGCAAAACTCCTCCATTAACCAGGAGGTTATTCCGGGAAGGTCTGCCGGAAGAGATCCATCTTTAATGCCTTTTAATTTGCTATTTTTTGGAAGCCACCTTGGGTCCCACTCCAGGAGAAAGGCAACGTATAAATGAAGTAAATAAAATAAAATAAAATAAATGTTGTTGATTGTTCAATCTTGGCAATTCATACTGCTTTCCTGGCGGCACTGTCCACCTATTACTGAGGCACCTTCCTGCAGCAACTAGAGTTGATGAACTAGACCATGGAAGACCACAGGTGGTGGGACACCAGGCAGACAGGTAGGTACAAGCTCTTACCAGAGGCAGATAGACAGGCAAAGAGGTAGATCATCCATCTTAAGATGGGAGACTATTGCATTAGGATATAAATTGGCTTACCTGAGCTGGCTTAAAATTAAAAGCGGCTGGCATCCTGATAGTATCAGACACATTTAGCCACTGAAATTGGCACCCAGGTGCAGACCAGCTCCATTGCCGCTCGAAGGGGCACTCCTCGTGCCTTTTTTCGAAGCCCGGAGTTTTCTGGCTTGAAAAAATGGCTGTCGGAGTGCCCTTCTGAGCAGTGATGGAGCTGGGCTGCACCCAGGCAGTGATTTTGGTGGCTAAATGCATCTGATAATATCAGGATGCCACCTGCTTCTAATTTTAAGCTGACTCAGATAAACTGTTTTATATCCTAATGCAATAATCTTCATGCTTTCTACTTCCTGAGTCAGGATGGCAAGCACAAAGTATCAGATTCAGTTGGCCAAAGCTGCATCTGCACGGCAGAAATAATCCTATTTAACACCACTTTAACTGGCGCAGCTCCATGCTAGGAAATTCTGGGAACTGTAGTTTTGTGTTTAGCTTCTCTGTTAGGGAGCTCTGGTGCCACAGCAAACTACAAATTCCCAAATTCCATAACAATTAGGCATGGCAGTAAAATTGGTGTCAAACTGGATTAGTTTTGCAGAGCAGATGCAGCCTGAATCTGTTAAAAATTAACTAATGATCAGAAATAATAATAATATAACAGGTGACTTATTTTTGATGTCCAGATCTGTAGCTCAGCCTGAATCTCTTCCGACAGTGCTGTTTCATTCAAAATTAAACTGGGCTAATCTGATTTGATCCAGTTCTGGTGCAAATCATCCTTGTTTATTTGCCCGTATTGGTTGCACAGCCCGAATTCCCAATGTGATGCTCTAGTTGTAGTAGCAATGAGGATTGATCCTTCATATTATCTGCGATCAGCTTAACCCATTTCAAAATGTGCATTGAATAAAATTCTGACGCCTCTGAGTAAATGAGGAATTCTTTGGAAACTGAAGAGTGTTTCTGAGAAAGCGCTACTATTTTCCCTACAATACTTGGATTTTTTACTGAGGTTCATTTTGGAATCAGGGGAATCAAGAAGGAATATACTAGAGTGCTAAGTTGAGTTGACACACACTTCAACTGTGGAAGTCTCTCATCACATGCCTGCACATTTCCCCACTTTCTTCCCACATTGTGCTGTCTTTTCTGTTTTACATGACAGCTTTCAAATGTTTAACTCTGACATAATCATATGGGACTCTTCACTTTACAGCCCAATCCCAAACTTCTCTCCCTGTATATATCTGCTGCCAAGTCATATCAGATTTTGTAACATTCTGCCAGCACACCAGTTGGTGTGTACCATTCTGAGCACTTACTTGACACCTTGACATGTCTTGGAAGAAATCTGTTTTTATTTAGTAATTAAAACTATCATACTCTCCATTCCTGTCTTTTAAAAAAGCTAACAGGGAAGCTAACAATCAATGTAAAGCAAGTGATAAAGCATTAAGTTACAATAAAACACTGCTGGAACCTCAAAATCCAACCACTGGGACATCTACCGCCAAACTATCCCTTCTGACAACACACTAGAAAAGATAATTTGGTCATAATGGCTGACTATGTCAAGGAATCCAGGCAGGACACCTTTGGAAAGGAATTGTACTTATTCGGCATCATATCTAAACAAGAGCTGGCATGCTGTTGGTATAACATGCAAGTATAACATTGAATTATGCCTGTATATGTCTTCTTTTTTGAGGGGGGGGTCAATGTGGAAGTATTCACTACCTCTTTCACTGAGTGATTCACCCCATCCCACACCACTTCACACAAGGAGAGTTCTATTCCTCCCATGGAAGCTGCTGCTACACTGCAGAAATAATGCAATTTGACATCACTTTAACTGCCATGGCTCCATCTTACAGAATCCAGGAATTTGTAGTTTTGTGACGCTTTGTGACTGGCAGCAGCACTCTATGTCAGAGAAAACCTTGTAAAACTACAAATCCCAGGAATCCATAGGATGGAGCTGCAGCACTTAAAGTGGTGTCAAACTGCATTATTTCTATAGTGCAGATGCACCCTTAGTCATAAGGGCAGGGAACTGCTAAGGTGCATCCAGTTATGTGCCTGCAGAAGGATGCATGAAGATATCATTCTGCAGGACCTCTGAAAGACCCCTGGGATTCCTGAATGATACCTTAGTTGCCATGCATCTCTCTGGATACCTGTTGACTGCATCGGCCTCTCCTCAGTGACAGTGTCTGTGTGTGCGCGCACGCACACACATACACAGAGACACACACAGGAGAAAGCTATGTTCTCCATGAAGGGAGAGAGATTTTCACATCACCAGAAGATGCATGATCTTAGCCTTATCCTATCCATTGTGGTCCCTTGCTATCCCTTGCCATGCCATCACCATGTAGTTATTCCCAAACTTTCATTCTCCAGATGTTTTGCACTTCAACTCCCAGAAGCTTTAACCAGCTTGGCCAACAGTCATAAATTCTGGGAGCTGAAGTCCAAAACATCAGGAGGACCAAAGTTTGGGAATCACTACATGGTAGGGAAATACAATGAAGGGCTTCTGGTATTGATCTCAGTATCCAGTAAGAGCTTACAAGTAAATGTGGTTTTGAGATAACAGTGAACCCTTGGTATCCATTGAGATTATGTTCCAGTACTCCTTGTGAATAATAATAAAAAAATCTGTGGATGCTTATGTCCTATTATATACAATGATGTAGTAAAATGGTGTCCCTTTTGACAAAATCAAGATTTGCTTTATTGGAATGGGGGGGATATTTTCAAGCTGTGGGTGATGGAACCTGTGGATCTAGAATCCGTGGATATGGAGGACCAACTGCATTCCTATTATCCTGTTTTTGAATGTTAAAACAATATCACAAAAAAAATATCAGTAACCAATGTAAATGAAATTATGTTCAAGAAATGTGCTTCACACAGCTCTTGGAGTTTGTGAAAGTTATTTGCCATCTTTAGCACACTCAGATGTTGCTTGGTCACATGTATCCTGTTTTTCATCTGTGAAATATTGGAGCAAATGGAATGTTGATAAATCTACCAAAAATTATTGACTGATTGATTGACTGACTGACTGAATTTATATCTGGCCTTTCCCCTGTAATTAGTCTTCAGTCTACAAATGATCTAGGATCAACACCTTATGTCTAAGTAATGAATATCTTTGGCATCTCATGGTTGGCTTCAGTGCTGTAGGATCACTTAAGTGAGGGTAACATATGGCATTATTCATATGAGTTACTTTTCTGCTATAAATATCACTAACATGGACTGCTTCAAACAGTTACCATAAAACCCTCACTGTGAATGAGATGAAATGGGATTCCAGATAATGGTTCCAGGGAAGGCTTTCCATGTGCCTAAGAACCTCTTCAGAGTTGTTTTTTTGTAAACTGCTTCTGCCTTAAGATCTTTCAAGTAAATAAATAACATTTTGGATCTGCATGCTGCCAGGAACTGTAGGCATTTTTTGTTGCATAGCTATACAGTGATTGGTAGCTTCTTTTCTTCATTCTGCAAAATATTTCCTGGCAGAATTGCACATGTAAGGAGTAAAGGGGTACGACTACTCTGAAGATAATGATGAGATTACTATGGCTCACAGTGTGGAGGTTTGATAAAATCTCTTTCATTGTTAAAATGCAGGCTTGTCCCAAGGGAAACATGGCCTATAAATCCTTTCTTTTAAAAATGCCTGTGCATGAAGTGCCAATAATTGTATTAAACTGGGTGGACAGGCTGTGTGCTGGCAAAGCATTCAGTATATTTCTATTGTTGGTTAGAAGCAAAGTGGGAGGAAGGTGCCAGCTCCAGAGCAAAGGAAGAATGTATAGGCAGGTTCTGGCTTTCCTGAATTAGCTTGGTTTCAAAGGAGGTTATCGCATTGACTTTTCAGCCTAGTCTGTGCATGGGACAGAATTGGGCTGGAACAGAGCAAAACAGGTTTTATCGCACACAAAATTGCTGCGGTACTGCCGGCTGACCATCACCCATCCGTGAGTCGTGTTCTGCTAGCTGATTTTGGTAGAACGGCATACTACCAAAATCGGCCAGCAGAGCATGGCTCAGGTATGGATGATGGTCATCTGGCAATGCAGCAGCAATTTTGTGTGTGATAAAACCCATTCTGCCCTGTTTTAGCCTGATCCTGTCCCATGTATGGAATGGGTTGAAAAGTCAATGCGATAATCTCCTAAATTAAGAATTAGCAAAGCTTCAGGATTTTACTTTCTTTTTACAGCTTTGTGTGTGGGCAACTTTGCTGCAGCTTTCCATACCTTCATGTTCTACTAATGCCTATTTCTTTACATATTTATTCTACTTTTACTAATGTTTACTTTATTTATATATATATTCATTTATTTGTTTATTATTATTATTATTATTATTATTATTATTATTATTATTATTATTATTATTATTATTATTATTTATATGCTGCCTTTCTCCCAAATTGGACCAAAGGCAACTCACAAAAGATGTTACATTTATGTTCCACCTTTTCTGCAAGGATCCTAAACCAGCATATATGGTCTTCCCATATTTGTCTTCACAACAAACCTGTAGATTGGGCTAAGAGAGAGAGAGAGAGAGATGGCTGAATAAGGCTTAGACCTTTGATATCTCAGTCAAGGACTGGCACACAAATCCCTACCTCATGGTATCTGCCTGCATACTGATCGGGTACTACCCTCCACCCCAAAAAGTAAAGTTGATTTGACTGCATATCACTGCTGGCTAAATCACAACTTTTTATGTAGAGTGTTAGTGAAGTGCAGGCCAAATTGTATATTACTGCCTCTGTAAAACCCCACAAGGGGCCAGCATGGTGCAGTGGTTTGAGCATTGAGACCAGGGTCCGAATCCCAGTTGGGCCATGGAAACCCACTGGTGGACCTTGGGCAGGTCAAACTCTCTTAACCACAGAGGATAGCAATGGCAAAACCCTTCTGAAAAAACTTGCCAAGAAAACCCTATGGCAGGTTCACCTGAGGGTTGCCATAAGTCAGAAATGACTTGAAGGCAGACAACAACAACAA
>CM034703.1:310486706-310499049 GCA_020142125.1 Phrynosoma platyrhinos
GTTCCAAAAAGGGAAAATGTATCACACAAAAAAGAGAATGCAGGAGGATATATTTGCAGAAACTAAATTATATGCATAGATACCAATTTAGAAATAATGACTATTATGTAAATAGATTTTTTTTATTTATTTGGAGTATTTATATCCAGCTCTTCAGGCACAAAGGCTCTCAGAGCAAGTTAAAAATTGCTGACTTGACAGTTCCCTGCCCTCAGGCTTTCAATCTAAATATGACAGGACACACAAGGAAAGGAGAATATGTCTGATGATGAATCCAGTGGAGCTTTGGAAGCTTGCAACATGTATTTTATGAATGTTGGTTGGTCAATAAAGGTTGGTCACTGTTGTGTGGATTTTGGATGTTATTGTACTTTGCTGTATGGCCAACACAATTACCCTTGGATATGTTTCCTGGATTTGAAGATACTACAGTTTAGCCATGACTGTGGAATCCTAAAGAGGGAGCCAATTGACTGAGACTTTACCATATGAAGTTTTTACCTGCAACAAAGATAAAACTTTTTTAAAATAAATAAATAAATAAATCAAACTACATTTTGCACATGTCACTTAAAATGTTCCTAATGCAAAAGTAAGGAGACTTCTCTTGAGAGATTAAAGGTTCTCTATCTAACAAAGGAGTTTGGGACCTCACAAGAGACAGAGCTATCCTGGATCTCAGGAAAATAAGTGTTTTATGTTCCTAATGGAATGTAAAGTACAATGTAGGAGCTCAGCCATAGTGTTCCAGTGCTGCAGTCTTTGGCTGAAATAGTGACAGTGATAATAATATGACTAACAATTTGTACACCCATGAGCATATTAAAAGAAGTCCACATCCATTGGGAGTACTGAGTGTCATGTTGCATCCTACTCGCCCAACTATTTTCCTATTGTGGCAGCCCCATAGGTTTCAACATCCCACTACTGCCACCAAATTTATCACAAGTAAAGCTTACTTTTCTTGATGTGGCAGCCCAATGGGTATTGTGATCCCACCGCTGTTCAATATGTGATGTACTAGACCACTTTTTTTAAATCTATGGGTTTATTTCCCCAAACTTTGTTTCTTTATTTCTTAGTAGCATGGAAATTCAATCAGATTCAGACAAGCTTGTACGAAAACAAAAATGTAACTTTATTTGGATGATGATTAACAATGTTACATTTGTTATGATGTTGCATTCACTTGTTCTTGTTATATTTTGTTACACACTCCTTAACTTCAGAAAACACCAGATATTCTCTTTTAGGACCCTCACATCATGGTCTTTCCAACCTTATTTCTACACTAGCCCTCAGGCTAACTAAGGGGGGGGGGTTGCAGACTGCCAGAAATAGTGCAAATTGAGTCCACTTTTAGGGTTAGGGTTAAGGTTAGGGAATCATGGGAACTGTATTTTATTGTGGCACCAGAGCTCTCTGACAGAGAAGGCTCAATGTCTCAGAAAAAAAACAATTCCCATGATTCCCTAGCACTAACCCTAACCCTAAAAGTGGACTCCATTTGCACTATTTCTGGCAGTCTGCAACGCCCCTAAATCCCAGAAACTCCCTCACTTGGAGTTCTGTCCTAGAGCTAAGTCCCTCCTTTCTGAAATTTAGCCCTCACAGTCCCTGCTTTCTGGACTGTTACCCATCCAGACCCGGTCTGACTTCAACTGTCAGCAACGGTCTTATTTAACACTTCCAGTCTACCATTTGATTGGCTACCACCAGCTCACGTTCTATTGGCTGTTGTTAAGGCATGTTATATTATGCCTTCTCTCCACACATCTCCCCCCTTAAAGAAAATCATTGGCACATATAAGCTCCTTTTATGGTTATATGGGTCAATGAGTACAAAGATAAAACTTACCAAACCATATACAAATTTTAAACATTTTCTATTTTTTGTACTTACCATTAACCTCAAGAGTATTGTGCATGCGCAAATGTGTCACAACCGCCATTTTGATATTCAAAATGGCGATCGTGGTGAGCACGGACGCAGAGCGGCAAAAACACGCCACTGCGGCGGTGCGTGGCAGCAGCGGTGGTGGTGGCAACCTTCGGCCTGGGCCGGTAATTCCAGGGACTGAGGCCTTAACCGGCCCCTGGGCCATAGGTTGCCGGTCCCTGATTTATACCCTTAAACCTAGTCTGAGGCAAAGAGTTGCTATTGTATATCAAAGGATTCTGATTACTATGCTTTGAAGTAGACAATTTCCAAGGAAATAAGTTGGATAATGTTATCTCATCTTCAGCTGGACACATCCTGGCTGGCGCTCATAAATCCTCTAGGTGTGAATATCCTGCTTAGTTGCTCCGTGGCCTGGTTCTTTTGATCTGAAAATTGTTGTAAATACAGATGTGACCTTTCCGGTGTCTAAGTGATGTGCACACCTTGAGTTCATGGTGATAGGGCTCATCCCAGCCCAGGGCTATGACAGGGACCCAGAAAGGGGTCTTTATATCAAATCAGTTATTGTAACACCATGCATCTATCCCCTGCCTCATCCACTTGTAAATAACTAAACCAAAACTAGACATGTAGCTGCACCATATATCTTTACATTCTGTCTCCATTGGCCTTAAACATGCCTACAAAAATGGAATTTATGCAGATCTGCAGATCTTGGGTCCCCTCACTGAAAAAAACTCCTCCTTCATGTACTGCATTTTGAAAAACTTTTGTGCCAAAGTAAAGTCTCCAATTATGCCTGTATACCCAGCTACAGCTGCAGAATAGACCCAAGCAACATTCTTAGAATTTATTAGGTTCTAATAAACTCCCCTCAGTGCACACACATTCAATATCTTCCATTAACATTAATGAGAGTTATGCATGCATCCTGGGGTGAACAGGGACTCTGTTTTATTTCTTTCCCTTGTTTTTAGTATTAAATCTTATCCCACAGTTTGAACTGCGGAGCATACACACTTTCCTGCTGGTTGCTTATTTGTTTGGCTTTAATATATACAGCTTGAATTTAGACTTCTTGCATAGCAAAGTGCATAAATAAAAACGGGGGGAACAGGGGGAGAGAATCTACTTAAACAGAATTTGTGGACTTGTAAAGAAACCTGAAAGATATGTAAATGAGTGAATTAATGGATTACTATTGATTACCAGTAGGATCTAATGAAATCATAAATATCCCCTCAAACAATTACTTGCTCCATATTATTAAATTATCAAATCTATAACTAGTTTTGAAACTTAGGCTCTGAGACTTAAATAAAGTGCTTGAGGGACCAGAGGAACATTTTGGAATAAAGGGAGGCAGCGGCAATGCCTAGGTAGAGAAATTTATGATTTAATTTGCTGTGCAATCTAATTGAGAATAAGTATTGTATTTCTTTGAAAAGAGAACGAGAACACTTTGATTAGATTTCAGTTGTCAATGAGTAAGTGCAAAATATGGGCCAGTTTATAGTTTATCCAGAGTGTGCTAAGGAGAAAAAAGGAGAATGGCTATTGCAGTTCCTGGTACCATTTACATCCCTCACATTTTACCTATCAGTATTCACACGATTTTGTTTCTTGTATGTCTTGTGCTTAATTTTTGCACAAGTATTTCTGGCATGTATTGATGCGTGGTGCCTCAAAGTTGCATGTTTTACTTATGGATAAGAGTGAGAAGCATGGGGTATACAGGAAGAGAAAATGATTAATGAAAACTTGTCTATGCTCAAATCACATTTGTATTATTTTAAATAACTGCAGGGAATGCTGGTAAAATGTTTGCATTTCCCACCATTTCACAAAAGCTAGTGCTGGTGTAGTGGTTTTAGTGTTGAACTGTGACTTGAGATCAAAGTTCAAATCCTTGCTTGACCATGGAAACTGGGTGACCTTGGGCAGGTCACAATTTCTAAGCCTCAGATGAAGGCAGAAGCAACCCCCATCTGCCAAGAAAACAAATCTTGCCAAGAAAACCCAGTGACAGATTCTCCTTAGGTTTACAATGAGTCAGAAATTACTTGAAAGCACACAACAACTTCTACTAAAAATTATGTCTGAGGCCACAGATCTGAGGAATTTGTGGGACAGAAAGTGATTACAGGCCCTTGTCAGAATATCCTGTATGAAACATCCTGTATGATTTATTTCTTTACCAAATTTCTGATTTGCCATCCCAACAATATCACCATGCAGGCACATTAGTGTTGACATCTGCTAACTGTGGCATATTTCTGCTAGCTCTGCTCCCAGCACATAAGGGAGCCCTAGTGGTGCAGTAGTTAAATGCTGGTACTGCAGCCACAACATTGTGAGTTCGATCCTTCAGGGCTCCAGGTTGACTCAGCCTTCTATCCTTTTGTAGGTTGATAAAATGAGTACCCAGCTAGTTGGGGGTAATTGGTTAACACATTGTAAACTGCTAGAGAGTACTAAGCACTATAAGGTGGTATAGAAATGTAAGCACTATTATTGCTAAGTGCCATTGCTATATCAACATGGTGTGTCACAGGCATACAAGGTATGTCTAATGAATGTGTCATTTGCCACCCAAAGGTATTATTTTACTATCTGGTTCATGGGACACTATTATAGTTGGCCCTCTATATCCATGGATTCTGTACCCATAGATTCAACCAACTATAGTTCAAAAATACTCACACTCCCACACACACTAATCCAAAAAGCATACCTTGATTTTGTCATTTTATATAAGGGACACCCTTTTACTCACCACTGTATATCATGGGACTTGAGCATCCATGGATTTTGGTATCCATGGGGAGTCCTGGGACTAGCAAATAGTGAGGGCTCACTGTACACAACTCCAAGTTGACCATTTAGGCCAGACTGTTCCTCCTGGCAGGGAATTCCAGTACAAAAGAACTTGAGATCATCTACTTTTTTGTGAGAATATCAGGATAAACATCACCCAACCCCTAGCTGTAAGATATACAGAGGAGTGATTTTACTATAAGAGTTAGGCTTGCCTATTTTCAAAGCTTCTAGAAGAAGAAACTTGCTTTTGGGCAGCAGATATTTGTGAGCCTTTGCTATATACATCTCTTGCTTGTGACCATACCTTTGGTCTTGCCCAGGTGGGGAAGAACTGGTCACCTTGGGGAAGATGTGCTGGCCTAGGACAATACCTAGGATGTTATCACACGCGGGTCTCAAAGCGACAAGAAAGCAGTATGGAATCAATCCAGAACTATACCGGTATAGCCCCCACAAGACGGAAATTGCTATCAGACGCAACTAGCATCATTGCTCAATGAACGAAAGCAGCATCATTCCAGTATCATTCTGGTCGCGCAAATGTAATTCCCCAGGAAACCGGCATTCAAAAGAACGGGGATGATGCTGCATTGGGACGGGGATGGGACGGGGTTCTCTGTGATGTCGTGTGAACACACAGGAAAAGGAACCGCAATGGGACGGGGATGGGAGGGGGATGGGACGGGGTTCTGTGCGACGTCATGTGAACACATGGGAAAAAAACCCGCAATGGGACGGGGATGGGACGGGGTTCTGTCTGCTTTAGACCCCGTGTGATAAGGTCCCTAGTGTTGCCTTACACCTCAGATTGCAGGGAATTCTAGTTTCTATTGACCAAGGGGCATGTGAGATGTTCTCTGTTGTAAAACATCTTCTGCATCCTAATAAAGACCAATATATCTTCTTTGAAACCAAAAGCTTTCTCATTGTGATCACTGTTGAAGCTCTTCTGGTGGGGTGGCCCTTATCAGGCCCAGGTCCATTACAGCAGGGGTCGGCAACCTTTATTGCCGGGGGGCCGGGGGGGGGGAAATGGTGCAGGGGCCGGGCGGGCAGGCGGGCGGGCGCTTGCCCCCACACGCGTTCATGTGCATGACACCCGCCATTGTGCGCATGTGTGCGTGCGTGGGGGGCACCATTTTGGAAGGCCCAATGGTGCTGTGTGCATGTGGGCCATAGGTTGCTGACCCCTGCATTACAGTCTGCTAGACATGGAGAAAGACACATTCAGACAAATACTAGTAGGGAGGAAAACACATTAGCATGCTCTCTAACTGTTCTGATTTCGCAGGAACAGGCTGAATCCTACCTTTTCAGATGCTTTTAAAATATCCCTGTTGTTCTACCCTGCTTTTGATTTTCCTTTTGCCTGCAGCTTACTTCAACTGCTGCAAACTGAGTTCACAGTACAAAAGTAGTTTGCTCTCAATTATCTCAGCAAGGAGAAAAGGAAAGGAGAGACAGAATCCTACCCCTTTCAGATGTTTCAGGCAAAAACAAACTGCTGCAGCCCTCTAAGCTTGTTTTCGTCCTCTCAATAACATTTGCCATCTTGACCAGTCTCTGGAGATTATCGTAGTGCTAATTACACCGGTTTAGCTGGTGTAAATTTAAAATGGGCAGCATCCTGATTTTATCACAAGGATTTAGCTGCTGAAATTGCTGCCTGGGTGCAGCCGGGGTCCATCCCCGTTCCCAGGGCTGCTCCAGTGGCCATTTCCTTGAGATGGAAAACTCATGACTTTGAAAAAAGCCATGCTGAGTGATCCTGGGAGCAGGAATGGACCTGGGCTGCACCCGGGTGGTGATTTCAGCAGCAAAATTCTGATGATTAAAATCAGAATGACACCTGTTTTAAATTTTAAGCTGGCTCAGCTAAACTGGTTTAATTAGTGCTGCGATAATCTCCTCTGATGTTGCTTGAGCAAACATATCCCATTTTTAGTCTCTGAAATTTTGGAATGTATGCATTAACGTTGAGAAACCTATAAAGAAAAGTGGCCAGAATACAAAGAATAATGTAAGAAGTGAGATTTGGGTTCCTATTCTGGAAGGCTTCCTACAGCCTCACTCCACTATGCCAGCTGACCTGATGCACTGCTTTTAGAATAAAGATTTCAGAATAAACCAGTTTATGACATGGCACAGAGGCAGCACCAAAGCAGAAACCCTACTGAGTACACCAAAAATTATAATGATTGTGATGCATTTGGGATCAATATTAGATGGGTTAGGAATGTTGTAATAAATACATAAACAAGGTATTAAATATATATTTAAAAAAAGCTTTTGGATCCTGGCTGCCAATCCCCCCTGCCAAGACATTGCAGCTTTTGTCTGGGTTACTAAAAACAAGGAGATAAATGATTATTGCTGGTGTCTCCCATGAGAAACATTGGCATTAAGCTTCTCATAACTGGTATGGAATCTGGATTGTAAGAATTCTACTTTCCTCTCTAGACTATATCAACATTATATTTCTGCATGCCACTATAAGGAAGTAATTATTTGTGCAACAGTTATAAAGTTAAAGACTTGATCATCTTTCCTACACTGATTTCGAAGCTCAATGGGTGGCACATGACTAGTACCATAAGCATGTGTAAGTGAGGCTTATGCACACACATATGTCTCTATTTGGATGGGGTGCAGAGGATTAGTCTATTCCTTCAAGTCTTGTGTCCTTGCAAGGTACTATCAAGTCTGTGAGCCAACTTTTAACAGGGGATAAAATGGAGGGGACACCTTTCTCATAAGGGATCAGCAAGCAAGGGCTTGAGGTTTGCTAGGTAGTCTGTTACTGCTGCACATCAGAGAAGCCTTCTAAAGCTTTTCAAAAGCTTAGAAGGATCCTTCTACCTCAAGCTCATTGTCTAATGCATTTGCTGTTTCCTTTCAAGAAATGTGCTCTGCACTCTAGGAATGGGTCTTGCCTGATGCTTGAAGTGAATGACACCAGCAAGTCAGTCACTAAAAATACACAAATCAGAAGTCAAATTGAGCCAGTATGTCTTTTACTGAGTCCAAGTCAAGTAACTGAAGTGACTTAAATCTGTCTTAAGTCCGAGTCAGTTGACTTGAGTCTACATCACTAGTGGCTAGTGTCAGCTTAGAGGGGAAATAAAAGAAGGATCCATGTCAACTGTAAGCACATTTTAATTTGTTCTTCCCTTTGAGCCAAGCTGACCACAGCTTCATTGTCTAAATTGCCTCCCCACCAGTCAGCAGTAGCTTGAAAACCTTCAGCTTGAGAGTCAATGCTGTTGGTGGCATGACCAATTCCCTAATATGGAGGTTTTTCTATACCCTATGACATTATTTGGTCCATGGGGAGGTCAGTTTAGGTAGTTTCTCTACCTCTTATAGCTGTTCATCTTGAACTCTGAGCCTGTCCTTCAGATTCTGGTTTCCTATGTAAGTAAACCTGTATGTACATGCTCATACTGCAGTAATTCAGAAGAATCCATTTATTTGTCTAAACCAAAGGTCATGGCAAAATGCAAGCATATGAACCATAAAACAGCAAACCTATAAATATAAATCATACTAAATTAAACAAAAAAATTAAATCCTTAATGTAGTAATTGTACAAAGAACCAGACTTGCTCATTTCCACGGGCATCCAATGACAACTTGAAAACCCAGTTGGGAAAATGATAAATTGCTGCTAACTGTCGTAATTATCCCTTGACATTCAGTGCTGAAACTTAACTAAATTTTGCTGAAAGTTGTGGAGGATGTAGAAGGGGGGATATGAGTTCCAATAAATTAACTATAGTCTTCATTATAAAGAAACTTGCAGACAACACAAAATTAATATTTATCTTCTCCCACTGTAGTAACAGCTTTTGTTAAAAAGTGTCTCAAAGCCAGGAAGAGTTTGTTAGACAAATTATAATTTTAATTGCGGACCTAATTGATTATACTTGGCATGTTCATTAGGTTAAGGGAGAGCATGAGTCAACTTTCAAGGTCATTACAGTAATAGATATGGGAGGCATGTAATTTGTGATAAGCCAGTTTGTGAACATCTAATTGCTCATTCATAGCAATGTGTCTGCCACTTTAACTCCCCAAACACTTATTTGTCCAATTTATTCAACACCCTGTAATATTTCAGGGTTAGAATTTACCAGGGGAGGTCTAAGCTTCTGCATCCAGATGACTGCAAAATGTTCAGCTTCTGTGCCTCAAAGGCACAGACTCCTATCCTTCAAATCCAGAGAGTTGATTGTCATGGTAAACAGAGGAGACTGACAAAGACTGACAAAGCACAGACATCCATAGGATGGCAAGTGAATAAATAAATACCCTTTGCTTGCTAGCAGACATCCCCTAGTAAATTGCATAATTACTCTAACATTTGTTGGTCTTGTTGCTTGGGTGAAAAAAAAAACCCCAGCATTCCAAGTGTGTTCAGTTTCATTATCAGGCACATTCCTACCTTCACCTCTATAGGTAAAGACCAGAAGTTATCAGCATCACTTAAATTCCAAATAGGCATTACAGATGATGGACAGTCAGAACAGACAAGTTCCAACTTGGATGGAACAAATTCTACATGTTTGCCTGCAGCAGTTGTATTATACAAATCAAACAAGAAAGACAAGTATTGCATTGTTATGACATGGAAGTCAACTTTGATTTACGAGACACAAATTCTGTTTGGGTTCACCATGAGAGGTAATTGTTTATTTGAAGTTCCACTGCACATGGTTACTGTGGTTGTTAGATACTGCAATAATAAACAAATAAATAAATAAATAAATAAATATACACTGGACCTGAGAGCCAGCTTGGCATAGTGGTTTAAGCAGTGAAATATGACTCTGGAGGACAGGGTTCGAATTCCTCCTTGGCCATGAAAATCCACTGGGTGACCTTAGGCAAGTCACATGCTCTCAGCCTTAGCCTCCTCTGAACAAATCTTGCCAAGAAAAGCCCATGATAGTTTGGCCTTAGGGCTGCCATAAGTCAAAAATGACATGAAGGCAGAAAACATCAACAAGAATACAGGACCTAAACTCCACTTGTGAAATAGTGCTCTCATTTTGCCAGGGCTGTCCATTAGGGAAAGGAAGGCAGCTGCCTATGGTGATATAGTGGATGGAATTACAAATGTTACCACTCTTACCATGGGAAGGCTTCAGTCAACACTGCTGCAAAAAAAGTGTTCTCCAGAGTTGACTAGCCTCCCCCCCCCCATGTTTGATTTGGAGAGGTCTTCCTAGCCAGGCATTGAGAGCCCTTGAAGATTGGTTTTTCCAGTTCTGTGGAGATCAGCACTGGTTGTCCTGGTTCCAGAAGGCCAGATAGGATATCAGATACTGCCAACTCAGGCTAATAGCCACACGTAAAGTCCTAGAGCAAATAAGGGCTGAGATGCTACATTCTTCATGGTGAATAATCCCATGTTACATTAGATCCTACACAGTGTAAACCTCAGGAAGCTCCCACTTATCTGATGGGTTAGGTCAGGGGTAAGCAACCTAAGGCCCGGGGGCCGGATGCGGCCCCCCGAGGCCTTTGGACCGGCCCCAGGCCAGTCCTGCCGCTGCCGCCTGCCATGATGATATTATTGTTGTTATTACTTGTTCTTGGGGTTTTCTTGGCAAAATCTCCACAGGGGTTTTGCCATGGCTTTTCTGGGGCTGAGAGAGTGTGCATGCATATTTTTTAAATTTTTTAACATTTTTTAAAATATTTTTTTATTTATTTGTTGCTTCGGCCCCCCAATTGTCTGAGGGACAGCAACCCGGCCCCCGGCTCAAAAAGGTTGCCTACCCCTGGGTTAGGTACTGCAGCACTGACAGAAACCAGAAAGAATTCAAATAATGAACGTAAGGGAATTATGACAGTTTGCCTGGGACTTCCTGCACATACCTCTATGCCTCTGTGCATGTGTTGCTTGCACAGTCAACTTGGTGCCTTCCACC
This sequence comes from Phrynosoma platyrhinos, assembly GCA_020142125.1. NCBI lineage: Eukaryota > Metazoa > Chordata > Lepidosauria > Squamata > Phrynosomatidae > Phrynosoma > Phrynosoma platyrhinos. Next base: position 310,497,366 of record CM034703.1, read on the forward strand.
ACTACTCCCAGCTCACTTTACATGCAGTACGCATGCACACAGTGAATCCCAAGGAATCCTTCATAAGGAAGAAGAACTGATGAAAGAGTGGATCTCACATCAGATTAATGGAACCTGTCCTTAATTTGCAAGCATCAAAGAAGCAAGTCATCAGATAACAAGGTGTCAAAAGATGGGGGCTTCCTGTAACCACTTAGTTAAGAGATGCTGCATTCTGCCCCTCTTTTGCTTAATACCAACACTATGCATCCCTTCAAAGGTGTATTTTCAAATGTGTCTGCTGTTTCCAGAGTCCCAGTAAATAAAGTGTTACATTGGATGCACTGAGCAGTAGTTACCCACTCTCCAAGAATATGCAACTGTACATGCAACAGTGTGATATCTCTATCTCTCCCTCCTTCCCTTTCTGTTAATGCTCTGATCCTGCCTGTGTCTCACTTGGGGTGTCTCAGCATAAGAAAGATGCCAAGACAAATAGGAGACATCTTTGGAAAGACAAGTGGCATCCAAAGCAGCATTACACATAAGGTAGGGATGTGGAATGTGAGAAGCATGAGCCAAGGGATGCTAGACATAGTAAAAATGAAATGGAACGCATGAACAGAGCAGTACTGGGTGTGAGTGAGTTAAACATAATAGCATTAATAGTCTGAGAACCAGAGGAACTATGGTCTGAAGCCAGGGACATAATAAAGGAAGAATGTAGACAGACATTTTCAATAAACAAAAAGAAAGAGGTAAAATTATGGATGACAGAAAAAACACTACAAGCAATAAAGAAAAGAAGAGAAGAAAAACAAAAGGGCGATAGGAACAAACTAAGAATTATGGAACAGACGATATTCCAATTGAACTGCTTCAATCCACATTGACAGAGTCAACTTTACTGCTGACCAACATATGTCAACAGATATGGAAAACAAAATGATGGCCAACAGATTGGAAGTGACCAATATACATCCCCATTCACAAAAAGGGAGCACAAGAGAGTGTAGCAACTATAGAACCATAGCACTAATCTCCCATGTGAGCAAAATCATACTAAAAATTCTGCAACATAGACTCCAACCACACATGGAGAGAGAAATCCGAGAGGTCCAAGCAGGGTTCAGGAAAGGAAGAGGCATTAAGAACCACATTGCAAACATATGACGGCTAATGACACCAGGGAATTCCAAAAGAAAATCAGCATGTTTTATAGACTATAGCAAAGACTTTGACTTTGATCATGAAGGGCTATGGAATGCCCTTAAAGACATCTGATAGTTCTAATAATAATAATCTGATAGTTCTAATAATAATAATAATAATAATAATAATAATAATAATAATAATAATAAATTTTATTTATATCCCACCTCTCTGTCAGACAATCAGGCGGCTTACATCATTAAAACTCAGCAGAGTATAAAATACAATCCCAAACCCATAAACCCTCCCACCCCTTAAAACAGAATTAAACCATGATGGAATTAAAACATACTACTTAAAATCAATTTAAATGATAAAAAGCCTAGTTGATGGTGAAAGACTGAACAAAGACAGCAGGTCAAGTAAAGATAATTGGACTCTGGACTCTGGACTCTGGAGGCCAGGAGATCTAATCAGGAAAGGCCTACTGGAAAAGATCCGTCTCCACAGCTGTTTTAAAGCTGTTTAAGTTGGTGATCTGACAGATCTCGTC
>CM034703.1:310518768-310531921 GCA_020142125.1 Phrynosoma platyrhinos
GGCCCTTGTGGTCTCTTCCAACTCTATGATTCTATGATTCTAGGTAAATGCACAGAACTGTAGACAAGCCAACTGCTTGTTTGGGCTAAAAACACATCTGGGCTGATAAGTGTTAATCTAGCCTCAGAAAAACAGCTTCTCTCAACAAGGAAAAATACAGACACACACATCTTTACATTTCAACATTTTAACATTGACTCTATATCCCATTAAAAATCCTAACAAGTATGACCCGCACAGTGTGTGGGCCCAACAACCAATTAAGATGGGCCCATGTTTGTCATGGTTTCCATGAACTCCCGAGCTGCACCTGTCACATTTGTCAAACTAGTCTCGAGTTGAATGTTGAAGTTACCTCGAACTAAAAGTCTGGGCGACTCCAACAGCAACTCTGAGACCAGCTGTGTCATCTCGGTTAGGGAGTCTGCTAGACAATGGGGTGGTTGGTAGACTAGCAGAATCCCCAAACCTCAGGCTCAGGTACATACACCAGAGCCACTCTGCCCCCCCCACTTCCCTTTACCTGCTCACTCACAGAATACCCGGCTGGGAGGGCCTGTCTCCAAGTAATGGAGCTATCCTCTCTCAGCCAGGTCTCTGTAAAGCAAACCAGGTTGACATCCTCATCTGGAAGAAGATCGTAAATAATATGAGTTTTATTTTTAACTGACCTGGCATTGCAGAGGAGCAAAATAAGGTTCTGTGGAATGGTTGGTACGCTCTCCAATACATTCCAGGGAACAGAGTGAACTGAAGGTGGGATAGCTTTCAAACAGCGATCCTGACTTCTTTTGCAACAGCTATTCACTCCATTCCAACCATACCTCCCTTTCCCCAACACAACTCCGATTTCCGCCCCCAAACCATTCCCGGCCTCAACTGATGGAAGAGTCAATAGAGCTACGTAACTCTGACAACTGTGTTGCTCCTATGGTAGTCCCAGCTGATAAATGGACAGGGCAGCTAGGAGAAGAAGGCCTGCCTAAGAAGCCCTCTTCTGCTGCCACTGCAGGTGGTGGAACGGGCGGAGGATGGGCTAAAAGCCTCTGGAAGGGGCCCACTTCAACAGAAGGTGCAGGTGATGGAATGGGCGGAGGACGGGCTAAAATAGCCTCCTAAGGAGCCCTCTTCTGCTGCTGCTGCAGGTGGTGGAACGGGCGGAGGATGGACTAAAATAACCTCCTGAGGAGCCCTCTTCTGCCGCCGCTGCAGGTGGTGGAACAGGCGGAGGACAGGCTAAAACCCTCCGGAGGGGGCCTTCTTCAACTGCAGCTGGCAAGGTTTGCTCAGAGTAGGTTTTCTCTTGTTGTCCCCTGAGGCTGAGACAGTGTGACTTGCCCAAAGCCACCCAGTGGGTTTCATGGACAACCATGGAACTGAACCCTGGTCTCCAGATTTGTAGTTCAAAACTCAAACCACTGAGCCATGCCGGCTCTCTCTACCTTCCCTAGATTCTTGACCCCTCTGAAATTGTTGATGCATCTGAGGTAATGACCCAGTTGCTACATAATGTCTATTGAATGATTATTTCATTTTATTAACACATTTTATTAGAATTCTTTGGAATTCACCACTTCTTTTGTGTAGCCTCCCCTCCAATATCTTGGCCATGTTCTGCCAAAGTGAGACAACTGCCTCAGGCAGCAAATGCTAGATGGTTACAGTGGCAGCCCCCCACCCTTGGCTGTTCCTCCTGATCTCCCTCACCCTGTCCTAGAAGACTGAATTGTGTGAGCCATATAAACTGCCTTGTACCCTGTAAATTAATCTGCAAATTCAATGTAAATTAAAGCACATTAAATTATTTTGCCCTGCAGTATTAAGTATAGATGAGAATCTTATCCCATTGCTATTATTCCAACAAGGTTCAAATGCCAGTCTAGTCAGCTTCATCACATAGCCAAAGAGGAGCAGAGTATCCTTTGTCTCAGATAGCAAAATGTTTTAGAGCAGTGGTTCCCAAACTTTGGTCCTCCAGACGTCTTGAACTTTAGCTCCCAGTATTCCTGACTGTTGGCCCATCTGGTTGGGGCTTCTGGAAGTTGAAGTCCAAAACACCTGGAGGACCAACATTTGGGAATCACTGTTTTAGAGCACCACTGCCCTATGTAGCCAGTGTGGCATAGTGGTTTGGGCACTGGAATACAACTCTGGTGACCAAACTTGAATTCTTATTTGGGCATGAAACCCACTGAGTGACCATGTGTGAGTCAATTGCTCAGCCTCAGGTGAAAGCAATGGCAAACCTCCTCTGGATAAATTTTGTCAAGAACCTCCTATGATAGGATCACCATGAGTTGGAAACACCTTGATGGCACACAACAACAACAATCCTCTCATCTAGTGTATGTACTACTTACATTGGGTGAGGAATACCACCATGGTGAGGCACTTTGGAATGGTAGACCTCATCTCTCACAAGTTAGCAAAGTGAAGCAGATGCTTCTCCACACCTCATGATATATTGTCCTGTAACTTGCTCTGGTCCATTTCCCCCTCTCTGTTCTCATGAAGGTTTACTCTAGCTTCATCCAAGAGCTATCTGTGTTCATGAGTTGGTATTTAACCCGTAGTCATCCCACCAAATGGCAAGGAAAATGTAGTCCTCTTGGGGAAATAGGACTCTCCTATTCTTTCTTGCCCTTTCATAATATCAGTAGTCAAGAAGCAAGAGAGATCCTTTCTTCCCTTTTTTTCTCCCTTGTGTGGAAGACGTTTCTGTGACAGGCATACAAGAATAATATGAGGACCCTTAAAAAAAAAAACCCTGTGATTATAGCACAATAAAATCCCTCTTCACTGTGACAGAGGCCTCCACAATCGCTGCAGCTCAGAACTTTGTCTTCAATTGTGAGTACAATTGATATTGGCGTATCAGTGCATAAGTGCTGACTCATTTCTCTGAAGAGTTCCAATTCTAGTTGCATTCATCTTCAAAAATATATATTCGGGTATGGATGGATGGTTCAGATGCTGAATGCAGACTTTGAAGAGATTGAATTCCCTCCTGAACTTAGATTTTAATCATCGCTTTGATCTCTGGCTCTGCTACAGGATCAGTTACAAATGTGTCTAGAATCTGTAAAGTTAAAATTGCACAAGAATACAGGATGTCACTTTTTTTTTTCCTGAGGCAGTATAAATGATAGTATTCATGAATCTGATTAAAGTTTGAGGGGCATTCCAAGAACCTACTGCAGCTTGCTAGAAATTTCAAAAAGCTCTCGACTTCCCTCTTTTTCTGTCCCCTGTTTGATTCCTGTGGCTGGAATAAGAGGGCATGTAGTTCAAAATTAACCAGCTTTCCTCTGTCACAAAACTGACCAGAGGTTTCCAGAAGCAATTACAATCACTCCTCCATTCTCATGGGGCATCCACCCCCCCCCATGGAAAATTGTGGATATTCAGGCCCACGATATCATGGATATCATGGATATTCAGACACGCATCCCATTTTATCCCCCTCTGTTCACTGCCTGTGAATGGACGAGGGACACGGTCTTCAAGTCAGTGAAAACAGAGAGGTGACTGCAAAAGAAAGAAATGGAGGGTCAGCAATTTGTAAGAGCCTGCTCCAAAATCTGTGAGACAAATACCACCATATAGGAATCTGCTTTGGGCCTGTTCAGGCTATTCCGGCCAGTTCAGGCTAATCATCTGGTCCAGCAAAGATCTGTAGCTGCCCAACAACTCTGGCAGGGAGATCATTTGGATCACAAGCTACATGTGTTTAAAAAATACCATGGGGTGCCAAAGATTGAACATGGGACCTTTTGGACATGAAGTATGTGTTTTACCATGAACTGTGCCCCGTGGTCCATCTTGTCTTTTGTCTTTTGAACATATCTATTGAGAGCCAATGTAGGGTAATGGTTAGAGCCACTGGTTGGCTGTGGGCCAGTCACTCTCTGTTGGCCTAATCTCCCTTACATGGTGGCATGAGAACAGAGTGGAGAAGGAACAGCCATCACCAGAATCCTAAATGACTATTGTGTACTAAGTAGCTACCTAACAATGTTGCTATGTAGCAAATTCCAGCATGCCTCCGCAACAAAATCCAATTTACTGATAGCTCCACTGGGATTAACAGGAGTCCATTTCCCTGTCAACTGAAAAACAGCTCCCTGATGTTTCCACTCTCACACATGAGTGATCTCTGGTACAACAGGTGGAAAAATCTCCTTCACAAATCCTCCTTGTAACAGAGATTGCTCATGCAAGGTGGGGTAGGAATGATGGGCAGCTGCTTCCTGATCAACAAGGGAAAGTACTGTCTTCGATTCCAGTACCTGCTTATTGGAAAGTGGGATTTAGTGTTCATGGTCCCCTAGACTAACAGTAGATTACACATTCACAATTGCCAACAGGATTCCAGCCTATGTACCTAAGATCATCAGGGGAAAGGCTTAGATATCAATGTAAATAAATAAATTTATCACAAAATGACAAATTTTGTCAGTGCATTTTTCAAAGAGACAAAAACCAGAATATGGCCTCTTTCACAGGACACAGGTACTGCACTATGATTCCACTAACTGCCATGGTTCCATCCTATGAACCAGCTTTCACCTGTCCCATCCTATAATCCCATCCTATGGAACCATGGGATTTGCCATTTGAGAAAGGGTATTTAGAATTCTCTGTCTCACTAAAATACAAATCCCATGGCAGTCATGGCAGTGTGGAAGGCCCTGTGGACATTAGGTGCAAAATGTGTGTGGCTGCTGCAGCAAACAATAGTCACACATCTCTTCCCCTCCTATGTTTTGCAACATTTACTAATACAAAATGAGGCACATAAAATCTTTGTATTATGTGGTTTCCCATCCCCAGTCCACTTCACTGGTTGCCACTTGCAGAAGTACCAGAAATGTGATGTTAGGGTTACTTATTACTCCATTCCCCATCTTCACTGTGCAGGTTTCCTGTGACAATTCCAATGCATTCAAGTGAGTGAGGTAATAATAATAATAATAATAATAATAATAATAATAATAATAATAATAATAATAATAAATTTTATTTATTTATATCCCGCCCCTCTGTCATGCAATTGAGGCAGCTCACAACAATTTAAAAACATGATACAATATTAAAATACCATCCAAATCCTACAACGCCCCCACCCCTTAAAAAAAGAATTAAACAATTTTAGTATTAAAACAATGATTCAAACACATAATTAAAACAAACCATAATCAAACAGACAATAATAAGAGGGGCAGCATTTAAACCAAATGTAGGAGAGATAAAAGGACTTCTGAGACCAGGAAACTAATCAAGGAAGGCCTGCTGGAAGAGATCTGTCTTAACAGCTTTTTAAAAACTGTTTAAAGTTGTCAACTGATGGATTTCATCCAGCAGGCCATTCCATAATTTGGGGGCGATGATGGAAAAAGCCCTCTGGGAGGTTGTCAAGAGCCTAGTTTTCATTGGCTGTAGCAAATTCCTCCCAGAGGACCGGAGTGTATGGGGAGGATTATATGGGAAGAGGCGGTCCCAGAGATAAGTTGGAACCAAGCCATTTAGGGCTTTAAAGGTCAAAACCAACACCTTATACTGGGCTCAGAAACTGACAGGCAGCCAGTGAAGAGATTTTAATACAGGAAGTATATGATCTCTCCGAGATGTACCTGAGACGATGTACTTTGATGAGGTTTACTGATGGTCTGTTTCCATTTTTCAGAATGGCTTCTGATGGCAGGGCTTCATTTTTCTTCTCTACGGTGGTTTAGACTTTGCATTAGGATCACAACTCTCTACATTTGGAGTTACGTAATTATTGTAGTGTGCATCCCTTGTGTTGAATAGCACCTAATGGACATAACACTGATTCAATTCATGATTCAATTCATGATTCTCCAAGTTCATGATTCTTATTCTTATTCTTACTCTTATTGGTAGATAGAAATATTCTCAAAGAATTTGTAGAATGGAAAGAAGAATGTAAATGCTCCTTTTCCTTCATTTTCATTTAGCTCTAATTGTCTCAAAAGGGATTTGACTTGATCAGGGCAGCAAGATGTTTCCTTGGACTTACACTAATTAGCAAGGATATCAGTTTTGTTTTGTTTTGCATGGAATGAAACAGTCAACAAAATCCTGTGGATGAGGATTTCGATCCCACGGTTATTTATTTGAAAATATGTGCATCTGTGAGCCTTTTATACACTCTGTCTCTGCCTTCAGAAATCCTTTTTTTCCTTTTCAGACAAGCAAACAAACAAGCAAACAAACAAAAGAGGAAAACTAGGGGAAAATTAGACATAGGAGGCCTGAGAGAAATATGTAGAAGACTCACAAATGTTTTGAAATGCAGGAGAGAGAAGACTTGGGCTGTATTCACACTGCAGAAATAATCCAGTTTGACACAGCTTTAACTGACATGGCTCAATGCGATGGAATTCTGGGAATTGTAGTTTGCTGTGACACCTGAATTCTCTCACAGAGTTGGCAAAATGTCTTGTAAAACATTAATTCGGTTATTTCTGCAGTGCAGATGCAGCCTTTGTGTAAAATACTTCCATCTTATCCATTAGTTTGTCTTGAATTATCTCAAATGGGATTTGGTGAGTGGTCAATGAGCGTGGCTGGCAACCTGTTGTACAATTACAATGCACTGTGTGTAAAGGCAATGCATAGAGACAGCACACATTTATATGCTACTAATATACTTTAATGTGCTACTACATGTGCAAATCCACTTAGGCCACTGTCAGCTGGATAGGACCACTGCATATTATTTTTGAAAAATCGCTCTTCGTGCTCTGTGCAATGCATCCATGCATAGATTACCAATCAGATGATTGTGTGTTCTTTAAACATAAACATAAACATAAACATAATAATAATAATAATAATAATAATAATAATACATCCAGGAGATGCTTGTTAGTTAATACTGTAGTGTTCAGAGGAGACCTCACTTGTATCTGGTAGATATACAAATCTAACAGAAGAGAAAAATATTTTAAAATTAAGGGCACAGTTTTAAAATATGAGTCCACTAATCTATTCATGCAAGGTGGTTATGCTATTCCTATACTGATATACCTGACCAACACCTGGTTGGCATTATAGAGAAAAGCAAAGCAAAGCAAAGCAGCTTCACTTATATACCGCTTCATATCGCACTATGGGATGTCTAAGCGGTTTACAACTGTAAGCTCATTGCCCCCCCACAGTTGGGTACTCATTTGAGCAACCTCAGAAGGATGCAGGCCTGAGTCTAGCCTGAGCCCTGGCTAATATTGAACTCGCAACCTTGTGGTTATGAGTGAGTGGCTGCAGTACAGGCATTTAACCACTGCGCCACTGGCATGGCTCAAAGGGCACTGTATAAATATAATTATGGTCAGGATTCCCAGTGAAGTGGAAAGTTCAGTACACAAACACACACACACACCACCCAGATGATAGTGATAGAAACATAACACATTGACCAAGGAGAGGTGTAGTACATTTTAACTCTCTGTGAACATATTCATTGAATGAGTCAGTTGAATCTTTCAGTTTTGCTTTCTTGAAAATTCACATTTTGCAGATTTTGGTAAAAAATTATTTTAAACCCCCAAACTGAAATGAAATTCTTACCCATTCCTACCTGAAGCACCCTGAAAATGTTGCTATTTTAAGTGGCCTTGTGTACAGTAAAGATAGGTGAGACTTTTATGTCTAATTGCTTATTTTAAAAATGTAGATTGCTCAGGCCCAGGTGATTTGAAGGACCATATTTCCCTGTACATGAGAGCCAGCATGACCACATTTCCACACTACACTTTTATAGTGCTGCTATTCCACTATTGGCGCTCTGGCTGCTTCCTATGAGTGTTGGACTATGACTCTGGGGATCAGGTTTGATTCCCAGGTCGGCCATGAAACCCACTGGATGACTTTGGGCAAGTCACACACTCTCAGCCTAAGGGGAAGGCCATGGCAAACCTCCTCTGAACAAATTTTGCCAAGTAAACCCCATGATGGGGTCACCACAGGTCAGAAACTACTTGAAGGCACTTAACAAAAACAACAAATTTCCCTATATGAGCCTATTCAGGCTCTAAGAGATTCATGAGAGGTCCTTCTTTCTGTCTCACCACCTTCTCAGGCTCCTTTGGTGGGAACAACTGAGAGGGCCTTCTTGGTGGCTGCTCACAGATTTTGAAACTCCCACCTTAAGGAGGCCAGGATGGCTCCCTCCTTGCTCTTCTTCCACCATCAAGTAAAAACTTTACTGTTCCATCAGGCATTTAGAATTAAATCTGATGCACTTTTCATGGCATGGTATGTTGTTTTTTTGGGTTTTTAAATATTGTCTTATTTTAATTGTTTTAATGCTATATAATGTTTGTTTGTAATATATATATATGGGGGTATAAATAAATAAGTAAATTGGTTTGAGTGCTGGACCAGGAGTTCAAATACCTGCTGAGGCCATGGAAACATATTGAATTACTTTTGGCAAGTCACACACTCTCAGCCTCCGAGGAAGTCAAGCCTCTTCTGAACAAATCTTGCTAATAAATCCCCATGATAGGTTTGCCTTAGGGTCAAATCAGAAATGATTTGAAGACATAGAACAACAACCCTTCTATGTATGATTTTTTAAAAATGTTTTAAATCTACATGGATTTTAATGACTTGTAAGGCACCTTAAGTTCCATCATTGGGGGAAAGATAGGAAATCATCATCATCATCATCATCATCATCATCATCATCATTAACCATTTTCTTCCTATTCAGGGTAGAAAGAATGTGGCAGAGGTTGAATCAGGCAGATTCATGCATCTAAGCAAAAGAGTTAGCTCTGAAAAGTCTGGTTTTCAATCCACAGGCCTTCAAACATGTAGGTGTCTAAATCTGGGTTGCTCCCTTTCTTTTCCTGAGAGGTTTTTCATCTTTCATACTTTTATAAGTGTAAAAGTATGAGCAAAGCATTTTCCTCTCCGTGCTGGGAACAGCTATACCTATTGAATTTAGCCACCACAAAAAGGGGAGAATTTTATTTCAGTTTGTTTTTAAAGCATTTCCTGAAATCACAGATCTCTTCATATGCAACATGATGTGGAAGAAAGTCAAACTGATATATTTTTCTGGTCTCCAGTGGATCAGAAGTCATGCCACCTTTAGTATCTCCTTATATATATATTAAATTCTCAATTGTTTTCATAGGAAAACTTCTGTTGAAAGTGAGACACAGATTCTCACCTTTGAAATGAAGAGGTTTTTACGTTCCAAGCTGCTCTTCATTGCTATCTGGGTTATTGCTGGGTGGGACAGCTTTATGGTGAAGTGTGCAGGAATCTCTGCACACATGTGCATGTGTACACACACACACACACACACACACACACAGACTAACAAATGTCAGAATGACGAGCAGAAAGAAGAGTCAAACATATGCTGCTCATTAGGATCCCAGCATGATATTTTTGTTTTGTTTCGGAAATGCCACTTGCTTGAGTGACTCTGGACTTGCAAGATAACATGCTATGCACAGAAAAGGTTGCCACCGTTCACATTCTTCCATTGTAAGCCAGCCTTTTAAAACAGGAACACAGCTGTTCATGACAAAACCCATTTGTCAACCCATCGTACAGAGTAATATAAAGTTGGGGGGGGGGGAATAATGTGCAGTGCTTGCTAATAACTCAGCAATGGCCAGGCACATTTGGTGCCACATATAGTCCATAAACATCTGCTTGTACATGAGCATGAGTAGAGGGTTACCTGTTCTCCAGTAATTAGGCTTCATTAAAATTGGTTTGTCTTTAATATAGTGGAATTAAAGTGTAGCATATTGCATCGTTACTTATTCAGTCTCCCTTATAGGACTCTACTTTGAGGACCATTAGCTTGCAGTACATTTGTCTGAATTTAAAATGTAACTACATTTCCTTGAAAAGGCCATCTGTTCATAAAGACCATCTTTTTCATACTCCCAGCAGTAAACTTTAGAGAGCAATGGAATTAGCAGAGGAATGTATTTAAATGAAAATGTATGTGGATGGAGACTAGGTAGAGTGATTCCTTGCAGCTCTTATAAAATGGGCATGTGCAATGAAGATTATAATTATCTTCCTGGTGTTTCCTTTTAGAAGTTTCTTTTTTAAAAAAAAAATCCTGAATTTCTGCTATTTTAATGCAGATCATTTATACTTTTTAAAGAGCCGCTAAATGAAACATGGCAAGGGGCAATGTTTTCCCCCTTAATGCTGAATGTAAGACTATTGACTAACTTTATCATTTTATTTTAGATTTTTTAAAAGAAGGTGAAGATTAGAAAAAAAAATCTATTTCATTTATATAATCTAAATAGAAAATGGTATGGGGTACATATACAGAGAAATACTTAAGGATTTCATTCAGTCAGCATTTTATTTTTATTTTTTTAGTTTTTAACAGATTTTATTTATAGCTTTGCACCAAATCAATATAATCAACACAAAATACATTCTATGAGCTGGGGAGGGGGGGGGGGTTACAGAAAGGTGATTTATCCTGGGATAGCGGAAACACTCAGAGATCAATGTGTCATCTCGTTGCATGGCAGCTGGTGGAACAGAGTCCAGAGTGTCTCTCCAAAAGATAGTCTGATGGGTTGGAGGTCCAATATTGTTCATGTTGTTATTCATATATTCAATAAAAACAGACCAATCCTCAAAAAATGTGTGTGCCTTTTTTTGTCCATTGCAAAATGTAAAGGTATAGGAGAGTTTTTCTGACAACTATGTGTCCCAAATCCTCTTCCACCAGTTGCTTAATTGAATATCTCCTGTTTTCCAACATCTTGCGATTTCAGCTCTGGCCACTGAGATGAGGAATGTGACAAATTTTCAATTTTTCAGGTGGCTATTATCTTTGCTGTAAATCAATAGCACCTGGGCAAAATTGTACAGATTGTTTTACAATATCAGAAATGTGGGTTAAAACAATATTCCAGAAAGCTCTAACCTTGGGACAATCCAACTACATGTGTAAATAGGAACCAAGATTCTTACAACCTCTCCAGCATTTTGGGGAAGCATCTTTTGCCATTTTTGATAATTTTATGGGTGTTAAATACCATCTGTGTATGGCCTTTAAGGTTCCCTCCCTAATCAATGCTAACCATGATTTGGAGGGGGGGGGGAGAGTCCAAATGCATGACCAGGTGGTTTCAGAGATATCAATGTTTATATCAGACTGTCAAATTATCCTGGTAGGTTGACTAATGCCATAGGTAGATTGTATCAGATTTATATATACTATGTCTGCCCCACCTTTATATCTTTGTCCTTTTGCTGTACAAATTTGTTCATAAAAGGTCAAGGGAGGGGGGCAACTGTAAAGATGTTTCTTGTCCCATACTTATTTTTTCTGTTCCAATCTATACCTATTTGTCCAACTCCTCTCAAATTCAAATTCTGGCAAAAAATAATTAATGACTATATATTCAACAACAACAACAAAAGGCCTAGATTCCCTAAATCTGTTAGATATACTAACACTGGGGAAACAGGGTTGGTGATCCCAAATGACAAACTCTATTATCATGCCTTCCAACTAAACCAGCTTTCCCAACTTGTCATGGAGCAATATTCCACCAAGTGGAAATAGATAGAGTGATAGATTTTTTTTTTCTGAAACAGTAATGTGAATTTACATGTATTTTTTTTAAAAAAACAACAACTATAAATTGATGCAGAAACTGGATAGAAAAAAATATGGTAAAAACACATAGACTGGAAATAAGTTAATTCTTAATTCCTTAACATACACACATATCTTATCTTTATTGCTGTGAGATAGTGGTGCAAGAACAAGACAGAAAGTTTGCATATGAATATTATATATTGTTTTATTTTATTCATAACATGTTAATCCTACTCTTCTTCCCAAGAATTCAAAGCAGAACCATATATCCTGATTGCTGGGATGAGAAGTAAACACCAGTGACCAGGCATTATATTGTATCTTCTCTGGTTCACAAAATCTGTCACAGTGTTACAGAATTGCAGATGGTCTTTTCTTCCACCTTCAGCCAGATGCAAGAAATTTAGAGTAAAGAATCCCTAACTGGAAGACCTCCAGTGAAGGAGAATTCACTGCAGCAAAAAACAAAACAAAACAAAACAAAGAATACCCTCTGGCTTATGCTCCAAAAGTGACAAACAGAAATGGAACATGAGATAGCAGCCTAGCAGCTAACATTATTTAGGGTAATAGATAATGACTACACAGGAAACAGAGGTATCTTGTAGGCATATGGAAGTCTGAAATATTTTATCTGGCCTTGCAAAGGGATGGGTAAGAATTGCAATATTATTACTACAACCAGCCCCTGGCTCAGCACTGACTACAGAATTTGGACTTTATTGCATAAGAAAGGAACGCTGAAACAGATCAGGAGAGTAGTGATTTTCTCCATGCCACTCTATGCTGCTGTAGCACTCCCATTTTCTTTCTCAGGGAGATGACCATAAAAGTGTTCCTTATATCAAGCAGATTTTTCCAGCATGATAAAAGACAAGCTTTCATGACCATCTCCCCTAAGGAAAAGAATGGAAGTGCTGTAACATCACGTGGAATGGTATGGAGAAAGCTGCTACTCTCCCAATTCATTTCACCAATAATAATAATAATAATAATAATAATAATAATAATAATAATAATAATAATATTTGTACCCCACCCCTCTGAAGCACAATCAGGGCGGCTAACAATAATTAAAAATACATACAATATACATCCAAAAAGAACCAATACCCATCCCCCCCCTTAAAAAAGTAAAAACCAAACACAATTAAAATACCTTAGATTAAAATAACATACAATAAAATGAAACCAAAAACAGCAAAATGTAATAGAACAAGAAGAGTAGCAGCAGCATCCAAATCGGGAGAGGGGAGAATAAGTGGGTTCCTGAGGCAGGGAAGTCTGTTCTGGAAAGGCCTGCAGGAAGAGATCCATCTTAACAGCCTTTTTGAAGCTGTTTAGTATTGTAATCTTGACGGATCTCATCTGACAGGCTGTTGCACAATCTGGGGGCGATTACCAATAATGTCCTCTGGGAGGATGCAGACAGCCTAGATTTTAATGGCTGGAGCAAGTTCCTCCTAGAGGACGGGAGTGCGCAGGGAGGATTGTATGGGAGGAGGTGGTCCTGAAGATAGG
>CM034703.1:310557126-310568608 GCA_020142125.1 Phrynosoma platyrhinos
TTGTGTGGATTAACCAGCAGATTTGCCCCCGTGTGATAACGTCTATACTCACATAGCTATTTTCTTAAGTGTGCTTTAAAATATAGGGATATGTCTCCTTGCTTATGTTCACAAAATGTTGGAGGTTCCCATGTCAGTGAGACAGTGAATTCACTCTAGGTTTTAATCCAGGATTTAAGAGAGGTGTCCAAGGTTTTATAGCTCATTTAAAAATAACCTAACATGTCATGGATTCACTGCCCCACTGGCATGGGAGCCACCAGCTGTCCTATTTCATGATGGCAAGAGTCCAGGTAAATGCCATTCCACTTGAAGGTAACAATCAATTGAGGAACCAAGCCAGTCCAGGGCTATATACAAAGTAGCAGAAGTGCCAGTCCTAACAGGGTCAAATGCCTGCCAGGGACTTGTAGAATAGAAGAATGCAAAGAGGGAGTCAAAATTCAAGAGACTAGAGAGCAGGGAGGTGTCAGATGGAAAGAGGTTGTCTAGAAGTCAACAGTTCACAAGATGGAAGAGGTTGGCATGCCATGCTTGTGGACCATAGGAAAGGAGCTGGCATGTATAGCCAACTGTCCTTCCATTAAGCAACAAGAGGCTACTAAACTGTTCAAAGCAGGATTGCAAAGCAGGATTGGAAAACCTTAGACCCGCTAGATGTTTTAGGCATCAACGTGCTTGATCCCTTACCATTGGCCATGCTGTGAAGAATACCCAAAACATATGAATTTATAATTTGTTCTTCTCCAGAACATCTAGAAAGTCAAAAGTTCCCATGGCAAATGCCATTCGATTCCCTGGCCTTTCAAGGCCATAAGCAGAACCTGGGGGCTGGACCCTCATCCTGTTACATGGGGAGGCATGCAGCAGTGTGTCAGGGGAGGGGGGGTAGAAATGCTTCTGGTTGAAATGGGCACATGGGTAATCTAGCTGAAACCCAGTGGCTAATAGGGCAACGATGGCCATAAATTGGCAAAATGCATTTAGCAGCTGCAGTGGTTGCCATCATTTCCATCTATCTGACATGTAGGGATTTTCCCCAAACCCTCCGCTGCTGCTGGAGCTGTAAGGAAATTCAGTTTCAGGCCACAAAAAAGTGTGTAAGGATCATGAATCATAGCATCGGTGGTCCACTCCCTACCTAGTGCTGAAAAATGTGATTGACCCAAGTGCACACACCTACTCTCTCCTAATCCCTTTTGCTCATTTCTGCCTTTAAGTGTATTGAAGTTGTGCAAGCACATTACATCTATAAAGACATTTGTGCTGAGCCAGCGAGCACTGTCATTAGCTGGGAAGGGGTAGAGATAGAGGCCTAGACATTAAGACCATCTTTCTTACATAATACAACCATAATGCTGCCATGAGACCAAGGGTATCATGTGGAGGGCGCTGGCCACACCAGGTGACACCCTAATGGGGGGGGGGGGCAGCGGTTACACTGCTGATCTCCAAACATTGGTCTTTGGGCAGAAACGGACTGTGCCATTTGCCTGCATCCCTTTAAAATACTGAAAAGATGGTGTGAGCGGAGTGAGGCTCAGTGGTAGGAGAAAGGAGAGGTCCCAGTTTGTTTATTATTATTATTAAACTTAGATTTTACATTATTATTTTATTTTTTAAAAAAATATTTAAAAACATCACATCTTACAATTTTTTCTCATTAACCACTTAAACTATGAACATGCAAATAAATTTAGGCTGTGTCTATGATATTGTAATTTAAAGGTATAGTTTTAATTTTGTAGTATATGTCACCACTATTTCCATGGCATTCAGTATGCAGGAATTATGATTCATGACTAACATGGGTACAAAATACATTACTTAAGATTCTGTATGGTGTGGTATGGGAGGAGGTCAATCAGGTGTATGTATGTGTGTGCTGACATCATCAGTTACCATCATGACTTACCACACTGGATGATGCCAACCTTAGTGATGCCACTGCATGAGATCTCAGCCTGTGTCCATTGACCTGGCAGTCCAGTTGCCAATCCTGTTCTTTGCCAACCCCCAACTTAAAGTTGTGCTTGATGTGAATAGGAGGTCTCCCCATGAAGCTGCCTGCCCCTTCTGTTTACCTATAATCTACAGGAGTTTACATGGGAGCCTCCCAAATTTTGGTTCAGCCCTGAAAATCATCACACAGTAATGTGCTCTGAACTCTCTGAGGAAAGTAGCATTTGAAAACAGTAGCTGGAAGGGCTGAGTACTTAGCACCATGGTGATCAATCCTAAACAAATTCCTCCACTGGTCCTTCAGGGTTGTCTGATTGATTTCTGTCTATTCCCTCTGATGTGACAGGAGATCAGACCCTGTCACTCTATGTGTATGCCAGCCGTCCTTTGCATTATGTGTAGCAGATGCAATTGGGTCAGTGCTGTCACTACAAAAGAGTAAGACATGCCAGCTGCTCTTTTGATGGGCGAGCAAAAGTCCACGGGGAGAGTGGACTTCATGGCATCGTCTGTCTTTTAGCATGGGATACTCTTAAAACAGAAAGCAACTTTCAAATATTTGCTGTAACTTCAAGGCTGAATACTATAGGTGTACAGTGGTCCCCAAAGAAGTATATACAAAAACAGTTATGAGTGCCAGATGATAACCATTTTGATTAATCAAGCTGAATGCCATTGTTTATTAAAGGTAAAGGTAAAGGTAGTCCCGTAACAGGAATGTCTAGTCGTGTCTGACTGTAGGGGGTGGTGCTCATCTCCGTTACTAAGCTGAAGAGCCAGCATTGTCTGTAGATGACCCTGGTGCTCATGTGGCCAGCACGACTGAACCAAATGCTGTTACATTCCTATTGAAGTGGTACCTATTTATCTACTTGCATTTGCATGCTTTTGAACTGCTAAATTGGCAGAAGTTGGGATTAGTGATGGGAGTTCACCCCATCATGCAGCATTTGGGCCTCAAACTGCCAATCTTCCAGTCTTCCAATTATCAGAATTGGCATCTTAACCTAATCTGTTTCCTAATGTTTTATTGAAGGGACCCTGTGGTTTAGTGATTTAGTGGCTTAGTGGTTAAGATGCTGACTCTGATGATTGCAAGGTCAGCAGTTCAAGACCCAAGAGACACATGATGGAGTGAGGTTCTGTCACTAGTCCATTCTATACTGCCAATCTAGCAGTGCAAAAGCATGCAAATGCAAGTAATAGGTACCACTTCAGTAGGAAGGCAACAGAATTCTGTGCAGTCACGCTGGCCACTTGACCACGGAGTTGTATTTGGAGTTTATTACACTCAATTTTCTT
This sequence comes from Phrynosoma platyrhinos, assembly GCA_020142125.1. Taxonomy (NCBI): domain Eukaryota; kingdom Metazoa; phylum Chordata; class Lepidosauria; order Squamata; family Phrynosomatidae; genus Phrynosoma; species Phrynosoma platyrhinos. The sequence goes on from CM034703.1 coordinate 310,560,391, forward strand.
AACAATCTGGGCAGTGGCTGGGAATGCATGTGAACCTGCGTGACTGAGGGGAAATGGATTTTATCACACTCAAAACAGTTGGCAAGTTATCCCCATGCCATCACTCAAGCACAACCCATCCCCAAGCCATGCTGAACTGGCCAATTTTGCTTTGCTTGCTTGGCTGGGTGGGTTGAGGTCAAGCAATGGCATGGGGATAGCTTGCCAACTGTTTTGAGTGCAATAAAATCCATTTTCCCTCATTCACATGCGTCCCCAGGCAGTGCCTGGATCATTAACAAAAGTGAGTGCAATAAACTCCTGTGACAATGCTGGCTCCCTTGGTTTAGTAACAGAGATGAGCACCGCCCTCTATAGTCAGACACGACAAGACAAACTTGTCAAAGGGGAAACCATTAGCTTTAATGTTTTATTAAAATATGATTCCAGATTTAATAATAATAATAATAATAATAATAATAATAAAATATATTTAGATTTATCTTCTATCATCTTCCCTAACAACCATCCTTTCTGCTCTAGCCTCTTTCTTTCTCATATGGGTCTCACCTCCCCTCTTACCTCCATCTAGAATGCATCTGTCAAAATCATTCATTTCATTCCTCACTCTGACCTCCTGATAGTCCTTCTCATGTTCTTTCATGAGCTTCTCATCCCCTACTGCATTCAACACAACTTGCAATAGCTGTAGCAAGTCCAATTTTCTCTCCCTTACACCTTCATTGTTTCCATAAATGCCTCCTAACTATGTGAGTGCTACTCTGAGTGCTACAGATGAACATCCCTGGTCATATCAAGCTTTCCTAGAGCCTTATCTAAGGTATATCCCTCCTTCTTGTGTTTTTTGCTCACACTTAGGAGCTGAGCTGCAGGCCCAGAAGAAGATGACAACTGGAGTTTGGCTTACCCGGCCAGCTGTGCTTATTTTGTACCCTTTAATTAAGTTGCAGTGTTTCAGATGAATTTGGCTGCTAGAGCCTCATACTCTTGTGCCCAGGTTCTGTTCTAGGTTGGATGTTAAATCGTGCGGAAACAGAGCACGACCTCACTTTGATGTCAGCTGATCTGGCAGAAGCTGTTTTTGTGTAACTCATTTAGAAAGATTGATTATTGGTTAATTACATTAATGAACTTCACCAACATAGGTACAAAGGGGGGGAAAGGAGGGGGAAGCGCAGCAGTTTTCTAAATAGCCATTAAGAATAAGACATCTATCTTTTCACCTGCTTGTTACAGCTGCCTGCTGGGTGGCAGGGCAAACCAAATGTTAATGCTGAAGGTTAAATGACATTGGGAAATAATCATAAACAGCTTACCTTTCCTCACCTCCTGCCCAGATGGCTCTTAGCACAGCAGTTCAGTAGACATTTGGAAGTAAGTGTCACTTGAAAGGGCTCCAGAATCCAGTAGTTTTCAGCTGGCAAGCAGGAATGTGAAATAGCCAGCCAAGACAGTTCCAGCTCCCCCTCCCTCCCACGCAAGAAACAGTACTGAGATCCAGGGCTTTGGAAAACAAAGATATAAAAAAGTAATAAAATAATATATTTTGGAGAATCAGGGATTGTATCCATACATTGTTGATTTAGAAATGCAATTTTGGAGACTTCTGAGACTATAAGACGGGCCAAGATAATACATTGCTTCAATCCATCCATGAAGTTATGTTATGTCTTTGGGCATTGCAATTACTCAATGGGTTTGTCAGCCATGCAGATTGGCTATTGATTCCCATATGTTGTGCTATACTGAATATCAGCATAGTGCAACATATGGGAATTAATGGCCAATGTGCATGGTTGACAACCCATTGTACAATTGTGATGCACAAAGATGTTGCATAGATGTAATAAACATTTACAAAGTCCTCTGTATTTTCATGTGCTACAGCATGTGGAACAGTCTGATATGCACTATTCTGGCAGCTGTCAGATGGATACCACCATTATGTTGCTTTGTTTTGTGCCTTTAAGTCATTTCCAACTGTTTGCAACCCTAAGGTGAGCCTATCATGGGGGTTTCTTGGCAAGTTTCTTTATCCCCTGAGGCTGAGAGAGTGTGACTTCCCCAAGATACTCAGTGGGTTTCATAGCTCAGCATGGATTCAAACCCTGGTCTCCAGAATTATAGTCCAGTACTCAAACCACTACGCCACACAGACGTATACATTATGCATTGTCCCCAAAAATCACTTGGGAAAGTTTTCATGAACTGAATGGCTTACTACAATGCTGGGCAAAGCCTGGCTCTCAAAATGTTGCTGGATTGCAATAACCGTCAGCTCTGGCCAATGTAGCCAATGGTGAAGAATGCAGTCCAAATCATTTTGAGGACTGTGTCTTGGCCATCCCTGGCTTCTAGGTTTGTACGCTTTGTTCCTTGTGTATGTGCCAATTTATATTGCAGATGACTCCATATGTTTTTCCTGTCACTGCATGCCCTTCAGCTGTCCTGATTTGGCAGGGACAGTCCTGACTAATCCTTGTTATCCCACTTTTTCAGCTGCTTTAAAAATTTACCAGTTTCTCTCTCCTCCTCTTCCTACTCTCCCTGTTTGTTTTGAGCTTACTTCAGTTACTGCAAATGGAGTTCAAAAGTCCAAAAGTAGTTTGCACTAAGGGCCTAAGCAGTCTGCCAGAAATAGTGCACATTAAATTGAGGCATTGCCCTGGTTCAGTGCTAGGGAATCATGGGAATTGTATTTTTTCTGAGACATTGAGCCTTCTCTGTCAGAGAGCTCTAGTGCCACAATAAATTACAGTTCCCATGATTCCCTAGCACTGAGCCAGGGCAGTGCCTCAATTTAATGTGCACTATTTCTGGCAGTCTGCTTAGGCCCTAAGTTAATGCAGCAGTAGTGGAGAGTAAAAGAGCTTTGCCCTTCCCAGTAGGCTCAAGCAAAAGCAAACCACTGCAGCTTCTTTTAGCATGCCTGTTCTTCCTCATTAATAATGTTTGGCACCTTGAGCACATGCAGATGTTGCTTGGCCACACATGTCCTGGTTATCATGTGTGAAATGTTGGACAGTGTGCCTCTGCTTCAGCCTCTGTAGGGCAGGAGAACAGCCACAGCAATTCCTTCCTGCTGGGATTTCATATTCACAGTGAAATACCATATGACCTGATATATCTGGATGGCCATCTTTTGGGGATGCTTTGATTGGGAGTTCCTGCATGGCAGGGGGTTGGACTGGATGGCCCTTGTGGTCTCTTCCAACTCTATGATTCTATGATTCTATGATCAGAAAGTAAGTGTTCCTCCTCTTATTGTACAGGAGCATGGACTCTACTCTGATTCTATGACATTTGTGGCTTTACATAGTGCTATCAGAAACCATGCTAAATAAATCTCTAATGTGTTCCTGTTCTTGAAATGCAACTGTCTTCAATGCAGCAGGAGAAAATACTTTTATTAATGCTTTAATAAAATATACTCTTGTCAGGGTGCATATTGTCAAGAAATATGAATGGATTTTCTTTTCTTTTCTTTCATCTTTATAAACCACTTACATTGAAGACTGCATTGATAAAAAATGCAATCAGTATACACCAATTGTAAAATATGAATTATAACGCAAGTTTGGGCAACCTTGGAATGTCTGGAGCCATTTCCAACCATAGGCTGCACCAAGTGTAGAAATGCAAATAATCCCATGGGGCAAGGAAATAAAAAATCCACCTGCTTTATTGGGTTTATAGAATTCGGGTTGGAGGTAGGGTTGCCCTGTTCTGTCACAAAATCTGCTATTTGTGCAGACCTTCAAGAATAGAGGCAAACTGCTGCGCTAGTTTTTCTTCTAGCACTGGAGAGTTGGACCAAGAAACTGTGAAAATGGCCTTGGAAGAAAGAGCACATGTGGCAGATCAGCAAAACTTTTCATATCTTTGTATGAAACAATACACAGAATCAATATATAGAGGTTGGAGACGTCTTGGTTATGCACATACTCATAATTCAACAATACCTGCTTGTATATCAGGTATTCACTTCTTCCTTATGCAATATCCAAACAGACTCTCTCCACCACCTTGGCTTTTAGATTTTAGAGGATCCACCAAAGCTTTTTACTGGCTAGGTGGCGGAATAGAGAGGGAGGCAACTAGTTGGCACCTCTCCCAGCTAATTTTGAAATCAGATAAGGGAGCTATGCAGATGGGCGGCTCTGGGCCGCCCCTGCTAGTTGCAGATTGTGGCCGTGGCAACTGCATGCCATGGCCCTGACCCTAAGAGCTGACACCATGGCTCTTTCACACCCTTTCAGTGCAGTGTGTCTGCACCATGTGCCAGGAGGGTGTCCTGATGCCGTGTGCCATGTGTAAGGGCACGCGGCATCAGGATGGCGTCGGGTTGGCTTGGGGCGGCCAGCATGCGGCTGCTCTGCCCCAACTGCACTCCCAGGCCAGCCCTTTGTGCTGGTCTGCATAGCCTCTAGGACAGCTCAGGTTGCTGTCTCAGATTTCCTGTGATCCAGAAGGGCAACCTACAGTCTCCTGCAAAAGTGTAACTGCCTGTTGACTGGTGGCTATCCCATCTTTTTCCCCTGGATGGTAAATGGCTCAGGCAGTGCCCCCAGAGCTTAAGAGCTGCCTTCCAAAGACAAAGGCAGCATGGAACTGTAGCAAGTGTTATGCTCTCTGCACACCCTGATCTAGGATCTTGGCCATTATCCATCAGAATAAAATACATGATAATAAGGGTTACTCTGGGAAGCTTTGCAAAAATGTTAGGCATGTCAGAACATACCTAATATTTTGGGAGTAGTGTTCTATATTGAGGTTACTGATGTGCTAAATGCCCTCCTCTAAATGACTGCAGAGGTGACCTGAGTTCATATGGTGCCACCAGAATGGCCTATCCAGATGGACAGGGCTGAATGGGCCTGTAAGGAAGAAATTGGTCTCTGGGCTAACCTGTTCCCAAGTTGCTCAGGGGTTTATATTGTTGTTGAGTGTCTTCAAGTCGTTTCTGACTTACAGCAATCCTAATGCTATTGGCAAGATTTGTTCAAAGGTGGTTCCTTTGGGGCTGAACTTACTCAAGTCCACCCAGTGGGTTCCCAAACCTGAGCAAGGATTAAGGGAGTCATGGGAATAGTAATTTATTGTGGCACCAGAGCTCTCTGACAGAGAAGGCTCAATATCTCAGAAAAAAATACAATTCCCATCACTCCCTAGCACTGAGCCAGGGCAGTGCCTCAATTTAATGTGCACTATTTCTGGCAGTCTGCTTAGGCCTTTAGTCAAACTTTCATCCTCATTACTGAAGATGAAACCATGCTTCAGAGAACACAAAACTCACATTCAAAATGCAAGTCTTTTCTCTCACACTGAAACACATTGTGTAGCAAAGCCCATGTCCTAACCCAATATCATTATGATGATTTATTTATTTCTCACCACATACAATTGGCAGCTCACAAAAGCTTTTACTAGCCTTTGTTTTCAAACAATGCCATCTACTCATCTGGAGGGAACACATAAAGGGATCCTTTAAGGCAATAGTTAGGCATTCGAAGTTCTGGGGAGGTGGAAGACTTAGGGGTGAAACAAACAGGCACAATAAGCTGGCTTCGAGGCAGTGTGGGGGCATGGCATTTAGATGACGCACACCCTGATGCTGCCCCCAAGCTGGTGCCATGCTCCCGCCTGACCAGATGACCAAATGTTGCACACTGAAGGAGCACAAAAAAGCCGTGGCAGTGGCGGAAAGGGCACCTTTTTGCCAGCTCAAAAGCTTTCGGCCACTTCTATTTGAGTGGGCAAATAGACAGATTGGGGCTGTGCCATGTGGCTGCCGCAGTTCTGATCTGGTGCTCAAAGGGGTGGCGTCAAGACGCCCTTATACAGTTGTTTGTTTCAGCCCCTAGTTCACTATTTATTACATTGCCCTTTATATAGTGACCCTGGGACAAGTTTCCTGGAAGATCTCTTGACAGTGAGGGCAGCTTGGTTGTTGCCTGATATTTATTTGTGCCTTGTTGGCTGAGCATTCTAAATCCATCACACATAAGCTTGCGATCTTTGCAGTAGCAGCACAAAAGATCTACTGCAACATTTTGAAGATAGAAGCAGTGGATTGCAATGGGGATCAGTTGTTTTTTCTGTCATTATTACTGTTGGTTCAATATTTTATCCAATAACTCTGTGTTTTTGTTTTTATTGTAACCTTTTTCCATCATGTGTCTAAGGCAGGGCTGCCAACAACCTCCGCTGCCGCTGTGTGTGTTGCTGCCGCCGCGCGTGTCACAACCGCCATTTTGTTTGCCAAAATGGCAGGTGCGACTCATTTGCGCATGTGCAGTACTCCTGTTTTGGAAAACAAAATGGCAGCCGCGGCTCATTCACACATGTGCAGGAGTACTGCACATGCACAAACAAGCCGTGGCTGCCATTTTGGCAAACAAAATGGCGATCATGATGCGCATGGTGGCGGCATGGCAGCAGCGCGCACGGCAGCGATGGCAGCTGGTGGGGGTGGCGGGAGGCGCGTGCACATGCATGAGTGCATGCGCTGCCATTCCCCCCCCCCCGGCCCGGCGGAAGACCTGGGGACCAGTGACCAGCCCCAGGTAAGTAAATCTTGCCGATTCCTGGTCTAAGGCAATAGTATTTTTGTCACCAGTACATGACCTTTTGTACTAGATCAATTCTTCTATAAGAATGTTTTGTAATGGATATTGTGCATAAGACAAATAAAAAAAAATCTATCTTTAATTGGCTGCCACTTATCAGGGTGTGTGCATCATAATGATAAATAGGACATAAGGTTAGTTGTAGTGATGTTGTTGGAAGTGATTGTAAGAATGGCATGAGACCTTGATGACAAAATCCACCATAATACAATATCCCTTTGTCCCTTGAAAGTAGATGAAGGGTAAATGAACAGAGATCATGTGGAAGAAGTAATGGCAGAGACATATTTTTTAATTCACCTTGGTGCATGGAATCTTATGACATCAGTTAACTAAGCAAGGACCCAACAGTACACAATATTTTCCTGCTCAAAGCAAAGACGATGACACAGGAGATACTGCTTGTGGTGTCACCATCCTTGCAGATGCATTTAGTGAGAATGCACGAGAGGTTCTTTTGGGTGGTTGCTCCTAGGCTTTGGAACTTCAGAAGTCACACTAGCTTCTTCCATGCTATCCTTTTGTTGTCAGGTGAAAACCTTTCTATCTCAACAAACCTTTGTAAAGGGACAATTTTACAAGAAAATAATTTTTTATATTGAAACAGACTAAACATGACTATGTCTTTGAATACCACAGATTAGCTGCTTAAAGTATCCTAGGAAGTCTGGGAAATAATAGGTCAATTTCATCAGCAAAATGTCATCCAACCAAGAAATAAAGCATACCTTAAAAGAGGTATCCAAATAGTGAGGTGGATTAGAACATAAGGATATTAGGTCTGATCCAACAGTGTTATGGCTGGTTTTTTCCATGGGGAAAAGCACGGGACAGAATCCACTACTGACCAAGTTGCTTTTCTTCAGTTAGGGGATTACTTTTTTCAAGAAGTCCAGAGGGTTCCATAGCCTACCCTAGACTTTATTTCCCTGAAATGTTAAGAAAAATGGTGGCAGAATTGTTAGGATGGGTGTCATGTATTTCATCATAAAGAAGTAACGTTATCTTTCTAAGGAGTTTATCACACGGGGAGCCCCGTGCAGAAACGGTCTTTAAAGTAAAAACAAAACAACAACAACAACAAAAATGCAAAAGCGGAGGCTTTCAATGAATGGGATTCCTCCCATTCTGCTCTGTGTGAAAAGTGAAAGTGCTGTTAAAAGGAGATTAATCCGAACGGAAATTAAACAAAAACTGCTTCTTTTTACTTTCGGGATCTTCCAAAAATAAAAAGAAGTAGTTTTTGTCTAACTTCTGTTCGGATTAATCTCCTTTTAACAGCTACGTCATCTGAAAAAACACCCGTTTTTGCGGAGTTTGTTTAATTTGCCCCGTTTCTGCACAGGATTTCCCCGTGTGATAAACTCCTAAATCACATTAAAGTGGGATTAATGCTTAAGGTTCCCCCTTTAATTCAAAAGCTGACTTTCATCCATTTTTAAAATAGTAATTCTATGCCTATGGGAAGCAGCCCAATTACACTGTGAGACTTACTTCTGAGTAGACCTATATAGAATCATAGAGTTGGAAGAGACCACAAAGGCCATCCTGTACAAATCCACATAAAGGCTAGCTTCTGCTTTGGTTGG
>CM034703.1:310568708-310595157 GCA_020142125.1 Phrynosoma platyrhinos
AATAATAATAATAATAATAATAATAATAATAATAATAGCAACAATAACAATTAATATATTCCATGCCTATCTCCACTATCGCACCAAGCCAGTGAAACTTAGAAACTTGATGCTTGGAAGGTTAAAGAACCCTCAGGGGTGTCCCACTCAGGATTATCTGGTCTTAAAAAACAATTAATTAATTTTAGTTATTAAAATTCATCCATTAGGTAGGACTAACAGTGCCTGCAGCACTGTTTTTAATCATTAGGGGGAAATTCACTAACCTTCCTCAAGAACCTGAGAGGAAGGTTGAGACAAGTCAGGGATATTGATTTTTCGACGTTTAATTTTGTCCTCCTCATCCCCCAGGATAACTGAATCCAGGTAGCAACCTAGGGAGACAATCCCTTGGGAGTACAATTATGCTAGGTGTGCCTCTCTTGGGCTTGCTAGTTATTAGTTTAGAGAAATCTGGCTCTAGACATCCAAAGATTTCTTATCCCATTTCTTCAAAAGAGTGAAACATGGGGACCATATCAAAGCAGCTTCATTTATATACCACTTCATATCATGCTATGGGATGTCTAAGTGGTTTACAACTGTGAGCTGATTGCCCCCCAACAGCTGGGTACTCATTTTAGTGACCTAAGAAGGATGCATGCCTGAGTCGAGCCTCAGCCCTGGCTGGTATTGAACTTGCAACCTTGTGGTTTATGAGTGAATGGCTGCAGTACAGGCATTTAACCACTGCGCCACCAGGGCTGATGTGCCACCAGGGCTGAGGTTTAGTGGCTGATGGAGGAGGGATGCTCTCTCAAGGGCAGTTGAGACTGATGTGCCGTGTGGGGAATATTTGAGCATCCAAAGAGATTGGCACTCTTCCCCTAGAGCAGGGGTAGGCAACCTTTCCCCTTTCAGGGCTGAGGGATTTCAGCTCCCAGAAGCCTCAGCCATGTTGGCCAATAGTCCATGTTGGCCAATAGCTCCTGGGATTCTGGGAGCTGAAGTCCCTCGGCTCTTAAAGGGGACAGGTTACCTACCCCTGCCCTAGAGAATCAGAGATGAAATGGTCCCAAGTGTTTGTTAATGATTGTCCTAAACAATGCTAGATAGTACAGCTTGTAAAGAAATAAAAATAGATGAAGTAGAAGGCAGAGACAGCCCTAAAATGTTTTGGCACCTGAGGAAAATCTGAACAGTGACTGGATGGTGCTAAATACACAGCAATAATCTAAATAATTGACAATTTGTTGCTATTATACATTATCTCTAGCCCATCAGGAAGGGCCAAGCCTACCTTTGCAGATTCTTCCAAGCATAGGCCCATCTGTAAACAGGTCATAACTTGCCAGAGGATAGGTAGTGTTATCAGTTGACAGTTAATTCTCCCAGTGCTATTATTATATTTTCTTGGATGCAGCACTGTCAGGCTTTGTTCCTTGTGAATCTTTCGTACCAAACCTAAAGTAGTCCTGTTGGCATGAATTAGACTGTCACAGATTTCTGTGGTTCTGGTCTAGGTAGGACTAACATTGAATTTAGCCAAAAGCATTTCTTCTACTGATCATACACAACACTCTCTGCCGCCTTTATCTGTCCTTTGACAGATCTGAAAGCTGTCATACCTTTCCTCTAGGCATGTCCAGTGCTTAGGCTCTTCACAGAAGGCTTGGTTTCTCATCTTTTAGAAAATTCTTCACTGTTTTCTCCAGCAACCTTTCCAATTCATTTTTAGGGCTGGGACCATTATGTGATTGTTTGGTGGAGGGATTCTTTTTGAAGGGGGGGGGAGGATGTAGCATCTCAAATATATCCTGTTTGGAAGGCAAGAGAAAAGAATTTTCTTATCCTAACATTTATCTGCTCTCTCATCTTTCTCATGTCTTCCAGGTCTCTGACATGAAATACAAAGCAGCAGTGCAGCAGGCCAAAGTCATAATTAGCAAGCTCTTTTACCGTAATTACTGTGTTAGTATCTCTGGAGGGATGTGAAAAACTGGCAGAGTCCCTTTAACAGGACAATTTGATAATCCTCTTAACACTTTCCCCTCCTTTTCTTTGGGCTGATAATATTTCACAGAAATTCTACTTGGTAAAATGCTCCTAAAGGGAGGCTTAAGCAATAATGCAGAGATTATGGAAATGACTCTCATTTAGTGCAAGGAGAGACATGACAAAAGCCATGGATTGCTACGGGTTGTGTGTAATGTCCCCCCCCCCCCAGTTAGGAGATTCATTTGAATGTTTATTCATTGAGCAGTAAATGTTTATTATAATACATTTTATTGGAACATAAATTAAAGAACTGTGATTACGGGGAGAGGGAATGTTAAAGCAATGTGTGTTCATTGTGGCAGAAGGTGACTGCAGGAGCAGGCTGGAAGGGTTATGATTTCACAGGTAGAGACTAGACTTACAAAAGAATGAGGATTTCATCTTATTTGTGTTTCAGAGCATGGGAAAATTACTTTTGGGGTCTTCCTTCAAATCACCCCCCAGCCATTATGGCCATTGGCTTTTCTGTTTCCCTAATTGGACTGAATGTTTCCATAGCTCAGTTCAGAACTTGCCTTCTCTAGTAATATCATAAAATCATAAAGTTGGAAGAGACCACAAGGGCCATCCAGTCCACCTTCCTGCCATGCAGGGACTCACAATCAAAGCACCCCCAACAGATGGCCATCCAGCCTCTGTTTAAAGACCTCCAAAGAAGGAGATCCCACCAATCTCCAAGGGAATGTGTTTCACTGTCAAACAACTCTTATGTCAGGAAGTTCCTCCTAATGCTGAGATGAAATCTCTTTTCCTGTAAACAGAAAAAACAAACAAACATGGAGGACATCATGATTGTACCTCATGGACTTGCCCTGATGTCCACTCTTGGCGATGTTACTTATTTGGAACACAACTCTCACAATCCCTCAGCCAGTTCAAAAAATGAACCTTTTCCAAGATCTGCCAGATATTGCGTGCATATTAGTTGGATGGTCTGAAAGATGTTTGTGTGTAGATCTAAGCACAAAGATTTCCCTTTCTGACTTTCCAACTAAAGAACAGATATCTGAAAGCAAGACCAGCAGTGTAGTCCCACTCTCTGGAACATGCAAGTATGAAAGCAATTCCTGAATGGATCTCTCCCTGTATGTTTTGGACTATAACTTCCATCAACCATAACTGTTGGCCATGCTGACTAAAGGACAAAACAGATATCTCCAAAGGAGTGGCTTGCCAGCTCCCTTTTGATCACTGGGTTGAGGCCATGAGAACTGCACACCATGCCCCAACCCAGTGTTTTCCTGAGGCAAAAAGAAGTGGCAGAAAGCTGTTCCTGTTTGCACCGAGGAAAAGGTGCCTCTGCCACCATGGTGGCATTTTTTTCAGTGTTTCTGCAGCTGAAATGTCATGAAGCCACTGCATGTGTGGTCAGCTGTGAAACATCCTAGTGGCCTAGGGGCATGCTGCTGTCTGAACGCCATGTTCAAGGCTGCCTGGAAGCTGGCTCTTACTGCAGTCTGTTTTGCCCCTAAGTTTACAATCCTTGCAATTAAACCTTGTCTTATATAATTTTTTTTCAATTTCAGTTCAACACTTCGACCCACTATGCCCCCCATCCACAAGCCACCTATCTTTTACTTTACCGGGGTGTCCCTCCCCAAAAGCATTTAGGGGTCAAGGAAGATGCAGGGGATGTGAGGGACAGTGCTTCTGCAGTCACCCACTGGAGGGAAATGGCATTCTCTTGGGCCTCCTTCAGTAGTTCTGGAAATGACATCCTTTTCTGGCAGCAGGCTTCAGGAACAGAGCCAACTGCCTGCTTGGTGGAGATTTCCCTCATTCTCCCAGGATAGTGAATGGCTGTGGGAAGGGTTACTCAGACAGAAAAAAAAAAGTATAACTACAGAATGTTATGATCTGCTAGTGCAATGAAGGATCTTAGCCTTGGACTGATGGGCATTCTACTTGGGTACATCTTGGGGATCTCGTCTTGGGAAAGGCTGCTGTGTCATGATCTTTGCATCAAGAGTGCAGCATAGCAACCATGGGCTATTACAGCCAAAAGGACATACACTTTATAACTCTGAAGAAGAACTGTAGAACTTAGCCACATGGACCACATAGGTGATGGACGTCCGCTTTCTTCAGAAATTTGCAAGTCTCTGTAGACCAATTGGTAGTGAAAGGAAAACCAAAGAAGGAGAGGCTGGACTTTAGATGATTCCTCGTATTACTCTATTCCAGGAATGAGAATCATTTGTCCCAGCACCAGCTGCTGAGTAGTCTCTTCTATTGAGAAATGAAGGACAGCAGCAACTTCCCTTAGTCCTAAGCTTCTCCTTTGCAGTGGTCAGAAGAAGGACAGTTACGTGTGAGGTCCCATTTCCAGTGTCTCCAATTGGCAGTGGATTCCCATGGTACATCTTGCAAGTGACTGATCATGCCAAATTCTAGTGTTGAACTGAAATTCATCAGGAAGACTTTCTGCTTATACCTCTGTGCTATGTGTGGAATTGTAGGTGGGAAGAATGATACATAGGACAACATCTTTCCCTTTTCTGATGATACTTCTATGCATTTCTAACTGGCAGCAGGTTAAGCATCTGGCTCCCCACAGAGCTATATTAAACTAAATCTTCCACAGAGATCAGGCATCCTCTACAAAACAAGTGGAGTCATATAATCAGGAATAACAAATGGATGTGCTATGAGAAAGAGGGAGTAACAAATTACCCTATTTGTCATGTTAATATTTCCAATCTCACCCTAAAAGCATTTGTCATGCCTTTTTGAAGAAGCTTCTTATTTCTGGATTTCTTATATTGGTTTTGCTCTTTTAAAATCCTCTCTCCCAGAGAATTTGACAGCACAAGCTGGTGGTGGCACTGAGCAAATTATTATTATTATTATTTATGCTAGGGATGGACAGCCTGTGATCTTTCCAGATGTTGATAAGATGTTATTCCACCATCTCTCCCCATTGTCCATTCTAATATGGGCTGATGTGCACTAAAGTTCAAAACTGTATAGAGTTGCCCAATCCTGAATAGTGCTTCTTGCTTTTTCTTCACAACTTTTTTATATCTTCTTGAATGTGAAGCCCAATTTTAAACATATATAATACACACAACACATACAGGTTAAGTCTTCCTTATCTGAAATTATGAAATCTGGAATGTTACAAAATCCAAAATAGACCACATGGGTAGCTGAGATAATGAAACCTTGGCTTTTTGATGGTACTGTCTATATAAATTTTGTTTCATGCTCAAAAGTATTAAAAATATCATGTATGAAATTACTTTCTGGCTATGTGTACAATGTGTATATGAAACATAAACTAATTACAACTTCAGATTTGGGTCTCATCTTGAAGATATCTCATTATGTGTATTCCAAAATAAAAAAAAGTAATTTTAAAAAATCCAAAGCATCTTGGCTAAGGAAGACTCAACCACCACCCCACACCCGTGTGTGTGTGTGTGTGTGTGTGTTGGCCATGCTGGTCTCCTGAATTTCAAAAATTAACAACCATAACATTCAGGGGTTATTAGTACTAAATTTGAACTATGAATTTCCCCTAAATGTTATGCCCACTAATTGAACTCTTAGGACATACTATTGAATAGTCAAGTGTTGAGAGACAGCATGGTGTGGTGGTTTGAATGTCAGACTAAAGTCCTGGATTCCCATTTGGTGATTTTTGGCAAGTCACACTCTCTTTCTTGGCCTCTTTCTTGGCCAGGAAAATAGTACACAATAATGTTATTTCCATCTCTACATGACAGCCCACTGGGTTGAATATCAAGATAAGACAATTTTTTCTTTAGAGGTTGAGCACAGAAAAGGAGATGAGTGAACCAGAGAGGAGACTGAGTTTGCCATATTGCTAGCTTGTACCTCTGTACAAAAACACAGAGATACACACACATAGGGAGAGCAACACATACACAGAGGGTGTGAGTATGTGAGTATAAGAAAGAGAGAGAGAGAGAGAGAGAGAGAGAGTTATTATACACAGCAGTGTTGGCAAGGAGAGAATTCTACAATGACTCTTTCCTCCTTTGCCAAGGCTGACCTGCTTTGAGTTGAGTGCATGATTATGTCCCTTTCTGAAAATGGGCCTTGTTGAATGGAAACAAGTGAAGCAAGAACAAAGGGCCTCCCTTAGATTGCTAAATTGGAAGGCAAATTAGAAAGAGGCAGAAGTTTGCCTTTCCCAGATGTTTCTCTCTGCATGGCACCCATGACTCCACACTGCTGGGTATTTTTCCCCCTTCCACCCTCATTTCCCACATGAAAGCAAAAGAAAAGGAAACCACTTGAGATGTAATTGCCTCTTGCTGTTCCTGCGCAGTTCTATTACGGGAACAGTAGGGAGAATTCAGCTTATTATGTATGTTCTGTTCATAACCTTAAAACAACAACAACAATGAAATCCTGGATTCCCTGCAATCAAGCTCCTGCTGTTCTTATTGATGGAGGGTATAGTGATCCAAAAACACAAAAACAGCAGATTTTTTTTTAAAAAAACCCACTCACATTCACACAACCCATTTGTTGTTTAAATGGAATGGATGGATTTCGTTATACCACACTGCATTCTATAAAATCCTAATGTGAACAGTAAAGGTGAACAAACCATGAAAGTGTCCTTGCAGGTTCTAAGAAGTCCATATGCCAAGGTAAATATCTTGCCATTTTAACAATAAAGTTGGGCACAACATTTCCATTTCTCATTACAGAGCCAACCAGAGGGAGGCATCCTGAGTTAATGAAATCTTGTAATTACCTACTGCATAAATATCAGATGTCTTCCTTTTTTAAGGTCTGTCTTAAAGGCTTGTTGTGATGACTGTGCCTTTTAAGGACTGCAGGGTATGCCAAAGAAGGCCTGTTGTTTGTTTGTTTAATTTGCACAACTGCAAACATCATTATGTGTAGCACATTTGTAAAAATCCCAGATGGAGGAAACAGGATTCAAAATTATGATTTTATTTTATTTTTTAAAATACATAAAATCATAATTGCAAAACATAGACTGGCATCCTTGTGCAAAGATGTGTATGTATTTGTGTTGCATGCCTTCAAATCTTTACTGATCTATGGTGACCCTAAGGTGAACCTATCATGGGGTTTTCTTGGCAAGATTTGTTCAGAGGGGGTTTGCTATTCCCATCTCCTGAGGCTGAGAGCATTTGACATGCCCAAAGTCATCCAGTGGGTTTCATGGCTGAGCGAGAATTGAACCCTGGTCTTCAGAGTCATAGTCCAACAGTTAAACCAATACACTATGCCATTGCTCAATGTATTCTCAGAAGTGAACCAGAGACCAGTATATATACCTTCAGGGGCCAGCAGCATGGCTATTGTGCAACAGTGCTGATGCACAATATGTTCCGTTGCGCAACATACCCTGTTGGACAATGGATTACTTGGTGGGACAAATTGTGTAGTGCTCTATTTTGTATCATCACAATTAATTAGTATGGTCAGCAATGTAACTCTGTCACCATAAAGTCATAGCTTATGATCATAGCCTCTGACGAATAATCTTCACCATAATCTGTAACTTCTTTTTACACCATGTGTTCTGATCCATGATTTACCAAAACCAAAGAATTACATAGTGCACTAAATTACTATACGGCCATTGGAAATCTCATTTGCTGATTTGTCTAATTCCCCAAAAGAATTAAACTTTCTCTTTAAAAAAAAAACACCTTGAAATTTATACTAAACTGAAATCTCTGGTGAATGAAAACCTAAGAGTTGGGTGACATGGAAGTGGGTTTCAAATATAAGTTCTCTTTTGCCGCTTTCTGTACAAGGAATTGGAACAAAATTTGTCTCTTCAATTATAAAATTCCCCCTGTTGAGGTTAAATTTGGTATTTTTAGACTAAAGAATATTGTAAGGATAGCCATGCAGGCCACAAAACAAAACAAAGCAAAGCAAAGCAAAACAAAACAAAACAAAACAAAACAACAAAGGCCCAATCCATCCTGTAGTGATAAGCAAGATTAAAAAGGAAAATGCAAAGGCAGGCTTAATGTTGAACATAAAGAAAACAAAAATAATGACCACCAAGGATCTTCACAAGCTCAGCCTAGACAATGAAGAAATAGAAATAGTAAAAGAATTCCCATACCTAGGATCACACATTGATGGAAATGGGGACTACAGTCAGGAAATCAGAAGATTAAGAATAGGGAGGGTGGTTATGAAAGAAGTAGAAAAGGTTCTAAAATGCAAAGATATACAACTCAGCAGCACAAAAGTCAGAATCATACAAGCCCTTGTATTTCCTATTACCATGTATGGATGTGAGAGCTGGACAGTTAAGAAAGATGATAGTAAGAAAATCAATTCATTTGAGATGTGGTGTTGGAGAAGAGTGCTGAGGATCCCATGGACAGCCAAAAGGACAAACAAATGGGCCCTAGAGCAGATCAAGCCAGAAACCTCCCTTAGATGACCAAACTGAGGCTGTCGTACTTCAGACACATCATGGGAAGGAAGGACTCATTGGAAAAGACAATAATGCTGGGAAATGTGGAGGGAACAGAGAAAGGAAACATGGCAGCTGGATGGACTCTATTATGGAGGTCATGAGTATGGGGTTGCAAGAATTAAACAGAGCAGTGGAGGACAGGGGGTCTTGGAGATGTCTCATCCATAGGGTTGCCATGGGTCAAGATTGACTTGAGTGCAGTTAACAACAACAACAACAAGTGATACATTTATGGGCCCAATAAAAAACACATGACTAATGCAGCAATCCTGCATACATTTATGGTGCTTAATTCCTCTTTCTCTCATATCTAACAGTGCAAAGTTTTAGACCAACCACTTCAAGAAAGGAGACTGTTTTAACCATACATAAAACAGATAATGACTGACAATTTCCTCAGAAATCATTTGTTTATGATCAGAGTTGGAAAAAGCTTTGCATTTGACAAGAACAGTCAAACCCTTCCATTCAGCTTGACCAGTGGTCATGCTGGGAGCAGTAGTTTCTGAGTGCTGTTTGCTACCACTTTATATAACACCATTCCTTTATCTTCTTGGTTTTCCTCAACATCCCCTTAATTTTCCAAACGAGTGTGCAAATTAGGCCCCCATAGTAACAATGAGTGTTTTTAAGCATGCACTGTGGTTTTGAGCAATATATCATTGGGGCAGCAATGCTGGAATGATGCACTGCACTAATACATCATAAGAGCACTATCGTTCTTGTGATGTATTAGTATAATACACTATCAGAACACTATCATTGAAGTATTACTCAAAGGAATCATTTTTAACCTTAAAATAACTGTTTGTAGCTTCTCCTGAAAATTATGGACAGCAGTTATAACAAGAACAACAATGAATAGTACAATATTGGGATATGTAGGGTAGCTTGTTACAGCCCAAGGGAGCTGTTTACACTACTTCATTACATCCAGCCCAACTGAGATTTCTTTATATTCTAGTGAGTGAATAGCCTTCCCCTAAACTGAATTTTTCACAGTAAGGGATATGCAGTAGATTTTCAAATAAGCAGTCTTTCTGTGGCCCAGATTTTACTGCAAAGTTAAGGGCTCATTTAGTGAGACTGGTGCAAACATGGTGCTTGAAAAATAGCTCCCAAATTGTTATCTCCAGCCAAAGCCCAATGAACCTCAAACAGTCAACACACACTACTATTCAAGGAAATGGAATTCAAAAGGATTCTCTGCTCAAGAATCTTTGGATATCAGGGTTTGGGCAAGAGAACTAATGCATCCATTTCCCTACTCTTCCCATGGTGTTTTTAAATACAGCCTCTTTTCTTATACCTAGGAATGGTAAGGTATGTGAAAATCATTTCATTGAAGGTGATTAATGTTATATCATAAAATGTGGTGTGCATTTCTCAAATATGCACAAGCCCACTTTGGTCAAGAGGGGCATGTCTCTCTTAATGGAACGTCAGTGCATCCATTGGAAAATTGCATTTTTCCATTAAAAGCAAACAAACAAAGGTATTAAAGTTTTCTAAATCTTTTACAGCTTTCTGACAGGATGATTTATTTATGTATCTAATTATTAACATGGGGGATGTATCCTTTCTGAGATATTTGATAGGAAAAATGCTTCTTTATTGTATCTGAACATTCTCAGAATAAGGCTAGATTGTTCACCATTTGTGGCACAGTGGATGGCCACATCCATATGCAGATGTGCACCTAATAGAGTGCACCTTATACATTATGAAAATTTATTACTGTTAGGACTACTCTTACCATTACCATTAGACTACTGAGATAGCCATTTCAGGCAGCAGGTTTGGTGTGTCATGCAAATTCATAGTTATCCAGTTTGTTGTTACTGTAATTTTACTGCCAGTTAGAGGATGAGGTATTTCTTCCTCAACTGCGTAAATAACTTGAGTGGCTTTAGAGACCTTGCATCATGTCTAAGGTTGCCATTAGCTATGCTAGATCAGGTAGGAAAATATCTTGGGCTGGCCTTTTGCATATATAGGAACTCCAAGTGACAATAGACAGGCTGCTGTTGAAAAAATATGTTGAACAAAATATATCTTGTATTATTCTTATAATCTCATTAAAACTAGTCCACACACTTTTCTCTAATAGTCCATGCTGTCCTCCTTATTTAAAGTCATTTGTTGACAGCCTGGTTGAAAAATTGTTATGCTTGTCACTTTAAAGACTTGACAGTCAACTGTCTGATAAACTGTCATTTGGATTGTTAGAAACTTAGATTGACAACATCTAATGATTAAACAATGCTTCTCAGCATATCACACCTCTGTGCAGCCTTCCTCTCTTTCCTTGTTCTGTTTTTTTTATTCTGCTTTTTTCTGAGAAGAAAAGGGAAAGCCATAGGAGTCACTTTTCAATAACAGACATACAGTAGAGCATATTTCAAAGCCTAAAATGTATGTATTTGCTTATGTATTTATAAACTAGTTATGTGCTGTGCAATTTTAGGGTAGATGTGGAATCATGTGATACTCTAGATATTGTTGGATTGCAACTCCTATCATTCCTTACCATTTGCATGCTGACTAGGGAAAATGGTGGTGGTACTCCAACAACCTCTCAAGACCTACATGATCACCACCCCATTTGGGGCAATTATCAATCAAAACTAAGAACATTGTAAAATTTATCATAACAAACATCCATTTACAACATCTCAGTAAAACCAGATTCTCAAAAGTATCTTTAGTATGTGTAATATCTGGTTTAACTTGCTTTTGTTTTTTAATGTTTAGCATGTGCACGTCCATATACTTCCAAGGAGGGCTGGAGATTTCAGCAGAAATGACAACATCTATAATGAGGTATGTTGGAGCCTAAAAAGCTTTAATATTTGATTAATTCCATAGCTGGCGAGGTCTTACAAATCAAGCTTTTAGTTTTTCTGGATAAAGTTCAATCTTGTCTGGATCAAGTACAATCTCTTTGGCATTCTCCATTTTAAAAAGGTGTCTACAAATCATCTTGCTCTTGATCATAATCAGCTAGTTTGTTGGTAAGAATGAATAATATACCCTGCAACTATCTCTCTTTAGCAATGACAGCCTTGGTTAATGTCCTGTAATCTCACTTTTTCAGCTGCTTTAAAAAAGTCCCAATTTCTCTCCCTTTCCTCATCTTTCCTCAGATTACTTCAATTGCTACAAATTGAATTTGCACCCAGGGGAGAAGAAAGGGGGGGGGGAATGGAATTTTGCCCTTCCCAGAAGGTTCATGTAAAAGCAAACTGCTGTAGTCTTTCTTCGTTTGTTATTAATAATGTTTGCCATCTTGACCACACTTTGAGGTTATTTGACCATACTTGTCCTCATTTTCATCTGTGGAATGTCAGAGGATATAGAACAGTAACATACTGCACTCATTTTAACCAGGATCCGCATTCCAGCACATAAAGGCTTACCTTTTCCAACATTCTTGCAGTCCAAGGTGTCTGGTGCTTTAGGACATTTTGCAGGGGAAAATCAACTACTTTTCCCTTAGAAAAAGTTAATCAATTATGTAAGTCAATCAGATTCATTGAGAAACAATGAGCTCAGGATCTGGGGTGGATATTGTAGAATGGCTTTGTATTTTGGAACCTACAAGTCAAGAGCAAAGATGGCCACCTGTTGGTGATATCAACAAATTTCAGTCATGGCATGGTACAAAAAGGTTTGCCCACAGTATTGCCTGCAGACTGTCATCTCCTACACTCCACATATATTCCTGAAAGGCCAGTCTGCCTCTTGAGAGACATTAGTTTTTCTTCCCAATAGATGAGCTCATGTCACAAATGCTCTATGCCTGTGATGTTCCTGAAGCTTGGTAATGACACATTTTAATAAATGCTTAGCCCCTCCTGTTGCATATCATACTTTCCTACATCCCAGAATGGGGAAATTCTACTTTTTTGAAACTATACTCCTAGAAGTCCTCAGATAGCATGGTACTTACCATGTTGAATGAAGGATTTTTGGAGCTGTAGTCTAAAATTTCCCTAGCCATTGTTAATAATTCCAAACTTTGGAGAAAAAACCTCAGATAGTGGTAGACTGGTATGGCTTTGTGATTGAAACAGATCTTGGTATAGAAGAAGGCCAAATACAAAGCTAAGGCTTAATGCCATTACTATTGCTGAGCATTTTCCATGTTATGCATGGAAAAAAAGCTTATCCTTTCCCAAGTATGAATTATTCAGTGTAAAACTTTTAAACCAGCAATGGTATTCAGTATGCAGTGTCTGCGTCTTTCCCTCTGACATTCAGAGACACAGCAAGAAAATCACTTAGGGAAAGATATTTTGACTTAGCGATCTTATTCAGCGCATTATGATAAATCATTTTGGTGGCACAGGAATACCTATTAGGAATCATTTTCAATTTCGGGGGGTTGGAGGAAGTGGCTCCGCATACAACTTAGCAGCTTTCTGGCTTCAATTTCAGTCAAGCCTAGCTGGTGAACAGAAGTGCATTCATAAGCTGATTTCCAAATTTTGGTTGCTGTTAAAATAGCTTACTTCAGCTTTGACTGTCACACACCACTGGTTCTTAAGCCACCCTGCCTTGGAAATCATCTTCTTGAGTAAGGAGGGGAAAAACCCCAACAGACATGCAAATTCTTTCTTTTCAGTTTCCCCAATGGCTTCTCAATAGCTGAATGATTTCCAGTTACTAGTGAATGAATGTAGGCTTTCATAATCTTATGACTTTGTAAAATATGGATATTTGTAAAACTATCACTGCTGGAGTTACTGAGCCCTTACAGAAGAAAAGATGCCTACAAAATATTCCTTAAATCACATACTGAAATGAAAGGATAGTATCACCTGTTGGAAAGGTTTCTTGAAAATATAGCCAGTGCTTTTCCTAACCCATATTCCAGCCCTTGCTCCAACACATACTAGAAGAAATTATTCAGAAGAGTGACATGGAAAGGAAGCATATTTTCCTGCTAAATAACCTGATAGTGTACGTCCCCCATATGAGTTGAGATCCTGCACCATGAGACATACATCTGGCACATAGCTAATTCTCTGTTGCTGTGTCTCCCAGTGCCACCCCAAAAACCCATCTTTTAAGCTATGCAACTTTCCCCACAGCCATTTCCATGCCAATGGAGAGGAGGAGAGGAGCAGAGATACATCCAGCTATTTTCCTGTAACTGGATACAGTACAACAGGCATACACAGAGTCCTCCAGGAGTCCACAGAAGGTCACTTATAATATGTCTAGCTACAGGAAAATAGCTGGAAGCATCTCTGTCAATCTCCCTGACCTCCAACAGTTTTGAAATGGCCCTGTTGAGAGGTTGCATCACTTAAAGGGTGAGGTTATGGTTGTGTGGTTTGTAAAGAATTCCAACTTCAGCAACAGCACAAAAAGTGGGTAATGATTATACAAATGGGGCTTATGCTATCAGAACTCACAAACAGGATGCTTGCCATACACTACCTGCTTATATCATGGTTGTGTTACAGCTTTCCTCAATGCAGTGCAGGGAAACAGCTATGACAAGAGTCAGCAAAGTGCAGCTATGTGTTGTGTGCAGCCCCCCCCATGATATTTTGTAGTCCTAACTCTCCCATCTCGCGCGCCCCCTCCCCACATTTCTATAGACTGCTCTTTTTAAGTCACATAAATAAATAAAATAAAATGGTAAACTTTCACTTTTGGAAGTGTTGAGGAAATGTTACTTTCATCACCTTAAAATTTACATGGAGGACAAGCTGATGAATTAAAACTTTTAAAAGAAATGCATGCCAGATTCTCACCTTGTAGGAATGGAAAGAATATTTTAAAATAGTCAAAAAATGTCAAAACCCCATTTTTTTAAGCATTGAGAAACTCTGATGAGAAGAATTTGGGATTGATTCTGTGCAAAATTTGCATGTGATTGCTTTGTCCAGAAAACACAGAAATATTTTTCCTTGAGCAGAAAAAGTCTTTTCTTGTGCAGAAAATGCTATACTTGGTGATTTATTCTGTGCAAAACTCTCAAATTGGAGATTTGCATAGAAAACAATATTTTCTGTGCAGGAAACAGCTTTTCCTGTGCAGAAATTAATATTTCTCCATAGAAATTTCTCCATAGAAATATCATTTTATAGTGAGAAAAATTGTTTCCTGCAAAAAATAAATAAATGTTTTTTTTTCTATGCAAAACTACCACATGCAATGTTTGCCGAGAATAGTTACAAATGATGAATAGTCTTCAAAAACTACAAGGTTTTCAAATATTTATTGCAGTAGAAATAAAATTGCTAAAATTACTCATTGCTTCTTTTGAGAAGAACTTAGTGAAATATTACATTCCTATCACCTTGCAAAGGGATCTTGTAGCACTTGTCAGACAAACATTGACAAAGAATGGGACCCGAGAATGTACAGATCTTACACATTTTATCATTTTCCAGTGACAGTTAAGTCATCAACAGAAGTCTAAATGACACTTGTGCAAGAGTAACTTTCCAGTTAGTGAATTATATATAAATATCAACAGATTGTTTATCTATGAACTCAGATGCTCAAACTGACCATCAGCAGTTTGTAGAACAGCAATAACAAAAACACAACTGTGCTCATTTCCCTACATTAGGAAGCTGTATATTGGGAAGTGCTGGGTTTAAGGTTTAGCCTTAACAGGATGCTTCCCAATGAAGCTGCTGGAAGTTTCTTTTAGATTCAGTGTTTGTTTATTCATTGAAGCCCAATTTTCAACACTGGGCCTGAACAAAAGTGTGGCCATGCTGAAATTTCACAACAGAAATTTTGCAATAAAATACTCCAGAAGTCTGAAACAAAGTGAAGCTCGCCTACACAATTTAACTTTTTTTTAAAAAAAATCATTGTTCTCTTGAAATTTTTGGCATTTTTGCTGGACTGTGCAGCTCCAAGATGATTCCAGGGGCAAAAGATTATTTCACAGACCCACTCTTCCCACATACTCACTTGCCCACCACGATCCAACTTAATCCTCCCAAACAACCCTGTGAAATAGAGCTACATGACTGAGCATGAACTAAACCCAGGCCATTTTTCAATTGGAAAAGCTTTCACCCATTAGATTTCCTTTGAGATATAAGGTGCCTTGGGTTCCTATCCAGAAGAAAGGAAGCATATGAATTAAATAAAACATATGAATATATAAATAATATTTCTACCTGGGTTGCAGTAGTTAATTCAGTTCAACCCAGCAATGTTATGCAACTAACTAATTTGAATATTATCCTCTGACCAGGCCAATATTTGGGAAGTATAAGTAAATGGTCATAGTTCTAGTGCTTTGGGTTATTTAAGTGCAGTCCTAGAGGAAGATCTATTTCAGTTTGGTTCCAGAAATGGCTGTGAATAAAAGGCTGCTTTGGTCACTTTAGTGGACAATCAACACTAGTAACTGGATGAGAAGAGTGTATTCCTATTGTTTCTACTGGATCTCATGGTGACATGGAATCCTCTCTGTGTGATGAAACTTGGAAACATTCTTTTGTGGTGGACGGTGTGCTAGTGTGCTTTGATTCAGCAGTGTGGCTATTGCCTTAGGGTTCTGTCTGTGTTATTTAACATATATCTGAAACTCCTGGGAGACATTGGAGTATGGGGTTTGGTAAAACCAGTATGCAGACAACATATAATTCATCTCATTTCAAGGAAACTGTTCTGGTTATAAATTAGTTTCTGATGTGTCTGATGTTGGTAATAGACTAGTCAAGGATATGCTTAATCAAGAGAAGATGGAGGTGCTCTTGGGAAATTAAAGGACAGATCAAAGAATAAGGACTATAGGCCTCGACAGACGACTAAAAGGGTCGTCTCCGAGCCCAGGAAGAGGAGGAGCAGCCGCACGCGCGGCGCTCCTTCCTCTTCCTGAGGTCGCCCTGGAAGCTTCCGGCCCTCCGCACGGCCGGCGCTTCCAGGGCAACCTCCCGTCGCAGCGATCGCATGCGCTGTGGCGGAAAAGACAGCGAAAGTGCACCCTACGCGTTTAGGGCGCACTTTCGCTGTCTTGAGGAAGGAGCGCTGATTTAGCGCTCCTTCCAGGGACGCCGCAGGAGCGCCGTGGTGCGGCTGCCATGGCCCCGCGGCGCTCCGGACCAGGGCGTCCTGGACGCCCTGGTCTGCATCCCCCCTCAGTCTCTGGTGGATGAGATCACACTCCTATGGAAGAATTATGTTTAAAAACCTTCTTGTTTTCTAAAGCACTTGGAACTTTAGTTTATAGGCCTCGGCAGACGACTTGTTTTATAATCCAGAATATATGATTACCTGTATTGGTTAGTTTATTTTATATTATAATGCATTTTTGGATTTTACCTAAAATATCTGTTTTACAACTGTATGGTTTAGTTTCATTTTATTATTCATTCATTCCCTCTGTGTGTGCTCATATAGTTTAGATCAGTGATGGTGAACCTTTTAGAGGACGAGTGCCCAAATTCAAAGGCATTCCCGGATCATGGGGGATGGGACTTCTGGGGGGAGATGTCTGCTTTCCCAGGGGACTTCTGGGAATGGGACTTCCCTGGAGACAGCTAAAGGCCTGGGAGGCTGGGGGAAGAGGAGGAACAGATGTGCATCTATTCCTCCTCTTCCCCTGCTCTCCTATCTCTCTGTGTGCCCTCAGAAATGGCTTCACGTGCCAGAGAGGGCACATGTGCCGTAGGTTCACCATCACAGCTTTAGATTATGCACCTCTACCAGGACCCACTGTTTTGGGTTGTTGCACTTATAAAGTGCCATGTTGATGGCACTATATAAATAAATGCTAATGCAATGGTAGTAGTAGTAGTAGTAGTAGTAGTAGTAGTAGTTTAGGAGGATTATTGGAATCAGCTTTGAACCAATGCCCAGGTTGAAGTGATGCTTGCAGTTGTGTGCACAGTTAAGGTTAGCGTCTCAACTAAAACGATTCTTGGGTATGCCAGATATAGCCGTGGTGAGACATGCCTTAGATGCATCCCATTTGGACTACTGTGATTCATTTTATTTGGAGTTGCCTTAGGAAAGTGTTCCAAAACTCCATTCTGTCCAGAATGTTGCAGCCATTCATGGACTCTTGAGTCCACTGTGCTAGCTACTGGTTTGTTTGGAGGTACAATCCAAAGTGTTGAAGTCCCTCTAAAGGCTTATATAGAGTGTTCCAGGTCTGTGAATCACTACTGAGAATTCCCATTGCATTTCTATTGTATCTCTGATGCAAGAATGGCTTTCCCTGAAGACCTTTTTCTTAGGAAGTCTCATAAGGGAGCATACATTTCCCCCCAAAAGATCACTAAATTCTATTGGTACTTAGAAACATCAAAGTATATAATGCAAAATTATTATATCTTAATATGAAATGCTAGCAATGGCAGAATTTTGGGGTGTATTTGTGTGATGTGTTCTCTCAAATCATATGAATGTTTAATTATCTTCTTAAAGAGACCTTGGAGCACTCACTCCCTTTGAATGCTCATATATGAACTGGAATGCTTGAACAAGGTGTTTATAGACTTCTTATATTGGGTTCCTGGATCTCTTAATTATTGTGTTCCTGGATCTGTTAATCTTTCATGTCTCATTAAATTATTTTTAGAATTACAGATTTCCTGTCACATTGAACAGAAGTATTATGTCAAAAATAGCAGTGAAGTTTTTCTATAGCAGCACATTCATTAAAACAGATATATGTTGGAAACAAGCACATCCCCAAATTGTATGCTTTCCTTCCATTGTATCTCATAATTCTTTTGGATGGTTCTGTCATTTCGAAAACTTGCCAAGTTGGTTAGCTTCCTCATCTCAGTAATGCTCTATAATTTCCATGTTAATTCTGTTTCTGCTGGCTTGTTAGTCATTTTCCATCTCACTGCAATTTCTATTTTCTCACACTCCATTAAAAAACTGAAAACAAACAGCAACCACAAACTCAACTGGGTTGCATTTGCTTGTTTGTTTTGTGTTTGCTTTGGATCCTGTTATCCTAGTTAAGTAAAAATCATTCCTCTCCAAATGTCTGGGGATTGACAACAAATCATTCATGTGATTGCAAAGCCATGCTTCTTAGTGGAGGATATTGCTGCCTAGAACTCTTCTTCTTCCTTTCTCTGTAAGCCATGCATCATTGATATCAGGGCATAGATATACATATTTATGCAAGAGCCCATTACACAGCCAGTTTGTTTGAAAGGAAGCAAAATCCTTATATGTTCATACAGAGGTGTTCTGCTCAGAAAAGGGTTCAAAAGCTCATCTTCTTCCCTGAGCTATATCCAAATTATACATGCTTCCTGAATCTAAAATGGAATCAGCCAGAAACGCACCTTTTGATGAGATTCTTTGTGAATTCTTGCAAGCCTAAGCTGTCAATATGGCAAGATGATCCTTTCACATTGTATTTTGTCACTACCTGAATAGACAATGTACTAGGACCTTCATATCCTGACACTCTAAAATGTATTGTCATAACAATCATTAATATGGCCATGCATCCTATGTGAGATTGATACCATTTTCAGAAAGAGTGTGCATCAGTTTCTCAGTGGGCCATGAATTTTGTCTCACTGTCCTGTGACGGAAGCATGCATGGAAAGCCTATTTAGGTGCAGAGCAGCAATATGACTGCTAACACCATGCCTACACAAGTTGTTTGTATGCATCTACTTGATGTAGGGCCTAAGCAGATGGCACTTTGCGCCATCTTCAAGGCAAGGAAGGGGAGGGGCAGCCTCACTCTGGGCGCCCTAACCCCTTCCTGAACATGTCATCAGAGCACCCGTCGCCCCACACGACCGGCACTCTGACGACGTACTTCCACCACAGCCTCTACTGACGACGTACTTCCACACGCTGCGGCGGAAGAGGCGCTGAAGGTATGCCCAAGGCCTTTTGCGGTACACCTTCAGCGTCTTGCAGAAGGAGCGCTATTTTGGCGCTCCTTCCAGGGCCTGTGAAGCAGGGCCTGTGAAAGGCATGAACAGAAGATCTCTCAACAGTCTTCTTGGTCCTTAATTTGTCAAGATAACTCCTCTGATGTTGTAGTTACCAACACTGTCATTAGATTCACATCCTGAGCTAGGACAGTCCCCATGTTTGGGTTTGCCTTCAGTGAGTTGTAATGGTGACTGGTAGGGGACAGTGTGAATTCCTTGGTATCATTGAAAGTACAGTCAAATGTCTGTATCCATGGGCTTTTTATCCATGAATTAAAGCATCCACAGTTTGAAAATATTTTAAAAATATATAAATTCCAAAAAGCAAACTGTCAGAAATGAGAACTCTGTATCTAAGTGCAATTAATGAGTCTCATATGATGAATAAAGAACTTTATTGAAGTCACAAAGGCAGAAATTCAATTGAATCTTTAAACTGAAACTGCTTACTGGTGGGCCAAACACCATATTAGAAACCCTCAAATCCAGGGCTCCACCCCCCAAAAAATTGGTGCACAAAACACATTTCCACCAAATACCTTAGATGGTCACATCACCCTTCAATCTCCCTTAAGCGAAGCCCAAGGACTATCAGGCTATGCGCTCAGTCTCCAAACCATCCTACACATTCCACTACACATACTAGTCTAAGCAAGTTAAGCCAAGTACCCTCCATCCCAAGATTAAATAAATCAGATACAAGGCATCTGCTCCAGCAAGGTGAAGAGCAGGCAACCCCATCATCCCCAATGATATAACTACAATTCCCAAATCCATTGTGGAAGAACCAACTGGATTCTGACACAAACCTTGATTTTGCCATTTTATATAAGGGACACCAACTTACTATGCCATTGTATATAACAGGACTTGAGCATCCATGGATTTGGGTATCCATGGCAGTCCTGGAACCAAACCCCAGTAGATACCAAAGACCCACTGTATGACTTAAAACAGTCTATTTAAAAGTGGGCTTGGAGGGAGAAGAATCATTCCCTTGCAAATAATGTTATACTTGTGTTACTCTTCCTCTGCCATTTCTGAACAAAGCAAAGGAGATAAAGGATGCTTCAGAAAAGGGATAATCCATGAGTTACTTTATTTATGCAAAGTATGTGCCTAGTGACTGTACAAATGAC
Organism: Phrynosoma platyrhinos; assembly: GCA_020142125.1. Classification (NCBI taxonomy): domain Eukaryota; kingdom Metazoa; phylum Chordata; class Lepidosauria; order Squamata; family Phrynosomatidae; genus Phrynosoma; species Phrynosoma platyrhinos. The sequence goes on from CM034703.1 coordinate 310,589,243, forward strand.
CAATGGATTAAATAATTGGGGAACTTAGACCTTGCCACCATTAGCAATAGCTGCTGGAGTTGAGAGGGCGAGATAATTGTGAGAGAGTGGTTATAAAGAACCCTATCACAGGAAATTAAAATGAATCAACTATATAAGTCACAGCTGTTTCTAAAGTGCCAGTGATTTTTCACCAAGACTTCCTGCCTATTATTTTTCTGTTAAACTAATTATTTTGTATTGATTTTCTTCTGAGGGAAAAATTGCCAACATGACCTGTACAGTATCCAATGCTTCAATCTCCTGTAACTTTGAGAGTACAAAACTGCAGTTGTTATAATCCAAGAAAAGGTTATGGTCATGCGAGAAAAAAAGAATAAATGACAAGAATTCCTAAGGGCCACATAAAGTCTGTTTTGAATCTGTAACTGACCTATCTATAAATAGAATTCACTCCCATAGTGAATCAAGCAAGAAGCTCCGTGTTGTCATAGGGGTTTGCTATGTTTCCTCTACCGAGGTGAGCTTTTGTGCCTCAAACAGATAAACGATGGCAAGGTATTCACTGTTGATTTATGGTGTGATTGTAGCAGAGTGGGTGCGTGACTGCCGTTCATCAGCCATCTGTCTCTGGATCTGTAACTCCCTGCAGTTTTGCAGCATTCCAGCATTCCAGGAATCAGATCAGAGATCAAATTCTCTTCAAAAGAAGGGTCTTTATTCTTGCTGTTGCAAATAAACATCATAACTATTTACATTGTAGAAAAGCCAGTAGAACAAAGGAAAAAAAACCTCTGTGCCAAGCCATGCCAAGCCCAGCAAGCCACTCAAGGAAAAAACTCCACCCCCAGGGTGTTGCCTTTATAGACATTTGCTAAACAGTTTCAAACCCAGCCTTCTTCTGTGTGTCATGTGTCATGTGACCCTGGTTCTCATCAAACCCAATGACCTAGTCTGTTTACACTCTTTCTTCCATGTTCCCAGACACAGACTGACCTTGGCTACTTTGTTTTGTAAAATCCACCTGCAGGCTAAAGCTTCCACAGTTAGAAATTTTCCCACATCTGTACATTTCCACTTTGACTACAAATCCCAAAATTCACGAGAAGCATTTTCTTTCACTGTATCGCCATACCTGGAGAAGTTTCACTTATTACGGCATGCCATGACATCACCAAGACACAGGGAACCCACCAGTAAAGGAAAAGTTACAGATCTTTCCCATCTGTACTTGTGGTAGGCCTCTGCTTGTTTAAATTATGCGTTCTTTCAAGGGAGAACAAATCATTCAAATAGTTTTCTCCCTGCTGCATGAATGTCTCAGGGAAAGGTGTGATCCCTCTCTCCTGACTTACTACTTTACTGCCCTATCACCATGAAGTGAGTCAATGGGGAAGTTCACCCATTCCCAGATAGCATAGCTAGTGATGTGGGGTCCTTCTTAGGGGGGAAGCACACGAGTGCTCCCAGGACACCGCTGGACGGAGCACCACAGGGCCATGGCAGCTGCACCGCGGCGCTCCTGCGGCATCCCTAAAAGGAGCTCCAAATTGGCGCTCCTTTTACAAGATAGGGAAAGTGCACCTAAACGCGTAGGGTGCACTTTCCCTGCCTTTTCCGCCGCAGTGCGTGCGGTCGGTGCGGCGGGAGATTGCCCTGGCAGCGCCAGCCATGTGGACGGCTGGCAGCTCCGAGGGCAACCTCGGGAAGAGGAAGGGGCGCTGCTCGTGTGGCTGCCCCTCCTCTTCCATGACTCCAAGACGACCCAATTGGTCGTCTGCCGAGGCCCTTACTCAGCCTGCCCAAACCCATCTGTCCACATGGCTGGCTCAAGGGATAGAGTGGGTAGCCAAGCAAGGAGCCTCATCCCCTACTGGCTATCCAATGAGGGATAAGCCTCAAATGACAACTCTTCCCCAGTCCCTCTTGACCAGAGAGCTGGCAGGAGTGGAACAGGGGAGTTAGCCAAGAAAGACCTACCTGTTGCTAATTGCTGCATGGCAATCCTTGCTCATCTGGCCTCCCCCCTTCAGCTGCTAAATGGCTGGGATGGTGAGGCTGGGGGCATTGAGACTAATCGGTTGTTGTTGTTGTTGCATGCCTTCAAGTCATTTCCAATTTATGGCAACCCTATCCTGGGGTTTTCTTGACAACGTTTGTTAAGAGGAGATTTGCCATTGCCTTCCCCGAGAATGAAAAAATGTGACTTGCCCAAAGTCATCCAGCGGGTTTCATGGCCAAGAGAAGAATCTAACCCTGCTCTTCACCTCACCAAGTTTTGAATATTCTTTCGAAGCTTGTGGCACTTGGGCTTTCCACTGATGAGGTGACCTGCTTAAGTCAGCACAATAGGATTTACCTTATCATAAGCTTGTGGCTTAATTCTGTGTTTCATGGATGTTTTGGTTCTTGGGCAATACCTACTTGGGCGAGTCAGGAATAGGGATGTAAGAGTATTTACAAATTGTCTTGTCCTTGGTAGGAAAGGGCATTTTGACAGATTGAGACTACCCATCAAGAAAATGGCCAACCATTGTAAGATTTTTCACATCCCATGTTTTTTTGTTTTTTTTTTTGTGAAAAATACATTTATGTGAAAAAAATAAGCTTTAGGTTTTGCAAACACAAGTCAATATATAATATATAATGCAATGATTTGAGTTTTGGACTATGACTATGGAGACCAGGGTTTGAATCCTGTTCAGCCATGGAAATCCACTGGATGGCCTTGGACAAGTCACACACTCTCAGCCTCAGAAGGCAGAGGCAAACCTCTGATGAAGAAATTGTCAGTGTGCAGCTGATGGGTGTTGCAGTGATGTTCTTTGATACCCAGCAGAATCTCCAGGACAAGCTGGCTGATGTGATCCACAGCCACTTTGTAACTTTTACCATCAACTGGCTCAGCTTCCCTTCTTCAGGATCCTGTCTTCCTCAGTCAAGAAGACACATTGTAAAGTCCAAAAGCATAGTTTATTAATGCATATGAAAGAAAAATAAGATAACTAAGTAAAATCCATTGTGATGAACTTGTCCAGTTCAGCCATGAAATATTACATTTATAACAATCCCCAAAGCATAGGATCCCAACTTGTTGTTGTTGAAAGTTAAGAAGAAGTTACAGATCCATGTTTCTAGATGTAGGAGTTACATTGTAAAAGCAGTATAAACATACTAGAAGCCATCTCTTAACTCCATGGTTAAAACCATTGTCAGGCAGTCACACACTCACATCTTGAATTAAAAACATTCTTAAACAAAGGATTTTCTAGGCCCTTCTCATACTCCACCTTCTAGGTGTTAACTTTATGTTGATTGGATAATGCTTGTATAATGTATATTAACCCAGCCTCTTGCTGTCCATCATCCACCATGTGACTATTTTCTCATGACCTAACGATGTTTACCTTTATGATATCTCTTGCTTCCCATAACAAAATCTGTGTCTATAAGTTGTACCTTTGGGAAAGTTCATGTTTATGACTTCTTGGCCATCTGGTGTTAGATTCACTTTGTTTCTCTCGAAGTTGTTCTCATGAGGAAAATTCCACACACACATCTCTACATTTCACCTTTGACTATATAACCCATCTATATTCTAACAATTTTCCAAGAAAACCTCATGATAGGTTTGCCTTAGGCTCACCATAAGTCAAACGACTTGAAGGCACACATCAGCAACAACAACATTTGCATACACACTAACAATGGGTTTTGTGTGAAGTCGAAGGCTTTCACGGCTGGCATCCATAGGTTTTTGTGCATCTTCTGAAGATGCCAGCCACAGATGCAGACAAAACATCAGGAATAAATTCTTCTAGAACACGGCCTCACAGCCTGGAAAACCCACAAAACCCAATGGATTTTGTGCCAATGAAAAAAGAATTTTATACTGAATGCATTGTTCTCTGCCCAGAATGCTGTTGTTCTGCAGAAAAACTGTCCAGTTCTACATGAAGAATGCATCAAATGTCTCATGGAGCTACTGCAAAGAAGCCAACTCATTACTGTCATTCTCAGTGAATCAGCATAGTATCCCTCACTTCCCTCTGAAATAATTGTCCACAGCCTAATTTGCCATGCTCATATTGAAATGAAACATTCCACCAAGAATAATGTGCTTCAAAACCCCAGCCATCTTTATCTCAACAAGCATTTTCAGGAGAAAGCCCTAGAGCTCCAAAGCAACCTCAAGTGCAAGCAAGGTAAAGGAGGCCTCTGAGATTCTCCAACACATTAATCCCTTTATCAGCAATTTGTCTTTGGTCAGTCATGGCTCCTTGTTGCTAATGTCTTTGCCAAGGAATTGTTGTCAAGGACATGCAATTCCAAATGCCCTACAAGCCAAAACAAATAAACAAGTGTGTGCCCTCCTTTGCAGGAAAGTAGAAAAGCACTCTGTCTCTGTTAAGAATGAGGACTGAGCATAAGCAATCACTTAGGAGCCAACATTTTGCATGCATGATAGGAAAAGGTTTGTCAAAAGCACTCTGCGTCAGACCTCCGATGCAAAGCTAAATCCACAGAGGAATTCAAGAAAAGCAGCACAGCAACCCAAGCACTGATGGAAATGCAAGGAGATAGATGGGCAGGGGGGCAATTAGGTGGCATGATGATATGTAAAATGCCAAACGACCTCTACTTAACAGACAAGTCAGAGGTGTAAAGGCCTTGTGAGTGATTGCAAAGCATACAAACACTTTAGTTGAATCTACGCAAGCAAAATAATGTGTTCTTACCTTGCTCCCAGCCCTTTTGAAGCACATAACTTTCCTCTTCTTGTAATGTAAAAACTTTAAGGCTATTTTTTTAGAAAATCTCCAGTCAGGGTGACCAGATGTCCTTCTTTCCCATGTCCTACATTCTGAACTTCTGTCCAGGACTAGAGAGATTTTGTAGCACTTTTGAGACTAACTGAAAGAAAGACACTGGCAGCATGAGCTTTTGTAGACTTAAGTCTACTTCCTCAGATGCATTTGGTGACCATCTAGGAAATAGACTTAAGTCTTTGAAGGCTCATGCTGCCAACTTCTTTCTTTCAATGAGGGCCTCGGCAGATGGCTTAAAAAGCCATCCTGGAGGCAGGGAAGAGGAGGGTCAGCCGCACGCTCAGCACCCCTTCCTCCTCCCGAGGTTGCCCTCGGAGCCGCCGGCCCTCGGAGCTTTTGCGGCGCACTTTCACTGACTTGTGAAAGGAGCGCTATTTTAGTGCTCCTTTCAGGGACGGGGAAGGTGCGCCGCAGGATTGAGACATGGGGATGCCTCGGTCCCGCAGTGCACCTTCCCAGGGCGGCCCCGTGCCGCCAGTCTGCTTCCCCCCTTAGTCTCAAAATTGCTACAAGATCTCTCTACATACTGATTCTACAGCCTAAAACAGCTATATTTTTGAATTCTGTCCAGAAGGAATTTCAAAATGCCCTCCATTTGTTTGGATTAAGTGAATATGCAAATATATGAATAGATTGTGGGAATCCAAAAACAAAACAAAAAAGCCTGCAGGTACCATGGTGTGTGACTTGACTCAAACTGATATGGCAAACATGCGCATGGTAGAAACGTCTCCTTGGACTGATGTAGCTAGGCAATGGGGGTCCTGTGTGGTTTTTTAAATTTATTTCAGTTTGGATTAAAACAGGTGTGTGTGGCAGTAAAGGGATGAAACTGAGGGAAGGATACTACAGAGCAGGGCTGGGACACAGCCCTCATGTAGATTCAGCCTTTGATAAAAAAAAAGTGTTCTATGCACAGTTCAAGTTGAGCTGCCTCTAGGTGTAAAGGAATGACAGTGTTTCAGTTGATGGCATTCAGTAAAGAAGATCACAGCCAATCATATTTGGAATGTAATAAATGAAACCTTTTTTGGGAGAAAGATGGGATATAAATCCCATAAATTAATATAATATAATAATAATAATAATAATAATAATAATAATAAT
>CM034703.1:310620914-310655413 GCA_020142125.1 Phrynosoma platyrhinos
TCCTTGCTAGGAGTAAGAGCTTGAAATCGATTCTGTAGCCGCAAGCTCTTGGAGCCGCAAGCCACAAGTCCTGGAGGTTGACCTTGTAATCATAGGCCAACTATTAAAATCTAACCAGTGGGGATCCTCTTTGTTCCTCTGTCCCTGCCCTCTTGAGGGTAACTACTTAGCAATCTTGGGGGAGTATAGGAAACACGTTTGTCTGGGCTAGGGGATGGGAACATAAGTCTGCAAGTCTAGGTCACATTTTTGAGGGGAAACAACAAAAAGGCTTCAGCATGATTCTCTTTTTTGGAGTTTCCCATCACTTGAGAAATCATTTCCTACCCTGATTCTTTGAATATCCTTTCAATTTCTGCACAAAACCTTGTAAAAAATGGATGCCTTGGCAACTCTTATGCCAGGTACCTCTTCTTGATATATGTTCTTGTGGTATCCCTTCAAGATGTTTTTGATTTATGGAGACTATGAAACTGATAGGTTTATCATGGGGTTTTCTTGGCAAGATTTATTCAGAGGGGGTTTATCTTTCCTTCCTCTAAATCTGAGAGAATGTGACTTGCCCAAGGTCACCCATTGAGTGTCCATGGCCACGTGGGGATTCAAAACCCTGATCTCCATAGTTGTAGTCTAATGCTCAAACCAGTACTCCATGGTGGCTTTCTTCTTGATGTACAGTGGGCCTTCCACATTTGCTGGGGTTAGAGCCTAAGCAGACTGGCGGCATGGGGCCACCCTGGGAAGGTGCGCCGTGGGACCGAGGCATCCCCTTCCTTGCCTCGAGGACGGCTTTTTAAGCCGTCTGCCAAGGCCCTTAGAGACACAGGACTCCCATGAAGGTGAAAAAAATGTGAATAATTTAAAAAAAACCTGAACAAACTCCTCTCTCTGGGAATTTCTAGGTCCTCCAGAACAACTCTATGGTCAGCATCTACAAGACGTTGACCATAGAATTGTGCTGGAGGACTTGCAAATCCCTAGAGAAGTGTTCTCTCTTGGATTCTCTAGATCCTCCAGTGCAACTTCTGATGCAAGTTTGTCATACAGCAACACTGGAGTACCTAGAGATTCCAAGAGAGAATATATGAATTAAATCTGCAAAAGTCAAAGCCACAAATGTGGAGGACCAACTGTATAATACATGGGAATCCCTTCCATCAAACATGGGAGTAGTGCATTATTCTCTTGTTCTGGAGGCTGTAGCCAATTGTGTTTCCTCCTTTCATCAGATCTGATGTTTCTGATGCCTAGAGAAACAAACACCAGTCTCAGGTTCCATATTCTATTATGTGATTTCTCCACTGGCATCATGCTTATTGCCAGCCTAGGAGTAAAATATTAATTTAAAAAGATTATTTCTGATATAGGACACTTGGCATTTTAAAAAGCCACATACCCATCCTCTCAGTCCTCTCGTTTACCAGATTGTATTTGTTAAATGGCTATAACAGCAACAAAAATCTCAGCCTTGGCAACTATGGCATCTTACTTCTTGGCTGTATTTTAGTAATGGAACATTAATAAAAAAGGCAACTGATAGATCAGTCCAAAAGCCCTTAGGTAAAGGGCCAAAATGCATTTAAAAGAATGAGCTGGAAAGAGCAGAGTGTGCATTTTTCCCTTTTACCATAAGCAATGTGACTTTAAATTGTCAGAAGCAAATCCTCCAAAGCAAATCCTACAGATAGTTCAGGTTCAGATGTCGACAGTGGTAAGGCCAAACATCCAGGACTTGGAAATAGTGGTCAAAATCCCACATTAGGGGCTGTGATGTACAACTTTATGATAATGGAACTACATCACTGATATGATACACAAACATATTAGTGAACTGCAACAATATGCAATGTTAGGTTGTGCAGAGGGAACTCCTACTACACAATGGGATCCCACAAAAGGTGAGGACATTTTTTCAGCCTAGCACAGAGCACCCATGACTTTGCACTGTCCTCTGCTCCAAGTTACTCTGTAGCCCTCCTTGGGAAATTCAGTGAAGCAGGCACGGTTCCCCAACCCCTTCTCTTTAGACTGAGAAACTGAGGATCCTTTGCCATTTGTCAGCTAACTTGTATCTGTTTGGAGTTCCTTTTATCACTACCTGGCTGCCTGGGTAATCCAGAAAGGCACTCTTCTCTCTGCATCGTCATTGTGGAAAGACAGCCTGTACCACAAGCTGCTGTTTTTATTTATTTATTTCATTTATATCCTGCCTACCCGTCCCCCAATAATGGAACTCAAGGTGACTTACAACTTATTGAAAGCAGTTGTTGTTGCATGTTTTCAAGTCCTTTCTGACTTATGGTTACCCTTATTGAACCCTATCATGAGGTTTTCTTTGCAATATTTGTTCAGAGGAGGTTTGCCATTGCCTTCCCCTGAGGCTGAGAATGTATGGACCTTATCACACGCTGGCCACGAAGCGAAAAGTAACCGAAATAAGAATAAATTCAGTTCTATACCGAAATGAACTGAATTTCGCCTGCGCGGCCATTGCGCAATGATTCTGAAAGCTCCCTTGTACTTCCCCGAAAAACCGAATGTCAAAAGATCTCAATTCGTTACGGATTAGCTCCGGGTTCTGTCGAGTTTCGGTGCAACGTCGTGTGTAAACACGGAGAAACAATACGGATTAGCTCCGGGTTCTGTCAAGTTTCGGTGTAACGTCGTGTGTAAACACGGGGAAATAATATGTATTAGCTACGGATACCCTTTGGATTAGGTCTGCTTTAGACCCCGTGTGATAAGGTCCTATGACTTGCCCAAAGTCTATCAGTGTGCTTCAAAGCTGAGCCAAGAATTGAACTCTTGTCTCCAGAGTCCTAGGCCAACACTCAAACCACTACGCCACACTCGCTCTCATTGAAAGCAGTCCATATTTTAAAAAAATACAAACACATTAATAAAAAATGATTTTTATATGATTTAATATGATTTTAGCCAACTGTTAAAATTGTAATGTTATTTTTAAAATTTATTTTTATAAAACATACAATTCTAGAAAACTAAATGAAACAAACCATCAAACATAACATACAAACATCTAGAATACAATGCTGCACACTGCCTTACCTTATTTTAGACATTTTTCTAAGATTATTTTAACACTAAACACTAAGCACTAAGCACTAAGCACTAAACATTGAGCAGTAAAAAGAATTCCTGAATCTCTAATTTCTGAATATTTCTACATATTTACATCACTTTTACCTCTGTCCCAATTGATAATGTTACTATGTCTTATCAACGTGACTATTCTTCTACTATCCTTAAAAATAAATGAAAGTGAAGAAAAACAGGATAAACTATCTTAGCTACTTCAGTCTGTCCATCACTTTTTCCAAGTTTGTTTCTATGTAATCTAAAACATTTGATCATTCTTGTTTACATTTGTCTATTGATTTGTTCTTAATCAAACATCTTAACTTATCTATCTCAATGTAATCATACATTTTCCATAACCATTCTGTTACTGTTGGATTTTCTTCTTCTTTCCATGTTCCAGCATATATTGTTCTTGCTGCCATTGTCATACTATATAGTATTTTGCCAAAAGAAAAAAGGTAAACATTAAGATTCCTCAAAAGTTTATGTACAAAGCAACACGCCATTTAAAAGCCCATCACAAACCATTTCTAAAAGCCTAGTGGAATAAGGAGAGCAAGGAGAAAACCACATTTGTCTCCCTAGGGAGGGAATTCCAAAGTCTAGGCTCAGCCACTGAAAAGACTATCTTCCTTCTTTCCAGAAAATGAGCCAGAGGAAGCAGTTGAATAGAGAGAAGCGCCTCTCCTAAAGATCTCCGAGCTTCTTGTTGTCCATCAGAACCACTGAACAACAACAATGCTTGTGCGATGGTCCCAATGGTGCATCTGCAACAGTGCTTCCCTTCTGGGAATGCAGCTGTTGCAAAATGCTGTAATTCCAAGCCACACAATCATAATTTGGTTTATGAGATCATAAATGTCCCAGCAGGATGCCATAAATTGTTGTTATTTCTTTGGATCTCAACTCCCAGGTTCCCCTGCCAGGATGGAGCTGTGCAAAAAAAGTAAATTTTCCAGCTTCTGAGGAAGCTAAATGGGACATTCCAATGAGATACTAGACAACTATTGATTATTTTGTTTTTTTTAAAAATGGCAAAGCTGAGTTATAGGATAGGTTCAGTGACATTTGGTAATGGCCATTTAGCAAAGTCCAATGCTTTTTGCAGTGATGGATTTATTGGTTAGAGGATTTGATTTCATCACAATTGGAAAGCAAATTTGTCAGTGCCTTAATAGGGAGGTAGAGCTATGATAGATGAGCACAACTAAATTTCAACATGCTTCTTAGATATAGCTAAAGCCCCCGGATTTTGACACAAAACTTGAAAATAATGAATGCTGGCAGGAGCTTCCCTTAAATGGGATTTTGGTATCATGGAAATTGTGTTGCTGCTGGCACAAAGTCACAAGCAAACAAAGATGTTAATTGCTTTCCAAGCCATGAAACCCCATGCCCATCGGCATGCCCTGCTGTTATATTCAAGATGTTAACTGGATCACCATAATAGGATCATAGGGAAAAAATTGAGTGGCCTTCTGGGGCTAACACAGCTTGTTTGCTTCTTTGTGCTTTCTCTGTGGGTTAACAGCTCTATATAATATGAAGTGAACCATTGCCCACTTCTGAGAGCAATTGTCAGGCATCATGCCACTAAACTGGCATGTCTTGCCAAGAATTATGCGTGCTTCCCCTCTGCTTTTTGAAAAGAAATAAAACAAACCTCACAACACACTACAGTTCTGTTGTTATCTTTGCCTCACTGGGACAATTAGAATTAAACTTTTTCTTCTTCTTGCCATCATCAAGATAGATGTAACATTTTTGATGGGTTCTGTTCTTTGCCATTCATTAGATAAATAAGTTCCAGTGTGGTGTAGTGGTTAGAAGCACAAACTATATCTGGGGACATTCAAATCATCCCTCAGCCATGATGCCCAGGAGGTGACTTTGAGACTGATGCCTCGTCCACACTGCAGAAATAATCCAGTTTGACACCACTTAAACTGTCCTGGCTCCATGCTATGGAATTCTGGGAATTGTAGCTGGTTGTGGCACCAGAGATTTCCAGATTATTTATGCAGTGAGGATGCAGCCAATGTCTGCATACTACCTCATAGGGTTGTTTTGTGTATAACAGTGGGGAGATCATGGTTAGTATCCTGTTCAGTATTATTTATGATGTTGTAAACTGGACTTACTACACTGTAAATGTTGAAATTAACATCCATGATCATTGCACCATTTCAAGGACCAACTCCCCCCCCTCCCAAAGCCAGGTAGTCCCACATAGGGATTTCTGAGGTGATAGTAAGTGGAGAAACATTCAGCCCTTTCTGGCAGTGAGGCATTTTGCAACAGGCAGCTGCAATGGGACCTTGCAGGCCTCTCTTGTGCTGCCAGTCTTAAAGTACAAAGTACCTTTGTTGGCCAAATAAAATGCACAAAATATATCATAAAACTTTGTGAAGCTGCGCTGGCTTCTTCATCAAGTAAAAGATTTTTTTTAAAAAAAAAACCTATATAGAAGATGAAAAGTGATGATGGTAGAGCCACAGGCCTATATTTTGGAGCTTTGATAGCTTGGATGATGTACTTTGTGCATTTTGGTTTGCTAATAATGTTATCGCTCTTTTATAGATTTGCGATTTTGTTGTATTTTGCTGCATGGCCAACATGCAATAACAATAGCAATAGCAAGTACATTTTTATACCACTTATCAGTGCACTTAAGCACTCCCTAAGCGGTTTACAATGTATAAGCTAATTGTCCCCAACAATCTGGGTACTCATTTTAGCCACCTTGGAAGGATGCAAGGCTGAGTCAACCCTGAGCCCCTTGCTGGGCTTGGACTCATAAACTTGTGGTTTGTGAGTGAGTGGCTGCAGTACAGGCATTTAACAACTGAGCCACCAGGGCTCCTGAATATGTGACAAACCACTTCACTGCTGAAAGAGATCTGACAGAATAATAAATAAATAGTCTTTTAAAACATAACAAAAGAAGAAGAGAGGCCACTGACTTACTTGAATTCTGCTTTAGGACTCAGTTCTATACTATTCTGCTTTATGACTATTTTACTCTAGTGTTAAAAAAGCCACATTGCTTATTGTCATTACCTCCATGCTCCTATGTGGTGCTTTGATGATTTCCCCCAAATTGCTATTTTTAATCTTACAATGAGAATGTTTTTGGAAATTTAACAAGGGTCAGGCAGGTGCTGTTGAAAAATAAAGAAAGGGTTGCTGCTCTTGTAAGCCCTTATCTATGAGTAATTATCTTGTTATGTTGAAGGGGTTCTTCAGAATATTTAAGTAATTAGAGCCAACAATTTCAGCCTTGCTTTCTTCAGATGCTGTAATTGGCAAGGGGTGTTAACTAATTAAATGCATTTATATTGCTCGCTGGCTAAAGAAAAGGATGACGCACTTGTAATTACTGAAATTCTGTGAGATCATATATTTACTACACAGAGTAAACATGTAGATTATAGTATTTGTGATAGCCTAATAGCTAGAAACACCATACAACACAGCATACTGCATTTCAATCCAGACACAACAGAAGTACCTTAGGTTTGCCTGCCCTGTTAAGTAGTGCCCAAGCTGTTGTAGTCCAGCAACACGTAAGTAGATGTCATCACCTTTTGTTGTAGACATGCAACCCCCCCAAGAATGGGTTGATCAACTACTCATGTCAACAACCATAAGGTAGATCAAGGTAGGGTTACAGATCTGAACCCACCGAGTGAGTTTCATGGTTCAGTGGCACCAAAAACCTGGATTTCCAGAGTTCCTGCCCATCACTCTGTTAAACAATTGTGCTACATTGTCTTGTATAATCTGGGCAGAAGATAAACAGATGGAAAAATCTGGGAAGAACATGTTTCTGTCTAACAGAAAACTGGGAAATGCAGTTAAACCGATGTAGTTCTTTACACTGAGAGATTGAGGATCCTTTGCTACTTTTTTAGCTAACCTGCTTCTGTCTGGAGTCCTTTTTATCATTTTTGGTTTGCCTCAACATCCAATTTGTGACTAACACACAGGTGGTTGTCAACACTCTACTTCAGCATTCTTAAGTCTTGGAATCTCAGGATATTCCTGTTGGAAAATAAGCAGGCTGTCTGCTAATCTTTTACTCTATTTTGAGTGCTTTTAGGATTGCTTGTCATCAGCTTCACATGTTCTGTCAGCTGCACCCCTTCCTAGAACTGGAGGACCTAAAAATGGTAGGGGATCCATTGGAAATCTCATGGCTGGACTTCTGAAATGTGTTGTACATTGGGTATCTATGTACCACGTTTAGAAACTTCAATTAGTTCAAAACATTGCAGCCAGGTTGGTTAATGTTACCTCTAGGGGTGTCCATATTAAACCAATATTAAAATCACTCCAATGGCTGCCAATTGGTTTCCAGGCAAAGTGCCAAGTGTTTGTTAGTACCTTTAAAGCCCTACATGGGTTGGGTCCAGATTACCTACAGGATTGCCTTCTCCCATGTAATCCATCTCATATTGCAGGTCCTCTGGGAAACATCTACTTCAGTTAGCCAAAACTAGTCTCACTGTTTCCCAGAGGACATTTTCTTTGTCCATCTCCAGAGTGTGGAATGACCTGTCAGAAGAGATTTTTCAGCTCAAGATACTGTCTGAGTTTAAATTAGCACTTTTCTAGAAGGTCTATCCATATTATTTTTCAATTATGGTTTTAAAAAGTTTATTGATTATTTTAATGTTTTAAATTAAATATGGATTGGTTTTATATGCTTTCATATATGTTTTATATTTATAAAATAAAATTATCGTAACAGATTTGAGTTGAGTCCAAACTACTGAACTGAATTTCAACAAGGGGAAATGTAAGATACTACATGGTGGCCAAAAAAAAATGAAATAGGATGGATAACAACAGTACATGCAAAAGGGGTCTGGAAGTCTTCACAGACCACAAGATGAACCTGAATCAACAGTGTGATGCAGCAGCTTAAAAAAGCCAATATGGTCCTAAGCTGCATCAATAGGAGTGTAGTGTCCAAATTGAGGGAAGTAATAGTACCATTCTATTTTACTTTGGTCAGACCTCAACTGGAATACTATGGAATCTCCTTATTTGGAGGTTTCTAAACAGAGGCTGGATAGCTATCTGTCGAGAGTGCTTTGATTGTTTATTCCAGCAAGGCAGGGGTTGTACTGGATGGCCCTTATGGTCTCTTTCAACTCTGTGATCCTGATTCTATGATTCTATGAAAATTATGTATATAGTTTTATATTGGTATGTTATTTGCTGTTGTTCCTCACCTTGATCAACAGGGAGGGGCTGGTAAGAAATAATATGTATTCATCAGTACAAGTATAGAGTCTAGAGTGAGGGAAATAATAGTACCACTCCATTCTACTTTGGTCAGGCTTCACATGGAATTCTGGGCACCACAGTTCAAAAACGATGTTGAGAAGCTGGAACGTGTCCAGAGGAGGGCAACCAAAATGATGAAGGGTCTGGAAACCATGCCTTAGGGAGCTGGGTATGTTAGGCTGGAGAAGAGAAGATTAAGAGGTGATATGATAGGTCTGTTTAAATATCTGAAGGGATGTCATACTGAGGGTGGAGCAAACTTGTTTTCTGCTGCTCCAGCAACTAGGGCACAGAGCAATGGATGCAAACTACAGGAAAAGAGATTCCACCTCACAATTAGGAAAAAAAAACCTTTCTGACAGTAAGAACTGTTTGACTGTAGAAGACAGAAGTCTCCATCTTTGGAGGTTTTTAAACAGAGGCTGGATGACCATCTGTTGGGGGTACTTTTATTCTGTGTTCCTGCATGGCAGGGGGTTGGACTGGATGGCACTTGAGGTCTCTTCCAATTCTATGATTTATTGATTGACTGATTGATTGACTGACTGATTTGCAGTCAAAATTACACGAAAACACACACATTCCCTGTAAAGAGAAACATAGACATGTCAATGTCCAGGCACATTGCATTCAACAGATTACATTGCATATTATCTGTTAAAGCATTATATAGGCATTTCATAAAAACTTTAGCTTGTAGAGAATCCTGTCTCTTGCACATTATGACATGGGTCCAAAACAGATGAGCTGAATAGCCCAGTGTGAGGGCACACTGAATAGCCCAGCGTGAGGGCACCATTCACGCCAGGACCACAGCAACTACACATGGTCCTGATCCAGGCCACTGCTGCAGTCCTGAACTGGGCCACTGGGAGAAGCAGATTCTATTCACTCCTTCTTGGCCTGTTTTTTCCCGGATGATGCGGGCTCAGCGCAGCTTCTGGCTGCATTCAAGGCATGCATAATCTGAACACAATGCCCTGAATGCAACCAGAATCCATGTCATTTGCCCCATTTGTTTTGGGCCATAGCTATCTATTCATTAATGAACATCATCATAACTGTGAGGAAATATACATCTCTAAGCAGGCAACTGTGAACATATAGGCATCCATGATATTAATATTCCTAGGCATTGCTATTTCTAGCAGCATCCCTTAGGTAAAATAATGGGATTTCCTAAGTAGCTACTGGACATTTGTATTTCCCTTCTGCTTCTAAAAAAAAAAAAAAGAAATTGAAACTCAATGTTGTGGTTTTATTTCAAGTCAAAGAGCTATCATGCTCACTGCCTGGCCTCTCTTCATTCTTTCAGTTTATGGTACGTGTGTGTGTGTGTGTGTGTGTGTGTGTGTGTGTGCAACACACACACACACACAAATTGATAAAAAAGGAGCAAGCATATATAGGTTGCTATTGTGAGAGCCTAATCAATTTTGGATTCAGACCTTTATAACTGTTTGACATTTCAGGGTCAGCAGGACAACTCTTTGAAAGATTGAAAAGCTTCGTGACTGGGCCCACAATAGATTATAAATCAGGACTCACATAAAAGGATGCTTCAAAACAGCTCACTTTTATCTTAATAGCTGTAGAGGAAAAGCAGGAGGGCTAGACCCAGACACTGGAGACTCTCTTTATTGGTATTATGCTTCTGAAATAATCACAAGACTATGTGGTTGTTTTGCAGTGAAAACAGCATCAGTCCCAAAAAGCTGTTCTGGAAATGATAAATCAATTCTGAACCCACCCAAGTCCTTTCCAAAAGGCATTTTGAAATAGTGCCATGAGAAAGCTGGCCCATGGGGATGTAACTGCTCAGTTGTGGCACAGTTAGTTAATTTTAGACTCTGGGCTCAATGATCTCACCTAAAATGGATATAATCCAGAGATGGGTAACCGTGGCAGCTATAGGGGGCAAATTTTCTGAACATGGAACACTCCAAGAATGATTCCCCCCCTCCCTCCAATATCTAGAAGTGACCAGTAGTTCACTTTTGGCTCTGAGAAATTGGCTATTCTTTGATGTTAAGCCGTACTGGGAAGGAAGGCCTGCCCTCAAATAATAAGTTGCAACTCCCAGGACCAATTCTGCCCTATTTCCCTCTTTCTTGACCAGGAAAAAAAAGGCAGATGGAGGAATCTAGAGGGGTCAAGTATTGGAAAGACAGCCTTGAAGTCCACCATGGTATAGGTTGTTTTGATAGTACAGTCTCCTTTTTCCAGAATTCCAAATTCCAAAATATTTTAAAAACCAAGGCTTATTTTATGGTGGATGAGATAGTAACACCTTTGCTTTCTGATGGTTCAATGAACACAAACTTTGTTTCATACACAAAATTATGTTCATACACAAAAATGTTATACTTGGGAAAAAATGCACCAAACGCCCTTTTAGGTTTTGGTTTTGTTCTGCCAAAAAAGTCCCAAAATTTGAAAAATAAATTGCAGTGGTTGGAGAGCTTTGTTTCTTGGACACGGTGTTTTGATTTGTGAAAAATTCCCATCTCATCAAGGATAAAAAAAAAAAAAATATGCCATAATTCTTTGGAAGTCACTTAATGATTAGACCATATGCCTACTACAATTTTAGAGCAACTGGTTGACATTATTTCTGTTGATTACTTTGACTAAAGTACTGGCTTCATGGCCAAGACAGCTTTTGCATTCCTCAAGACTTTCTGTTGTTCCCTTCTTCACATGCTGGAAAGGTCCAGAAATTCAGTGAAACCAGAGGACACAGAGGTCAGGAATTTCAATTACAACACAGGCAGATAGCTAGTATAATAGTAATGGGATCCTTTTGCTCCCAGTGACCACAATCCTCTTGCTCGTGCAGAAGGTTATGGTGCAAGAATGATGCTAGAAAATGTCATACAAAATACGCCTATATGACCATCGTAGGTGAGCTCCATAGTAACACAAATTCTTCCAAGGAAGATTTACTTCTATGACCTATTATCTATCCTGACCCTGGTAGGCCTGGGGAAGGTCAAAGTTCATTTTAGTGATGTCACACATACACTCAGCACCATTGCTAATGAAGTCTTGCTGATCCTTCCTTTTTGCTAGTAGCACTGTGTGTAGCCTACATATTATCTTCTTTGCAGCTGTGACATCTTGTTAAAGGACTTTTGGATTCTGAATTCTCTGCTCAGTGCAAAATAATTACTGTGCTTGTAGATTGCGATTGTAAAATATACTCTTGTGCTCTTGCTTGTAATGGTACAGCCACCTTTGGAACAGAGTTAATTTGTGCTTTGGATCAGAGGATAAGATTTTGCTAAGAGATAGATACCAAATGTGTCACATACACATTGTTAGCCAGGATAGAATCCCACATACACAGTCCACCACTAAAGCACAAATGCTAATTTAATTGGATTGACAGTAGGGAATTGCTGTTTGTTATTTTGAGTAGAAATGATATGGCTGGATGTCTCTTTTTGTTAATGGCAGCCATTTTCTTCATTCAAAATACCCTGGAACATTCTGAGGTTAAAAAAATAGCAGTGTATGGCAATTGATAGAAGAGCACAGTTCTTACTGCTGCCTGTTCTGTTATTTATTATTATTATTTAAGGAAAAGAATACCAGATGATAGCCGCTACAGATAATCTTCTCTCCTAAATTTTATCCTCTCTCCCCTAGTCTGTGATTTGTACCCCACTACTCCCAGGGTTTGCCAGAAGAGTTATTTGAGGTTTTAAATGCAATTTATTAAATGTATTTGTTTTATTGCTTTCCAACTAATCAAGGCTCCTGAAGCAATCCACAATAGATAAAAATATTCTTATAAAGATAAATTATACCCATTTTAAAAGACCAGATTTAAACACACACATGAAATTAAAAATGTTGCAAAAACCAATCTTGGTTTTAAGGACCAAAAGACACACAAAAAAGTCTTGGCTGCCTGCTGAAAGCTCAAAAGAGATCAAATCAGCGTGACTATCCTCAGGAAGGAGTTCCACAGCTGGGGTGCCCCTATAGAGAAAGCCCTCTCATCTGTATTCACTAACCCAGGAGATTATCACACAAGGCTTTTAGATCAGAATTTGAGCTGGATAATAGTACCTTGGCCATACTTATCGTATGTCATATCTTTCTTGTTGCTGCTTTTCATTTCAAGTATTGTAGAGTGCAATTTTTAATTGATGGGTAAATCCCATCAAATAGCTTCCAGTATTGTTGCTTTCCCATTATGGATTCAAGTGTGATACCTTCCTTCAACTGCAGTCCCAAAATGCTGGCAGTCATATGGTGTTTGTGGGCATGATTCTCCTCTTCTCCCCTTTTCCCCTTGCTATTCCCAAGCAGGCTGTTTTCCTTTTCTATTTCTTTTCTTTTTCATTTTTTTATTACATCACATTGCCATATTTGCTAAATTGTGTTTTAAAAAAACCAAATGGCAGGCAGGGTAGGGCATAGGGCAGGGAGGTGGTGTTATGGAGCCACATGGAAGACAGCACACTGGACCATAGATCACCTAAGCAGCAATTTTGCAATATTATAGAGAAGGGCAAAAATGAACGATCCCAAACTGGTATGTTTCCATTTCCTTACATTAATGCAATTGCAGTGAGAGAGAAGGCTGGTGTCATAAAGCCCCTAGTCTCCTGGGATGGTGGAACATACAACAGGGACTCAGGGGGGTTGCAGACTGCCAGAAATAGTGCAAATTGAGTCCACTTTTAGGGTTAGGGTTAGTGCTAGGGAATCATGGGAACTGTTTTTTTTCTGAGACATTGAGCCTTCTCTGTCAGAGAGCTCTGGTGCCACAATAAAATACAGTTCCCATGATTCCCTAACCCTAACCCTAACCCTAAAAGTGGACTCAATTTGCACTATTTCTGGCAGTCTGCAACCCCCCTCAGATCAATATTTTATATTCTGAGCAGGCATATATGGTAGGAGGTGATCTTCCTGAAATCCTGGCTGAAAGCTGTTTAGGGCTGATAGGTCAAAACCAGAAGCCACTGCAGTTATTACATGACCACTGATAAAGAGACTCTAAACCACATACTACAAACAGTCTGGCTGTTGCATTTCCCAGTAGCTGTAGCTTCTGAATATTATTCAAAGGCAACTTCACATAAAGTGCATTAGAGTGGGAGGCAACTGGGAAGGAATTAAGGTGTGAACTATTATAATAACCAGAGCTTTGAATTAACTAATTGATTAACTATTAGTTCACTATTTTTTCACTGTGATCTCACCTAACTTTATTGATTTCCAGTTAACAATGAAGCTAAAAATCTGTTTTAATGAATTAGTTCATTAAAATCCATCAGAATTCCTTAGTGTGAAAAGCAGGCTGAAAAAATGGCTCTGTTGTTAGACAGACTAATATGTGTGATTTCTTTCAGTAGAGAGCAAGGATGAGGAACAGAGAGAATTTTCTGGCTAATGGAAAAGAAGAAAAGCTAAATTTTGGAAATGGGGAGGGGGGAATAAGCAGAAGAAAAAAAGTGAGTCTTGGAAGGGAAAGAGGGGGAATGATTTATTTGCTTACCAGGAGATGAAGACCCTCAAGCTGCCAAGTCCTTTTCAACATGTTCTGAATAGAAGAAAAGTCACTCTGGGAGTTGGGGTGCATTGTGACTCCGTTCAGTAACGTCTCCTCTATTTATTATGTTCTGGAATTATTATGCAATATTGTGATGAGCCTTTCAAAAATATATTTCAAGCAGGTACCCTCCCCCATGATCCTGTATGTAAAACGTTTGGAATCTTCTGGGGAGAAGGAGTACACTCTTGTCAGTTATTCCCCTCCCCACACAAAATGTGAGTGTTTTCTATTGTATATTAATATATGATATATGTTATAAAATTATGTGGGGTGTGCTTAAACTTTTGTTGCACATTTGTTGCACATGGTGATGTTGGTGAGTGCTTAAAGTCTTTTCTGACTTATGGTAATCCTAAGGAAAACCTATTATGGGGTTTTCTTTGCAAGATTTGTTCAGAGGAAGTTTGCCATTGCCTTCCGATGAGGTTGAGAGCATGTGACTTGCCCAGGGACACCCAGGTTTCATGGCTGAGCTGGGAACTGAACTCTGGTTTCCACAGATTTAGTTCAAACCACTATGCCATGATCCCTTCACTTTTTTCCAGAGTGAATCCCATCAGGTTCTTGGTGGTTATAAATATGTCATCCAGTTTACTCCAGTTTATGCCTCCCCTCTCCATGGGTTTTCTTGGTGAGATTTGTTCAGAGGCAGGCTCCCATTCCCTTCCTCTGGGGCTGTGGAATCTGTCCAAGGGAACACAGGATTCAAACTCTGGTCTCCGTGACACATTATAGCTCAGTGGCTCTAGTAGTGCATTGTTACTGGGACATTTTAAGACAGAAGCACACACGCACCATACCCCAGGTGCCTGTGGAGCCATTCACATTCCTCCTCTTCTTTTAAAAATCAAAAAGTTAGACAGGAATTTAAAGCAAGATTGTAAAATCTACAGTCTGGACTTGCTATGACAAGACAGCTCATCTTGACTACAATGTAGGCAGTGGCAAGATTTCTTCTCTTTCCTACAGTAAGATACAAAGCAGACCCCCATGTGCTTCCTTCTTGCACCCCACTCCCTATAGGACAGTCAATTTATGTCTTGAAGTGGGAAGCTTTGAATCATCATAGAGGTGGACTTATTTCCTTCTGAAAGCTGTCCCAGTGCTCATGTGGTGCAGCATATCTACATGTCATAGAAGCAATGCATTTAGTTTGGCTTTCAGTGGTACCATAAGTGTTCACCACTTGGGAATGCACTTAGCATAGTGTGAGCCTAAAGGGAGATAAACTGGTTAACTTAGATCTGGAGGAGCTCCCAGCAAACAACAAAAAAGCAGCCTCAGCCTTATCAACTGCAGCATTCATTAACCGCTTCTGATAAATCCCTCCGTCTCTTTTTATCCTCCCAAATAAATGAAAAATTGAACTCATTCAGTGGAACATATGCTTAGAATCCCACAGCGCAAGAGGGACATGTGTACTGGGAGAAGATGCCAAAATCAGGACATGTGTCAGCTTTTTGCTTTCCTTTTTGTACCAGATTCCCATTTGGGCCCTCAAACACCTCCATGCCTTGTGGTTGTTGGTACACCCTGTAGGGAGGGAATTTCCCTCCTCCTCTTTTATTTATACATGCTAATCAAATTCACATCATGACATCAGGCATTAGGATTAGAAATGCTACCGCTTAAAGCTGTTTCAAAGCTGCTAGAATCGCTAGCATGCAGTGAACAATTATGTTGGCTGCATGGAGAAAAGTATTTATGTTTGAGCACTATTAATATTGCAGGGATGTCTGTGGCATAAAAAGGAATTTAAGTTAAATAAACGATTGGATTCCTTTCTCTTGTTGTACTAATCTGGCATTATTAATTGATTTTAAGGCTCCTTCCTGCCCCCCACTCAACACTGTTGACCCGACTAGGCATTATGAAGGGAAGTATTGCTTTTCATTGTAGTGTTTTCTTTTCTTTTATGTTTTATTGTTTGTTTGAAGAGAAGAAGATTGAAATTTTACAGAGGAAAGGTGGTTTAATTTCATATGTTGGAAAGAGGGAGTATTCAAGATGATTTGATTATGGTGGATAACTGTCTATATGGGGAGACAGGCCCAGGGTGAGAACACATGCCAGCATCTGAAAATGTTAAAACCAAACCAAATCCAGATTAGAAACAGCATTCAGTATGAGCCTTGTTGAAGATATGTTAATGAGACACACTGTGATCATCTGTTATTATGTTTAATAATACCTGCAGCTTTGAGTTTGCACAGGGCATTATAAATATATCAGAAATCCTCAAAACAGTAGTATCAGAAAAGTATTTAAGTAATATCTTAACTGTATAGGTAGGGAAATGTAGCTTCAGAAGAGGGTATGTTTAGTGTCATATGGTGAGTGCAAACCCAACTTCCCAACATGTGTTTAAAGGTATTCCGTAGTAGAAGTCCAAGGTACAACCCAGATCCACAAGGGGTGTTCAAATCTATTCGTTGGCAGCTACGTGCTTGGCACTAATAAGAAGGAGATGTATCCATGTAAGATAGCATCCCCAGGTCTCAAGAACTGAACCCTCTTCCCTGGTTCTCTGGTGAGGGAGAATGAATTTCAGAGCAACAGTATTTCCTTGAAAATTGTGGGTCCTTGTTTGTTAGATTTCATGTTTTTTTTTTTGTTTGATTGATTGATTGATTGATTGGCACACTCAGGAGTTTATTGCATTTTTAAAAAATGTGAGTCACATTTCAGATTATTAGCCATTTTTATCTCATGTAAAATGCCACCGATGCCACAGAGCGACTGAAACCTGCGTGCAGCCTGGGTCCCAGCTGAACTTAGCTGTTTGCTTTTCGAAAATGGTCATTTTTGAAAAGCAGACGGCTGAGCGTGGCCAGGACCAGGGCTGCATGTAGGTTTCAGTCACCCAGTGGCATTGGTGGTGATCATTGGGGCCATCTCTAAGGGCCTCGGCAGACGGCTAATTGAGCCATCTCCGAGGCAAGGAAGAGGATAAGCCACCGCACGAGCGGCGCTCCTTCCTCTTCCTGAGGTCGCCCTGGAAGCTGCCGGCCCTCCGCACGGCCGGCGCTTCCGGGGCAACCTCCCGCTGCAGCGACCACATGCACTGCGGAGGAAAAGACAGGGAAAATGCGCCCTACACATTTAGGGCGCACTTTCCCTGTCTTCTAAAAGGAGCAGCAATTTGCAGCTCCTTTTAGGGGCACCGCAGGAGTGCCTCAGTCCGGCTGCCGCGGTCCCGCGGCACTCCGGACCAGGGCGTCCCCAACGCCCTGGTCTGCATCCCCCCTAAGTCTCAGGGCTTGCGATAGACCTGATCCAACAATCCTAAAGAAGTAACATAGAAAGAGGCATGCTAGATGAGACCAAAAGCTACACAAATTCAAACAGTTGCCATGGGAAGCCCAGAAACACATTATGAATGCAACTGAACCTTCCCTTTTATGTGGCCTAGAAAAGATACACAGAAACATGATGCCTGATCAGTTCAAATGCACTTGTGTGGCAGATTCTGAAGAAAGGCACTTCTGTATCAAGAGTTTATACAGGTGTGTTAGAAACTCGAAGGAGTTGTCTATACTATTTAAAAAATCCTCACTCATTCTGAATTGATAGCAATCTGGACATACAACATTGTTGTCAATTCAAGGAATTAGTGGGAGTTTTCAGCACCAGAGGGTTTATTCCTTGGAAAATATGGGGGGGGGGGAGTTTGTGGTTTTCTCTGGATTTTCTGGGAAAATAAGAATGTGTGATAAGACTGGCTGGCAAATTTGTGTTGGTAGAGTAACAGTAAACGATGAGTCCCCAAGAGCAGGAAGTTCAAGCGGCACAATAACATGTTTTTTAAAAGGCAGCTGCATTTATGTGCATAAATCACAAATGTATAGCTGTTTGCCTTTACCTGAGCATTTATACATCCTTAACAGACAGGTAAAAAATAATTCAGGTGTCATGACACTGGAAATAATTCAGGGAAGCTCACCATTTTACACTAATGAGGCCTCTGGTTGAGGAGAACATGTGGCCATTTAATCTGAATTTACTGAGAGTAGACCTGTACAAAGGGACTCAGCATGGCATAAAAAACTGTTGTTGTGTGCTTTTGAGTCATTTCTGACTCATGGTAACTCTAAAGGGAATCTATCACAGGATTTTCTTGACAAGATTTGTTCATAGGGTGTTTGCCTTTGCCTTCCTCTGAGGCGGAGAGAGTGTGCCTTGGCCAAGGTCACCCAGTGGGTTTCCATAGCTGAGCAGAGATTAGAATACTAGTCTCCAGGGGGTTCAAATCATTACACCACGCTGGCTCTCTGAAAAACAAAACAAAACCTTTACATCTCATGAACAGAAAATCTGCATCCCATTACTGGAAGAATATCTCCATTTCAGGGAGAATACTTTACTCTAGGTCCATTCCAAAGCCTCATGTTCAGAACAGAATTGAACAGGCAGCCATGTCCCAGGGTAGGGCCTGAAGTGTAGCAAAGTTCACAAATTATATTCATTTATTCTTACTTATTAAAATTATTTATAAATCGGTTTTCTGTTCCCACAACCTCCCCCACTAGCATAATGTAGTAAGCCACCAGACACTTTCAGGAGAGAATGATGTATTTAGTTCCCTTCTCAACTCCAATCCCATGAGACAGGTGTGATGTTTATTTTAATCCCCCTGAACTGAACCTGAATCATACCAAAAAACCTCTGGCCTAAATCAAATTGTTAGTTTCATTCAATCAACCCATACAGTCAACAAAACTCACATAAATGTTGGCTTATCACATTTTCATTGATTTAATGGGTCTAATGCAACTGGGGCACAGAAATTAATTTCAGGCAGGAAAGTACAACTCATGGGCTGCTTTTAGGCCCCAAGACTGTTTTTGAGGCTTCCACGTCTTCCAACACCTAATTTTGAAACCAAACTATTCCATCCTTGGGGGACAAGGGGTCAATTTTGCCAAATGGGGGCCCATTGGGCCATTTTTAAAATAGGAAGTGGAATAGAAGCTGATCCAGGGAAGTCATTTTGAGGCAAATCATCACCACCACCACCACAAAAAAGCTTACAATCTTTATGGGGGGGTGTCATCAGGGGATGTGGCCCTGCCCAAGTCCTCTCTAAGGCTAATGCAGGCTCCAACCCCTGGCAATTATTCACCCTAAATTTGAGCTTATAGCTGTAATTTTCCATTCTGCCTATGTATCTCCCTTTCAGCAAAACAGGCTAGACTTCTAGGCCCTTTTTTTTAGTACAGTTCCTTCTGCCACTAGACATAGCATCATGGGAGACAAGGATGGCCAAAGGACAGATAGGTGATTGATGGATACAGGATTAGATAGTTAGACAGATAGACCCAATAAAGAACAGATATAGAATAGATATACTTGTTTCTCATTCCCACTCCATATCTCATTCTACTCCAAGGATGAATTTCAAGTACCCAAAATTCCCTTTTACTGTTTGAATTTACGCTAGTTTTACTTTCATATCTAGAAGCTGATTTTTACCGTCATATCTAAGGAGATTATCGTATAATGATATAAACTGGTTTACCTGAGCTATTTTAAGTTTAGAAACGAGAGGCATCCTGATATTATCAGATGCATTTAGCCACCGAAATAACTTCCCAGGTGCAGCCCAGTTCCATCTCTGCTTGAAAGGGTGCTCCTCATGACTCTTTTCAAAGCTGGGAGTTTTCCGGCTTGAAAAAATGGCCACCAGGCTGCCCCTCTGAACGGTGATGGAACTGGGCTGCACCCAGGTGGTGATTTTGGTGGCTAAATGCATCTGATAATATCAGGATGTCACCTGTTTCTAATTTTAAGATGGCTCAGGTAAGCCAGTTTATATCATTATGCGACGATCTTCTAAAAGTTATTTTTGATGGTGGGATAGTTTTCAGATCAATAAGGGATTTGTGGAGATTCTGGGCAGGCTTTCTGATTTGGAAGGAAGAGTAATCCAGAAATTAAAGATAAACATATGAAGAAGTTTATGGGACAGGAGAGGAGTTACAGGAACAATTGTTTTTGTCAGTGTAATGATGGCTGGTACTAAGTACCTGCTGCGAATATGCAGGTGTGATATAACAGCAATATATCCCTATGCACAGAGGGTACTTTTGTGCTTGTGTGTGGGGGGGGGTAGATGAACTTATTAGCAACATGAGAATTTTGCAAAGTCTGAGCTTTAAAATAAGAACTTTGTATTCTTTCTTCAATGTGCCCACGACTTCCATAAATAATAAAATGTTAATGATAGTTATGTAGTCACATCAAAGGAATGTGGGCTCTTTCATCTCAGTAAAATCTTGTTCAAATAATTAATAAAAGGAGTTGTCTAGAAAAGACAGAAAAAAGGGATACTAAGAAATCCCTTTGTAGAGCATCTAAATGCCTAACCCCCACCCCTCACCCTAAGGGAACAGTTCACAGAATCGAGGACGCCCACAGATCACACTTAAATGGCTTTCGCCAGAAAAGCTGTATGCTTAAATATTATGAAATTTGGTGTTCACATTGCAAAAAATTTCAGTATAAAACTTTGAAAGAGTAATAAAAAGTAAGGCCTTTAAAGCAATCTTGGAAATTCTTCTGCTCAGCTCACAGTTAAAGTGGGACAAGAGACAATGTGTTGGAGTGGCAAGAGCAGGTATGGGGGGAGCTGTGCCCCCCTCAATGTTTTTGGATCCTAGTTTCTATCAGCCCCAGTCAGGATGCCTAACAAAATAAGGAATGATGGGATATTAAATGAAACACTACCTGGATGATGACAAGTCCTTTGCACAGGGATGTGCTGTTTAGAGGATTCTGGGAGCTATAATATATATATATATATATATATATATATATATATATATATATATATATATGAACTTTTCCAAGTTCTGCTTCAGTGTCTAATGAACCCCAGATTATTGGCCAACATGGCTGAGGCTTCTGGGAGCTGAAGTCCAAAATCTCTTAAAGGGCACAGTTTGGAGACTACTGGGATGTGCAGAGAACAGAGTTCAGACCACCTCTCAAGTGTCAAACTCAGTCCATGCCTTTGGACTGTTACAGTATCATGAAATGACATGACTAATTTGAAAAGCTAATAAGGCTTGGTAAAGTGAAAGGCAGTAGGAAAAGAGGCCTTTAAGTTGTTTTTGACTTATAATGACCTTAAGACAAACATATCCTGGTGTTTTCTTGGCAAGATTTGTTCAGAGGTTTGCCATTGCCTTCCCCTGAAGACTGGAACATGTTACTTGCCCAAGGTCACCCAATGGGTTTCATGGCCAAGTGGGAAATCAAACCTGGTCTCTAGAGTCATAGTCTAACACTCAAACCAGAATTACTGGTGGATCGATTCAATCAAGGAAGCCCTGAGTTTTCAAGACCTGAGTAAGCTGTTAGGAACAGTTGTGGAGGTCTCTCATTATAGGGTCACTATGAGCCACTTGCAACCAATTATGAGTTTCCCTCAGGTACCAGCAAATCCTCCAAAAGCTGGAATTTAGAGTGCCACTGTGGAGCAGAAGAGGAACTGTTCCACCAAGAAATCCTGTGTTCAGTTTTGATTTCATCCAAGCTGACATGGTTAGGGTAGAGTCATGTATATGACTCTAGTTAAATCTTCCAGTTTAGTGCATGTAAGAGCACTAGACCTGGAACTACTGCTCTTCTCTTAGCAAAGAAAAAAGGTCAGACTTCTACTCTTCATAACAAGCTTTGTGAATCCAGACACTTCCTACTTCCAGCTAGTCAGGGGGGCTGGTCTACCATAACCTTTCCTTGCTAGTCCTGAAAGGGACACACATAATCCATGACAAATGTTCAGGCTAATCCCTCCACAGGTTCTGAACTCTCCAGTTCAACCAGATCCAAAGTTCCTTAATGATCAATTCCTTCATTGATTGTGTTTAGAACAAAACAGCATCTCAATCTCACTTTATCTTTGAACAGTGGCATCCCTAGGATTGGTGTCACCTGGTGCAGGAACTCATGGTGTCACCCCCATTGATGTCCTCCTCCCATTTCACACCATACAGAATCCTTAGTAATGCTTTTTTGCACTAAGGTTACTCATAAATCATTAATTACACTGAATGTAATGCTAATAGTTGTGATATAAACCACTAACAATATTAAAATTATATCTTCAAATTACAATATCATACACATTACCTAAATGTACTTACATATACACAGTGAAGATTTGGTTAAAAATGTAATGTTTTTAAAGAAAATGTAAAAAGAATATTTTTTAAAAAATCATTTTTTTAAAAAAATAAAAATTTTGAAATTTTAATTTCAAAAAATTCTGGGGGCCCTCCTTTCTTCTCCCATTGAGGTTCACCTCACTCCCACCATCTCTTAAAACATTTGAAAGATACAGGTAGATGCCACAATGCTTCTGCCAAAATACAGGTGTTTGAGGAGCAGTGGTATCACGCCCCCCCCCTCAGAGTGTCACTTGATGCAAACCATACCCCCTGCACTTCCTGGTGACACCACTGTCTTTGAACATGCCAAAACAAAAGGATTTGTAGGTCTGTATCTCTTTTTCCATACCTTACATCAGGGGTAGGCAACCTTTCCCCTTTAAGGGCCGAGGGACTTCAGCTCCCAGAATCCCAGGAGCTATTGGCCAACATGGCTGAGGCTTCTGGGATCTGAAGTCCCTTGGCCCTTAAAGGGGAAGGGTTGCCTACCCCTGCCTTACATGGAAATCATAGTTGCAAAGTATACTTTTATGAGGCTGAAAGATTCTTATCTGTCATAATGAAAAACTGAAAAGGGTTATTGACTGCTCCATGTATAATGGATCTAACAATAGAGAAGATGTCTCTATACTTCCCTGATATCAAAGCTAAATGCAGCATGGGAGAAAAATCAGAATTCCAACTCACATGAAGATAACTGCTCCAACTTATGTGGAAAGTCTCCACAAATATTAGCAGCTCTCCCCTTCAGACCATCGTCCTCTGGCCATAATAGGATGAGAGAATCAGAGTTGTGGGGGCAGAGTTAGCATGCATCTGAGGAAGTCAACTCAAGTCTATGAAAGCTCATGCTATCAACTTCTCTCTTAAAGTTAGTCTCAAAGATGCTACAAGATCCCTTTGCATATTAATAGGTCTATATCTGGGGTCCTTTTTGTCAAAACATCCTGGGAGGTTTGGTGGAATAGGATGGGCAAGCCCCGCTCAGATAAATAATAAAAACTATGCCAACATCTTCAGCTTGATAATTAATATTCATAATGCAAAAATTGACATTGCCTTTGTGTTTCTTTAAAAAGGAATGTTTAAAAATTAAAAAAAAGCTTTGGTTACCAGAAAGAAATTATTTCCTGGTTGCTACAAGTTAAATAATTCATACATGGTTTGCAGAACTTGCTCAATATAATTTTTTAATTAGAAAAGCTTTAAAAAGAGGCAATATCATCCTACTGAGCTGATCGTTTCTCTGGATCTGTTTTTGACTCATGTAATATTTATTAAAACACCATTAAGGTGTAAATGAGAAGCAGCTATACAGGTATGTGAGTACTGTACAGCTCCTAATTGGAATGTTCCCACTGTTTCCTCCCTCCTCCCTAATTCTTTAAAGTAATTTATGATTTTCACACCATTGAAAACTAGTGGGAGGTTTAATCTGGCAGCAGTGAGTAAAAAAAATAACACCTCAGTCCCCCCAATAAGCTTGTAAAAGAAACTCTTAGCTTTAGGCAACTAGGTTGTGTTTCTGTTCCATTTGGAGGGTGCTGTTTGCCTGTCCTTTTCCATATACCCCCCACCTCCACCCCATTGGATGAGGTTGTCATTGTCTCTAGACTAACATTTACCCTTACCAGAATCTGGAAAGGGATACTTTCCTTTCTTGTGAAGGACGGTATTCTCCCATAATGATCCTGCCTATTCTTCTGGAGAGGCTGTTCACTCTGTTCATTCTGCCCCACTACCCTGACAAGTAGATTGAAATTACAAGAAAAGATTAACCCACCCACCCACACATTAGGAAGTACTTCTTGACTCTTAAGAGCTGTGCGTGTAATAGATTGCCTTGGACGGTGGTGGATTATCCTGCTTTGGCACTCTCTGAAAAGAGGTTGGATGGCCACCTTCCAGGAATGCTTTAGTTGACTGGGGGTTCAACAAGATGGGCCCTTGTGGTCCCTTCCAACTATAGGATTTTATGATTCAGTGATCAAGGTGATCTATCCAGAGAGTAGTGAACTGATACAAGATTGTTGTTGGAACTCTTTCTTTTGCGTAAATTTATTTTGCAGAGACTAAGGAGATTATCGCACACCTCTTTTCTGCCTATCCAGGCACGGGGTAGGCATGGGCTTAAACAGGTGAAAACCGATCTTAATGCACACCTCCGTGCCCAACTCAACCACATCATGTACCTGATCTGGACTCCTGGTGGACTCCTGTCATACTTTTCAAAGAACAATATTTTTCCATTCTTCAAAAAGTACGCCTGGAGTCTGGATTGGGTTATTGATGTGGCCGAGTTGGGCACAGAGGTGTGTGATAAGATCCGTTTAAGCTCCTGCCCAGCCCATGTCTGGATCGGCAGAAAAGAGGTGTGCGATAATCTCCTTAAAATTGTCCTAACTGTATTATTAGTCCCAACTACAGCAAAACCATTTATCCGTGGGTTGACATGTGTTCAGCAAAGGATGTAATGATTGTAGTCTAGTTTGGACTAACCAACAGGATGCTAATCATTGTTTTAAGACAGAAAATAATGGTTCATGCAGAGTAGTTGGGATAGGGAGCAAAATAAACTGTTTCCTGTACAAAAATGTTCAAAAATCAACAATGTTCAGAAATGATCTTTTTTCATTTTTTAAAGCCTAAAAGTTTTCCCAAGGCTCTCTCAATCAAACAGAATAAACATAAAATTGAAAAATGCATAAAACTTTGCTATCCCACCCAACCAGGGGGATTTTTGAAATTTTTTGTTCATGGATTTCAGAATGAAATAAGCAAATATTGATATCCTTATCAGTGAGGGTCTAACCATTGGAACATCAACAGTGGAAACATGATTTCCTTTTTAAAGGGGGGGGGAAGTGTTGCTAATGGAGATATCCCATTGAGTGACTGTTCACTGGTGGTTGCCATTCATTCCCTGAGTGCTCAAAGAACACTGCTTGGGGGAGTATCCTAGAATCAAAATGGTCATACCTGTATATGTTACAATACCCTTCTTGTCAGCTTTCAGTTCTGTTACTTCTCTCCTCTGTTCATTCAGGGCTTACACTAAACTGATATGTCTTGCCAAAATTTGTTCAGATGTTTTATTTAAGGCTTTGTACAATGGTTATAGTTTTAATGGAGATGAAAAGTACTCAGACTTAGGATATTAGCATTTCAACTGGACAGAACTGTCACCGTGCCTCATACCATGAGATGTAGTTTAATTGGAAATTTGGAAGAAATGTCTAAGCCACAGTGAAACACCTTTAGCAATGTATTCCTTTCATTTCTAATTTGCCAATGTATATATAAAATACCCAAGGCCATGAATTTCAGAACATTTGGCAAGTTGAATCTTAGACTCATTATAACACTCAAAGACCTAAGCCCTCTTTTTTTTTTTAAGAAAAAGAAAGAAAAAGAAAAATAGAGTCCATGTCACTTCCCAAAGTACAGAAGAGATGTAAAGTTAAGCTTATCAGACAATACAGAGGCTAAGCTATAACAGCTAATGAGCTACTGAGAGCCCAACTACTGTAACCTCAGAGGTTATTGATTAAAAATAGGCCTATAACTCATGGACTTATTTTTTTAAAATTAAGATTCCAATTAAAATACCCACCCTCACGTATCTCTTGTAAATCAAGTCACTTTGATCCAATCAAGGAATTTATGCATGAAGTCTCTGTGGCACAGGAGACAGGCGTTTCTGCTGTGTTGCTAATGAGAGAGGCAGGGATGTGCTTAAATGATCTACAGTCTTCCTACTCTGACATACGGTGGTTCAAAGACAACGTCTGTCCATAGATTTTAGAGGGAACAAAAATGAATTAATAGTATTTTCCAAAGGAAAAAAGCAAACCCTTCTCCCCTTTACATTTGAGAAATGGCAGAATCACAAAGTCGACACTGAAATGGAGTTTGTCTCTGTCTCACACAGACACACACACACACACATCGCCATTCACCCTTGCTTTTATCTGAGCTAACATACAAAAAAAGTGATTTTTTTTTTATTCAGCAGGTTAGGCAGCGCAAAGGACCATGTGTGGGAAGGTGAGGAACCTATGCATTTAAAGAAGTCTTAAAGGCTTGCGTTTCACACATAACATCAGTTAATTTGGGCCAATTGGATTTTAAGCTGATTTGCCAACCAAGCTGCTATCCCAGTTACGGTGGTGGTACGGGGTGCCCTGAAGCCAATGGTTGTACGAATTTGACAGCAAACCCAGCTTTAAGATACTGGAATAAATAGTCATGCTTATTATAGAACTGAATGTAGGGCAATTTTCGAACTTTCCTCAAATAGGTTTCTTAACTACGTTCATCGCCACAGCGATATGCTGCCTGCTTGCACATTGTGGGGGTGCATGCCATATCTTCACAGAATATGTGGCACAGTTCACCTAGCCAGGCAAACACCTTGCTAGGTTGCGTCTTAGGTATGTCTAGAGAATTTATATAGAAGTACCTAAAAGCCCACAAGAAGGCAAGGGCTCCTGCTTCAGTGCCCTCAGACAGGACAGAGGGAAGAGGAGTGTGAAATATGTTCACTTTGCTTTACTTCACAGAATGCACTTGCACCTAGAAATCCATATTCTTCCAAAGTCTGTGATGTATCCCAAAAGTGGATACAGAATGAACCTAGCCTCTGCCTGCTGTTCCACAGGCCTGGATGTGTCTGTGTTCATTGTCTCACTGTGTCTGTGTCCATTGCTAAGTTAGCAGGATGGAACGAAACTTCCAACCATTAAGTGATGTGAGGAGAATGAAACCATTTTAATTACCAGTATAAGTTGTGTAGGCTGGGTGAGAGGTTTAGTAGCAGGGGTCAGAATTAGTGCAGAACTGAAGTAGGAATCCTTTGGTGCATTGACCAGGGTCCTTTGAGTTGGGCTACTTATTTGAGGGTATAAGATGAAGGAAGAACAGGGCTGGCCCAATTAATAGCTGGAACAGAACAGTAGCCTCAGGTGACAGATGTCAGGACCTTCTCCTGGCTGTCCTCCTGAGCTCTGAGCCTCACTAGAGAAAATAAAATATGATAAAACTGAACAAGAGTGGGTACTGTGTGATTTGAGAACATATAGACAACATGCAGAGCTGTAGTGATTTGAGTGATGGACTATGACTCTGGAGACAAGAATTCGAATCCCCACTTGGCCGTGGAAACCCACTGAGTGGCCTTGGGCAAGTCACCTTCTCTCAGCCTCAGAGGAAGGCAATGGCAAAACCTTCTCTGAACAAATCTTGCCAAGAAAATCATGTGATAGGCTCACCTAAGGTCATCATCAGTTAGAAATGACTTGAAGGCACTCAACAACAATTTATAAGAGGTTCAATGCAACCCTTGAGACCTCAGCTGACTGCCTCCCCAAAGCCCCAACAATCACACACATACATACCCAAATTTAAGCCCAAAACACATTTTTTTTGTCTGAAAAACATGTAACCAGAGCAGATTTTGTGAAATAATGCAGGTTTTGTGTGGGAGGGGAAACAGGAAATTCCCATCTTGTCCTTTGCCTCAGGCAGCAAAAATTTTTTGGCTGTCTTTGGGGATGGAGGGGAAATTTGCTTTGAACTGAACTGCAGATGAAGATGCTTTGCTGGCAGTTCTCTGTCGCAGGTGTGAATATTTCACACAATGCTCAATATTTTGTGCTCATATGGGAGCCAGTGTGGCATAATGGTTTAAGTACTGTGTTGCAGAGGGGCAAGATATTTATTATTATTATTATTATTATTATTATTATTATTATTATTATTATTATTAAATATTGGACCATGACTCTGGAGACCAGGATTCGAATCATCGCTTGACTGTGAAAATCCACTGAATGACTTTGGGCAAGTCACACACTCTCAGCCTCATGAGATGGCAATGGCAAACCCCTTCTGAACAAAGCTGGCCAAAAAATCACATGATAGGGTTGACTTAGGGTCGCCCTAAGTCAGAAACAATTTGAGGGCAAACAACACACACAAGGCAAGGGCAACTAGTGGATCTGCTGCTTCTGGTCAATGAATGAACTCTGGATTTTACCTCTGCTTCTTCTGTAACTGTTTGTTAGTTTGGCACTGGCTGAGCTTCTGTTCAACTAGAGAACCTGAAGCATGAACAGCCATTAAATCAAGATTAGATTCACTACTCCATTAGAATTGTCACTTCTGAATCATCCTAGGCCCTGAGGTTTCTGGGTCAAACTCTGAATCCTAGCAAAGACTACTGGTGATCTCATTAAGTGTCAGCCACAGGGCGTTTTCACATGGGGCTTTAGGCGGACGCTAGCCTATCTCCGTCCGGCCCCAGTCCGGCTCCTTTGCAAAGTTTTTCAGACAACGTCGCAGCAAGCCCCGCCCCATCCAGTGCCATCCCCGGCGCTAGCCGGCGTCAGTCCGGGGTCTTGCTCGTGTGTTCACACGACGTCACAGCAAGCCCCGCCCCATCTAGCGCTAACTCCGGCATCAGCGCCGGAGTTGTAATTCCTTTTTTAAAAAGGAATTAAGTTGCCGCCGCTGGAGCCATTCCGGAATGAGCTGAAGGATCCGTTCTGGAATGGCTCCAGGCGGCTTTGGACGTCTGTGTGTGAAAATGTCCACAGTTGCCTACAGCTTGTCATTCAAGCACACACAAGAGAAATAACATATTTTCCTGTTTGGAAATTAAGACTCAGGCTGCATCTGCACTGCAGAAATAATCCAGGTTCATACCACTTTAATTGACATGGTCAATGCTATACAATCCTGGGAATTGTCGTTTTGTGAGACACTTAGGGGGGAAGCAGGCAAGGAAGGGGAGGGGGCAGCCTCACACTGGGTCCCCCTACCCCTTCCTGAACACGTCAGCAGAGTGCCCGTCGCTCCACACAATGGGTGTTCCGATGACATACTTCCGCCGCATCATCAGGACACGCTGCGGCGGAAGAGACACTGAAGGTGTGCCCTACGCCTCTTGCAGTGCACCTTTGGCGCCTTGCAGAAGGAGTGCTATTTTAGCGCTCCTTCCAGGGCCCAAAAAGAAGTGGATCAGGACCGAGAAGTGCGACTACCTCGGCCCCAATCCGCAGCTTCTCAGGGTGGCCCATGGCCACCTGTCTGCTTAGGGCCTTAGCCTTCTCTGTCAAAGAGCTTTGGTGTCACAACAAACTAGAATTCCATAGCATTGAGACAGGGCAGTTAAAGTGGTGTCAAACTCGATTATTTCTTCAATATGGATACAGCCTCAGCTGAAGTGGCTGTTCCCAGATCAAGGTGAAATGAGGGAATTATTCCTTCTCATTTATTTAAAGAGATGTGATAAGGAACATTACCTTACTTGTATCTAGCCAGAAGGTAGATATAGACAAGAGCTGAGGGTGAGCTCTGGTGCACAAGGGAAGGAAGAAGCTAAACAAATACATATACTCCTTGGAGCACCTTTGTAAAATGCAGCTAAAAAAACCAAGTAATCCTTGGAAATTGTAAAAAAGCTGCTGCTCTCTTAGATGAGATGGAGATTTGCACATAGCCATTTCCTTTTGCTCCTCTATACTGCTAAGCCCCTCTACACTGGAAAATTTGTAAGCTTGGAGATTATCACACTGCCAATTCCCACCAGGATAGATGCAAGTTATAACCATAACAGACAGATCTTACCAAACAGCCCCGCGGCTGGACAATAGGCAGCCCATATCCAATCCGGGCTTCTCCCACAGCTTTTCAAGAACAGGAAAATCCTGTTCTTAAAAGGCTGCAGAAGAAGCCCGGATTGGATATTGGCTGCTTGCTGCCCAGTGGGGCTGTCTGATAAGATCCATCTGTTACAGTTACAACCTGCGTCTATCCTACTGGGAATTGGTGGTGTGATAATCTGCCTTGTCTCACACCTGGAGATAACCTATGAAAACTGGAGACTCAAGGCCAGATCCAGGATCTGGCAATCCTAAGCCCCAAGGTGGCAGATCCATCAGCTATCCCATCATAAGAAGGTAGGCAGAGGTTGGAATATGAAGAAATCAGAACATTATGTGAGTAGCAGCTTTGCATGTTGTTGTGTGCCTTATGTTTCCAACATAAGGCGACCCTAAGTCAAACCTACAATGGGTTTTTCTTGGTGAGATGTGTTCAGAGGAGGTTTGCCATTGCCTTGCTCAAGGTTCACCCAGTGGGTTTCATGACCAAGCTGGGAATTGAAGCCTGGTGTTCAGAGGCATAGTCCAACACTTAAACCACTATGCCAGCTTTGCACAGCTTGTAGTATTCACCTATTTACTGAGGAAGCTTTACAGGCAATTTTTAATGAACATTCTATAGGAATGCAATGGTTTTGAGTCTAGGACAGCTGTTGTAGAATTTCATCAGGAAACAAATAAAACTGCTGTTAGGGAGGCATTGAGACAACATGATCCTGTTTTCAAGTGTGTGCGTGCTATTTGTGTGGAGAGATATTTTGTATTTATAGACTTTTGAAACTTTTTGATATTTTCAGCTAATTGTAAAAGCTAATTAAGGCCTAAAATTAGCTGAGCAACCAAATAACTTAAATTATTAACACATTTTGGGTAAGATACATAATTGATATACACAAGATGGGAGAAAAGCTATCTCTTTCTGTTTCAGTTTAAGCTGTAGCATTCATGTGTGGATATTATTCCGCTGAGGTGGCAATCTTTTCAAAAGATGGAAAACCTATCTTCTACAATGCCTAGCATCATCATCATATGTGTCAGTGGAGATTATCAGGCGAAAGGAGAAGGACAGGAGCAAAGTGGATTGCTCCTGTCACATTTGCATGAACAGGACACAGATTATCACACAGCATGCTTCTCCCATCCTTCTTGTGTCAGTGAAGTGTAATGGTCCTATTTTGGTATTAATGAGAGTTCCCGTTACACTTCACTGACACAAAAAGGATGGGAGAATAGTGTGATAATCTTTGCCCCATCATGCAAATGGGATGGGAGCATTCCGCTTTGCTCCCATCCTTCTCTTTCCATCTGATAGTGTGTGCCTGCAGTGTGATGTAACTTGTTTAGATCTGCTAAATTAATGATTGCAATTGCACTACCAAACATATATGGTGCATGTTAACAGACTGAGTTGCAATCCATTGTAATCCAGTGAATGTTGTACATTCACTTGCAATATGGAAACAGCTGGAAGAATTAATCTCAAATATCTGTTCTGGATGGTTGGAAGGACCTTTCAGTAAAAATCTAAGGTACATACAGAGGACCATAGGACAGTGGAGGGGGCAGGAAAGCAAGGAGCATCTACATTCACATGGCATTAGATGTTGCTTATTACCTGTGATGGGTAGAAGGAAGAAACAATGGTAGGCATAGTTGCATTAAAGAGCATGTAAGGCTAAGTAAAGGGGCATGTAAGGCTGAAGTTGGAATATGGGGATAAACCAGTCATCTGTTGGGAGTGGAGGGAGCGGGAAACATTTTGTGGACAGAGAAAGTAGTCTAGAAGGTAGATGATTTAAAGTATACAGGAGGTGGAGTTAGTCTCAGTTTTTGAGTGGCCCTCCATAAGATATTTACTGGTGTTATTGGGAAGATGAAGGAATCTATTTAAAAAGGTCCAATCTACTATTGCACTGAGAAAATGAATAAGTTACCTATTCACACTAG
Source organism: Phrynosoma platyrhinos (assembly GCA_020142125.1). Lineage (NCBI taxonomy): Eukaryota > Metazoa > Chordata > Lepidosauria > Squamata > Phrynosomatidae > Phrynosoma > Phrynosoma platyrhinos. The sequence continues at coordinate 310,652,666 of CM034703.1, forward strand.
TGGTAGTTGACAGCAGTGGCTGAGGCCTCCTCAAATACCTGTGAATGTCAAGCCTAGTTGCATGTCTTTTACATTTTTCCTGGGATATTACAGGCCTCTGGTAATCATCTTAAACCATAATTTAATTCTGTCATTCTTTGATGCAAGAAAAAATGATACAGCCTTTCCTCCCTGCCAAGATTGGTAAAGAATGCAGATATTTTCATGATTCCATCAATTATTTCTATGTTTAATTATAAATACAGATATATTTCTAAAGGTGTGATAAAACAGAACACTTCAAATTGCTGATGGTGTCATATGTAGACTATTTTCAACATTGTAGAGCTTTTGATTTAGAATAATGTATATATTTGTGTGTGCGTCTGATTAGTCTGATTAAAATGACAAATTCAAAGTATTTTTGTGACTAATAATTGCTGTTCTTATTCTGTTGGTGGATTGCTAGCTTAGTTCTCTTTTTAGCATTGGTTATTCATGAAACTTGACCGTGAAGTAATAACTTGTATTGTTTTTAATCCAGCATGCCACTAGTGGGAGAAGTACAGAGTGTATTGGTGTTCCACTAGACTTTCGAGTCAATGATTGTACAAACATAAACAGAACAATTACTATCAGCAACACATAGAAGTCATAATAAGTTGTGAAAGCACTTGTGTGATGGCTTACACAACAACTTATCTAAGCACAATCAAAACATTGGATAGGATTCTTGTGCAAAGATCAAAACAGGGTTTCTAAAAACAGTAGAAGGTTTGCACCAGTGAAATGACACAGCAGGATCCAATCTTAAATGTGCAGCTTGGCAATACATGCTTTTCAAGATGCCTCTTAAGTGCTCCTTTACAGCAATAAAATAAATGACCCCATCCAAATACCTTTCCTGAAATACCAGCTGTAAAACACTTGAAAAATGGAACAGCAGAAAATATAGCACAATACAGCAGTATAAAATTTGCTGTTGTTGTGTGCCTTTAGGTTGTTTCCGACTTACATTAACTCTAAGGTGAATCCATCATGGAGGATTCTCTATGCTTTACTTTGAGCCTGAGAGAGCATAACTTGTTCAAGAACACTCAGTGGGTTTCCATGGCTATCAGGGATTTGATTCCTGATCTCCAGAATTGTAGGGTTCATCTACACTGTAGAAATAATATAGTTTGATATCATTGTAACTGCCTAGGCTTTATCCTATCAAATCCTAGGATTTGTAGTTTTGTGGCACCAGGACTTTTTTTGGCAAAGAAGGCTAAAGACCTTGTAAAACCACAAATCCCAGGATTCTATAGGATGAAGCTACAGCACTTAAAGTAGTGTCAAACTTTATTATTTCTACAATGTAGATGCACCCATAGTCCAGTGATCAAACCACTACCATGCTGGCTCTCAGCATAAAATTTACCAATCACTGAACCCTAAGGCAATTTAAAAAGGAAAACAAACTTAACCTAGTGCTTAAAATTCTTTAAACTGGAGGGCAGGATGAGAATCCTGTTGGTTAGTCCAGCTAGAGTAAACCCATTGAATCATATATTAAATGGTGAGTCAACACATGGGTAAATCTAATTTATTCAATTAGGGCCTTGGCAGACGGCTAATAGAGCTGTCCTCGAGGCAGGGAAGAGGAGGGGCAGCCGCACGTTTGGCGCCCCTTCCTCCTCCCAAGGTTGCCCTCGGAGCTGCCGGCCCTCCGCATGGCTGGCGCTCCAGGGGCAACTTCCCACCGCAGCGTCCGCACACGCTGCGGCGGATAAGTCAGTGAAAGTGTGCTGCAAGTTTTTGTGGCGCACTTTCACTGACTTGTGAAAGGAGCGCTATTTTAGCGCTCCTTTCAGGGATGGGGAAGGAGCACCACAGGATCAAGGTGTGGGGATGCCTCAGTCCTGCGGAGCACCTTCCCAGGGCGGCCCCATGCTGCCAGTCTGCTTCCCCCCAGAGTCTATTTTTGTTCAGGATTAACAATAGGATTTAGGCCCAGGTGAGCAGACTTTAAGAAAGCATTGCTTATTTGGGGTGCTGCTTCAGAGAATCCCTCTCCTTGATTGCCAGCCTCCTGACTTCTGATGGTAGGCTAACCTGAAGAAAGACCTCTAATGATGATCCTGACAGATGCTCAAGTTCATGTACGAGTCTTATGTTTGTGAATGTTGACACATTCCCCTTCAACACCTTTGGCCCTTGAGGACATAGGGCCTCCACAGATGGCCTGTTTGGGGCGGCTCTGGGCTGCTCCTCCTAGCGGTGGTTCGGGGCTGCAGCAACCCCACTCCATGGCCCTGATCCTCCCTTTTGCTGCCCCCCAAAGAGTGGCAAAATGCCACTCCTTTTAGGGGCGGCAAAAGGCCGCTCTAAGAGCCGGTGCTGCAGCTCTTCCACACCTTTTTGGTGCAGCATGTGTACACGCTGCGCCAGGAGGGTGTCATGATGCCACACGCCGTGTAAACAGGTGTGCGGTGTCAGGACGCTGTTGGGCAACCAGCATACGGCTGCCCCGCCCCAACTCCACCCCCAGGCCAGCCCTTTAGGACGGTCTGCAACACTCCATAGTCATGTTTTCTTGCGGCTGTTTTTCTTTTCCCAATTTTCCTTATTTTGTGGCCTCCTGTGTCTTTAATGGTCTTACCTGCCATTCTTTATTTTCATTTGCTCAGTTGTGATTTTATAGATAATCTCACAATGCTATATCAATAATAGGGTCAGATGACATAGCAGTAGCATATCTAGCTCTGGTGTCACCTGGTGTGTGTG
>CM034703.1:310680557-310703225 GCA_020142125.1 Phrynosoma platyrhinos
AGGAGGAGGAAGAGGAGCTGGCAGCAGAGAGAAAAGTGGAAGAGGAGGAGGAGGCATCCCTCTGCCAGCCACTGTGGTGAGAGTGGTGAAGTGGGCTTTGGGCGGCTGGGGTGGCAAAGTCCCATTGTACCCAATGGTTGTGTGGCTGCATGGCCACACCACCACTGAGCACAATGGGACTTGACCATCCACAGATTTTGGTATCCACAGGGAAGAAATTGATCCCCCTGTGAATACTGGGGACTAACTGTATATCATTGAATAGTAAAGTTAGGATTGTTCATGCCATCATATTTCTCATTTCTGTGTATGGCTGTGAAAGCTGGACAATGAAGAAAGTTTACAGGAAGAAATCAACTCATTAGAGATGTGGTAAACTCTCCCTAGAAGCCTAAAATAACTAGGCTGCCATATTTGGCCATATCATCATAAGACAAGATTCGACATAAAAGACAATTATGCCTGGCAAAATGGAAGGCAATAGGAAAAGAGGAAGATCACATTCCAGATGGACAGACTCAATTAGAGACGTCACAGCCCTGAACCTGCAAGACTTGAGCAGACCTGTTCATAATAGGACGACTTGGAGGACCCTCATTCATAGGTCGTTGTTGACTTGATGGCAGTTAGTAACAACAAAGAACAAATCAAGTCTGAACTCTCGCTGGAAACCAAGATGACTAAACTGAGACTGTTGTACTTTGGACATTCCCTGAGAAGACATGACTCACTAGAAAAGACAATAATGCTTAGTGAGGTTGACAGCAATAGGAAAAGAGGACTGCATTCCAGATGGATAGACTCAATCAAGGAAGCCATGTCCCTGAGTCTGAAAGACCTGAGACTTGATTGGGAGGTCTCTCATTCATAGGTTCATAAGTCAACTTGATGGCAGTAAATAACATCAAATACTGAAGGGGGTGTAGCTAGGGGGAAGGGGTAAAATGAGGGAATTGCTCCTTCAAATAGAAGTCCCCCCTTTTAAAAAAAATCATTCACTCTTCAAATTTCTAGCATTGTAGTAGCTTAAAACCTCAGGTGAGCATTTAGAAACACAATTTAGACATCCAAAGAAAAAGGGCAGGCAAAGTTGCTAAGGCAATGTGAACACAGTGCATCTAAAAGTTCTAGGTATGAACCCTTTCAGTGTTCCACTCTGCAAAGCTAGAAATTTGGGGACTGAAGAAATTGTTCACGTCGGCAGATGACTAATAAAGTTGTCTCCGAGGCCTGGAGAGGTTGCCCTCGGAGCTGCCGGCCCTTCGCACAGCCGGCGCTCCGGAGGCAACCTCCTGCCGCAGCGTCCTCACACACTGCGGCGGAAAAGGCAGGAAAAGTGTGCCCTACGCTTTTAGAGCGCACTTTCCGTCTTCTAAAAGGAGCGCCAATTTGGCGCTCCTTTCAGGGACGCCGCAGGAGCTCCGGGTGCGGAGGCTGCGGTCCCGCGGCGCTCCGTCCAGCAGCGTCCTGGAAGCACTCGTGTGCTTCCCCCCTTTGTGAGGGCAAAATTCCTATTTGGAGAGAATGCCCTTATTTTGCCCCCTTCATAGCTACATCCCTTGAATCCCATTTTGGGAGAAGTGCAGGATATACATCTTTGAAATAAATAAATAAATAAATAAATAAATAAATAAATAATCCCTGTATGCAGACATCACAGAATAAAGTGTAAGGCCCTAAGTGTGGATATCAGAGTTTGCACTCTTTTAATGATGTTCCTTGCCAGTTAGTCCTCCTGCTCCCTGTTTCTCTCTTTTTCCTTTTGGATCTCATAATTACTGTGAGAATTTAATATTTTCCATCACTGGGTATTTGTGACAGGAATTTGCCTGATACCGCAATAGCATGCCGTTTAGAGAGATAGCAGCCCAATTCAACTACTAAATCGTTGCACATTAGGAAGTGCTTTCTGAATGGGAGCCAGTTCTTTAAATCCTGTTGATATTATTAACTTTCATCTTTTTTTAAAAAATAAATAAATAACTTCCATAGACATTGGTTAACTATCAGGTCTTTTTGCAATTCACATGACTTGTGATGATTTTAATAGGCCTTATTCCATTATTAGCTGAGTTAATAAAAACGCTCTTTAAGCCATCACTAAAAAATTGCTACAGTTTTAATTCTATGGAAAATTTCCAGAAGAACTCTATTAGTATTCTTCCATTAAGGTAACATTATGGACTTTTAATGAAACCTATCATTATAATGATTTGTGTTCAGTCCATAATGAACAAATGCATGAAAATCTTTTCCAGAGTCTTAAAAAAATAAGAAATATCATTTAAAAGGGGAGAATACATTGCCTAAATTAAATTATAAGTCTGAACCAAAGTAGGATTATTGAGTCAATGGAATGTATGTAAGGGTGGAGTTAGCAAATTCACATTGAATCAGTGGGTCTACTCTAGATGGGATTAATAACTGGATTGAGGTTTATGTTGTTCATTCAGTCATCTTCCAACAGACTAGGCTCACCAGAGATATCAAGGATTTAACCTGAGCTGTCTCAGAGGCAAGGAAGAGGAGAGGCAGCCGCACGCGCGGCACCCCTTCCTCTTCCCGAGGTCGTCTTCGGAGCCGCCGGCCCTCCGCACGGCCAGCACTCCGGGGACAATCTCCCGCCGCAGCGACAGCACGCGCTGCGGCGGAAAAGTCAAGGAAAGTGCGCCCTACACTTTTAGGGTGCACTTTCCCTGTCTTCTAAAAGGAGCGCCAATTTGGAGCTCCTTTTAGGGATGCCGCAGGAGCACCGTGGTGTGGAGGCTGCGGTCCTGCAGCGCTCCGTCCGGCAGCGTCTCCGGCGCTCCCATCTGCTTCTCCCCTTTGTCCATACAGAACAGGTCTTGTCTGCCCAAGCTTTGAGTTATGGAAAAGAGATATTATTTCAATTCATATGTATACTTTGGTTGCTTGTTTTGGATTTTAATCCCAAAGTGTATGTATATGTGAAATGACAGGCAACAGTTGACTCAGTTTGAGGGATTTAAACTGTTAGAGAGCTGGAGCATGTGTAGCCTTCCATATGTTGTTAAACTCCCAATCCTATCCATGCTAGCTATGTTATGATAAGATTTGGAACAATGCAATTTTGCCAAAACCAGCCTGCATCTACACTGCACAATTGATGCAGTTTGACACTGCTTTAATTGCCATGGCTCAATGCTATAGCATTCTGAGATGTGTAGTTCTGTGAGATATTTAGTCTTCTCTATCAGCTGTGATGCCACAACAAACTACAAATCCCATAATTGCATAGGATGGAGCCATGGAGTTAAAGCAGTGTCAAACTGCGTTATTTCTGCAGTGCAGATTAGACCTCAGTCTCCTAATAGGCTTCATCTGCACTGCAAAAATTATCCAATTTGACACGACTTTAACTGCCATGGCTCAGTGCTGTGAAATTCTGGGAACTGTAGTTCTGTGAGACATTTAGCCTTTTCTGACATAGGTCTCTGGTGCCACAACAAACTACAATTCACAGGATTCCATAGCACTGATCTATGACATTTAAAGTAGTGTCAAACTGGAATACATTTCAGCAGCTCAGATGCAGATGTAATGAACTATTTATTGTTTCTGAAATGTTCATCCAGTTATTGCAAATATATATATATTAATAGCCATTCAGTAATTTCTCATGATAGTCATCAAGGTACATGGAGATTTCAGTTTTGTAGCTGATTAGATTTAAACTGAGTAGCCTCCAAATTGATTCAACCTGAACTGCATTGTTTGTACTCCTACTTTATATTCAAGCACTAGCCATTTCAATTATGCTTTGGATGGCCCACTAGTGACATTCTTTCCATGCTGCAAATATATTTACTCAGTAGCCAGTATAATGAATATCATAGCTTCCAATTTCTGACCCAAACTACAGTTCATAAGCAGTTTTCAAAGGCAGTCCCATGTACAATGTGTTTCAGTCATTGCTCCTGTCGCTCCTAAATGCAATGAGGACAAGAGAGTTCAGGAAGTATTAGTCTTGCTTGGTTGAAATAAATAAATAAAATGGGATAAGGAAAAAATTCCTCAGGAAATAAGACAAGACAGGTGATCATGGTCCAGTCAACCTCTCTTTTGTCAATCAACAAAATACTGTAAAGCATCCCAAGGTGGGAAAGGAAATTGACACTGTTTGTGTGTGCATATGTGTGTGTGCATTCAAGTTGCTTGTTGATTTATGGTGACCCCATAAATTTTTTAGGGTTTTCTTAAGCAAGGAATATGGTTTTGCCAGTTCCTTCCTCTAGATCAATGGTTACCAAACTTTGGTTCTCCAGATGCTTTGGATTTCAGCTCCCAGAATTCCTGGCTATTAACTAAGCTTCATGGGCCTTCTGGTAGTTGAGGTCAAACCACCTGGAGGACTAAAGTTTGGGAACCAGTGCTCTAGATATTCCAAAATCCATACATAATTCATGTTCATATCATTTTCTTTGTACTTGAAGGAAAGTGCATTGGTTTTGTAGTACCACAGGTGTGTGAGTGCCAAGATAAATGTACACAGAAGACAAATATATGGTCCTAAATTTCCTCAGGGTTGAACTGGGGGCCTGAATTATTTAGAGTAGCAAGGGAGAAAAAGATAAGCCATTACCTTTGAATCTGGCCCTTGGTTTTGCTATGCTGTTTTATAGAACTGTGCCGTGTGAATTTTATTCAGCTCATGATTTTTTAATGTCCTTTAACATTCAGCTGCAAAGGTCAGGTGATGAGTTATTTTATTTGAAAAACAAACCTCATCATCAATGCATAGCAGCCTCCTCATGTTTGCTTGCAGAGTTATTTTTACATTCAGGATTTGTTTACATATGCAAATGTGCTTTCCCCCCAAAGCCATTTTGCACATAGATCAATCAGTTTACCTTATTTTTCATCTGAAAAAGTTGTGCAGTTGTTTTGGTTTTTTGGAAAAAACAACAACAAATCATTTTAATAATTATTTTTGCTCCATTTCACAACCAGGCCTGTCTCTGTTGACACAGCCATCCAGTGACTTCTGTGGCACACATATATTAAACAGCCCTCATAAATGACACAACAAGGCTCAGTCTTTGAAATGCATGTCATTAAATAATATCCACTTGGCATTAGATCTCAAGAGAGCTGTCTTACTGCTTATGAAGGAACAGCTTCCATAAGGAAACACACTGACTTGTGATTTATTGGTGCTTAAAATTAAACACCTGATGCTGAATTAAGAGCAGATGTTCAGCAACTATATTTTCTGAAGTTTCCAATTATTGCCAGATAGCAATGGGGTTATCTGAGGAGCAGCTGGTTGTGTAAATTACAAACATCCCATGAACCAGACTCAGTTTTAATGTTTGTATACACATGGGATTTTGGTTTGAAGTCCCATTTACCTGCATGGTCATCTGTCTCTCCTCCCTCCTCCCCATGATTGCCAATTGAGTAACCAATCTCAAAACAATATTTCTGATCTCACATGATTGGCAAAGTATCTTAGACCTGTTGCTGGTAGACAGAAGTCAGATTTAGGACTTTATAACAGCAGGCTGTTGTTCTGCTAAAATCACATTCTTTTCTAAAGTGCTATGCAATTGGGACTATTCTCTTCTTCATCACACCTTCATAATCTCTGTAATCTTGCCAGCATTACAGCCTTTGTTTGTGTTAATATATTATCAATGCAATATTTGGTATTACCCAGCCAGTACCACCTATTACTGCCCATTGTGTGCCCAGTTTGCACACACAGAGAGAGAGACCCCCCAAAGAAATACAAATTAAAAAGAGTCTTACATATTTAAAAAATGAGGGGGGGGGGTCTTCCTGATTTTAAGGGTAGACTAATTGATAGCAGATGAAAGCAATTAATATACCAGCAATTAATCTCATCTGCACAAGTCAGGATCTCCTTTGTCTCTATCATTGGCAGGCAAAGGGCAAGCAACACGTAAAGCCCACTACAGACTTCCCAAAATCAGGACTGAAGCAGAGTTGATTTATTACACTGCAATTGCTAGCACAGCCAGAGAGGGGGTCATTCCTGGAGGTTCTGCATGAGTGAAAAGAAACAGCTATAAGCTTAAGGACTTTTATCACATGAGGCAATAAACCACAATAACAGCTGATCAATAGGGTTTGCTTCTGAGACAGTATCAACTTCCTACTCCAACTTGGGATGCTCTATGTGTTTTGCTCATACCAGTATCTCCCAATATGTTGGCCCAAGTTTTAAGATCTTCAGAAGAGAGCTTTTTCTCAGTCCCACCACCTTCACAGGCACTTTTGGTGAGGATATGGGGGAAAACCTTCTTAGGGCCTCGGCAGACAGCTAATTGAGCCGTCTCCGAGGCAGGGAAGAGGAGGGGCAGCCGCACGCTCGGTGCCCCTTCCTCCTCTTGAGGTTGCCCTTGGAGCAGCCGGCCCTCCGCATGGCCGGCGCTCCGAGGGCAACCTCCTGCCGCAGCATCCGCACACGCTGTGGCAGATAAGTCAGTGAAAGTGCGCCCTATGCTTTTGGGGCACACTTTCACTGACTTCTGAAAGGAGCGCTGATTTTGTGCTCCTTTCAGGGGCACCGACGGTGCGCTGCGGTGCGGATGCTTCGCTCCTGCGGCGCACTGTCCCGCGGCGTCCCAGAGGCCCTTGTCTGCTTCCCCCCCTTAGTGTGCAGTTCCCTCCCATGGAAAGCTAAGTGGCCTCCCTTTCCACTTTATTTCTGCTAGGAGGTGAAGACCTTTCTGCATTAACTGATATAGAAGGCGTTTTAAATGGGATGTGTTATATACAATCAGCCCTCCATATTGATGGACACCATCTTTCACATAATCTGTACAGAACAACCTCTCTTTTGTCAATCAGTTTCATGACAATCATGGCTGCCAATTTTGGGGCTAAATGTAGTTCATGAATTGTCTACAAAGGTAGACCCATGTACAATGTGTTTCGATATGAGTCTGCCCAAGAAAGAGTCTCAGTCTCACCACCTTCACAGACACTTTTGGTAATATGGGAAAAAGCCTTCTTGGTGCTCCCAGACTGTGCAGTTCCCTGCCATGGAAAGCTAGATTGCCCCCTCTCTCCTCTCTCATTCTGTTAACTGATGCAGAAGGTCTTTTAATTGGGATATATTATATACAATCAGCCTTTCATATCGGTGGATTTTTTTTATCCATGGATAAATCCACGAATTCAACCATCCATGGCTTGAAAATGTTTATATATATATATATATATATATATATATATATTCCAAACAGCAAAGCTTGATAGGTCTTGAGAATCTATGGATTTTGGCATACACAGGAGGGGTGGTGGTCCTGGAACCAAACCATGATAGATACCAAAGGTGCACTGTATTTCTCATTTTACTAGCCTTTAGAATGGTTTTAAATAAAAATAGAATAAACTCTGTTAGCAGCTTGATTGTTGTTATTATTGCCTTCAGGTCTTTTCTGACTTCTGGTGACACAGAGAACATATCATGGGATTTTCTAGGCTAGGGATTTTCAGAGGAGGGTTGTCATGGCTGACAGAGTGTCTTCCAGAGTCCAAATCCAACACTCAAACTACTAAACCACACTGACTCTTATATGTTCTTTTATCTATTAAAATAGATGATGATTCATATGCAATTCAGGGGGAAAAGCAGACAGCACAAAGGGCCGTTTTGCGGGCAAGGAAGGGGAGGGGCAGCTGCATGGTGGGAGCCCCAACCCCTTCCTGAAGGCATCATCGGAGCGGCGGCCCCTCCGCACAGCTGGCACTCCGACGATGCCTTCCCGCTGCAGCATCCGCACACGATGCAGCGTAAGAGTCGATGAAGGTGCGCTGCCAGCCTTTTGCGGTGCACCTTTGGTGACTTGTGGAAGGAGCGCTATTTTAGCCCTCCTTCCAAGGGCGGCGAAGCTGCACCATGGGGCCAAGGTGTGGGATACCTCAGCCCCGTGGTGCAGCTTCCAGGGGTTTGCTTCTGCTCTATATAATGTGAGGGTCTATCTTCCAGTTGCTTTGTCCCAGGACAGCACCCTTTATCAAATCACAGGGGTTTGCAGTGTTGAACACAGGAAAAGTAGGGTAGAATTTCTTATTGCAGAGACCCAATTCTGCCACTTTATATAAAGGGATGCTGGAACCTAAAAGACAGTGATGTTTTCTGTGCTGCACCAAGGTACTACTAAAAAGCTGCTCTTTATAGAAGAAATTTGTCAGTTTTTGGTACTGTACAGTTTTGTGTAAGCCTGGAACCTGGATTTGTTTCCAAAATGTATGGCTTTTGATAGATGCATTGTTGCATTCTTTAAATAATGTGTGATACGGAGCGAAGCTGTACAGTGTTCTGCAGCACAGGCTAACCTGTACAAAAGGTATGTGATCTAACAGACTCTGTGGAAGGAAGGATCACTGCTTGTTTTCTGGTTTTGCTGTGGTAGGTACTTGTGTATTATGCGGAGTAAGCAAAGTTGCCTGCCTAGATAAATGACCCTGCATATGTAACTCTCTGGAGTCTACAGAATATGCATGAATCTCTATAGATTTAGATTAAATCCTCTGCTATACCAGAAATTTCAGTATGACCTTGACTAAAGGCTTGATTCTCCATTTTTTGCATTCGAATATACTGGACAGTGTGAAATGTAGTCATTATCTTTATGTATATTCCTTATATATATATATTTATCATACACATTCCCACCAACAATTTCATTCATATACTGACAGAGCCAAAAAAAACCCCTTTTCCCTGCAGTTGTTATCAAGAAGCTCTTGCTAGTGAGAAAGTTGCTGTTGTGTTGTTGTTATTTATATTTATTTATATCCTGCCTTTTTATCAGCTTGGGACTTGAGATGGTTTAGAAATTAATGATTACAACAATGTTAAAAACACAAACAAGTCAACATCTAAATACACTTTATTTGTCAACAATAGTAAAACCGAGAGCCAACATGATGTAGTGGCTTGAGCATTAGACTATGACTCTGGAGACCAGGGTTTGAATCCTAGCTTGGCCTTGAAGCCCACTGGTGACCTTGGGCAAGTCCCAATCTCTCAGCCTCAGAGGATGGCAATGGCAAACCCCATCTGAAGAAACCTGCCAAGAAAAACCCATTATAGGTTCATCTTAGGATCAACATAAGTCAGAAATTATTTGAAGGCATACAATAGCAACAACAACAACAACAACAACAACAACAACAACAAATACTAAAACAATTTAAAAAACATAAACCTAAAATGACAAAAAGTAGTTAAAAACAGTCCAGTTTAAATCATTTTACATTGTTTTAAAACAATTGAAAGCAAAACAGCATTCTCTTGATAGCCATTCCTGTAAAATTCAATTCTAAAAGCCAGTTGGGATAAAAAAAGAAGTCTGCCTTTCAATAGAAGACCATTTAAGAGAGGGTCATTTTAACTTCCTTTGGAAATGAGTTCCAGAGCTTCGGGGCAGCCACTGAGAAGGCCGACCAATTGTATCTACAAAGAAAGTAGGAGAGAAAGAAGAGATTCTCCTGAGGATCTCAGCATCCAGGCAGATTCATAAGGGGAGACACTCAGGGCCTAAGTAGACTGGTGGCACGGGGCCGCCCTGGGAAGGTGCACCGCGGGACCGAGGCATCCCCACGCCTCGATCCTGCGGCACACCTTCGCCGCCCCTGAAAGGAGTGCTAAAATAGTGCTCCTTTCACAAGTCAGCGAAAGTGTGCCGCAAAAGCTTGCAGCGCACTTTCGCTGACTTTTCCACTGCAGCGTGTCCGGACGCTGCGGTGGGAGGTTGTCCCCAGAGCGCTGGCCGTGCGGAGGGCTAGCGGCTCCGAGGACAACCTCAGGAGGAGGAAGGGGTGCCGAGCATGCGGCTGCCCCTCCCCTTCCTTGCCCCGAGGACGGCTTTTTAAGCCATCTGCCGAGGCCCTCAGTCTTTTTGATTGAAACAAAAACATATAGAAACAAGTTGCTAATTTAAGTTAGAAATAACCACCAAGGGAGCTGTTGAAATCTTTCAGACACCTTTTCCTGCTCATCCAGCAAAGAAGGAGAGGGGCAATAAAATTGGAGTTATACCCCATCCCTACATTAGAAGAACAAAAATGAACATGAATAGAAAAAATTATCCAAGCTTCTCCCAGGTTGCATCCACACTGCAGAAATATTCCAGGTTGACACCACTTTAACTGTCGTGGCTCAGTGCTATGAAATTATAGTTTGTGAGGCATTTAACCTTCTCTGTCAGAGAGCTCTTGTGCCACAACAAACTGCAAGTCCCACAATTCCACAGAATTGAGCCATGGCAGTGAGAGTGGTGTCAGCCTGGATTATTTCTGTAGTGCAGATGTGGATCTAGTGAGAGAACTTAAGCAAGGTTGCTGAGAAGCATTGTTTCATAATTTGTGTGTCTTGTAGTAAAGATACACTTTTTTACTTCTCTTAATCTCTCAGTAAAGGTGTTATGAAACAAAAATGGCTTGTGATATGGTGTCACCTAATCACACTTTAAACCTTGGAGCTATTTTCTTTAATAAAGACTTTCTCCATCATCACAGTGGTTTCAGCTGAATTTCCCTGTGCTGAGAAAAGGACTTTTGTTTTTTTGGTCCCAAACACATTGCAGAAATAATCCAATTTGAGACTGCTTTAACTGCCCAGTCTCAATGGTAGGGAATTCTGGGAGCTGTAGTTTTACCTGTCAGAGAGCTTTGGTGCCACAATAAACTACAATTCCTAGGATTCCTGAGCACTGAGCCAGGGCAGTTTAAGTGCCCTCAAACTGGATTATTTCTGCAGTGTGTTTTGGCCCCTTATCTCATTGTTTCATGGTTCCTTACATAATAAAGTAAGAAAGGCAATGCTAGCCATCCTTAACATGAAAAGAAGTTGCATACTGACTGAATTCTAAATTTATTCTATTCCAGCTTGGCCAGGAGCACTACATAAAACGTACATTGCTCAGAGTGGAAATCAACCAGCAACAATAGATAGTAGGTTGACTTTAGGCAAGGGACAGTTCACAAATTGAACATATATTCCTTCACTTGTGATCAGGATTCAGCCAAACACTTAAAAGAGGAATGCTGATTTGCTGAATGTCTAGTTGTGTTCCTTTAACTGAGTGCTATATGGAATTCAAAAGTGTGGAAGCTATGCAATTGGGATGTAATTTTTTTTACTAATTTTCTTCTCAAAGAAGCAACAAGTAATTTTTAAAGCATTTTTTCCTTTTCACTGGGAGAAAGTCTTCAAAAATTGCACCATTTTCAAAAGTCATACACAATTTGAGACTCATTCTACACCAGTGGCATCACTAGGGGTGGTGCAGTGGTATGACCCACACTGGGTGACACCCCAGAAAGGCTCCCCACTTCCTCAACCATCCCATGCTCCCCCACACCATCCCACGCGCACTCCCCCCACATTGTCCCCACACACACGCCTCCCACACACTGTCCCATCCTTTTCTTCATCAGGAAAAGGACAGGTTGGCACGGGAGGCAGCACATGCCACCCCTGGAAGCCCTGCCCCCAGAAGCCCCATTCCTGGAAGTCTCTGTCACACTCAGTGCTGGGAGGCCACTGTCCTACACAAAATTCACATGTGGTTGGTTTCCACAGCAAACAGTATTTACTGACTGGAAATAGCATTTTCTGTGCACAAAATAATATTATTTATCTGCAGGGAAAAGGGCTCTTTTCTATACAAAATAACCACATGTGAATTTTGAGGAGAGTAAGTCCATACGGCAAAGATTGTCATCAGTCCAGGATCCTTTTCTTCAACCACTTTCCAAATATTTTTGAATATTCCTGCCATCCCTAGGCTTATCCCTAGGCTGCAGTCCTGTTTCACTGGTGTATCCTGTACTCTGTCTTGTCTGCTAGAATATAATGAAGTTATTTTTGTTTACAAGAAGATCTGACATAGAGTGGATATAGATTTATTGGTCCTCATGATGTGAAGAATGCTACTGTAAGTCTAAATGCCTGAGTCAAAACATGCTGTTTTGCCCACTGCAATTGAGACTGTGCTGAAGTTTGTCTCCAAGTCTATACCACCATTTTTCTCAGATCCTAAGCAAAACTCCTACTCTCATCTGTCCATCAATATGCAGAATTATTGGTATGGATCATTCTATTATTTGCCTAAAATATCTGCCATAAAGCTCATGGGAAACTTCCATGTAATTATGTCACTAGTATGGAGGGAAATCATATAAATTCCATAGGCAAAATGAGATAGTTGCAAAAACCTTTATTTGTTTTTGTTATTCAGTCAGCTGTTTCTTTTCAAGTGTGAGGTTTGGGGGGGACTGTATAAAGTGCTACTATTTAAAAGAAATCCATTTTACTATGAAGTTTTAAAAGTATGCCGTTAAGAGACAGTGTAACCCTTGCTACTTCATTTGATTGCTAATGAGTACACAGTATTAATCTTAGCAACAATTGTGGGGGAGAAGGGGAGGGTAAAAAGGTGGTGTTTTGCATTAAATGAAGGAAATGAGCAAGTCACTCAGGAGGGTTATGGTTTTAATTTCTAGAATACAAAATGTTCTGCTCCTGGCAGCAAGGAATTGTATGCCAGGTTTCTGTAAACTTTCCTCATCAAGCATGCATGAGTCAAAGAATCTTAACAGATTTAGCTCTCTGCAGAAAGTCCATGTTTTTCCCTACGCAGGGACATTAATTGCTGCAAATCAAAATGCCCCTGTTGTCCAAAATAAAAGCAAAATGAGACAAAAGCTCAAAGGCTGGTACACCTACTCATTATGTAGTTCTAATGGAACTTCAGTCCTCTAAACGAAATGACTAATAGTTGTTGCAGCCTTTGGAATGCTATTCAGGCCTGCTATAATTGTTAATTAAATAAGCAGTAAAGTTTAGAGATGCTGAAGCTTGGCAGGTAGAAATCTATTCCTTGGGGCCTGAATCATCAAGCTGCTTAGCTTGGTCTGAAGACCGTACGATGTAGCTCATCCTCTACAACTATCCCAGTTTTGGTAGGGGCAGTGCCAATTAATCTCTTGCCATCTCACATTTTCACCAACTTTTAAAATGTCCCTGTTTCTCTCTCCTCTTCCTAGTTTCTCCCTTTTTTCATACTTCACTTGCTGTATGCAAAGTAGTTTGTGCTCAATTCAGCCGGGGAATTGAGTAGGGATGAGTGGAGAGGGCAAAATCCTGCCCTTCCCTGAAGACTCAGGAAAAAGCAAACTGCTGCAGTCTCTCCTTCCTTATGTGTTCTTCATTAATAACTTTTGCCAACTTAAAATACACTCCAGTGTATCCTAGTCCCACATACCCTGGTTTTCATCTGTGGAATCAATAGTCAGTGAGTGTATGGTAGCCACATTCCTTTTTATTTATTTTAAACAGACATTCTAGTTTTACATGGGTCAGACATCCTTCACCTTACACCTTGATGCTTCCCCCCACCCTAGCCCACTCCACCTCATATCTTATTGGTTTCTTCCTTGTGTTTGTATATTATTTTCTTGTCTGTAAACATTTCTTGCCTAATACTACTAGGTGACAGAAGTTTCTTTTTCTCCTCCTTCCCTCACTCCCTCTTTCTCAACTTTCTGAAGACTTTCTGAGCCTCAAAAAAGATGGTACCATGAGAGAGAGAAAATCTCTCAGGCCTGATTCATGCTTTCTCTCTCTTGGTTATAAAAAATCTGGCCTTTAGTGGCTGGCAGTGGTATTGCAAACTTCAGACCAACTGTAATTAAATATGATGAATTAATCTACTAAAAAATCCAGGTAACTGAGATGTACTTATTTCAAAGTGTTCTTTGTAACCAAGTTTCAAGTGACTAGGTTGCACTATCTTGAAGATATACTGGAGATATGTACATGCACACACATACACACACACACACACACATTTATTGGCAAATATGGGGATTGCTACTATGCTATTCAGTCTCAAAGCTCAGAAAAAAATGAACCTTTGCAGCGATTCAAATACTTACAAAGGCTCAGACTCCTTCATGGTGAACAGCAGGATACTGCTGCCACTACCACCCTTCCTCTTCCTCCTCCTCCTTTTGTCCCAATATTCCACATATAATCCAAGGCTTGCTAATAGTCTACATAAAAACCCACACATCTAAAACCACAAGTTTCAAAAATATTTAAAAATCATAAATTGCAACTGCCTGGAAAATGAATGCAATGCACAGTCAGCCACTGCAACCCCCAATTTAAAGCAACCCTTGTGTATTCCCTAACATTTTGGGAATTAAACACCTAAAACCACATATAACAAGATATGTTTGTGTTTTTAAAACTTATTTCTGATACACAGAACTATGGTGTCCTCCTGGATCTACAATAGAAGGTAACTCACCATGGGATTGTGAGTGTAGCACATGGAAAAGTGGAGTTCTTGGAAAAGTTCCCTGTTTGGATTACAACTTAGTGCATTGTGTGGAAGTTTCCAAGTTTGGAGTGTAAGTTCCAGAATTCCCCAGCTAGCTTCGTTTTTTTGTTGTAGTTCAACAAAAGAGCTTTTTCCAACCTCTGGTTTAGTGGAGCTAGATTTGTTTGAAGGTTTTTCATTTGTGACCAAAATGTCAAGGATACCCTATCTACCCAGGAAACATTTATTTCTGCTTCAGTATAATTTTAATATTTTTGTATTATAATTTCATGTTTTCATTGTTGTTTAAATAGATTTCCTAGGGGTGATACAGTTTGCTGCTTTCCTTTCTGCCTTATTTTCGAGAAATCTTAAGGGGCTCCTTGAGTTTAATTGCATGTGAGAAGTGAAAAGCAGCGACCATGGCTGATTTGTCCAGAGGGGTGTCATAGCTTGGGTTCTACTGGCCCTCTTTTAAATTAGTTTTTTTTTCCATAAAAGACCTGCTTCTCTTCTCTCTTATGTTTTTTTTTTCCAATCTCAAAAACCTTTGGATTGTTTGCAGCCTGCCCCCAAGCCATTCATATATCCAGCTGATGACATTTCTCTTCAGAGAAATGATTGCTGTGGTTATGTCACTGCTGCATGATAGAGCTGTGGATGCAAACAGAACTTGTATTGAAATATTATTAACACTATACCCTCCAACTCTCCTACTTTGGGATTTTGGGACAATCCTGGTTAATCTGTCATCCCTCTTTTAAAACTGTTTTTTAAATGTCCCAGTTTCTCTCCTCCTCCCACTTTCTCCCTTTCTTCTCAGGTAATTTGTGTAGCTGCAAATATGTAGTTCAAAGTGGAAAAGTAATTTGCATTCAGTTACAAATGGCTGGAAAGAAACACAATGCAATTAACTCAGTGGGAAGAGGAAAGGGCAAGAGCCCTGGTGGCACAGTGGTTAAATGCCTGTACTGCCACCACTCACTTACAAACCACAACGTTGTGAGTTCAATTCCAGCCAGGGGCTCAGGCGTGATTCAGGCTTGCATTCTTCTAAGATCACTAAAATGAGTACCCAGCTTGTTGGGGGCAATTAGCTTACAATTGTAAACTGCTTAGGGAATGTTTAAGTACACTAATAAGCAGTATAGAAATGTACTTGAAACTGTCTTTCTTGTATACTCAGGCTGTGTCATTCATACCACATCTTTCCCTTGTCCTCATGGTGATCAGCCCAAATAACACAGACACAATCCCTAGTTCTGGTAAATTTTCTGGACAACACACAGCCAGTTTAGTGCTGAACCCGTGATATACCCCTTTAAACCAAATTAAATAAACTCATCTTTTGCTCCAGATCTTCCCAGAAGATTTGGACCCCTTCGGAGTGACAGCAGGTGGTTGTTTGCTCATGCATCCTACTCCACTGCCCATTGCTGCCACTGCAAGTCACTCCCTCTGAAATCAGAATGAGGTTCCAGTTATGAGATTGATGCTTTGCATCTGAGTGACTCATGGAGGCGGGCAGCACAGCAGGATGTGTGTGTGAATAGCCAAATGCCATCGCTCTGGAGTGCCTAGATCAGGGGTAGGCAACCTTTTTGAGCCAGGGGCCGGGTTGCTGTCCCTCAGACAATTGAGGGGCCAAAGCACCAATAAATAAATAAATAAATATTATTTTTTTTAAAAAAAATAAAAAAATAAAAAAAATGCATGCACACTCTCTCAGCCCCAGAAAAGCCATGGCAAACCCCCTGTGGAGATTTTGTCAATAAAACCCCTAGAACAAGTAATAACAACAATAATCAATGTCATCATGGCGGGTGGGTGGCGGCGATGGCACGGTGGCACAGCGGCGGCGATGGCGGTGGCAGGACCAGCCTGGGGCCGGTCCAAAGGCCTTGGGGGGGTGCATCCAGCCCCCGGGCCTTAGATTGCCTACCCCTGGCCTAGATAATATTGGGGCAGTCTCAGGGCCAACATACTCTGGGCTGCTCCTGGAGTATTCTGTGAAGACACCACTACAGGCAGCCTGTACAAGCTTATGTGTTCTTCACTATTAATGACTTTTGCCATCTCAGCCGACTGTGATGTTACATGGCCACCTATCTCCTGGTCTTCATCTGTAAAATGTTGGAGGGTATATCATATTAAATATTGTTAAGAAACTCCGAAATTTCGAATTCTTCATTCCTTCTCCTTGACAAAAGAGCATGCCTATGTGCTAGCGCTTGACTCCAATCCAACAGAACTTTCTTCCCCTCCATGACACCCAGAACACACTGTAGAGACATAGAAAACAGGGCAAGTTCTCAGTCCACAGGGCAAATTTTAGGGGTGAACTTAGTTGCTGTGGCAGGGGAGTTGAACCCATGATATACCCCTTTAAACCAAGTTCTGCTGATGGATATTCTCCCAGTTCTGCTGATGAGTGTTTTCCTCATGGACCTTGACTATGAGTAGAATTGTTTTTTCATGAGTTTTCCAGGAGCATTTATAAATGAGCTTGCCTCATTCCAGTGGTAGATGTACAAGAAAAAGCTCTGATTCCATAGTGAAAAGCAAAGGCATGTGGCAAGCCAGAGGATTAAGCATGGATTGCTGAGAGTCACTACAACTACCCTTTCTGTGCTATGGGTCTATGATTTAGGGCTGACAGAGCTCCCATTCAGGTTCCAGCAATTGAAGGAGGAACAGCAGTAAAACTGAGACAGAATTTGCTGCCCCACAGTGATGGGTCTACTGGCTTCCTCTACTCTTTCCAACATTTAATTTTTCCAACATCACAGTTTCTTTAATCTCCAAAATGAAGAAACATGGGAATATGATCAATTGTTTTCATCCTGGTATGAAATGAAATGAAACGAAAGTGAAATTCTCTCCCAGCTGCACTGACCACATTCAATAAACACAGCTGTTCTGAGCATGGCATGAACCAGGTCATGTGCGAGCTCCAATTCAGCACCACAAGCATGATTGTACACCCAGTTCATCAATCACATTATTTATTTGAGGATATAAAGCAAGCATGCAAAGCCCTCCTCCTGGATGGCTAAGTGCATCCTTTTCTTTCCTCCCCCCACACTTTTAATTTTTTTAATTCTTTAATTCTTTCCATGAGAGCCAATATGATTGGGTTTGAGCATTGGACTACAACTCTGGATGTGGAGGCAAACCCCCTCCAAACAAATCTTGCCAAGAAAACCCTATTTGCTGTGTGAGAACAGCTGTATAGTTAAAGTGCAGGCAGCAGTCCTATTATGAATAGTATTTGCTGCTTTCCATAAATTTTCTTAGGAAATGCAATTGCTAGAACTGGATAGCAATTAATTTTCTGTTTTTGAGAACGTAGGAGTTTTGATTTTAAACCATTGCCCCTGAAGAGGATAGAATGGTGGAATGCAAGATGGATAATGAGAATGTATGGTGTTTTGTTGATATATAATAAATTATATATTTACAAACTCAGGTGCACATATGGAACTGGAGTTTATCGCTATAAAAAGAAACAGTAGAAGGAATTACAACAGCAGAATACACAAAGCTGGCCCTATCATTAGTCAGAGTGAGGTTCTGTTGAGGAAGCAACAGTTTTGTAGATTCAATAGAAAGGAAAAAGGTTGTTAAATACTTTTTATTTTGTGAATATTGTTCTTTTTACAACTGGGGAGGATGAATGGGGCTTATGTACCAAATTAACTTGGCTGGCCTTGCTTTACCTGAACATGGATGGCAACACAATGTCTTGGTCAGCCTGGGGAATACACCCCCTCCCTCCATACACAGAAGATCTCAAACAGCCATCTGCTTTTCCTTACTGTCCTTTCAGAAGTGCACAAAAAACAGAGGCAAAATAGAAAACTGAGTTTGATGTGTTATTTGTGATTGTACATTTTATAGTAAAATCATTCTGCAATATCTGTTGTTCTGTTTCATCATTATTGAGGGAGATGTATTAGAAAATGGGTTGTATCATGTGACTGAGCCATCAGAAAATAGTTGAATATGTCTGTGGCAATTTCAAAAGGTTGATATTTGTGGAGCTCTCTGCATGTTTTGTTGGGGTAATTTGATGATAATAGAGATGCTGCGTCGGATGGCAAAATGATGTTTTACATTCTGAACTGGAAAACAGTTTGAATAGCTGAGGTTTTTTTTAAAAAAAAACAACCAATTCAATCCCATATGATTTAGTAGTGACACAGATTTCTTTTTCCTTCTTCTCCTTCAGTACATCTATATCTGGTGCATCTTTTCCCCTATGACTTCTAGTCCACTTACTCTTCAAAACTGAGTTCCAACTAGGCCCAGCTGGCTAGGACCAGGATGCAATTGGGTCAGTTGTGTAAGTGGTTGAATTTTTTCAAACCTTGCATGAGAATAATCTAACTCCTTGTGCAAATATAGATGCACCATTACCCCACTCTCCATGCTGGATGTTTGCAACTCCACCCTCTCACAAACTAAGAAAGCCAATACCTACCACAAATGATGCAGTTGGGTTTTCCACATTTGAAGAAATTAGCACACCTGGAATAGAATGCATGAGCCTGAGAAAACCACCTTTATGATTATGGTATCTCCCCTGTCAGGTAAGAAGTCCATTCTCTGGGTGCTGGAACTGTCCATTGCTGCAGGATGGCTCTGTCCTGCAAGGATCCAGAGTAAATATCTTAACAGGGCATTTCTCTTTACCAGAGCTTTACTGGAACTCAACTAATTGATAATCAAACAGGGAAAGTTCCATATTTCTTATCCAAGAATGATAGCACTCCACACCAATAGTCACACAAGCCAAATGAGTGGAGAGAAAAATGGCCACAAATTTGTTGATAATAATGGTAAATAGAGTTGGCAAATGCATGGTCAATAAGCCTGTAACTCTAGCCAGGTGCCAGACCAAATGGGATGACAGAACGGAACCCCCTGGGCTGACGCCCTGTTCTCCCTTATTGGCTTAGTGAACCACTACCAGAGCAAGTTCTCCCTTATCTCTTAGTGAACCACTACCAGAGCAAAAGTAAACCATTTCTCTTAGCACTATGAAAACCTGGGACTGGGAGCAGGGAGAGAGAGAGAGATAACCTTAGTTTTTTGTGGGTTTTTCGGGCTATGTGGCCATGTTCTAGAAGGGTTTCTTTCTGACATTTCACCACCATCTCGTGAAAGATGCCAGCCACAGATGCTGGTGAAATGTCAGAAAGAAGATGCCAGCCACAGATTCTGGCGAAACATCAGAAAGAAACTCTTCTAGAACATGGCCACACAGCTCAAAAAACCCACAAAAAACTATGGATGCCTGGCATGAAAGCCTTCGACTTCACAGAGAGCTAACCTGCTTACCTGTTGTGAAAATGATCAGTTCATTTTTTTTTTTTTTTGAAGGCTGCAGGGAGATGGCTATGGCTTGGCCAAAATTGAAGGTGGGAATTGGAAATGACCTTGTCAATTTCATTTCTCTGAAATATGAATGAGCACAATATGAAACATGGAAGTTTATCCAATCAAGTTTAATGTAACCCCATAATATAGTAAGGCTGCATCCACACTGCAGAAATAATCCAGGTTGACACCACTTAAACTGCCCTGACTCAATGCTGTGGAATTCTGGCAATTGTAGTTTGTTGTAGTACCAGAAATCTTTGACTGAGAAGGATAAATGTCTCACAAAACTACAATGCCCAGAATTCCATAGTACTGAGCTATGGCAGTTAAAGTGCTGTCAACCTGGATTATTTTTGCAGTGTAGATTCAGCCTAAGGTTGTATTTTTTAGAACTTCAGCAGCTCTTATAATCTCACCTAGTATGGAGGAAACCTTGGACATTATTTGTCAGTTAATACATGCAATAAGTAAAGATTTACATCTGTTATATTATTTTAACTTTCTTGAATGAGGCAAATGAATTCAATATGCATTTACAAACAAATAAACAAACATGAATTATTCTGTAATGATACATGTGTCATTTCACTATCTTGCCTTGGGGTTGTGGTTTCAGTTGCAGGGGTTGTAGGAGAACCTCCTAGTCAAGCTTTTGAGGCAAGGGATGGAGAATCTGTCTCTGGAAAAATGTAGATTTCCATAAATATTCTTAGTGTGGCAGAATGTTTGCTTCAGGTGCCTGCCTCCCTTTCTTCCCCACTTGACACACCTATCACTACAACTGTGCTCATGTAGTCTTTTTGTATGACATCTTTGTATTGGATATGAAGCCTCTTCTTGGCTGTAAAGGTTAGATTCGCTGTGGGAGTTTGCTGGAACAAAGGGAATAAAATGTTAAAATGTCAAGTTTCTTCCAATAAAGACTAGAAGGCACTGCACAATGAGGATAATAATAAAACCCACTGTTTCTAATGATGGTAGCTCCTGGGCCTGCTAACCTAAATAGATATTTCCACTGTTGATTATAATAGACTTTCTTCCATTTGCTAGGATTGGCTTATTTAAACTTGATTTAGATTTGAGAACCCACTGCAGGGTGCCCTCAATTTGAGAGGCAATAGTGAAAAATGTAGTCTCGGCAGTATACTGACTCTGCTGCCAACAAAGTTAACAGCGCTTTGTGTAAGAATTGGAATTGCGGCTTCTCTTAATGAAAACATCATTGTTCAAGGCACATTTTCACTTGGGTAACCAAGTAGGCCGCGTTTGTTACAAAAATGAATATACTGAATAAAATATGCTTATACAACCATATAGACATAGCTTTATGCCTCTGTTCCTGTGCGCACCACCTCATTATAATGACAATCACTGAGAAGAACAACTGGGAAGAATATTGTGTGCTATTTTTCTATACAGCTATTCTACAAATTATTCAATACAGCATTTGTTTATCTCTCTGTCTGTCTCTTTCACACACACACACACTCCACACTACAACACAGGAATAGTAATTTGTTTATTGCACTTATATCCCACCTTTCTCCCAAAATGGGATCCAACTAAAACATTAATTTACAAAAATTAAAAAGGAATAAACACCAGCATTATTAAAAACATGATCAAAAACAGCTAAAATGCTACAATAATTATTGATTGCATGGCTGGGCACCTCACTGTAATCTCAGAGGGAGTGACTTGCACCAGCAATAGTGACACATGTGTAGACAGCCTCCTGGAGTTGATATGGAGTGCTCCAGATTTTCTTGCAAATCTGGATCACAAGGCACATTTTTAAAAACTGGTTTCAGGGGGGGGGGGTAAGGTGGATTCAGTGTGGAACTGGCCTTACATCATGAAGACAGTCTGCATTCAAATTGGGGATTTGGCCCTGTGTCATGAAGACAGACCATTGTGAGGACAGAGGAGGGGAAACCACTTCATTTGGCCCATGTAGACATACCCTAATAAAAAACAAACATTGAGTTCATGAAGCATAACATCCAGTCACCCATGAGATAGTTGGAGCAATGATATGATCTGGCATAAGGCAACTTCCTTATATGCCTACTCCTTTCTTGCATTTATAGGTGGACCAGAAAAAAAGAAGGCATCTTGAACCCCTGGTAAGGCATATCAGCCATATCTACATAGTTGCCAGAACATTAATAGCAGCCACAATATACATTAGACAAGGAGATTTGTGGCCTCGTTGAAGGTGGTTAGTCTCTCCCTAGTATTTTTTAAAAATCCTCATTGTTGGTTGTAGAAAAAGGTGTATGGAGAGGAGGGTGTAAGACTGATGACTCACGATTTCTGGCATCTCTTATGCCAGTGGAGCAGTGTACCACGTCTGAGTACATCTTTAAAAGAGTTGTCTGAGATGTTTAGGGGATAGGGTTCAGAATCCTGCGTTGCTCCTTTATTGCTGCTGTCATGTGCACTCAGGCTGTTTCTAACTTACAGAGACCCTCAGGTGAATCTATCACAGGTTTTTCTATCTCCCCTTATTGGTTTTTTCATCCTTCCACCAACACATGTAACGGTCAGTCAGTATTCTGTACTCATTGAAAATGTTGCATCCTCACTGGGTTGTCTGAGGCAGTATGGGATCATCCCACCATGTCCACTATGTATTTAGTGTAGTGTTTGAAACTGCAAGCCTCATGATATATTTCTGTTTTACATGGCAACACAAGGAGCCATGGCTGGAAGATGGGTGTTCAGGACTAGTATAGTATTTTTGGTCCCAATCTGAATTGAGACGAGGGAAAGCTTGCATATCACAGTTCAGGTCTTCTTTGTTGGTTCCTGTGGCTGTGTGTGCCTGCCAAAAAGCTATACATCTCTTACATACTATCCAGTTGTACCAATTTGGCAGGGACAGTCCCAATTACTCCTCTGTCTGGAGGAAGGTCACACGCAGAAGTAAGGAGACCAGGGATTGTTCTGG
>CM034703.1:310721672-310750312 GCA_020142125.1 Phrynosoma platyrhinos
TGAAGTTTGGCACCACTAGATGCTTCTGCCTGTGCATAGATATTTGGATGACATCCCAGAATATATTATACCAGGATTTGGCATGGATAATACACACACACACATGTGTGTGTTACAGTAATTAACAAACAGAACCTTATAAATGAATTAGTAAAATGTTTCAGCTTCTGCTTAGCTGCTCAGAATAAAAGTAAGCTGTACCCAAGGTGGCAGTTTAAAACACTCTGTTGTTCTAACTTGTCAGAAGTGCTGTTTGGTTTATATATCTCTCTTATATATTCAGAAAGAGAGGGAGAGAATGCATGAATACCTGTTTCTTCATATTCCTAGGGAGAAAGAAAAATGAGATATGTGGCAATACAGTATTCAGAAGAATATAGATATGATAATGATTGGGAAAACTTGTGCTTATTGAGTTAAGCAAACCTGAATATGTTACTTAAGTCTGAATCTGAATAACTGAATGTTGTTGCTGTTGCTGCTTTTATCATAGGTTTTAAAGACAGTGGACAAATGGAATAAATTCAGCAATTTAATAGAGTTCAAAAACAATTTGAAAGTTTAATTTAGTTTAACCTAAAAGAACCATAAATTCAATAATTTAAAAGGTAAAAAAGGAAAAAAAACACAGTTTAAAATAGGTGCCCAGACATTTTGGAAGAAACCAGACAAGCCCCCAAGGGTTTAATAAAAAGGAGTAAGTTAGTGCTGGAATAACCTAAGTGTTCAATATCCAGGATGTCACAGCAGAGAAGGCCCTCTTCCAGGACTATACATAGTGCATTACTTCTACTGGCAACACAGTGGATTGTCCATCCAAAAGACCAATAGTGGGCCAAGACTGAGGGCCTTTGCAGACTGCCAGAAATAGTGCACTTTAAATTGAGGCACTGCCCTGGCTCAGTGCTAGGGAATCATGGGAAGTGTATTTTATTGTGGCACCAGAGCTCTCTGACAGAGAAGGCTCAATGTCTCAGAAAAAAATACAGTTCCCATGATTCCCTAGCACTGAGCCAGGGCAGTGCCTCAATTTAAAGGTGCACTATTTCTGACAGTCTGCAAAGGCCCTGAGTCTCTCAAGCTATAGGATAGTAAAAAGTGTTGTGAAAGCATGTAGATTGTGTGTATACATAAGCAACCAAAAAGAGAAATGCATAGGAAACCCCCCCCCCAATTTACAGTTGTCTTTATTTTCAGTCAACAGACCATAAACTCCTCAGCTTAAAAGATACATTTCATAGCATTACTGTATGCCTTCAAGTCATTTCTGACTTATGGCTACCCTAAGGCAACCCTAACATGAGATTTTCTTGACATAATTTGTTCAGAAGGGGATTGCCCTTGTCTCTGAGACTCTGAGGGGGGAAGCAGACGGGCGGCCCACACCTCGGTCCCGCGGCGCAGCTTCGCTGCCCTTGAAAGGAGTGCTAAATTGGCGCTCCTTTCACAAGTCGCTGAAGGTGCGCCGCAAAAGGCTGTGGTGCACCTTCGGCGACTCTTCCGCCGCAGCCTGTGCAAACACTGTGGCGGGAGGTTCTCCTCGGAGCACCGGCCGTGCGGAGGGCCGGCTGCTCCAAGAACGACCTGGGGAAAGGGTTGGGGCGCCGATCGTGTGGCTTTCCCTCCCCTTCCCTGCCCCCAAGACGGCCCTTTAAGCCGTCTGCTTCCCCCCTGAGAGTGTGTGACTTGTCAAAGGTTAACTAGTGGGTTTCCATTGAGAAGCAGGGATTCAAACCTTGGTTTCCTAGAGTCCTATTCTCAAACCACTCACTCAAACCACTGGACTGTGCTGTCTCTAGAAAAGCACACAGCACATAATACAATGTCTAAATATTTATGACGTCTAAATATTAGAACAGCTTTAAAAAGTCAGGTATGCATTAAATATAATTAACATTGTTCTGTGATAGTGATCTAGTAAGAAACTGCCAAATTTAAAAATGGCAGTAACATCATATCTAACATTTGTCAATACTGCACAGAAGGAGGCATGGTGAACCCCTTTTAATTTCTTTTACTACAAATATCTTATGATGAGACAATGAAACAAGAGAGTGCCAAAATGAAATAAGAGATAGTGCCTGAGAGATGAAACTCTCAGATCAGATGGCTCTCAATGTGTTACTGGGTACAGCAGAAGACAACTATAAGAAGTACACTGTCTAATGACACAGCTGGACTCAAGTTGAAAGGATGTTTAGTTGTTGATATGCTCAGAAGTGAAAAGAAAGTCCAAAGCTACACAATACATATTATTGGAACATGGACTGTAAGAAGCATGAGTTGGGAGAATCTAGACGATTATAACAAGAATTAGAACATGTAAACATTGCAATACTTGGGGTGAGTGAGCCAAAGTGAACAGAAATGAGACATTTTGAGTCAGATAATTACATGGTGTTTTGTTCAGGAAAAGAAAATCTAACAAGAAATAGGATAGCATTAATAGTGAGGAGAGATGCAGCAAAAGCAGTAAAAGGATATAATGCAAGGTCTGACCGAATCATATTAATAAGACTTCAGGGAAAACCCATCAATAGATCCACAGTCCAAGTTTATGCTTCAAATTAGAGGCAGAAGAAGAAGAAGAAATTGAAAGGTTCCATTCTGGAGTTCAGGAGGAAATGGACCACACATCTAAACAGAACTTGTTGTTAATCATTGATTGGAATGCAAAAGTAGGAAACAGAGCAGAATCAAAGACTGTAGATAAATTTGGCCTAGGATCAATAAATGAAGCAAGAGAATTATTGAATTTTGGGAGGCTAACAGTTTGTTCATCATTGTTTTGCTTTGAACATATCATAAGAAGACATGACTCACTAGAAAAAGCAATAATGCCTGGCAAGAAAGAAAACAATAGGAAAAGAGGAAGACCATGTTACAGATGGATAGATTGAAGCCATGACCCTGAGTCTGCAAAATCTGAGCAGAGCTGTTGATGATAGGGTTACTTGGAGGTCTCTCATTCATAGGGTCACTAAAAGGTGAAGTCAACTTGATGGCAGTTAACAAGAACAACAACATGTATTCAATAGTGTAGGGAAAACTTAGGGATCATTAAAGTCTCCCAATCCCAATTAATTGGCAACCACTGCTAGTGATGGGGATCTGTTCTCCTGTCAGTCAGGACACAGCAGATAGATGTTTCCATACCACTTCTGCCAGCAATCTCTAGTCTAGGGCAAGAAGGATATGCAACAAGGATGCTGATTCTGGTGTTTGCACCAGAGACTGTTGGCAGAAGGGGATGGAAACATCCTGTTCAAAAAGAAAATAGATTCTCATAGCTCTCTGCATCTCCTGCCTGGTAAAGCTGAATTGAAGATCAGGCCAAGGGATACTACAGTCAGCCCTCCATATGCACAGATTATTTATTCATGGATTCAACCATCCATGGTTGAAGAATATTTAAAAAATATAAATTCCAAAAAAACTTGATTTTGCCATTTTATATAAAGAATACCATTCTACTATGCCATTGTATATAATGCAACTTGAGTATCTATGGATTTTGATATCCATGGGAGGTCCTGGAACCAAACCCCAGTAGATACCAAGGCCCCACTGTACTTAGCTACATAACTAAGGTAGTTATGTAGTTAAGTAGATGATCTAGAATACTGGTCAATAATATTACTCCTGCTCTTATATGTCTCTTATAGTCCATCTTATTTAAGGGCAGGCCAGTGATTTCTTCTGTTGTGTGCTGAAGATATAGTTCTTGTGTTCCCCTTCCAAGGAGGAGAGTTCAGGAGGATAATTAAGAATTTTGTAGTTATTGCTCAAGTGAATTAACTACTCTATTCAAAAAATATGCTATCGATTACAGTATAACTATTAAATACGTTTATTAGGAATGCTCAGAAAAAGCACAGGTACTCAACAAATGAGAATTCAGTTGCCAAAATAAAGCAGATTATTTTCTCTGGTTTTCCCTTTTTTAACACACATAAAATTTGTTAGAGAAAATATTGGCTGAACAATTTAGGGCTCAGTCACATTTTATTTTATCTAAGGAGGCTAATAAATTCCACCAGCGGTTACTTTTTCAGGAAAATGCCTTGGGATTGCTGCTACATGGAGCATAGCTCTGGGGATCATTTGGATTTACAAAGGACTGAAGTGATTCATAATCAGCAGCTGAGGATGACATTTCAGCTGCCACATGGTACACCATCTTCCTTGTCATAAGCCGTAGCTAATCCACCAAAAGCAGAATCTTTAGTAATTAGCAAGATTGTTGTTTACCGGATTAAGCTATCATGCAGAAATGGCAAGCATCTTTCTAAAAGTGAGCACTGATTAGTATCTCTGATAGGAATCGGTTGAATCAGTCACTAAGCTGATGGCCGCGACACAGCTTTTCCTCATTTTCTCTAAGTTCAGGGAGAAAAAGAAAGCTTTTTTTTTTTCAGATCAGGGGGAAAAAATGATTTGTTGGTGGAGATTAATGCCCAAAGAACATTTCCCTTTTTCTTGAGACTGATGTCAAGAGAGCTTTTCCACAATATATTACAAAATGTCTGTACCTAAAGTGCCATGAAGTAATTACTTTGATAAAAATGAATAGTTTTCCTTCCATGTTTAGAAAAGTTCACAAGGACTCCTGTGGAGAAGCAGTGGTGTTTCTCTGAACAGTCTTCAGTGGAAACCCTGGAATATATAGCATTGCAGTGCAATTTATACATTTCCCCAGATAGAAATTTACAGAGAAGCAATAAGGGCAGAGGGACAAGGTAGGTTAAGATTTATAGATTTTCTTCTTGAAAAGTCAGACTCATAGGATTATATTTGAGTCAGGGAGTTCTTTAGTTGCAGGTCTCTACATTAAGAAGAAATGTGATGAATCGCACATGATTGACCAGAGGTAGAAACTCATTGACGTTTCTAATGCATTACTTTGTAACTGGCTACATTTTACAATAATAAGCTGAAACAGAATCATGTGGTTCCTTACTGGATGTGTGTGCTTATTCCATTTTTGCAGTGGGAGGTAGAGAAGAAAATATCAGGTGGGTAACTACAATTGGAAAAATTGCTTTGTATTTGTAATATCTTTTGGATTTTTGTTGTTGTTGTTAACTGCCCTTGAGTTTATCTCAATTCATGGTGACCCTATGGGTGAGACATCTCCAAGCCCCTCTATCCTTCACTGCTCTGCTTAATTTCTGCAACCCCTTATTATCCATGACCTCCTTAATAGACTCCATCCATTTGGCATGTGGCCTTCTTCTCTTCCTCCTTCCCTCCACCTTTCACAGCATTATTGTCTTTTCCAGTGAGTCCTCCCTTCTCATGATGTGTCCAAAGTATGACAGCCTTCGTTTGGTCATCTTGGCTTTCAGGGAAGTTTGATCTGCTCTAGGATCCATTTGTTTGTCCTTTTGGCTGTCCATGGGGTCCTCAGCACTCTTCTCCAGCACCACATCTCACATGAATTGATTTTCTTCCTATCATCTTTCTTAAGTATCCAACTCTCACATCCATACATGGAAATAGGGAATACAATGGATTGTATGATTCTAACTTTTGTGCTGAGTTGTGTATCTTTGCATTTTAGGATCTTTTCTAGTTCTTTTATAGCCACCCTCCCCATTCTTAATCTTCTTCTGATTTCCTGACTGCAGTCCCCATTTCTATCAATGTTTGATCACAGGTATGGGAATTCTTTTACTATTTCTATTTCTATTTCTTCATTGTCTAGGTTGAACTTGTGAAGGTCATTGGTGGTCATTATTTTTGTTCTCTTTATGTTCAACATTAAGCCTGCCTTTACACTTTCTTCTTTTAGATTCTCCTCCCCAAAATGCCCAAGGTGCAATATCAGAATTGGCCCATTAGAAGTGGTTTCTTATATTTCCTTTTTTTTTTTTTTTTAATTTCCCTATTTTTATCTGGTTCCTTTAATATAATATTCAATATATTTTACCAAGATTTTTTTTTACAGAATAATCCTAATGAGCCCATCTGAAATATTTCCAACAGCATAATAGTAACAGTAATTATAACTTTCTTGTAATTTGTTAATATAGTGAGTTACTATTCTGGACTATAATAACAGTAACAAGTAAGTGACTTGTTGGGTAATCTCATAGTGAGTCAAGTAACTAGTTCCTATTAAAACATTCTAGTCTCTGTAGGTTATTACTAATATGATTCAGAACAATGACAGAGGATGGGGAATATTTAATTAATATTTAATTTTCATTAATATGTTATGTTCGAAACATTTGAGCTCCTTTTTAATGAATTATTTTGAGTCTTGCTTTTTGTCACACGTTACCTTCACAGTGTGTTATGTTACATTAGAAACTACCTTGCAATATATTTATTTTTTTTAAAAAAACTGAAAGGCAGGGTAAGATTTTTACTTTGAACAATAAATACAAGTCCAGTTCTGCTCTCGGTCCCTGCACACATATCCAAACCTTTCATTTGACAGACAGATTTCACTAGAGAAAATGAAGAGGTTGAGACATTTTGTCTCTGGGACAGATCATCTGTCTTCCCATATACTGCCTGATGACCAATAAACTAGGATTATTAGCATCTATCTAAATTCCACCCCCATTTTTTTATGTGGGCTGTGTTTTTCCAGCTCTCAGTTTTGCTGCAAGCGATAGTGCTGTGTCCTTTTTATATTCTTGAACGCAGACTGTATCCTGCTCAGCAGACAACTCTACATCAGAAAGCTATTTCTTACTCTAGCAAGGCATATGTGATACAATAGCTGTAGGCAAATTAACCACATTATTGTTGTTCTCCTGGCAGAAAACTCATTTTCATTTTGATATTAGCTCTAGGTGTTATAAATCCATCTTGTATGATTATTAAAGTGGGGATTTAAAAAAACAAAAAAACAAAGCCAAGGGGGTGTCACAAAGAAAAAGGTGCATGTTGCCAACTTCTGCCTCCCATACATAGGAATGAGGAGGGGCTTAAAATGAATGCAAATTTTATCATATAAATTCTGTGGAACTGCAAAATGGCAGAGAGATATTCTTGTCAGTGCTGCTTTTTATGTCACAGGGTTATGACGACGTGTGGAAGGAATTGGCAAACAGGCTCTAAGAGGTAACAGGCCTCACACTGAGGTTCTTTCTTCAGAAAAGGAAGTTAAATGAGAAAATGAGGGAAATATAACAAGAATATACCCCACACACCAAAGCCATGCTTTTTGATTCTGTACTTTAGGATGCAGCTAAACATTAGAACAGAATGTAGAGAGATCTTGTAGCACCTGCATGGAGGCTGATGAAAATGGCAGACTCACACCCACATTCTTAGGGATACTAACATGGGATATGATGGTATATTGCTGCAAGTGGAGAGTTCCTTATCATACAGGATTGCCAGTTCAGGATCATCCCAGACCCTATGGTTTCCAGGCCAAACCCTGAGACATAGGCACAGCCCTTGATGAAGTCTTTAAACATTGTGCTTGAAGTACCAACCACAATTGCTGAAAAATTGCCATTAGATGCACATACACAGACATAGAGAGAACATATGTTCCTGTGTGGAAATGAAGACAAATTCTTAACTAAAAGAGCGCTTCTCAGATTAAGGTGAAATTAAGGGTTTTTTCCTTCTCACTTACACTCACTTACACTTACATCTATACTCTAGAAATCATGCAGTCTGACACCACTTTAACTACCATAGCTTCATCCTATGGTTTTGTGAGGCAGAGAAGGCAAAGACCATGTACAACTACAAATCCCAGGATTCCATAAAATGGAGTTACAGCCTTAATGTGATGTCAAACTGCCTTATTTCTGTAGATGCACCCTTAGGCTGCTGCCACAGTGCAGAATTAATCTTCACTGAAGGATTCAGGCAGTATGACACTGCTTTCACAGCAATGACTCAATGTTATGAAATATTGGGATTTGTAGTTTTATGAGCTATTTAGCCTTCTTTGTCAGAGAACTATGGTGCCACAACAAAATACAAGTCCCAGGATTCCATAGCATGGAGCCATGGCAGTTAAAGAGGTGCCAAACTGCATTAATTCTGAGGTGAGGCAGCAACCTTGGTTGTGTGAAGCCTCTTTCAGAGGCAAGTCAAGAAAACTTCATGCAGGTAGGCCACATGGCAGCAATGAAAAGGAACAATACCAGCTTGGGATAGATGCTTGTTGGCCAGAAGTTTGCCTACCTATTCAGTGGCCAAGAAAAACCTAGTTTGTTGTTAACTGCTGTCAGCTTCAAGCCATGGAGACCCTATGAATGACAAATTCTAAGTCAACTCATCATCAACTCTGATCTTGCAGGCACATAGCCATAACTTCCTTGGTTGAGGCTATCCATCTGTAATGTGGTCTTCCTGTTTTCCTGCTCTCCTCCACCTTTCCAAGTATTAATGTTTTTTCTATTAAGTCCTATGTTCTCATGATATGGCCCAAGTATAAGTCTCAACAGTTTAGTCCTTATTTGTTCCAGAATCCATTTGTTTGTCTTTTTAGCAGCCCATGGTATCCATAGAATTCTTCTCCATTCTGAACCTGAATTCTAAACATAGACCAGCAATGAATGGATAGTAGTTTAGTTCAGATGCTTATCCTTTCTTTAAAAGTAAAAAATAGTTTCTTGGTTTTTCAGTGGGCCATAATAAATCATAGCTGAATCTGAAGATATCTGGTTTGTACTCCTGTTTCCCATATCCAAAAGATCAGATTGTATCCAAGAGAGGTCACAGTTCATACAAGAAGCTAAAGACTCACTGAAGCCATTTGGAAGTCCCACGGCAATTTCTGGTAATCTCTTTGTTGGAACATGATTGGGGTAGAGAACATGGAGAAATTGTTACCACATCCTTTAGGGAGTGGTGGGAGCATTTAGAACCATAACAATTTCAGGGGGATTGCAGACTGCCAGAAATAGTGCAAATTGAGTCCACTTTTAGAGTTAGGGTTAGGGTTAGGGTTAGGGAATCATGGGAACTGTAGTTTATTGTGGCACCAGAGCTCTCTGACAGAGAAGGCTCAATGTCTCAGGGAAAAAAACAATTCCCATGATTCCCTAGCACTAACCCTAACCCTAAAAGTGGACTCAATTTTCACTATTTCTAGCAGTCTGCAATCCCCCTCAATCATTTAATAAATGGATCCTGGGGACCCTTTGATGCTGCAAAAAATGGCCCTGGGACTTCTTATGGCTCATGGTATGTATTTCCCATCAATGAACTAGAGAATGGATTGGTTAGACAACATTTTCTTTCTAATATGCTATGCATGCAAAAGAGAGAGAGAGAGAGGAGAAAAACAAATAAAAGAAGGTATCCTTCCTTATACAGAGTTCATGAAAGTACTGCAACAAGTCAAAAGATAAAAGGAGAAAAGGCTAGAGATGTGCCATAGTCTGGAGTTTCACCAGTTCCTGTATTAAATAATACGGTCAGTCTTCTGTATCCATGGATTCAACCATCTATGGCTTGATTAAAGGACACAATATTTTACTACGCCATAGGATATAATGGGACTTGAGCATCCACAGAATTTGTTATTCATAGGGTGTCCTGGGCCCAACCCATTGGATACCAAGAGCCCATTGTAATTGTCAGTTTTTAGATCTTAAGGTTTTAGGCAATATAAATTACCTGATGTGTGGTTTCCCTGCTTGTCTTGTGCAGCCAGCATACTTCTTCTAAGCAAGATTTATGAGAGATTATAAGAGGATTTACAATTTGGGGAAAGTGAGTCTGAGTTCTTTGGAATTGTGATTTGACATATATTGGTTTGTTTTAACTTGGTGAAAAATAAACAGTGGTACATGTCAATAGTATTTTCAATTCCTTCATCTCACTTCTGTACCTTAGCTAATATCTGGAAATCTGGAAAGGATGAAAATGGCCCTTTTTTTTCTTTACAAAAAGCACTGTGTTTTCAAAATAAAAATCTAAGTCCAAGATAATTTCTCTTCTTATTTTAGGCACACTGCTGTTAACCTTTAAATGCAATCAGTCTTTGATGAAGCTAAAACTGCTCTGTAATGGCAGTAATTGATTTTCAAACTTGGTCTTGTGGCCTATGAAATAGACTCTACTAGACTGCTTTTCGGTATGCAATTTGCTGTAGTTATGGTCTGCAGTTTTGGAGATATATATACTGTCAGTTTTCATATAAACTTTCTAGCTGAAAAGACCTAAATAACAAAACTGTTAGCAATAGATATTCCATTCACACAAGCTCCAGGTTGGAAGAGGCTTGGGTTCATTCATACATGGATGTTTATCCCATAAAGCCTAAATACTCCAGATGTACCCATCCCATCTGATATTGGAAGCTAAGTAGAGTCAGCTCTGGTTAGTACTTGGATGGAAGACTACCAATGGATACCAGAAGCTGTAAGCTATATTTCAGAGGAAGGAACACGCAAAACCACCTCTGAGTATTCCTTGCCTAAGTAAACCCTATGAAACTCATGGAGTCACCTTAAGTCAACAAGCAACTTTAAGGCATACCCAAACACTCACAATTGCAGTGTTAAATAGTGACTTGCCTGTCTAGATTAGACCTTAGAGATCAATCAATGTAGAAGGCATCTCAGAATTAAAGTGTGTGACTTGCTACTCATTGGTGGTTTGCTACTCCAAAAGTCTTCTTGACTTTTCTATGAGCTAGCAAAAGCAAAAGGAACACTGTTCCTTTTGTACCATCAGAAAAAGAATTGTCATGGAATTAGATATCTAAGAGCACATCTACACTGAGAGGAAAATCCAGTTTAACTTTGAGTTACCCCCATCTGCACTGACCACAGGCTTTATTGAGGCAAGTTTGCGAGACGTGTCCACACATAGTTCTCCCTTTTGAATTCACCCCAATGTGATAAATCAAGCATGGCCACACAGCTGTGGCTGCTTCAAGTTTTTTCTCTTCCCCATATGCATGAGAATGTATATATTGCTGAACTCCCCCTCCCTGGCCTCCCACCAATGTTGTTACAGAACATAGTCCACATGTGCATGCAAATATCCAGATTTTCTGGTCAAAACTAGGATAAATCCCCATTTTTCTCCCTCTCTTTGAGAAGAGAGAGTTAAAAATATACAATCCAGGCTACTACAACTCCTTTCCATGCAGTACAAATATAAATGCATTTCTTTCTAAGATGTGCCCCACTTCAAGCAGATCATTACTGATGTCTGACTTCTTGGGTTTCTTGATAAATTACCCTCCTCTTTCACCTCAAGCGGAAAATGCTCTTCCACCAATAAGCACCGACTGTCACTTTTGATCACTTGTAAAGCAGGCGGCTCTTTGAATATTTTTCTTTGTTGGGGAAAAAAAGATTCATTTCTTCACCCATGTCTCCCGGTGTGAAGTTGCCAGCAGAGCTGACAACCAGGTTTCAAGTTATTTTATTAAAACTGATAGCGCTGTAGGATGGCTTGTCATTGTTGTTGTTGTCTTCACTGCGGCCCTTGAGGGAAAGCACAATATGGTTATACAGCTCATTCACATGAAGAGTCTCTCTTTCATTCTCTCTCTCTTTCTCTGCTTCTCACCCATTACCATGAGAAATTCGCACTTCAGGAATGTACGAAAAATGTTGCCATCTCTTCAGTATAAGGGTCATTGTGATTTTGACAAGCATGTGTGCTGTCAAATGTTACCCACCTTACTCAAATATCACACAGGAGGTCAGGACTGTGTAAGATGGCACCCTCTTGATACCATTTTAGATTTTCCACAATTCCCAAGAACACAGTTCAGTTGCATGCTCCTGTGGGAAATTTGTAAAGGTGGACAACTCCAAGAGAGAAGCTATGAGGGTGGAATGTCTGCACTGTCTCTCAAAATAAGAATTGTGGCCCCTTTCATTCCCCAAATGTCTAGCTTTCCAGTAATTTAAAACATCAGTGGAATGTTTGGAACTACAGTTTAGGCATTCAAAGCAAAGAGACATACACAATGACCAAGGAAATGCAAACCATAGCAAATATGAAAGTCATTTGGGTGGTTATTTAGGGAAAGTAATGTCATCATTCCCTGCTTCCAGCTACCCTCCTTCTTCTTTTTGTGTGCCTTTAAGTTATTTTTTACTTATGTCAATCCGACGGTGAACCTATAATGATATTTTCTTGGCAAGATTTTTTCTGAGGGGGCTTGCCTTTGCTTTCCTCTGAGGCTGAGTGTTTTACTTGCCCAAGGTCACCTAGTGGGTTTCCATGGCTGAGCAGATTTGAACCATGGTCTCCAGAGTCATAGTCCAACACTCAAACCACAACACCATACTGGTTCTACTTAACCTGATTTCTTGCTATAAATGGAGTCAATGAACTAGACAGAGATTTATGTATGCCCCTTCAGTGCCTTCTTATCACTGAGGTTACAGTAGGACATACGTGCAGAAACAGGCTGAGGACTGAAGATGGCTGTTTTTTATCTTCCAGATCCCTGCTGGATCACCCAGAGCCCTCTGAACTCCTACACTCCTGAAAAAACTGTTCATTCATTTGGACGGTCAGAGTTCTTCTTTGGAGAAGCAATGCCCTCATCCCTCCCCCTTGTTGTCCTTGTTGTCTGCTATGGTTAGCCCAGTCCAGTGTATGTAGGACCTTGAGCTTGGTAGTGGCAATAAAAAGTTAATTTTTGATAACAGTTTTCTGAAATTGGCCAATTTCCTCATTTCCGGGGTGGAAATAACTTGATTGTTTAAAGAAAAGTGAATGTGGAAGAAACTGAATCTGACAGATTCATCCATCCATCCAGGACCAGGACATTTGAATGCTTGTCTCTTGGAAGTCTGTGCTTCGATCTCCATGTATTTAGCCATATTAGAGCTAGAGAACCCCTCTTGAAACTCTGTATGGACGTTATCACACATGGGCCACAAAGCGATAATAAATTGGAAATGACATATTCCGAAAATAAACTGAAAATAAACCTTGATTCCGCAAATGGTTTTCACACGTAATTACCTTAATTGCGCAATTAAGGGAAGCTCCCACTGAACCTGCATTTAACGTTCACACACAAGTGAGAAAATCCCGTATATGTACTAGAAATGATCTTCTAGCACATGCACACTATGCTCGCCGCGGCTGTCACTCACCGCGGCTGTCACTTGCTGCGGCTGTCACCCCTTCCCCAGGTCGTCCTCGGAGCAGCCGGCCCTCTGCACAGCTGGCGCTCTGATGAGGACCTCCCACCGCAGCGTTCTCTGAGGAGGTCCTCCTTGGAGCACCAGCCGTGCGAAGGGTCGGCGATCCGAGGACGACCTGGGGAAGGGGTTGGGGTGCTGATCGTGTGGCTGCCCCTCCCCTTCCCTGCCTCAAGACGGCTCAATTAGCCATCTGCTGAGGGGGAAAGAGATGCTTACACTGCCTCCAGGACCCCACGGAACCATGGGAAAATGCGGGGAAATGCTTCCAAATGCGCATTTGCTTTCCACATTACAGCGAATTTACCCTTAATTGCAAATTTACCTTAATTGCACATTTGCATTTCCTCCAAACAACCGAATTTCAAAAGATCTCGGTTAACACCAGTTTCTTTCCACTTTCTGTCCAGTTTCTGTGCGACGTCGTGTGAAAACATGGGGCACTAATCCAGTTTCTGTTTGGGTTTTGTGTGGATTAACCAGCAGATTTGCCCCTGTGTGATAACATCCTATGAGAAGAAGCTATGAGATGTTTTTCTCAGTGCTGGAAAAACCTGCCTATATTAAATTTGGCTGGTGCAAATGTATGCTAATTTTATTTTGGTTTCCTTTTAAAGAGTATATAAATATTACCTAATTTCTTCTTATTTGGAACAAAAAGGAGATGGGGTTTTAAAAATTGAAATGCAAGATAAATAAAACCTGACATTTTCCCACCGCTCAATTTGAAGACGTATCCTCATGCCATAGCCTCTAGCTCTCTGATGGAGTGGTCTGAGCATTGGACTATGATTCTGGAGATCAGGGTTCAATTCCCAGCTCAGCCATAAATCCCACTGGGTGAACTTGGGCAAGTCATACTCTCCAAGCTTCAGAGAATGGCAATGGAAAAAAAAAACCTCTGAAGAAACTTGCCAAGAAAAATCCATGAGAGGGTTTTCTTTTTCTTTCCCTTGCTTTTCGGAAATCATTTGGAGATGATGACCCCCATCCCTGCCTTCCATTCATTTATTTTATCCCCAGCACCCCATGTATCTGCTTCAGCTGTAATAAGTTGACCATGTTTGACCCTTAACAAAAGCCTTATTAAATTGTGAGCTATTGCCTGGAATGACGTTAGGACCTTCTTGACACAGAAGGCATCTTGCAGAAAGGAGGGATCATCTTGGTTGCTTTTTAAGATCCATTTGTCATGTCACATTTGTAGCATAATCCTGTGCATGTTTACTCAGAAGTAATATCCATGAAATTTAGTGGGTTTACTCTAGTATGAACAAAATTCAAAAACATAGCTGTGTTAGTTTGGAAAATCATTATGCAAAGGGATCTTGTAGCACCCTTGAGGCTAACTAAAAGAGAGAGGTTGGTAGCATGAGCACTTGTAGA
Source organism: Phrynosoma platyrhinos (assembly GCA_020142125.1). Taxonomy (NCBI): domain Eukaryota; kingdom Metazoa; phylum Chordata; class Lepidosauria; order Squamata; family Phrynosomatidae; genus Phrynosoma; species Phrynosoma platyrhinos. Next base: position 310,736,168 of record CM034703.1, read on the forward strand.
TCTGAGCCTACTTCCTCAGATTCATGGGGTGGAGTGAAAAGTCTGGGGACAGAGTTATGTGTCGGAATGTCCATAGAAATGCAAAACTTTGTGGGTGTGGGGATGAGGTACAAGTTCAGTTTTAACAACGGTCATTGCAGGACAATGCAGAAGTAAGGATGTTGCCTAAAACCAAGCTGAGTAGATAACCAAATCAAGTCTAGGAAAGCTCATGCTACCAACTTCTCTCTTTCATTTGGTCTCAAGGTGCTACAAGATCCCTTTTCATTCTGGTATGAACAGGTAAAGGATTACAACCTTGGGAAAACTTCTGAAATTCGTAGGCTTTCATGGCCGGCATCCATAGTTTTTTGTGGGTTTTTCAGGCTGTGTGGTCATGTTCTAGAAGAGTTTCTTTCTGACGTTTCGCTATCATCTGTGGCTGGCATCTGCTTTTGTCTGAGCCTACTGGGAGGGGCAAGATTCTTACCTCTCTTCTCTTCTCCCACTGCTGAGTTAACTAAGTGCAAATTTTACTTTTGCACATGAAACTCTGGGCCTTTGCAGACTGCCAGAAATAGTGCAAATTGAGTCCACTTTAAGGGTTAAGGTTAGGGTTAGGGAATCATGGGAACTGTAGTTTATTATGGCACCAGAGCTCTCTGATAGAGAAGGCTCAATGTCTCAGAAAAAAACCAATTCCCATGATTCCCTAGCACTAACCCTAACCCTTAAAGTGGACTCATTTTGCACTATTTCTGGCAGTCTGCAAAGGCCCTCCATTTTCAGCAATTGATGTAAGCTGAGAGGAAAGGGAGAAACAGGGAAGAAGAAAGAAAAACTGGGACTTTTTGAAAACTGCTGAGAAAGTGAAAACACAGAGGATTGAGACTGTCCTTGACAAATCTAGACAGTTAGAGGGTATAGTCGTTCTTGATTTAAGTGCATGTAACTGGGTTGGTGGACTTAGGGCCTCGGCAGACAGCTTATTAAGCCGTCCTCGAGGCAGGGAAGAGGAGGGGCAGCCGCACGCTTGGCGCCCCTTCCTCCTCCCGAGGTTGCCCTCGGAGCCGCCGGCCCTCCGAACGGCCAGTGCTCCGGGGGCAACCTCCCGCCGCAGCATCCGCACACGCTGCGGCGGATAAGTCAGTGAAAGTGCACCTCACGCTTTTGAGGCACACTTTCACTGACTTGTGAAAGGAGTGCTATTTTAGCGCTCCTTTCAGGGACGGGGAAGGAGCGCTGCAGGATCAAGGCATGGGGATGCCTCAGTCCTGTGGCGCTCCTTCCCATGGTGGCCCAGAGCCGCCAGTCTGCTTCCCCCCTTAGCCACCTTTTTCTTTCCACAGCAGCTCTACCAGCTCCCTTAAGAGGCATCAGAAAGCATCCAAGGAACCTGAACTTGTAGAGTTGAATACAAACTGTCTTTGAACTTTGAACTTAGTTTGCACACAGTTGGCATGGAGTGAAATTCAGCAAAAATACAGAAATGGGATGGGAAATCTGCTCCTCCCTAGTCACCCAATAGCCACAGATTATTTTCTCATTGTCTGCTAATCGTCCTCACTTGGATGCAAATACTTTATATTAGAAGGCTACTGATAGCGTTAATTGATCTCATTCTCCATATTTTCTTTTTCTTTCTTCCAATGAAGCTGCAGCGTCATGACAAAGAGGCCGAGGATTCCCCCAGCAAATGGAGATCAGAGGATGAAATGGAAGCAGAAGCTGCCAGCCTGAAAAAGTATTTTCAGTGAAACAGAGGTAACTATCTCCCCTTTTAATTACAGGGTAAGTGTAAATCTTCGATCCATATCCTTTCATACCCATTGGTACACGGGTGGGCAAGCAACATCAGATGGTAAAGATGGACAAGTTATTAATGAGGAAGAACACATAAGCTAGAGAGTCTTCAGCAGTTTGTTTTTGCCTCAATGTACTGGGAAGGGCAACATTCTGACCCATCCTCTCTCTTGCCATCCTCACTTAATCTAGTTCAAACTACTTTTGCACTTGGAACTCAGTTTGCAACAATTGATATAAGCTGATGAGAAAGGGGGAAATTGGGAGGAAGAGAAAGAAACTTGGACATTTTAAAAGCAGCAGAAAAGATGGCAAAGGATTAACTGGAACTCTCCTTGCCAAACTGGGGTGGTTGGAGGGTATGCATTTGTCAGTTTCTCAACAGGTTCATTCAACATGCGAAGACACCACCCTATCTCATGGAGGACATGGAATATGAAGAATATTCTTTACATCCCTAATTCTAGCAGGCATTTCAATTGGTAATTCTAAATAGTTGTAATTTTAGATGTACTGAGTGTGATTTTAGATATTTTCATCTGTGTCTTTAAGTTGCTCATTTATGTATTACTTAGACTGTTAGCTTCCCTGAATATTTATGAAGAAGGGATGCTATAAATCAAATAAATAAAAACAAAAACAAGATTTTGCTGACATAAGTAACCATTGATGATGCTATAAATCAAATAAATAAAAACAAAAAGAAGAGTTTACTGACATAAGTCTCATTGATTTTCAATGGATTTACTATGGGTAGGGGTGGCATTGGACTTAGACCAAAGGCTGTATAGCAAATATTCAGTCCCCTAGATGTTGGAGAACTCTCAGCAACCCTGTACGACTCCCAGCTGTGTACAGGTATGCAACAGGCTTATGTCCCTCTCTTAGGGGAGAAAAAGAAACACAGGGATGATGGGTGGTCTTATGGGTCAGTCATTCAAAAGCAGGTAGATTGGTGTGTATCTGAGAGAGAATTTTTCTGCAGTAGCACTCCAGCTATGGATTAGCACAGTGGAAACCAGCTTGACTCCATCCCAACTGAGTTTTACCCAGTCATAAAATCTGTATTGTTTTGATAGGCTCTAATGGATTTTAGTCTTGCTTGGTTTGTATTGAACTGTGGTTTTTTAAAAAAATTCTTTTTGTTGCTTTTTCTTAATTGTAAAATGTCTTGAGGGGTCCCCTGGGCAGGAAAGCAATTTATAAATATTTTAATAAACAAGCTGATACAGAAATATCTGCCCAGAGGGCCAGAAATAAGACACGTATCTGCTCTACTGTTATATAATAGGTAAATCTAGCAATCCTTGTTTCTTTTGCCCAGCATACAAGTATGTTTTCAATGCATATTGCCTATTAATTTCTTGGCTTCTCCTTTGTGCAATGACCCAGGAGATGGGGTAGTTGTGAGTGGTTTCTGAGAACGTAGAAACTGTAAATTTAGGCAGCTGCTTACTTACATTGAACCAGAAAAAGTTAGCAGGACAGGTAATACACTGTTAAAACTAAAGTATGCTTAATTAGGATGAGGAGTTTTCATTCCCTTTCAAGAACAATCACCCTACTTTAATACAAGAAAAGAAAGAAAGAAAGAAAGCACTTGTTTTGTAGTCTAATGCACAGCTCAATAAAATATGGGAAGAAGACTAACAATTAGTAATAGGGGAGAATTAAGCAAACTGACCCAATTAACATTTCTCAGAATTATATTCAATTTGAAACTGTTATTTGCTGATTTAGCAGTTCAGTTCAAAATAAATTCTCAGCTCAGAAATAAGATAGGCAGGTGTTATGTATTCTGAACAAATTTTGCTTACATGTCTGTTCAGATACTTGGTTTTATGCAATGCTGTAGATTGAATAAGAAAAGATTAATTTTTTAAAAAAATTAAATTTTACACAAAGATACATATATTTGAGGAGATTGCATTAAGAAGCATATGCTAGAGGAAATGGCAAAAAAAATAATTTTCATTCATTTTAAACATGCGTTCATCTTCTTAGTAGTTACTTACCTCTATTTTGTTTTGGCTTGTGCACATAGAGCAGGGCTGCTGGAAAGTTACTTTAGATATGGATATGTAGTTTTTCAGAGAATCAGGGCCAAAGCCACTTAATATTAAATATATCAAAACCAGATCTTCATATTAAGCCAGAAAATAGACAGGGAGGACTCATTGCAATGGGCAGAACACTGGCATAATCACAATGTGTAAAATGAATGAATGAATGAATCTTTTGGGGATACCAAGTCCCAGAATCTTCTGGACAGCATGATGACTGGGAGTTGTAATCCAAACAAAGTAACTTTGCATAATATAATTGAAACGACCCTTTTCAGTTACACCTGCAACACAATTTTGAACCAATAACAGTTTCCTGATCATTTTTTTAAAGGCAGCCAACATTGCACTAGTCTGAGCATAGCTCATCTTAACTAGGTTATGGATCAGTGCCTGATCATAGGAATTTCAGAACCAGCCAATTAAATGCTGGTGAGTAAAGGTCGATTTGGTGTCAGACATGCAGAGCACTGAGGTTTACATCTCTCTAGGGAACTGCTGAGACCAGAGGCAAGTATCTCAAGCAAAGGCAAATTCTAAAAGCAGCCATGGAAGTCCCATAAGATCAGAGGCAGGTAGTATAGTCTAAAGCAAGGCAGGAGGCCAGAATTTGTGAAGAATAACTGGGGATCACAAAGGTGAAAAGGAATCCAGGCTGTGGAAAACTGGAGCAGGGGCTTACACCAGGAACTCCAGTTGTTCATAATTTTAAGTCCTAGCACCAGGGGTAGTCAACTGTGGTGAGTCTAGAAGCCATTTTTTAATTCTTTTTGTAGGACCCTCTGAGGGGCCCAATGAATGCCAAAAATGTCAAGATATCAAAAGAAAAGAAGACAGAAAGAACAAAACTGAATTGGCAGATATTGACATCTGTTTGGAAAAATATTTGATTTTTTAAAGTGGTACAGAGAACTTCTGCAACCTACTCCAAAGTTCACTTCTTACATCTTTTCACACTACAGAAGCTCATTCTCATTATTTCATTATCGCTATCGCGAACGTGTAACAGGAAATCACATTTCAATAGCACTATTGAGAATCCATCATTAAACCTTCTGGAAATAAATTGAATCCCCCAGTCTCCCAGCGTGCCATTTGGCAGAATCACGTCTTGTGTCATGCTTGTGAGTCACTGGAGAGTGTCTTAGTGGTGAGAGATGACCCATTTTTCTCTCTCCAATCACAACCCCTTCTGTTGATATGCGGAATGTAATAGCACTATTTTACTGCTCGTGAATCGTTAACGCCCTGTTATCGTGACACATGTGAAAGTAAGTGTTTCAATATCACCATTGTATCATTCTTGCTATATAATGGGCGTTTTCACACGGGGCTTTAGACGGACGCTAGCCTACCTCCGTCCGGCCCCAGTCCAGCTCCTTTGCAAAGTTTTTCAGATGACGTCGCAGCAAGCCCCGCCCCATCCAGTGCCATCCCTGGCACTAGCCGGCGTCAGTCCAGGGTCTTGCTCGTGTGTTCACACGACGTCGCAGCAAGCCCCGCCCCATCTAGCACTAACTCCGGCATCAGCGCCGGAGTTGTAATTCCTTTTTTAAAAAGGAATTAAGTTGCCGCCGCCGGAGCCATTCCGGAATGAGCTGAAGGATCCGTTCCGGAATGACTCCAGGCGGCTTTGGACATCTGTGTGTGAAAACGTCCAATGTTAGAATAGCACTATTAAAGTGTAAATGGCCCTCGTGTGATAATCTTCAGAGAGCGATGGTGCCAAAGCAAAGTACACATCTTAGGATTCTGTAACACTGACCCATGGCAGTTAAAGCAGTGTCAAACTGGATTATTTTTTAAGTGAAGATGCAGCTAGAATCAGAACACTATGATTCCACTTTAAATATGCTAATTCCAACCTATGGAATCTTTGTACTGACAGCTTAGAGAGGAGCATTTATAATTCTCAGCCAGAAAGGCTCTGGTGCCTCAACACACTACAAACCCCAGGATAGGACAAAACCATGGCAGTTGAAGTGGAATCATAGTGCTATAATTGTATAGTGTGAAAGGGCACGTGGAAGATTTCAGGATAAGGAATTTGCCAGCGGGAGGGAGGGTTCAGAGAAAGGGCTACCTGGGGACTTATGAGCAGTCGAAGGTTGCAGAAACAGCCTTAGGGAGCAAACTTTGCCCACTGCTCCCCCTATCCATGGCCAAAGTTTTTAAAAAGGTCCCCATCTCTAGTAAGAAATATACATTTGTTCTGCAAAGGCCTGTGGGAAAACATGGCCAGAGCCCAGCTTCTGGGAAATTTGGTTTGGGATATGATGCAGTTTCCCCTTATGCTCTCTCCATTATGCCAGACCCAGAGTGCATCAACACTATAGGAATAATGCAGTTTGACACTTCTTTAAGTGTTGTAGCTCCATTCTTTGGAATCCTGGGATTTATAGTTTTACAGGGTCTTTAGCCTTCTCCGCCCTACAAAACTACAAATCCTAGGATTTGTTGGATGGAGTAATGACAGTTAAAGTGGTGTCGAACTGAATTATTTCTACATTATAGATATACCCTATGTACTTCTCCTTGCCTCATGACAGCATCCCAAACCTTAGATTCAAACTTAGATTCATGACAGTTAATCCTAGCATCTGTTGGATGGAGTTAAAGTGGTATCAAACTGCATTATTTCTACAGTGTAGATACACCCCAGTTTACTTCTCCCTGCCCCATGACAGCATCCCAAACCTTAGATTCATGCTTCCCATTTTAGGGACATAATTCTGGTCCTCATTCTTTCCTCTCTGAATTGAACTACTGAATAGTTTTATGCTTTGACCTGGGAAAGAATTAAGTTTTAAAAAGAGGGGCAGTTCCTCTCAGAACTGAATCTTTTTCATCACCATCTTAGGGCCCCAGAGGGTAGACCTTGCCATAGAAAGAGATTGGGCCTCTGAGACCAATCTGTGAAGGAACAAGATGGACAGAGCTGTAATGACTGCTTGCCTGTGCTTTCATTTCTCTATAACTTCTAACCATTTTATATTTCTTTCTTCCAAGAAGCAAAAGGAAAAGGGGAGGGGGATAATAAATGTATCATTCATATGACTCACTCTTGACAGCCCAATTTAGGAGAGGTCTTTGGGTAAATTTTACAAGCCACTTATCTCCTTTACTGTGGTGACGAGGAGGTCAGCCACATTTTTTTCTGAGCCATTTGGCATCATTAGTGCTTGTTTTCAGTTTATTGAACCTTCTTCATCATCGGCTTCCCCTCTCCTTTGGACACCATTGCTCACCTCCCACTTACTTATAACGGATGGGTTTTGTGTTACTAGAAGCAATAGCACCAAACTAGGGGGTCATTCAGATGGTGAAAATAATCTTGGTAGAATGTGGGTTGAATCTTTTTTATTCACATTCATTTCAAAAACATCTAAATAAGTTTTTATTAAGATAATTGATCTCAGTTTTTTTCCCTCTGAGATTTCCTAAAAGATTTGCATTGTCAGATGTGTGAATATGAATAACCAATGTGAATAGATTCAGGATAAACCAGGATAAAATTCTGCATGCCTTGAACGTGTTTTGAATACATCTGCATCATCGACTCCATCTTTATTCACAGTGCTGACACATGTGAGCAACAAAACTTGCAGAGATGAGTTTCTGATAAAAAAAAATATTGTGAATAACAAAGCTAGAATGTTTGAGTGAGCTTATTTGCATAGTCATTCTAAAAAAACCAGGTCTGAATAACTCATAGGAGAGGGAACTTCCATAGTGAGGGCAGAACATGCCCAGTTATAATTATAAATATGGATCAGGTCTTTCCTGTTGAAAAAGAATCTTAACATCTTTTGATGTTTTTAATTTGTTGCCTTCTTTGTATTATTTATGTTATTATTTTGTAGACTGTACGCCATCGGCAGGCTTTTTTAAAATCTATTTTTATCTATTTTATTAACTGTATGTACAGCGTAGTGTAAATCTACAGTGCTATATAAATAAACTGTAATAATAATAATAATATCTTATGGGGGATGGCTCAAAACATACCACCACCTCAACCCAGATAGTCAGTGGTGCCCCTCTCTTCTCCAAATTAAGGTGTATCATTCAGAGCAACTGTCCCCATCCTGATGATAAGGGTGCCCTAAGTATCGCAGAGGACAACTACGAGTAGTGGTGTGGCTAATGAAACAACTGGATTCAAGCCAAAAGGATATTCAGCTGTCAACATGATTAAAGGTGAAAGGAAAGTCCAAAGTTGCACAGGAGGAGCATGGAATGTGAAGAGTATGAATCAGGGGAAGCTAGACATAGTAAAACAAGAAATGGAATGTATAAATATTACAACAATTGGGATGAACAAGCTAAAGTGACAGGAATGAGGCATTTTGAGCCAAATCATTACACAGTGTTTTATTCAAGAAATGAAAATCGAAGAAGAAATAAGGGTGGCATTTATAGTGAGGAGAGATATAGCAAAAGCACTCAAATGATATAATGCAAAGTTTGACCAAAAATAAATAAATAAATTAGACTTTAGGGAAAACCCATCAGAGTAAGCACAGTTCAAGTTTACGCTCCAATTACAGAGGCAGAAAAAGAAGAAATTTAAAGATTCTGTGCTGGAGTGCAGGAGGAAATAGACCACACACTGAAACATAACTGTTTGTTAATCATAGGTAATTGGAATGCAAAAACAGGAAGCAGAGCAGTGTCAAAGATTGTTGGAAACATTGGCCTAAGATCAAGAAATGAAGCAGGAGAATGACTGATTGAATTTTGTGAGGCGAAAAGTTTGTTCATCACTATTGTACTTTGAACATATCATGAGAAAATATGACTCCCTAGAAAAGATTATAATTCTTGAAAACGTAGGAGACAGTAAGAAAAGAGAAAGACCACACTACAAATGGATAGATATATCTAAGGAAGACACAGCCCTAAGTCTGTGAGATCTGAGCCTGGCTGTTAATGACAGAAAGACTTGGAGGTCCCTCATACATAGGGTCACCATAAGGCAAAGTTGACTTGATGGCAGTTAGCAACAACAATGTATTCAATAGTGAAGGGAATACTTAGGGATTGTAAATGTCACTCAATCATGATTTACTGGGAAGCAGCCTCTGCAAGTGATGGGGCCCTGTTCTCCACTCACTCGGGACACAGCTGATTGATGTTTCCACTCCATTCTTGCCAGTGATCTCTAGTGCAAGGAGGAAATGCAACAGGGATTGATGTTTCCACCTCACTCCTGCCAGTGATTTCTCATTCATAGAGTCGCCATAGGTTGAAGTTGGCTTGAAAGCAGTTAACAACAACAATATAAGCAATACAGTAAAATGCAATGAACTTAATTTAATAAAACTTTAATAACTGAAAGTTTCCTTTCCTTTTTTTAAAATATTGCAAAAGTAACCATATCAACCATAAAACAAAGCAAAACAAAATGAAAGAAAACAAAAATGAAATCCAAAATACATGTTGTGGTGATACATTTATTGGGGCCAACCAAATGGCACAAAATATATCACAATAATTTTCAAAGCTCACAGGCTTCTTCATGAATCAAAGATGATAAAATACCAAGCAAGAAAAGGAGAGTGTTTTTAGTGTTGTGTTTACAGTGTCTATATTTTTACTTAGGAAAGCTGTGGAGACCAAAAAATAAAACCACCTCACCCATGACTGTGAGCTGACTAGGTACAAAGGCAGTAAAATGGAGATAATAAAGTTTACCTGTCTTTTTATATACCATTCTGACTGTCTCTGCTCATGTAAAGGGAAGGAAATCTGGTTGAACCATTTGGTTACATATAGCATGAGAGGGTAAATTGTACCATGAGGGAGACTGTGACAGCTAATGATCTGTCAGGGAGAGAGATGAATCTGCTCCAGGTTATATAGCCTGAACCAAAATAAGTGCAACCCTTTGGCTAACTCTTTTTGCATGTTTGGAGTTCTAGCAGGAGAGTACAGATATTGCATACCCTTGATCAAAAAATGGTATACTCCCTCTACCTGAGATGGTTGTCCTCTTCTACCAAGAGTTCAGCCATGGCTTTTTTTTTTCATGACTGCATTAAGTACCTCAAGCACAGACCAATTTGTTTTTAGTAAGAATTTCCCTGTGGATGGTAGGAAATCAAAGAGGCCACTTGTTGATGACGGTTGAAAAGCCTGCAGTATTGGATGAGAAGATATATTGTGCCATTTTATGTAGGAAGCTGGGGTCCCTTAACAGCTAAATAATGTCAGAAACCCCACCCCCAAAGCTTTGTTGCCCATTAAGAAGTGACACCTCCTCTCTGTCTCATTTAAGCATAATCTGCTGGCCTTGCCTTCATTGCTGATTTTCTGCATTCCCATCCTGAAATTCTGCAGCTGACTCAGAGCAAGTTATCTTCACACATAATTATCAGACCTACAGGGTCAACTCAACAACTCTGGATTAGCTAACCAATTGCACCACTTATTTAACGATCTTTCACCATGTATAATGGGATCACAAAATGAGAAATCACATTGTAATTAAAGCATTGGGATTTTTTTCCCCAAAAAGAAATCTCCATTGCAATTTTTCTTCTCCTCCCATTAGCACATTAAGCCGTCAGCATTTGCAAAGCCATCCAGGTCAAGGAGGTCTTGAGGAACTGCAGATTGCCTTCTTTCCCATTAATATGAACAACAGGGGAGGGGGCAAAATCATTTGAATATAATAAAGAAGCACTTAATTCTTCCAACAGTGCTGCTGTCAAGCCCTCCATGTGCAATTTGTGCTGACATTGATTATATGTTTTATATTAGTATATTTTCAAAATACCCCATGAGAAACACAGTTCAGTTCTAGGAATGGCCTGAGATCCTCAGCAAGTAACAGTTTCAGTACTGAAGGCAATGCCTTAGGTTGGAACCAGACACTACAGCAAACGTGAGAATAGTCACCAAAACCAGCAACACCATATCTCAGTCCCTCTTTCATCTTCCTAGAATGTAAACCAATATTCTTCACTGGCCGCTGTTAACTCCCATGTTGGGAGAGAATGAATCCACTTGGGGGCTGAGTCTGAATTTTATAGGAGTTGTCCAGGTAGTGGTTTGAGCATTGGACTATGACTCTGGTGACCAAGATTCAATTTGCTGCTCTGCCATAGAAACCCACTGGGTGACTTGGATGAGTCATACACCTAACCCCCAGAAAACCCCATGATAGGTTCACCTTAGGGGTGCCATAAGCCAAAAATGACTTGAAGGCATACAGGTCCAAGGCACTGAACCTGTTTGGGAATAGGACTATGGATCTTGGATAGTTCTGTAAAGTTCCAGCTAAAATCCAGAGTACATTGACCACTACATTGATAGGGAGGGCACCATTGGTCTTCCCTCAATGAAACAATCACTTTGTTTCTCTAAAGGTGGGACTTAAGGTGGCTTAAAGAATAAAAAGAGAAGCAAATAAACCACATATTGCTAAAATCCATAAAAAATTAAGATTAAAATAATATTTAATTGTATATAGAATTATAGGAACACATACGGACAATCAAGCAATAATAAACTCTAAATTGTATCAAAGAAGCTATAGTTATAGTGGGGAATGTGTCACAGAAATCATGGGTAGACATGACACTCATATAGCATTCAGAAATTAACAGAAAAATAAAAGCTTGGGAGTTGGAAGGGAAATTGTATTTCCACATCAACAATGTTTGGTAAAGGAAATGCTTAAAAAATGCCATTTTCTTGCAACAGTAATACTGCTTTCAGGAAAGAAGGCCTGACATTCCAAATGGTTATTCTTGACTCATTCACACTGCTAACTAGATCTTGTTAGTTGCCTGATACTGGGGAGGTTAAAATGTTTTTGAGGCTGATCTCAGGAGTTATTCAGATGTCATTGCTTTTAGTGGAATGATGTGAATAACCTCACTCATGCATTCCAGATTTGTTATTCACACTATGGAACTGCATCTCTCCACAAATCACATCCCTCCGCATCTCTCAAGTTTGGTTGCTCACATTTCCCCCCCCCCCCCTTGGTTTCAGCAGTGAATGTTCTGCTAGGGAAGGGGCAGCGCTTTCTCAACCATGGGCCTATTGACGATGCAAATGTATTCACAACACGTTTTAGGACCTTATCACACGGGGTCTAAAGCAGCGCCATCCCTGTCCCATCCCCGTCCCATTGCGCTTCCTTACCCTGAAAGCAGCATTATTCCAGTAGCATTCCGGTTGCGGGAAATGTAATTCCCATTTACAACCGAAATTAAAAAGAACGGGGATGATTCCGGATAATGCAGCATGATGCCGCATTGGGACGGGGATGGCACGGGGATGGCACGGGGATGGGCGCGACGTCGTGTGATCAGCCGGGGGCAGGAAGCACGATATGACCGGGATGCGACGGGGATGGGACGGGGATGGTCGGGGTTACCTTGCGACGTCGTGTGATCAGCCGAGGGCAGGAAGCGCGATAGGACCGGGAAGCGACGGGGATGGCACTGCTTCAGACCCCCGTGTGATAAGGTCCTTAGGCATGCAGAGTTTAATCCTGAATTATGTGGATTGGTTATTCACATTGCCAACAATGCAAACTTTTTTTAAAAAAAACATTAGAACCCCCTCCCTCTCCGATATTGATTATATTGGGATAAGTGGGATTTTTGGCAGCCCACAAAAAACTTAATCGGGTGCATTCAGGATGAATGTGAACAACAGAGATTCAACCCAGATTCATCCTGGATTATTTTCACCATCTGAATAGGACCTCAGACTACATTGTGAACATCTGACAAGCCTTTCAAGAAGTTTTGTCTCTGGCATGAGATCAAAATAAAAGCAGAAGGGACTGGAACAGCTAATGAAAAAGAGAGAGAGGGAGCACTATCTCACCAGGCTCATAAGGTGACCCAATAGTATTTGTGTAGAAATGCAAATATACCCAGGTTGGGGACAGTCATTGTCCCACAGCTCTTCAAAAGTGTGATGGTGCAGCTTCTGTCCCATCCTCTGCCTTCTGCATGCCAGCCTCCATAGCCCTGCCCCCTCGCCCTATGCTTTTCCCAGCATGCCTTTTGATCTGTATATATTTTATTTCTTTTTATTTGTAGTGCAATTGCATGATTATGACATTAAATAATAAGAAAGAAAAGAAAAGAAAAGAAAAGAAAAGAAAAGAAAAGAAAAGAAAAGAAAAGAAATTGGGGGGAGAGTAAAAGAAAAACCAGCTTGCTTGGGAATAGCAAGGGCGAGGAGGAAAGGAGTGGAATCATGCTTGCTCATACCATGTAACTGCCTGCATATCATAATTATATTAGGATGAATTTATCACACATGAATCAATAGTAGAAAAGCAGTAAGATTGTGAGGTATTGACAGGTTTGGCCATCAATGATAAAGAATACTCTAGAAACGGTTGGGCCAGCTACTAGACAGTCACAGCATCATATGATGTGTGGCCATAGATTCTGCTATCCTGCTCAAATTTCCACTTTTCAGCCCTCGTGTGGTAACCTTCTCCAGGGAGAGATTCCCAGGATATCTAAAAGATTTTTATTCCTCAGAATGGCCCATCTTAAGAAAAAAAATTTTTTTTATACATCTCCATCTCTCTCTTTTTAAAAAACAACATAAAAACATGAAATCAACATACCATCTTTTAGACTAGTTTGTTTTTGTCAGTTTTTCTACCCAGATTTCCTCAATTTGCACAATACAGTTTATGTAGAATTTTTGCCTCTATGCAAAACTGGTTTCTTCTTTCCATTTCTGAAGCTACATACACATACACAGAACACAAACACAGCAAGATAGGCTTACGGATCACAAAGGTACAAACAATGCTACTACTTTTAATAGTCCAGAGAACAAAGTAATTGCAGTATTGCACATTTTACTGCAGTGGATAAACCCACTCATGAAAGGGACATATTTTTTCCACCTCCACCCAAACAGCTTGTTGTCTTGGGGTAGCATGGTTTCAGAAGCTGTGTCAGCTTGCTTTGAGTTGAGCTTTTCCCATTTACAACAGGAGGACAAATCAAGTCAGTGTTAACTTCTCTATCTGCTACCAAACTGAGGTTTAGGACCTTAAGGCATTTAATAATAAATAAATAAATAAAATTTATTTATGCCCCACCCCTCTGCGGAGCAATCAGGGCACCTTACAACATTAAAATTTTACATAAAAACAATCCCCATCCCAAACAACCCCAAAACCCACCCACCCCTAAAAAAAGTATTAAACAATATTACAAGTTTAAAAGCATATTTAAAATAAATACACTCATTGCAGCAGAGAATAGGGAAGGAGCGCAAGACTCTTAGGCCGGGAAATCTAGTC
>CM034703.1:310753554-310763961 GCA_020142125.1 Phrynosoma platyrhinos
AACAGACTGCCAGAAATAATGCAGTTTGAGACCACATTAATTGTCCTGACTGTTGGGATGGAGTCCCAAGGGAAAATGTTCAATGTGGGATGATATAGAAGTGACCAGGCAACAAAGGGTCACTGGCAGCCGTGATGACAAAGCACTTTCCACCAGGTGCTGAGTCAGGGGAAGTGACATCAGAAGATGGTCACCTGGTGCAGTAATACACTGCAGAAAAGCTGCAAAACTGTCAAGTCATCCTGATTAAGTGACAGGTGTCAAGAGGAAGAGGCAGGGCCAGAAGGCCACATGGAGCCTTCGCTATATAAAGGAATTGCCTTAGGACAGAGTGTTGGTTGTTGGTTGTGTTGGTGGATCGTGGTTGATGTATAGTTGTATGATAGCCTTGTACATAGAGGAAGCAAGATTAAAAGCCTCATCTGAGAGACGCCCGTCTGAAGTGTCTCTTTACTCTGTCTGGAAGGGGAGAGGTGTTTCTCCAGCTCACAAGCTGCTGCTTGCATCCCAGAAGGTGGTGACTCTGGTGCCACACATTGACATGGAACATCACGCGCTGCGTAACCACGTTAACACTGACTCAATGCTAGGGAATCATGGGAATTGTAGTTTTTTCTGAGACATTGAGCCTTCCCTGTCAGAGAACTCTGGTGCCACAATAAACTACACTTCCCATGATTCCCTAGCACTGAGCCAGAGCAGTTAAGGTGGTCTCAAGCTGGATTATTTCTGGCAGTCTGTTCAGGCCCTAAGAGATGTATGTAACTGTTAGAAAAGTTCCTTTTCTACACAGACTCACAACCCGCCACCCTGATTAATCAATAATTTTTGTTGGGGGGTGGGTGGGATGAATCCAAAAGGTTTGAACCATTCGGTTCAATTATTTGACTAAATGTTACAAAATGTCTGCAAATGTGCACAGATGATCTTGGCCAGCACAGATGTACATCTGTAAATTCCACCTTCTGGTGTTTCCCCAAATGTACCCTCCTTGGGAGATTTGCTTGAGTGTATTCCTTCATGCATGACATCTGCATACACCTGGACTGCTTGGTATGATATGTTTTCTATTTGAACAAAAGCTGCCATGGAGAATCCTGGGAATTCTGCCATCCAGGGCTGAAGCCACAAAGGGCACTCTGTTACTGAGTGCGATCGATCTGGATGATCCAGCTATGACTCCACTCAGTGACTGTTTGCATATAATCCTTACACAAATACACATTTTGGTAATCAGCTGTGGATTTCAAAACACTCCAAGCCTTAAGTACTATTAATTACATCATCCACTCAGCCATCCGTAAGAACCATTAATTACAAAGCAGCAGCAGCTGATTCTCTTCCTAGCTATTCTTTCATTGCAGTATGAGAGAGGATGATCTTATAACTCCCAATGAAATATGTTTTCCAAAGGTCACCTTTAGATATCTCGTAAGAACACACACATACAGAGTGAGAATGTGTCTATGTAAAACAGGATGAAGACAAAGCATTTTCTTCCTATAAATGGTTTAAAGGCTGACTTGCTTTTAAATAGTTTGGAAAGTGGTAAACAAAAACAGCAACACTTTCTGCATTACATTTCAGGGGCATTTTCTTCCCTTGAATTAGTTTGCTTGGAGTAGTAAGAAACAAACAAATAGAAAGTAATCTATTTTTTTCTCATTTCAACTAAATTCCAGTAGAAGCTAATATTAGCAGAAGGTTTATAGACACACACAACAACAGTTGTTGCAAGTGCTAGCAGAAATCTGAAACTGCTGCACCTAAGGTACTGAAAATGAGGAAGTGGGTGGCAGGAAAGGCGTTTATGAGTGGGTGGAAAATCCATATCTCAAACAGAAAGTGTAAGCAGCTAAGAGAGAAATGCAATTACTTTACCCAGCTAATAATAATAAATCTGGTTATGCTTATGGGAATGTTATTCCCCAAAGAATTTTGGTGCATTAATATCTGCAGTGCTTAGAGTTATGCCACGTTGAGTCTGAGTCAAATCCCACCTTCCTCCTTCAAATGAAGCCCACAAAATGTGGAATAGTATTATACAAGAGCCTTCAGTTTGCTCTGATGGATGCTTTCAAATAGAAAACTCAGACTGGATCTGTTTTATTACATCTGTGACATTGCATATCTGTTGTTAAGCACTTTCTATTTCCTTGAGTGTTGAGAAACCTATGGTAATGGTGAACAATTGGGTTTTGGGTTTTTTTTGGTGAAAACATAGGTTCATGGTAATAACTTATTTACTAACATAGGGTAAACCACTTATATCAGTTTCATACCACTTTAACTGCCATGGCACTATCTTATAGAATTTTGGAATTCGTAGTTAGAATCTCCTTAGAATTCTGTGCTAGGGAGCTCTATAGTTTGAAAGAGTCACTACATAATTCCAAATCCCTCACCAAACTTAAAAAAAAATCCTAGAATTCCACAGGTTGCAGCCATGCAGAAGCAATGTTACAAGGGGAGGAGGATATTGCCCACAAATAAGAATTCTTTCTTCCCAAATGAATTTCCTCCAGTCTCCAAATTTCTAGCCTTATAGTAACTTAAAACTTCAGTTAAACATTTAGAAATACAAAGATATAGCTGTGTTAGTCTGTAGAATCAGTATGTAGAGAGATCTAGTAGCACCTTTGAGACTAACTGAAAGAAAGAAATTGGCAGCATGAGCTTTCATAAACTTCAGTCTACTTCCTCAGATGTATTTGGTGGAGTGGAGGCCAGGCACAGACATATATATGGGAGGATGTCAATTCAAATTCCAAATCCTATGTGTATGGAAATAAAGTGGCAGGTCCAGTCTTAACAATGGTCGTTAGTGCACAAAGACATAGGAAACTGGTCTTTGTTCATGGGGCTGAACTGGCAGATCCACTTTTGTAATGGGACTAGTCTGTGGAGAGAGGAAAGAAGAATGGAGAGCACTCCTATGAGGATGGGGTCAGATAGTGTTGAACTGTGTGTAGTGAGTAAGGAAACCATTGTCTTTGTTCAGTCCATTGCTGAGAGACTGTAGTTTGTGATAAATTCCAATTCTGCTGTTTCTCTTTCCAATCTACTTTTGTAGTTCTTTTGTTCAAGGACCATTGTTCTGAGGTCTGAGATGGAATGCCCAGGGAGATTAAAATGTTCTGCCACTGTTTTTTGTGTATTCCCATTCCTAATGTCTGATTTGTGGAATCTATGGCCCTGTACAGACCAGTCACAAGGGCCAACCTAGGGGTGGAGTGGGGCGTGGTGACTGCATGCCGGCTGCCCCAACTCCACCCCCAAGTTGTTTTCACACCGCCCACACAAACAGATGGTGGGCAGTGTCAGGGTGCTCCCTTGGCAAGGTGTTCATGTGTGCTGAGCCAAAGGAGCAGTGAAAAGCCGTTGCCGCCACAGCAAGGGCAGTTTTTGCCACTCTAAGAAGGACTAGCATTTGCCACCTCTTTTTAGAGCAGTAAAGTGCCAGATCAGGGCTGTGGCAGGCAGTTGCCATGGCCCCAATCCAGCAAGGAAAGAGGCAGCAGGATGCTGCCCCTTAGGGACCATCTATTTAGCCCCCAAGTTGCAGTATTTTGAGTATAATTTTGCTTGCATGGGAGATTAGTGCTTTGGTTACAGAAAATGGCCAGAATCCTGTTGAATAGTTATGAATGTATAACCAAGAGTTAAATATGTGTGGCTGCTTCATATTCATGATCCCTACATATCCTCTTGTTTAGAGCAGGGGTAGGCAACCCCTTTATGGGCCGAGGGACTTCAGCTCCCAGAATCCCAGGAGCTATTGGCCAGCATGGGACTATTGGCCAACATGGCTGAGGCTTCTGGGAGCTGAAGTCCCTCGGCCCTTAAAGGGGAAAGGTTGCCTACCCCTGGTTTAGGGGATCCACACCCATACACGAAATGTTACAATAGGGTTGCTTGGACCAGTCTCTCAATTTTGTATATGTTCATTCATAAATATTCCTGCATTACAAAATGTTTGTACTTGATGACCCTTGAGGTCTCTTTCTGCTCTATGATTCTATGATAAATCTGTTCTGCCCTAGTGGAGCAGTGAGTAAATGCCTGTACTGCAGACACTCATTCATAGACCACAAGGTTGCGAGTTCAATACTAGCCAGGGCTCAGGCTAGACTCAGGCCTGCATCCTTCCGAGGTCGCTAAAATGAGTACTCAACTGTTGGGGGGCAATGAGCTTACAGTTGTAAACCACTTAGACACTGCACAGCGCAGTACGAGGCAGTATATAAATGAAACTGCTTTGATTTTTATATTAACTGAGATTTTGAAGTGCACAAACATTTAATTTAGCATGTTGACATAGCACAGCAATGCATGATTTTGTTTTCTATACATGTATTCAAAAACATGCATTTTTATAAGTAGAGACTGTGTATATGGAACAGTTTATGGATTTACTTGTCCATATATCTTCCAGATTCATGGTTGCTTCTTAGTTACAATTGTAAAACTATTTCCACAATTATAATTCTTCCCTCACCTACTTTACTGGGCATCAGCTGCATGGGAAGAAGGTGGACCATTCTGTTAGAGTAGGGGTAGGCAACCTTTCCCCTTTAAGGGCCGAGGGACTTCAGCTCCCAGAAGCCTCAGCCATGTTGGCCAATAGTCCTATGTTGGCCAATAGCTCCTGGGATTCTGGGAGCTGAAGTCCCTCGGCCCTTAAAGGGGAAAGGTTGCCTACTCTTGTGCTAGAGACTGGAGCATGGGTGAATGATGTTTTCATCAGGTTTGGGGAAATCAGGCCAGAAGAGGTTACTGAGTATAATTAACTATGTAGGTGATGTAGAATACTGGTCACTGTATTTTCAACCATATAAGGTTGCCAGATAGCTATCTGGAAAATGTGAAGTCTTTGGATAGAGTTCTTTGTGGGTTTTGACTTATCAAGGTGAAGAACAGGTCAGTCAAGGGGAATGTGCGTATGTCAATGGTGGGGCCAATGATATTTACAATCCCAGAACTGGGGTTTTTAGAGCAGCCATACTGCCTCTTACCATCCCTGTAGATAATGCCTAAGCATGGCTTGAGTTTTAATCCCACTGCATATGTGATTTCCCACATTGCAATCAAGATTCCTTCTTGGAGAATGCTAATAAGTAGTTCACTGATTGCTTAATCTCATAAGTTTTGCCTTACTCGTGTAGGGCACAAAATGTTACTGCATTTAAGCAAACATCTGATTTTATATTTAATCATTTTTCAGGCAACAAAGTACCTTCAATGAATTCAGAAATACAAGAAAATGGAGACAGAAGCCCCCTTTGTTTACCACTGAAATGTGATTTAAAGCACAGAAGATGTCAGCGTATTCCACTGAGACACTAGATTCTTCCACAGGGTGTTTTATTGACCCTGCCTAAGCGTTATTTCAGTTAAGATGCTTGATAGCTTGGGTTTCATAGAGAATGTCTTTAAATAGTTGCTTGAATTTTCTTTGTGAGTAAATCTTTTAAAATTATCTCTTTGCCTTACATGAAATAAAACATTAAAACAACTGCTTCTCTGGTATTTTGGATATGTTATGAACAGTATTTTCTGAATTGCACTAATTAGTATTTTGTTTTTCCTTTTAAAATATGAATTTCACATTTTACCATAGCACTGCTTTCAGTGTTATTTCTCCAAATACTCTAGATTCTTAAGAACATTGCATTTGACTCAGGGAATAAAAATATGCCCCCTCCTAATCTACCTGTTTGAGCCAAGTCATTAAGGCATATTACCTGGGTGGTCTGTGTATGTGTGTGTTTTATTTACAGTTAATGCATTATTGTATTTTCAATTAGTCATCAATCATCATGTTGCAAAGTTCAGACTCCAGTCATTTGGACATTTTGCTGCCAGTATTATTATACTATGAACTCACTGCAGGAATTCTGTGGACATCCTCACATGCTTTCAGAACTTTCATACCTGTTGTAAAAGGGGGGGGGGGGACATGGTTGTTAACTAGTTGGCAGTATAAACAGTATAAACGTAATAATCCTTGCCAGCTACATTACCAACTAGGTCCCATAGGCCCTAAATATGTACAGTTGGCCTTCTGTACCCACAGATTCTGCATCCATGGATCCAACGAAAGACAGTTCAAAAATATTCACACATACGCACAAAAAAAAATTCCAAAAAATAAAGCTTGATTTGGCCATTTTATATAAGGGACACCATTTTACTATGCTATTGTACATAATTGGATTTGAGCATCCACTGATTTTGGTATCCATGGGGGATCCTGGAAACAAACCCCAGTGGATACCAAGGGACCACTGTACAGTCTAAGAGACCATGTAGAAGGAAGAAGGTGAAGCCTAAGGAAGAAGGTGAAGCCTCTTTGTTAAATAAAATTTCCAGTGAATCTAGGTTAAATATGATCTGATGAGATGAAAGGCCATGCACAGTGGAAGACCCCATGCTTTGTATGAGGAAATTCCCAGATCTGAGACTCTGGCACCTTAAAGTAGGGCTGGGGAAAATTCTGTTTGAAACCCTGGAAGGACTGTGTTTGATAAACCAATGATGTGACTCAGTGCAAGGCCATTTCCTATATTCCTTCAGCTGTGCAAGAATCTAGAGCAGTGGTTCCCAAACTTTGGTCCTTTGGGTGTTTTAGACCTCAACTCCCAGAAGCCACAGCCAGCTTGGTAAATAGGAATTCTAGGAGAGTCATCCCTTTGCCTCACCAACTGCAAAGCTACATATCAGATTGTTGCATACAAACAGTCATAAATCCACTTCATAACAGCTTCTTCTTGGACATTGGACAAATCATACACAGACTCAGCATAAAGCAAGGACAAATCTCCTCTGAACACATATTGCCAAGGAATAACCATGATAGGTTTGCCTTAAGGTCACCATGACTTGGAAACTACTTTAAGATACACAACAACACATGTCACAAAACTTTGCTGCTACTCTTCACAGATAAAGTAAAACACTACACAAAAAGGATCTTACTATACTGTCACATACAGATGTTTTTATGGTGTTTTAACAAAAGACACATATAAGGAAGATGGGGAGAGGGTACATGAATAAACTGAAAATAGAAATTGCAGCCCATGTATATTGCTGTGTATACAAAAGAATGCACAATTCCATATGTGTTTGTCCCACTTGAAACAGAAACAGATAATTCAGAAATCAAAAAACCAAGGGTGAATATGGGGAGTAAACAAATCATGCTAACATACCAAAAAGAAAAGGAAAACAACGAGCCTAAGAAATTCTAGGAACTAGGAAACAAGCAATATTCTTACAATGACAGTTTGAGAGAATATTTCTTGGACACATGCTGCTGTCCAAATGCTACTGTTTGCTTGAAAATCAAAATGGAATCATGTTTGGTGCATGTCTAATTTCATTAAAATAGTTAAGTAGAGGTGATCATATAGAGACAGTTGCTTGGAGGTGAAGTGATCATAGAGTTACCTTATGATTTTTTGCACAAAAAGAAAAGGGAAAAAGGTAAGACTTGATATGACATGACAAATGGCATTTTTGAGCAGAATCTTCAAATTTTGCAAGGTGACTAATCCTCCCTCCCCACTTCCCCCCCTTTCATATTGAATCTGAAGTAAACAACAACAACAAAGAACATCCTGATAGTATCTGCACTTTTTTATTTAAAAACAAACAAACACCAGTTGGGAGATACAGCAAAGATAGAAGGCAGCCAAGACAGAGCAGGAATACATTGGGAGTCTGAAAGCTTTAAAAGCCCATAGCAAAAGAAGCATATATCATAAAGCTCTTTTAAAAATGTATATTTATACTGAATAGCTGAACTAGATAGATAAAGAGAGATTTTCAGTTGGATGAAACCCACTGGTGCACCAGAGGAATTGTAAAAGGCTGATGAGTTCTGCTTCAAACAAAGCTGGAAAGTCATGAGGGGCGTACCTATCACTGAATAACTTTGTACTGAGTATGGGAAACTGTAGGGCAGGGGATCTTGAACTTTGTCACAGGGTCTCTCTCTAAGAGAAATAAGTTGGCAGAGTGTCTCTGAACATAGCTAATAAACAAGACAGAGAGACAGCATAGCTAGGGGCATTCCCTTTCAGCCTAGACTCACAAGCTGACAAATCAAAGGGGGGAAAAACAGAAGATAAACCACAGGGAACAGAAATGCTGTGAAATTAGGGTCTTGCAGCATTGATACCCAGGACTTTGTCATATTACCTGGGATTTCTTCTTTTTTTACCTTGGTGGAGGTGGTAGTTCTAAAATATGTCATGCCAGATAGACTGGATTGTACTACAACTTACTCCAGCAGAAATCTGCTTAAGCAGTCATTTTCCTGTGCAAGTTTTCATAAGACGTTATCACATGGGGCAAATCTGCTGGTTAATCCACACAAATCCCAAACAAAAACTGGATTTGTGCCTCATGTTTTCACACGACGTCGCACAGAAAATGGACAGAAAGTGGACAGAAACTGGTGTTATCCGAGATCTTTTGAAATTCGGTTGTTTTGAGGAAATGCATTTGCAAAATTACAGTAATTTCGCATTTACTGTAATGTGAAAAGTGAAATTACATTTCACAGTTACCGTAATGTGAAATGAGCTTCTTGCACATGCGCAGATAGAGGAATGCTCGCTGGAACCAGTGAGCATTCCTCTATCTGCGCATGTGCAAGAAGCTAATTTCTAGTACATTTACGGGCTTTTCTCACTTGTGTGTGAACGTTAAATGCGCTTACTGTAATTTCACAATTAAGGTAATTACATGTGAAAGCCATTTGCGGAATCAAGGTTTATTTTCAGTTTATTTTCGGAATGCCTCATTTTCACTTTATTATCGCTTTCTGGCCCACGTGTGATAACGTCCATAGTTTTAATTTATAGAATCATAGAGTTGGAAGAGACCTCATCCAGTCCAACTCTCTGCCATGCAGGAAGACAAAATCAAAGCACTCCCAACAGTTGTTAACTTTCTTTGATTGACTTCATCTCATCGCAACCCCATGAATGAGACACCTCCAAGTCCTCCTGTCCTCAGGGTCAGGGCCATGGTCTCCTTGATTGTGGAGCTGTACAGACTAGCCACAAGGGCAAACCTGGAGGCAGAGCAAGGGAGTGGTAACTGCATGTTTCGTATCAAAGATAAGACTTGATATGTCATCCTCCCACTGTGTGGCCCACTGTATGGCAGGAGGCACCAGAGCGCTCCCTTGCCACAGCGTTCACACATGCTGTCCCAAAGGAGTGCTGAAAACCACCACTGTGGCAACAAGGGCAGTTTTTTGCTACTCTAAAAAGGAGGAGCATTTGCTAGCTCTTTTTAGAGTGGCAAACCTCCAAATTGGGGCTGCGGGATGAAGTTGCCATGGTCCCGATCTGGCAAAGAAAGGGGCGGCAGGACGCCGCCCCTTAGGGGCTGTCTGTTCAGCCCCTCTGTCTATCTATCTGGTATGTGGTCATCTTCTCTTCCTGCTGCCCTCCACCTTTCCTAGCATTATTGTTTTTTCTAGTGAGCCATACCTTCTCATGATTTAGCCAAAATATGACAGCATCAGTTTAATCATCTTGGCTTCTAGGGATATTTCAGTCCTTATTTTCCCCAGAATCCATTTGTTTGTCTTTTTGACAGTCCATGGTATTCATAAAACTCTTCTCCATTCTCAACCTAAATTTTAAACTTAGATCTATAGATTTATGCCAGTAATGAAGGAACAATGGTTTAGTTCAGATGTGTACCCTTCATTTAAAAGTTAAAAATGGTTCCTTTGTGTTTCAGTAGGTCATAATCAATACTGGTAAAATCTGAAGATAGCTGGTTTGTACTCCTATTTCTCAAATCCCAAAGATCAGATTATATCCAAGAGAGATCACAATTCACACAAAATACTAAAGGCCCACTGAAACCATTTGAAAGTCCACCTTTCCTAGCATTATTGTCTTTTCTTGTGAATTAGATTCCAGAAACAGGTTTTATCTGTTCTGGGATCCACTTGTTTGCCTGCCCACAGTATCCTTTGTTCTCTTCTCCAGCTACCTCTATCTAATGTTTAATAATTCCCTATTCCTTCCACTGTTATTCGATTCACCACATCCCAGGTCTTCCACCAGAGCCCTCTGATTCTCAAAGGAAGCTTAACACAAGGTACTGTGAGCAACATGGCATTTAGATTGTAAACACCAGCCTGAATCCTAACAATACTCCTAAATAGGAAGTTACACAAGTGACTTACTATTTATCAGTAGAGAAGTTGGAACAGCCAGTAGGATTTAGGTCATACTGTGACATTATGCCATACAATCCAATGATAGAAATGTTAATATAAATGTTGAGAGAGAATAGAGGGATTTTTTTTCTTTTTAAAGAAAATTGGAGAATCTGGATAAAAATTAAAGGGGAAGGAAACAACAGGGATGTTAG
>CM034703.1:310764061-310783414 GCA_020142125.1 Phrynosoma platyrhinos
TTTATAACAGAAACAATGTTTGTCAGAAGAAATCCAAGCTCATGACTCCCACAAAGTCACACACAAGGGTAAGAGATGACTAAGAAAGAGAAGTCAGTGAGTCTTAGTGCCCAGTCATGACCATCTCTATTCAATGTAGGAACTCTTGTGAACTAAGTTGTCACTTTTCTGCTTTGACCATTAATTTGGAAACAAAAGCTTTGCATTATCTGATTGGCCTCATTGGAAAGAGAAAGACTGTGTTGGGGACGTGTGACAGACACTGTTTGGCAGATTTGCAGGATCCCATAAATAGATGAGAAACCTTCAACATGGCACTGCTCCAGATTTTCCATCCATCAAACAGTGCATGCCTTGAAGCTGCTCTGGGTGGTTAACTGGCTTCCTGCAGAGAAACAGAAGGAGGCACAGGGGAGGGAAAGACCATGTCTCTTAATCAAGGACAATGTAGAGTCATTTTAAATGAATTAGAAAATAATCCCTTTTTGCAGCTTCTCGGCTCACCATTGATAGCTCCCTGCTGCAATAAATACAGGTCTGTCATTGTATACGTTTGTGCTTTCTTCTGTGTTTCTAGAGCTGCCTTCCCTGGACAAGCATAGCTAAGCCATCAATTGGAGCAGTAAAACTGTACATTAAATCATAGAGAGAGTGTAGAGTTTGAGAATTAAACCTGGGATACCTTGTAAGGCCACATGGAGGACTCAGGAGATGGAAAGAGCCATCAGGTTTTTATTTATTCATTCATTTGATTATATTTATTTATATCCCATCTTTTCCCCCAATAGTGGGATTCAAGGTGGCTAATCACATATTTAAAACAAATTGAAAACAATATAAAAGCATAAATAGATGTAAAACTATAGGTTTAAAAAAATAATTTATAAAGTTAAAACATTAAACTTTGAAAATATTAAAATTCATTAAAAGACTATATACAAACCTTAACAACAGTATTGCACAGTCCAACCCTAGTCAGTTTGTAAAAGCCTGACAGCACAAAAATATTTTGACTTGCTAACTGAAGGAAAACAAGGGTGGGGCCATCCTGGCCTATTTTAGGAAGGAGTTCCTAAATCTGGGAGCAGCCATTAAGAAGGCATTCTCCATTGCTTCCACTGAAAGAACCTGAGAAAGTGGTGGGTAAGGGTCTTTCCAGACAATATTGAGCTCTAGAAGAGTCACAAAGGGAGATACAGAGGCTAAACAGATGGGCAAAAACAGGTGCTTTGAGGTTGGCTTGATGGTGTGACAGCGCGGGGAGGAGAACTGCCCACCTGGGCCTACGAAAGGCCCCAGAACTCCCGAGGCCGGCACTGAGAGGCATGGTGCGGCGCGGTGGAGGTAGGCGGGACCATCTGGGCCTATAAAAGGCCCCCATTGAGCCTTACCTTCCCAGCAGCGCAGCGCAGGGAGGAGAACTGTCCACCTGGGCCTACAAAGGGCCCCAATGCTCCCAAGGCCGGCACCGAGCGGTGTGGCGTGGCATGGTGGAGGTAGGCGGGACCATCTGGGCCTATAAAAGGCCCCCATTGAGCTTTACCTTCCTGGTGGTGCAGCGCGGGGAGGAGAACTATCCACCTGGGCCTACAAAGGGCCCCAACGCTCCCAAGGCTGGCTCCGAGCAGCGTGGTGCAGTGGAGGTAGGCGGGACCATCTGGGCCTATAAAAGGCCCCCTTTGAGCCTTACCTTCCCGGCGGCGCAGCGCGGGGAGGAGAACTGTCCACCTTGGCCTATGAAGGGCCCCAATGCTCCCGAGGCTGGCTCCGAGCGGTGTGGTGCGGTGCAGTGGAGGTAGGCGGGACCATCTGGGCCTATAAAAGGCCGCCATTGAGCCTTACCTTCCCAGCGGTGCAGCGTGGGGAGGAGAACTGTTTTGGATGGCCTTGGAGGACCATCTCTTCCGCAGCCTCCTTCCCATCTATGCAGTCATTGCTTAGATTAGGGACTGGAATTGTTGGCTACTCGTCTCCCCTTTTACATTACGGAGCTGACGACAGCCTGGGGGCGGATATTCAAGTCGTGTGGGGGCGAGGAAGGTATGGCGGTAACAGAGCCTACAAATGTTACAAAAGAAGGAAGGATTGATGCCTATTACCTATCCCTCCTTCAGTTTGCTCTTGTCCCGGGATAACTTGGAGAGCGTGCCAACCATTCCACTGTCCCTCAACCTGCTCCTTTGCAATGCCAGGTCGGTCAAAAACAAGATCCATATCATCCATGATCTCTTAGTGGATGAGGCAGCCGACCTGGCATGCCTTACTGAGACCTGGCTGGGGGATCGCAGCTCTGCGATATAGGCGCAGACCCTCCCAGCTGAGTAGTCAGTTAGTGAGAAGGTGAGGGAGAGTGGGCGGGGGGGTGGCATAGCCTTGGTCCATTGGAACACCTTAACCCTGATCAGAAAGCCTATCCGGAAAATGACTCATATCGAGTGTATGTACCTTAGCCTGAAGACCAGGGATAGCTTAGGGATTCTGTTGGTATACCAGCCACCTTGTTGCTTAACAGACTCCCTATCTGAGGTGACCGCCCTGGTTTCTGAGTTGCTGCTGGAATCACCCAGACTTTTGGTTCTGGGCAATTTCAACATCTCACTCGAAACCAGGTTACAAGATCTAACGTGCGGCTCGGGAGTTCATGGATACCATGACAAACATGGGCCTATCCCAGTTGGTCGATGGGCCTACACATTGTGCTGGTCATACCCTCAATGCGGTCTTTAGTACGGAGCAGGAATATCTGTGGGCGGAGGTAAAAAAAAACTCTGCATTGTCATGGAGGGATCATTTTCTGATCAGGGTGGAACTGAAGGCTATTTCCCGCTCTCCCGGGGGTGGTGGACCCATTAGAATGGTCCGCCCTCAAAGGCTAATGGAACCAATTGGTTTCCAGAAAGCCTTAGAGGGTTTAATGGTTGGTAATGCCGGTGATCCTGTCGAAGCCTTGGTGGACACTTGGGACACCGATCTCACCAGGGCTATTGACACAATCACTCCCAAGCGTCCTTGCCAGCCTGCCTCAAATTGTAAGCCCTGGTACACAGAAGAACTTAGGAGGATGAAGCGAGCCGGACAACGACTAGAGTGTGAATGGCGTAGGACTCAACTCTTATCCGACAGAACTCGCCTTAGGAAACATCTTGATTCCTATAGGGAGGCTTTGTGTGCAGCGCAGAAATCGTTCTGTTCTGCATGCATTGCGTCTGCAGAGTCCCGCCTGGCAGAGCTGTTTAGGATGGTGGGGGAGTTGACGAGGATTCCCCCCACACCAAATCCCTTACTTAACCCAACGACAGCCTGCTGCGAGGCATTTAACTCTTACTTTGCAGATAAAATCTCTCGGATAAGAGCCGACTTGGACGCCAGTGCTTTGGCAGAATCTGTAGATGAGGTGTCCAGTAACTTCGTTGGTGGCATTTTACTGGATCAATTCCAATCTGTGAGTACAATGATGTGGACAAGCTACTTGGAAGAGTGAGGAAGACAACTTGCCCCTTTGATCCTTGTCCATCATGGCTGGTCGTCCAGGGAGGGGAATGCGTTGAGGGTGTTCCTTTGGGACACAATCAATGCATCCTTCAGGGAAGGTATCATTCCATCTTGTTTAAAAGAGGCAGTGTTTATGCCACTCCTAAAAAAACCTTCCCTAGATCCCCTGGATAGAAACAACTACAGACCAGTCTCCTTGCTGCCTTTCTTAAGTAAGGTGATCGAGACGGCAGTTGCTTCCCAACTCTAAGCAGTCTTGGATGAAACTGATTATCTTGACCC
Organism: Phrynosoma platyrhinos; assembly: GCA_020142125.1. NCBI lineage: Eukaryota > Metazoa > Chordata > Lepidosauria > Squamata > Phrynosomatidae > Phrynosoma > Phrynosoma platyrhinos. Next base: position 310,767,836 of record CM034703.1, read on the forward strand.
ATTTCAAACTGGCTTCAGGACAGGATATGGAGTTGAGACTGCCATGGTTGCTCTGACCAATGACCTCTGCCTGGGCATCGATAGGGGTAGTGTGACCCTCTTGGTGCTCTTGGATCTCTCAGCGGCCTTTGACACTATAGACCATGCCATCCTCTTGGATCGCCTGAGAGAGTTAGGAATCGGAGGCTCTGCTCTGCAGTGGTTCCATTCCTTCCTCTTGGGCAGATCCCAGAGGGTGAGGCTCAGGGATAGTTGCTCATCTAAAATTGAGCTTAATTGTGGCATCCCTCAGGGCACCATCCTGTCCCCGATATTATTTAACATCTACATGAAGCCGCTAGGTGAGATAATTTGGAGGCATGGAGCACAGTGTCTTCAGTATGCTGATGACACCCAGATTTGTTTCTCCATGACCAGACCTCATCGTCTCAGACCTCAGATGGTGCCTCTCCTCTTAATGACTGTCTCAGAGAGGTAATGGGTTGGATGAGGGAAAACAGATTGAAGGTGAATCCAGACAAAACGGAGGTACTCACAGTCACAGGCCCAAAACCAGATTTGGGAATACAGTCTCCAGTCCTGGATGGAGTCACACTCTCCTCTAAGGACTATGTTCACAGTCTGGGGGTACTCCTTGATTTGTCACTCCACATGACTAGTCAGGTGAATGTGACGGTCAGGAGTGCCTGTTATCAGCTTTGGCTGATACGCCAACTGCGCCCTTATCTGAGTTTGAGGGATCTGGAAGCTGTGGTACATGCTCTGGTAACCTCACGTCTGGACTACTGCAATGCACTCTACATGGGGCTACCCTTGTGCCTAACCCAGAAACTACAACTAGTACAAAACATGGCAGCCAGGTTAATCACGGGAACATCTAGGAGGGAGCACATAACACCTGTGCTTAAATCCCTCCACTGGCTGCCGATTAGTTTCCGGGCACAGTACAAGGTGTTGGTTTTAACCTTTAAAGCCCTACATGGCTTGAGTCCATCTTATCTTAGGGACTGCCTCTTCCCGTATGATCTCCCACATGCCCTTAGATCCTCTGGGAGGAATCTGCTACAGCCATTGAAAACGAGACTGTCTCAGATCTCCCAGAGGGCCTTCTCTGCTACTGCTCCCAGACTTTGGAATGGCCTGCCGGACGAGATCCGTCTTACTACTACTCTTGCTGCTTTTAAAAAAGCAGTAAAGACGGACCTCTTCTGGCAGGCCTTCCTGGAATAACTGTCGTCTGTGGGGAAATGAGTTTTTATTTGAGTTTTTACTTGATTTTATTATTCCAATTCCTTGTCTTACTGTTTGTCTATTCTTGTATTCTATTGTTGTACTTTAACTTTTTTCTAGTTTAATTCTGTTTTAAGGGGATGGGAGGTTGGGATTTTGGGATGAAAGATGTTTTAACTTGTCAGTTTTAATACGTTGTAACCTGCCCCGATTGCTCTGCAGAGGGGTGGGCTATTAATAAAATTTATTATTATTATTATTATTATTATTATTATTATTATTATTATAGATGACGCATGCCTTGAAGCCAGCAGGAAAGCACCCTCTAGGCGCCTTATGGGAAGAAAAGCTACTTCAAAAAGAAGCAGCTTTTTTCCACTTCTTCCTGAAAAGTGTGCACCTTTGCGTGTGCGTATAAATGCACTTACACCAATGCAGCTCTAAAGGGGCGTTCTTTCAATAACCTAACCTTAATTGTTCATGTAAACACCCTGTCATAGGAGTGCACTTAAAAGGGACAGAGCTGCCATACACAAGTGGTGGGGGTGGCAGTGGGAGCCAGCGCTGTGGTTGGTGGGGTTTCAACGTGGCTTCAGAAAAGGCAGCTTCAAGACACTTTTTCCTACCTGTCTGTTTCGATTTTTATTTTATTTCATAATTCTGCTCTATCTGATGTCCTCATTAATCTAGGATATTCATTCTTTAAAAACTGAAACAGCTGGTATTTTTAAAATATATTTACTATTCACATTTCTAATGCATTTTATATAGAGTGTCAGATCCATATGCATGGTTCTGTCATTGATGATATGATGTAATTATGATATGATGGTAAGATGATATGGTGATATACCGTCATGATAAGATGCTCGGTTATTAAGAGAGGAATAGGTGTTGGGGTATGGAGACAAGCAGGATCCAGCATATACACACACGTAGGAAGGAACACCTAGAAGGTGGTCTCTGTGAAGAGTCTTGCTTCAGACGGCACAGGAAAAATCCTCCCACATGCAGGCTGCTGCTCTCAGCTTGGAGAAATGAATCACTGGACAGCGAGACTTCACTCAATGAGGGCTTTAATCTTTGTTGCAAATATTTACAAAGATACATAGAGTATCAGACATCCCTCTTGAATACTCACAGCTATACAGACCAACAAAGTGCTTCATCAACCACCAACCACAACTAACCAGCAACAGAGATTCTGACTCTCTCCCATATATAGGTGGTCTTCTTAGGAACATGTGACAGACAAGCACTAATGAAATCTGGCTGGTTTCATCCCAGTGCCTGTTGCATTAGGACTGCTGCATCATACCTCCCATGATGCTTACCTGACTTGTCCCATCCACTGTGCATGTTGCATCAGGCTCATGTAGTACAGTTCATGCCACTTGAACTGTAGTAACCCTGTTACTATTGTTCCAGTTCCTCTCAGTGGCCACATTCATGTCATTTTCTAGACTAGAGTGCCACATGGTCTTGCCAGAGGTAGGCAACCTTTCCCCTTTAAGGGCCGAGGGACTTCAGCTCCCAGAAGCCTCAGACATGTTGGCCAATAGTCCCATGTTGGCTTGGGATTCTGGGAGCTGAAGTCCCTCGGCCCTTAAAGGGGAAAGGTTGCCTACCCCGGGTCTTGACAATAGTAATCATGTGGAAAGCCAAGCTTGGGAAACAATGGGAGGGGGCAAATGGCCAGAGGCGAGAGAGATTTGTGGTTTTATGACCCTGTTGTTCTTGCAAGCGGATAGGGCTGTAAACCAGGGATGGTCTCCTTTCTTAAGTGCAATTGAATGATAATGAAAGAGAAAACATGAAAGGCCTGGGATCATAGCTGGGGGTGGGGCTGGGGGTGGATGATGGGAACTCTTAAGGATGATCCAGGGGAAAACTTTTCAGTTCCAACACAAACCCTGGACAGAGGAACTTTCTGTCTCAATTTCTGGAATAAAATATTTTGTTTTAATCACATTAAGATGTTCTCTTGGTCATTGGGGACTGAGTCCTGACATAGGGCCTAAATACCCTAAAAGTACCAGATCCTGTCTCATCTTATCTAAAAACACCAGATCCTGTCTGCCTATGAATACCAGGTGCTATGGCTATATTTCAGAGGAAGAAACTGGCAGAAACACCCCTGAGGATTCCTTGCTTAAGAAAACCCCATGAAATTCATAATGTCACCATGTGACAGGTAACTTGAAGCAGTGGCATCACTATTGTTGGTAACACTTGGTGCAGTAACTCATGCTGTCACACACACAGCCATGGACCTCCTCCCATTTCACACTATACAGAATCCTTATAATGCTTTTTGCCCTGATGTTACTTGTAGATTGTAATTCCCATGTACCACTGAATGTAATGTTAATTGTTGTGACATGAACAACTAGCAAAAGTAAAATTATACCTTCAAATTACAATATCATATGTACAACCTAAATGTATTTACATATACATAGTGAAGATTTGGTTGAAATGTGATGTTTTTTTAAAAAAAATTTAAAAGAATAAAAATTTGAAATTTGAAATTTTGATTTTTAAAAATTCTGAGGTCTCTCTTTTCTCCTCCCACTGAGCTTCACCCCACTCCCACCATCTTTTAGAACATTTTAAAGAGAAGCAGGTGAATGCCACAGCCTGTTTCTGCCAAACCGTAGGTGTTTGAGGAGCAGTGGTGTTACCCCTGGTACAGTCTGCCCCCTGTACCTCCTTAGTGACGCCACTGATTTGAAGGCTTATATACATACACACCTATTTTTCCAATGCAATTTGTAGACAGATCAGCTTTTATAAATATGTTCTATTCCAAATTAGTAGATACCCTGTGTTGAAATATTTGGACATGAAAAATCCAATGCACTACATTCTACATTCCACCCAGGCAGTGCCATTAAGATCAGCTTATAATGGGATTTGCAAAGAAGAAATTCTTTAAGGATCTAGGATTTAAAGGTTGCAATCTTCAGATCACACAAAGTGTCCTTTCCAGGTGATGGAGTGTATAACCACAATTGCTTCAGGTTTCTACCCTCCTATCTTGTATCATTTCTAAACTCATTCTTCCACATCGTGCAGCTTTTCTGGGTCTCTGAGCCATTTTGTTGCTGGTACAGATGCAAAACTATATATTCATATAGAAGCAGAAATGTTTATGAATATGTTTATGAGTTTCTCTGCTGACTGTTTAGCAAACCATTTGCAAATTGATGCAGAAATGGAAGAGAACAAACTTGTTTAAAAACTGCATGGGTTGTTGAAAGGGGGAAGACAGATCTGCCTACTCCCAGGCATAAAATAGCTTCCTATGTTATGATAGGATTGCCAGATCCTGTTTTTAAAGGCTATAGTTAACTGAGAAGAGATAATCAATAGAAGTATAGTATCTAGATCAAGGGAAGTAATAGTGCCACTGTATTCTGCTTTGGTCAGGCCCCACCTCGAATACTGTGGTGCCAATTCTGGGCACCACAATTCAAAAAGGATGTTGAAAAACTGGAGCGTGTCCAGAGGAGGGCGACTAAAATGGTGAAAGGTCTGGAATGCCCTATGAGAAACAACTTAGGGAACTGGATATCTTTAGCCTGGAGAAGAGACCATTAAGAGGGGATATGATAGCCCTCTTTAAATATTTGAAGGGATGTCATATTGAGGAGGGTGCAAGCTTGTTTTCTGCTGCTCCAGATAATAGGACTCAGAACAATGGATGCAAGCTACAGGAAAAGAGATTCCTTTCCTCTCACCCACCCCCCCACAAGAATGACCTGAAGTCCCATGTTTTTCTATCTAATATGAATAGAAAGAGCAGGCACTAGCAATATTCACACCAGACCAAGCCCAGAGCATTTGGTTGGCAGCAAAAAAGCTTCAGATTACATCCATAAGTGGTATGTGAAGCATGACAATTTAAGGAGGGTCTTTATAAGGAAAGCCTTTCACAAGACTTCCAGGTTCCCATCACATGTACTGGCCAATCTTTATCTGTCCTTCCAGTAGACAAGACTGTCCTGTATTGTCCTTTGGAAACCCCCCTTTTTTCCCCCAGAATGTATTATTATCAGCATAAAATGAGATGATGGGCACATTTCTCCACATTGTTTACACTTTGTGCATGTCTTTAGGTTTATGAATTTTTAAAGCTGTGCTGCTTTTTCAGATGTATGCATTGTTTTATACATATTTCCCCATTCACAACACATATCACAAGCCTTGGAAACATATGGATATCCAAATGGATATCTCAAAGATTGAAGAGGGTTGTTTTTGTTTCAGAATGCAGTGCCAATGGATTTCCCCCCCCAACATCCTAGGTGGGGAAAACGTCTTCCTTAGTTGTTTTTTTGTGAGTTTTTCGGACTGTGTGGCCATATTCTAGTTTCTTTCTGGTGTTTCACCAGCATCTGTGACTGGTATCTTTCTTTCTCTGAAGATGCCAGCCACAGATGCTGGCGAAACATCAGAAAAAAACTCTTCTAGAACATGACCACACAGCCTGAAAAACCCACCAAAAACTATGGATGCCAGCCATGAAAGCCTTCAACTTCACATCTTCCTTAGTTGTTCAAAGAGCCACTTCCAGCCTAGTATACAGTCTTCCTAAGGAATAAAAATTATAATCATCATTTTTAATGCATTCTCAGCAGGAATAAGGAATGAACTAATGATTGAGCTAATGATTTGTAAAGATATGACTATTGCCATGTTCATCATGTGAAAATATTAAAGACACAAACAGTTATTAAAAACATGTTGAAGCTCATGTTTCATTATCAGCATCACAGATCTTCATCTTTTTGCTGTATCCATTGAATAACACAACTCTCGTTACATGGGATGTGAGAAAGCAACTGATACTGAGTCAGACTAAAGCTCCATCTTGCCCAGTATGGTCAACTCTGAGTGCAAGGAATCACTCTCCAGAGATTCAGGAAAGATTCCTGGAGGGTCTCAGTAGTACCTGGTTGCTTCCATTCTAAGCACTAACTAAACAAGACTTTGCTTAGCCATTGAAACTAGACAGTGATATACTGGAATTATGTTTTATGAGTAACAATAATACAAATTTTTGTTTACTAAGGATTCTTCTGTGTGGTGTGGTATGAGAATAAGTCAGTGGGGTGGGTGACACTATGAATTACCACACTGGCTGATGCCAGCTCTAATGATGCCACTCAATAGAAGGTGGACATTTTCTCTGGTCAGAGTTTTTTTCAGGGAATATCTGAACCCATGGAAGTAATACATTTTGTAATCAAAACTAGAGAATGTTTGAATCACCCCTAATTTATTTTTTACACTTACTTTATTTTATAACATTTCAGTTCTTCACCACCACTATTACCAATGGACAGCAGATTCTTTCCAATAGTGGTTCCCATATTATTAAACTTTCTCCTTTCCCCAAAGAAGTTTGATTGATCTGCTGTATATTTTCTTTTAGAAAATCAAATGACCCTTTCATATTCTGATAGGAATTTGAGGGCCAAGGATGAATGAGTGTTTTATTTAGTGAGGATACTCCTTTGTAAATATCATTTCTAAGGTTTGAGGAGGAGTTGTTTATGAATCTCTTATTGATTGATTATCTTCTTTTTTATTGCTGTCATCTCCTGAAGGAAAAATGGAGGAAGAGGAAGATATATAGTCCATGGCTATATTTTCTACTTCAATCATTTCTTGTTCCCATTACTTTCACCAGTACTTCATGCAGAATCATCTCTAATAAACACATTGGCCTGAATCCTGTTGGCTAACCCCAACTAGAGTGAACCCACTGAATAGGGGCATTTCTAGAGGGGGAGTGTGGACCATACTGGATAACACCTTGGAGTAGAGTGTCTCCTAGTGCACTTGTGGAAAGGGACTGCCTTCCAGTGTGTACTGCTTTGCCTCTATTTGCTTAGAGAGGGCTTGCCATTGTCTTCCCCTGAAGCTGAGAGAGTGTGACTTGCCCAAGGGTCATCCAATGGGTTTCATAGCTGAGTTGGGAATGTGTGTTCATGTGCACATGTTTGCGTGTGAAATTGATTCAGTGGGTTGACTTTAGTTTGGGCCAGCAATAGGATTCAGGCCATTACATCTACACTGGCATCATACACCACCATTGTCATGTAAATGTCCTTGTTTGCAGAAAACTGCTGTGCTATATTAGGAGTAAAGTGATCCTCTTAGCTGTGTAGCACCAAGATTGGTTGTTACTTTGACTCTGCTATTTATTTATTTATTTATTTATTTATTTATTTATATATTTTTAAACTGTGCTAAGTTTAATTCTTTTTTAATGGGGGGGTAAGATATATGATCGTGTATTGTTATTATGTATTGTATTGGTTTGTTTTAACATGTAAGCCACTCTGATTGCTATTATAGTAGAAAGACGGGATACAAATAAACATTTTATTTATTTATTTGCTTCAAAAAGTTACTTTTGCCCTAAACCCAACTATAGGGGCTGGGTGATTCTGGGAGTTGTAGTCCAACAAAGCAACTGTTCTAAAGCCTGGGGCAAGGTCAGATCCAGTTGTGGCTTTGGGTTACCTGTACAGAGAGACTTTTGCAACCAAAGCCATGGATTACTTTGCCAGTGCCACATTTGATAAGATCAGGCTGCAAGACTCTGTTTCAGTAGTTCTTAGATGATTGAATATGCTGAGAAAGGTCGAGCTAATCTGTGGCAAAGCCGATGTTGACATTCTTAAACCAGACAGTTCTCTTTTCATTCTGTCTCTCTCTCAAAAGAAAGGAGTATGTTGGCTTTAATTTTGGTTCTGGTGCCTTCCCCCACCTCCTTTGGTGTAATAACTTTGCTCCTATTACCATATAATTTTGTGATTCTTCAATTTTACCAAGTGCAGGATGTAAATATTTGATCACTGCTGCTCCTCTAGGATTATCTTATCAAGTGTAAAGATATTGAAATGGAACTCTTGTCATGTCACTGCCTTGATATTTCTTAGCCTACGAGTTGACTGACAGAAAATGAACTGCTTGAACTAGCTCTAAAGTGTCTTTTCATTCAACACTGTAATGTCAAGGGATATTTGAGGTTTCGGGTTGGGGGAAGAAAGAGAAGGGACCTAGACTGGAAAGGAAAAAAAACATGTTGTATTTAAAAGTAGCTTTTCTATTTCTCCATTTTAAACCATTTTTTTTTTAAAAAAATCTGAATCTTCTAAGCATCTTTTAGCATAAAACAATACTGCTGGACTTCTTCCCCCTTCTGTCATCTCTGTCAAGCCTTAGAATGAGCCTTTTTCTCAGTAACAAAACACAACAATACAGGATTGGGGGTATGTGAAAGTAAGGCTTTCTAGACTTTATCTAACCTATTTTCTCTTTCCTTTGTGTCTCTTTCTCTCTTCAATCCCCTGCAACCTACACTTCCCTATCAGGCAATGAAATGGATTGTAAGCCAGCATGCCTTGTTCCTGACTGGCTTGGAAACATAAGCCTTGGTGGGTAAAGAAAAAGCTATTTGCATAATCTTTGCTTGTGGTGTTCCTTACACAATAGTCCAAATTAGGGATGCAAAGAATATTTCTCAATAAAAAAGGGTGTCTCAAGCCATCACCATCACAAAAATTGAGTTTCCATTAGCTCAAACAGCCTTTAGCTTCATTGGCAGCCTGAAGAGTCAGACCTCATTATTTTGTGGGCACATGTGTGAGTCTGTGTTTTGAACTAGTCAAGGTTATAGATGAAGTGAAAGCAATATTTGGTTGACAGAGACAGTCACTGAAAGTTGCATTAGCCTCTTGATTGCTAATTAGGGCCTTTGCAGACTGCCAGAAATAGTGCACATTAAATTGAGGCACTGCCCTGGCTCAGTGCTAGGGAGTCATGGGAATTGTATTTTTTCCTGAGACATTGAGCCTTCTCTGTCAGGGAGCTCTGGTGCCACAATAAAATTCAGTTCCCATGATTCCCTAGCACTGAGCCAGGGCAGTGCCTCAATTTAATGTGCACTATTTCTGGCAGTCTGCAAAGGCCCTAAGTCCACTATGGTTGCATAAAAACCCTTCATTTGCCCAGGCTCCTTGTCACACAAACTCCCTGCATTCATGTTATGTTTTTAGGTTAGGCATGCCTGTTGGAAAATAAGACAAAAAAAATTACAGGAACTGGTCCACAGAATGCAAGACTCTACACAGCAAGGCAGTCTAATGGCCAACATAAAGGAACATAAATCAGACTTTAGGAATGGGGATGCACAAAAAACAGTTGCGGAACACTTCAGTTTTCCTGGGCATTCCATCTCAGACCTCAAAACTGCAGTCTCTGAACAACAGCAACAAAAACCTACAAAGGAAGATTAGAAAGAGAAACCTGCAACGCATAGCAAAATGTCCAACAGTGCACATACAACTGAAGATTGTGGATTCTACTGATTATTAGGGACAAATAAAAGGTCATTAAATGGGATGTGGGGGGAAGAACATTTGGAGAGACTTTGGAAAATACCCTTGAGTTCCCTCTGCACCTCAGACAGGCATTGTGCAGACAGTTGGCCCAGTGTGGGAATGGAGAACCAGGTAATGGGGGGGGGGGAGATTGGGGGAGATCCTTGGCTAGGATACTTCAGGCTGCCCCCAGAATATCCTGGCCAGTGCAGACAAGATTTTTGTTTTTAAAGGGCTGCAGATCCCCCCTCCTTTCTCCCCTTTTATTCATCCTCAAATGTGTGTTACACGTTATCTTCATCAGTGCTTTTTATTCTATGCAGAATGGTGAGTCCAACTGAGATTTCCAAGTGGGGGGCTGTTATTAGGCTCATAGTGTAGAGTTCTCATACAACCAGATTGACCAGATTAAATCCATAGTCTAGGCATTGTTCCCAGAACCTGTTAGGACTATTAGTTAGCTTGGATTCTAAGCTTTCATTTTTTTTAAAGTAAATCTATCTGGAAGCAGAGACATACTGAAGAAAAGGCGGCCCCTCTAAATCTTGGGAAAGAGCTTGCGTTTGTTATCCAAAAACAAACCCCTAAATTAAATTAGTCTTAACTAAGGGCCTTTGCAGACTGCCAAAAATAGTGCACATTAAATGGACACACTGCCCGGGCTCAGTGCTAGTGAATCATGGGAATTGTATTTTTTTCTGAGACATTGAGCCTTCTCTGTCAGAGAGCTCTGGGCCCACAATAAATTACAGTTCCCATGATTCCTTAGCACTGAGCCAGGGCAGTGCCTCAATTTAATGTGCACTATTTCTGGCAGTCTGCAAAGGCCCTAAGTTGTACCAGGAGATCCCTTTCCCTACTGACCTCTGAAATCAGTTAGGAGGAAGTCATGTCAGCATAAAGGCAACTGAACTGGAAAAAAAAGAGGCTTCTGGCTATTTCTTTCCTACTGCAGCTTAGTAATGTACTGTTTCATTTCCAATTCATTCTATAGCAAAGAAACAAAATAGCAACTATGGGGTGGATAGGAGTGTAAGGATGGATTTTTTTTAAAAAAAAAAGTTGAAATAAAATATGAGAGAGTGGTGCTAAAGAGGGAACAGGTCTGCCACACTGGATTGTTACTTGTTTTGAATGTGTGTGTGTATGTATCTTTACACAAAGGAAAGCAGACTTTTTATGTATTTTTATTGGCTTTAATTAACAAAAGTATATAATAAAAACACCAATGACATAGAAGACACAAGCATGAAAAGACAACACATTAAACATATCTGGCTAACTTATTGCTTCCTCTCCTGGCTTGTCTAATCTATTTCTTATCAATAAAATTACCTTTTACTATTCTCCAAGCATACCTGTTCTGTCTATATCATAGACTTAATTATATGTCTATTGTTTAAGTTAAGGTATCTCTGTTTTGTCTATTTCTAGATTCTATATAGACTGTTAGCATTAAACAAATTCTCTATATGATAAACAAAGACCAAATTCTAAAAAGTGAGGTGGAAACTGCAATAAGAGAAATAGCGAAAAACAAATCACCAGGAACAGATGATATTCCAATTGAACTGCTGCAATCCAAACTGGCAGAGTCAGTTCTAGTGCTAACCAATATACCATATTTTCCGGCGTATAAGACGACTGGGCGTATAAGACGACCCCCCACTTTTCCAGTTAAAATATAGAGTTTGGGAAGAGTATGGGCCTCAGCAGATGGCTAATTGAGCCGTCTTCTGGGCCCAGAAGAGGAGGGGCAGCCGCACGATCAGTGCCCCTTCCTCTTCCTGAGGTCGCTCTGCACGGCCGGTGCTCTGGGGATGACCTCACGCCGCGGCGACCGGACGCGCCGCGGCGTTTGAGTCAGGGAAAGTGCGCCCACAAAACCCAATTTGGTTCAACCTAGACAATGAAGAAATAGAAATAGTAAAATAATTCCCATACTTGGGATCAAACATTGACAGAAATGGGGACTGCAGTCAGAAAATCAGAAGAAATACTAAAGATTTGTAAAATCTCCTTTATATTGTCACCAGAATGTACAGGCTTTCTCACATGTCCACAACATATGAAACATGGAACCCTTTTCTCTCCTACGTTTCCAATAGCTGTTGTCTGAGTTCTTGTAAATTTTATTAAGTTTTCCCAGTGTCAGATACCATCTGAATTGTAATTTGTAATAATTTTCCTTAACATCTGCCAAAAGGGTATATTTTACTCTTTTCCCCCAATTTAGTTTCCAGTCTCTTTATTGTATATTTTCTCCCATCTCTTGTGATCATCTGATCATGCAATCTTTTATTAGTTCATCTTGTATTTCTGTTTCAAGAATTATTTTATATAATTTGGACATAATTTTCTCACTTCCTTTCATCAACAGTTTGTCCAGTTCTGTCTGTTTGCCTACAAAGCCTTCTAACTTGCAATCCATTTTTAATCTTTCCGTTAGTTGGTGGTGAAGAAACTATGAAATTTCATGACCTACTTCATTTAGTTCTTCCCTTGATTTTGACCTTAATTTATTGTTGGTGTCTGTTATTAAGATGTCTGTATATTTCATCCATGCACCTTCTGTTGTTATTTCTGTGTGGTGAAGAGCTTACATGGGTGATAGCCATAAAGGTAAACCTTGATTTATATATCTTTTATATTTAATCCATACTCTATGCCTTTCTGAGTATGTGGTTTTCAAAATCTCGTTTTATTTTTACCTTATAAGTAGGCATGCCATTCAAAGCGATTACCAATAGTTTTTAGTTGTAATAATCTTCTGTTTGTTAATAATAGCCACTCATTCAACCATTCTAGACAGTGTATATCATAACAGATTTTCAAATGTGGGACTCCCAAACTGCCTCCTACTTGTTAGTCTTGTATGTGTGGTTTTCTGCCTTCCCAAATGAAATTTTGCCAAGTACTGAATGATTTCTCATTTGCCAAAATCAGAATATTCTGGAAAAAAAATAATATCTTTGGTAACACTGACATTTTAATTATGGATATCCTCCCCAATAAGGATAGTTTAAGTTTTTCCATCTACTTATATCTGATTTGATTTCATTACAAGTTTTAAAGTAATTATTCTTAAAGAGAGCTATATTCTTTGGCATGAATGTGAAACCCAGATATTTGATTTTTCCCCTCAACTTTAAAATGTAAGATTTTCATCACCTCTTCTACCTCCTTCTTTGGTAGAAGTGGTGGTTTTTTATTGTTTTTTTTTATTCTCATCAGATGTTTGTCCAAAGTGGTTTAATCTTCTTAACAAGGCTTGGATGTTTTGCATCAGATCTGCTAGGTATATCACCATATCATCCATGTAGAGTTTCACTTTGTATTCTTGATCTTTCATCTTTATTCCTAGTACTTCTTTATCATCTCTTAAGTTGTTGGCTAGGATTTCCAATGCTGCTATGAAAAGTAATGGAGAGAATGGACAGCCTTGTCTTGTTCCCTGCTGTATTGGTATTATTTTTGTCTTCTCTCCATTGATGATAATCTGTGCCTTCTGTTCCGTATATAATGTATCAATAGCTTTTACAAAAAGTTCACCTGCTTGTATTTTTTTAAGAGTTGCCAAATAAAATTCCAGTCTAAATTGTCGAACAATTTCTTGGCATCTAGGAAAATTATGGCAAGTTTTTTCTCATTTCTTTTTTCATAGTATTCTACAACATCAAGTAAATTTCTAATAATGTTTTTCACATATTGCTTTGGCAAAAAGCCAGCTTGATCTTCATGGATATGTATAGCTAGCATTTTCCCCCCAGTCTTTCAGCTAAGATTTTTGCATAGATCTTATAGTCAACATTTAAGAGTGATATTGGTCTAAATTTTTTAACATCTAAGATCTCAAATTGTTCTTTAGGGATTAATGTTATATTAGACATTTTCTAAAATGATGGGATCTCCCCATTCATAGCTTTATTGAATATTAATTTCAATAGTGGTAGTAGTAGATCTTTAAATTGCTTATAGTATTTAGTTGAAAAGCCATCTGGACCTGGGGCCTTTGCCGATGGAAGTGTTATTCTTCTCTTTGTTGAGCTGAGATCTCTTGTACCTTCATTTGTTCTAAATAGTTTTGCATCATTTTAGGTTGAACTTCCCTGTGTTGATATAATTCCTTGAAGTATCTTGAAGTATCTTTCTTTGATTGGATTAGATTGAGTGTATACTTCTCCATCTTTAATCTTTGTTCTCCATTCCCTCTGTTTTTCTTTCCTGATCTTCTTCTTCTCCATTGGGAATTCTTTTAGCTTTCTTTCTTCATTTCCCAGTCATTCTTGTAATTCTGTTAGTTCTTTTTCTCTCATCCTTTTTCTATCACATGCCAATTTTAGAACTTTTTTGCAGATTACTGCATTGACATGTCCCATATGACCTGTTCTTTTACTTCTCTGTTCATGTTTTCTTTAAGAAAATGCATTAGTGTTCTTCATATTATCTCTCAATTTGGTTCTTCTCTCAGAAGTGATTTGTCTAATCTCCAATTAAATTTTTTCTTTCTTCTGCTCAAGGATATTAATATGGGGTTATGATCAAATGTTATCTTTGGGAGTATGTCATTTTTTTTATTCTTCAATTTATAGATTTATAGCAGGCCTTATGTCTCTCAGAGTAGAATGTAAATTCTTTGGCTTTACTATATTTCAATCACCATGCATTTTCCAATAACATGGCCTCCATCCACTCAAAAAAAAAAAAAAGATTTTGGTAGTTTTCCTTGTTTCAAATATTTTTTCTGCTTTCCTATCCATGGGGTGGGGTGGCTGGTCACCCCACTGAAATCTCCCATCATTATTATATTTTCATGTGTATATTCAGATATTTTTTTCAAGCAGATTTGCATAAATTGGCTCTTATTTCCTATTGGGGTGTTTATTCCAATCATCATTTTGGAGTCTGGGCTTGTTGTCTCTATACCTATATAGTGCCCTTTGGAGTTGGTGAGCAGTTCTTTTACTTCTATTTCTTTTTTCAAATAAATTACTACTCCTTTTTTCCCCCAGTAATGGCCACATATTCTTTTCCTAGTATTGCACATTTTAGGAGTATTATATCCTTCTTTATGATATGTGTCTCTTGGAGACAGATTACATCACATTTTTGTTTCTTAATCCATTGAAAAACATTCTTTCATTTTTGAGGGCTATTCAAGCCCTTCACATTCCACATCTCCTTAAGAAAGCAGACTTTTCAGGGACTTAGTCTTTTGAATAAAAATGACAAAAATCTTGTGGTAGCTTAAAGATTAACAAATTTTATGTGGCATTATTTTTGATTGAAGGCACTGCCCACAGCCGTCTTACTACTTGATGTAGGAGTTCAGGTACCACCAAATTCACCAGCCACACAAAACAGGGTGTGGGAAAATGCTACAAGCCACAAAAAGTCCATGTAAACTACCTTTTAGTATCAATGCCAGGCCAGACATACAGAAAATGGCTAGAGATACCAACATTTCAGGAAGCCAAGGACCATATTCAGCACATGCACAAGACTATATAGGAGTGGTTCTATAAGCCACAGAAATTGCTGAGGAATCACTTTCTATTACCCATTCCAGGCAAAACATGTATTCTGGAAAACAGCTCACAATACCAACATTTCAGACAGCCTTGTTTATCAAATTCACCAGTTGTAGACTAAATGGTCTATCTGGAATACATATGTTGTGTATAAATTAAACTAATATAGTAATAAAATGTAAAGTTGAAAAAATTACAAATAGACTGCCTAACTGGAAGCAGGAAATGAAGAAGATCCATTCACTATGCAGAAGCAAATCATGGCACAGACCATGAACTGTTAATATTAAAAAAAAACTAGAGTAAAGCCAATTACCCTAAAGAAGAACACTAAATCAATCACCATGACAAAATGCAACCTAAAGAGCATACCTGTAGAATTTAAAGACTATATACAAACAGTTGAGGATAGAGAAGAA
>CM034703.1:310783514-310800454 GCA_020142125.1 Phrynosoma platyrhinos
CCAGGAACAGATGGCATACTAATAGAACTGTTTCAAGCTACAGACAGAAAGTCTACTCAAATTCTAACTAAAATCTGACAATAAATATGGAAAACAAAACAATGGCCTACAGACTGGAAACATTCAATATACATTCTCATCCCAGGAAGCAGGACACCAGGGATTGTAATCACTACTGGGCCATTAGATTAATCTCTCATTCAATCAAAGAGATGCTCAAAATATCACAACAAAGACTTCGACCATATATGGAGTGAGAAATCCTGATGGATTTTTATAATGGACAATATGCACAGACTAGCTGAAGATATAATTACATTCTGTAGGAAATCAAACAAGATATGAAGATCTGTGCTAAATGGTCAATTGCATGGCTAGACACAGCTACAGTTATAAAAGTGAAAAGATTATCAAAAATACTATTTCTTCTTAATGTAGTAATGATTATTATATCACAAAATCTTATATAACATTCAGTCTTAAATCAGCCACTTTATTTGATAACTAAAGCTTGAAGAGTGTTGTCATATACCAATTTTTTTAGAAGGCACTCATGCTCAAGTTTTGAAAAACTGTCATCATAGATTTTTGTGGGGTTTTTTGGGTTGTGTGGCCATGATCTAGAAGAGTTTCTTTCTGATGTTTCACCAGCATCTGTGGCTGGCATCATCACCTCGATAATTCATATTTCTCAACTATTTATCTTTCATTAAGCATGTTTCATTTCCATTCTGTGGCCTGATTGGTCATTGGAAGGTAAACAAGGGCTTAATTTCTAAATTTGATTGCTGAGGCCCATATTTTGGAGGAAATTTCATTGTTGGAAGGAAAATGAGTCAATTGTAGTAATACACATTTCCCTGAACATCTAGTTTGCTCTCCAGTTACTAGTTTTATTTACTATTATCAGCCAGTAATGGTGATGCTATCATTCATGTGGATTCTGGCACTTACTTTCCCCTTGAATTCAAGATTAAATTGGGGTTAATTTTCTATTTGCAAACAGGATTCAGTTCAGTTCTCAAGAACATCAAGAGCAAGGAAGAGCAAACAGACAAGGTATAGATAAAATATTTTAGGGAAAATATCAACTTTGTAAGTGTTAGCTTCTAAAATTTCTTTCTTGTTCCATAGTGGAATCAAATTTTCAAACTGTATATGTGTTAATCTTCATCTTCCATTACAGATAAGGAATGATACCCAGAATATAAGAACAGGTTGAGATATTGCCACTTACACTCCATTCAAAAAGCTATTATTTTGGAGGGTACAAAAAAGGTTTATTCTCTAAAGTGTATAAAATCTTAATGAATATCAGTTTCAGAAGAATGGACTCAATTAACCAGAGGTGGGAAAGGGAATTAAATATTATTGTACTTGATGATCACTGGAAACAAGTGTGTAATAATTCTGTTAAATGTGTGCTGGATGTAAATTCAATGGATTTTTTTGAGTTATATAAGGACCGATAACCCTATTAAAATATCCAGAATGTTTCCAGTTCCTATAGATCTCAGAGATTTAACAAAGGAAGGGCTGTTTTTGCCCATATATAGTGGCATTATAACTCAGTCAAAAATAGGGGAAGGAGCCTATTAGAGCTATTAAAAAGATCACTGGTTCTGTTACAATTAAGCCCATATTAAAGATCAGATGCCAAGAGAGTATATTGTGGTAGTAATATATATGTTATTTGCAACATGAATTATGCTAGCAAAAGAATGGAAAGAAATACACATCTGCAATAGCAAATATAAGATTTGGGCCTGAATTCAGAGCAGACCCATTGAACCAGCAGAATTTTCATGTGTTTATTCATCATTCAACAATTGATTCAATGGCCAGGATCACCAATACAAGTCTGGTCATGATCTATTTGGCATAGGCGTAACACCACTGTTTATAAATTGTTATAGAATGAGAAGATAAATTTTTTATAGATATTTTAAGAATGGAAGCATTTTTCTTAATTATTGGAAATGATACAAGCCAAAGGATCCTGTTAGTTGATATATTGTATAGGATTGAACTCTTCGATGAATTCTAATTTGTTTGTGTGAACACGCATAAAAGAAAATGAATACAAAAGAAAGAGATTTGGGCATGAGCCCTGTGTGGTCATGCAGTTCAGCATGTTTTGTATTCTTATTTTAGTTTAATGGCATAAGCTATTCTGAATTTTGCTAGTTTTATGGAGGCTAACTGTGTATGTTTATCAACCCTCCCTAGGCTAAGTTTTTCTCCCCTTTCTGTCTCCTTGAAACTCAACTGTATGAAGAATCATGGCCAAGCTTGTTAAAGCAAGTGAAGGAAATGTGTGGTCTTCCAGATATTATTCAGATGCACTTCCCATGATCCTTCAACACTGTCTGTGCTGGCTAGGGCTGATGAGAGTTTCAGTACAATGACACCTAAATGGTCACATGACTTCACTGATGTTAGACTGAATCACCCATGACTCCTAGAAAACTGCCAATAGTATGTATCCCATACCCATCTGATGTGGGCACTTGAAACTATTTCCAAAAACTAGGGAAACCTGAGCAGAACCTGCCAAACATAGCTCATTGAATGCTATAAAGGAGTACCTATGGAAGAAAAGATGTATCCTACAAGCTTTTTTAAAAAATGGTTAGACAGGTCATCAGAGATTGATTTAGGGAAATCAAATTAGAATTAAAGTTGTTAGAAAGAAGAGAACTGATAAAATATGAATAGGGTATTGGGAGCTGAGACTGTGGAAATTGTTCAGGGAGAAGTGTTACTTTTGTTTGAAACTGTGTACTGTGTACTGAAAAAGCCTAAGGTTAGATGTTTATTTTATTTGTTACAATAAATCTTCAATATTTTTATTTTCTACATCTCTATCTAGATATTTTAATGGAATAATTCCTGTCAACACAAAACTTCACTTATGAGTGGCTGGGGGAAAGTAGGAGGCTCATCATGAAATCCTAGGGCCCACCTTCTTTTCTCTCTATTGTAGCTAAGCCACATTCTCTTTAGCTTTCTGAAAAGGTAGTTAAGTTACAAAATGGAAAATAGAGGCAAGACCCACTCATAATTTAACCCTCTGTGTATGCACTTTGGACTTCATGGCTTTGGAAATGCATTCTAAAATTTAACAGATTTGTCACCAAACTCAACTGCCACCAAGCCCCAACAGAAAATGAAACAGAAACTGAAATGGGACAGGAGAGCATCATGATGATCTGGCTTCTTGTGGTGGCTGGTGGCTCCAAAATCAGTGGGATGGTAAATCCATCCCAGGATTTGTATGAATGATAAAGGAGCTATCCTAATTGCTGAGCCTATCCCCCAGTTCTGGGTGGGCTAAACCCTGAGTGCAATCACCATCCCATGGACTGCTTGCACTAGACTCTCTGCCTCTGTTGTTGTTTTTCTGTCTCTTCCTTACTTGGGGGCTGCCTCCTAAAGTGAAAGGAATAACCCTGGGTGGGGCATAATATGTTCTATAGGGGGTTCAAAAAACAAAAACATGTGCTTAAAGTGATGAGTGTAAACATGTGCCTCTTTGAAAAAGGGCAGATGTGAATGTCCCTTCTGGGCCCTGATAATGACTCTTAGATGGTCTGAGAAGTTGAAACAATGGAGTTGTTCAGAATAAAACATGAGATAAAAACAATTAAACATAGATATATAGCCTCTTTCAAATCCTGATGGGATTGCTCAACATCTCTGGAAGTTCCACAATACCTCACAATGTATGTGTGTGGGGGGGGGCAGCCCCAGTCTGAGCCAGTTTGGCAGGGTCTCCATTCAGTGCAGGTAAACAAAAGTAGTCAAGACCTGTTTGCTTGACTACCTTTAATGCAACTATTTCCTTGTCAGCAGGGTGGTGGTGGTGGTGATGCTTGGGGGCTGGTGATGGAGGGAAATTCCAGATTACACATTGAATTGATGCTTGGCTTGGAAGGGAATACAAGTTTTCTTGTCCTACCTATCCAGCCTGGCTTCTTTCAATTCATGGAGACTCTGGCAACAGGCAGCATCCTGCCTTATGCATCAAAGTCTAATATTCATATTTATTGAGCACAATTCATAACACTTTTTGCTATATCAATTGCTTGCTTAGAATAAAGCTTCCTTTTAAAGATATCCTTTTTCTCAAACTTGTTTTACCTGCTTTTTGCACAGTATTTGTTCTGCATGTGTCTGTAGGAGTCTAATCTCCAAGATGAAAGAGGAAGAGAAAGCCTCTGCAGAGTCAGAGGTGGAAACATGCAAGTCAGGTTCCTCAGTAGCTTCCCACTAAGTTACTAGTTGGAGGGGGGTAAAATCAGTGGGTGGTGGCAACTAAATGATCTCAACTAGTACCCTATCCTACTCAGGAGCAGGAGAGAGGTAAGCCTTTACAAACCTCTAACCATCACTAGAATTTCAGTTCAATAACACTTGGAGAATGATCAAGGGGAGATTTCTCCCTTTGTTAGGAGAGCAGGTTATGTGTCACTGTGAGTCTTACCTGACACTAAACTTCATCTACTCATTGCTGTTTTTTCTTTGCTTCTTCCAACATGAACAATGGTTGTGCAGAAGCAAAAAAATCAATACAAAACAAGCTATTATCTCAGTGACAGGCTGGAGGATTTACATGGGTGACTCCCATTAGTGGTAACAGATGCCCTCGGCCCCTCCCTTACAACACAGTCCCAAGAGCCTCTGCAGAGAATACATTACTCTAACATTGCACTTACACCAAAGGTCAGAATGCTGGAGGGTTTTTCTCCTTGTTCTTCTTCTTCTTCAAAACATGTTCCGTATATTCAATTAAAAATAAAGTGGCATTTTCATCAGCATTAATGATCTTTGCAATCACTGTAATTAAATGGATGCTCTAACAGAGATATTTTAAGCAGTACTTTGGTATTCTAGTGTAGGCTGACTGAGAGCCAGAAAGTATTATGCTCTTTCAAGGGCACATCATCCTCCTGGGAGCTCCCAGGCTTGATGCTTTAGAGGAGCTATTTCACACTCTCTTCTGAGGTTACACAGAAATTTACCAGGATTTGCTCAGTTAATTACAGTAGACCAGTTTTTCCAAAAAATGAGCTCATCCACCACTATAGTTCTTTTTCCCTGTTAAGGGACAAGCGTTTTTTCCCTGCTAGGATACATTTGTATTGCATCAACTGGCTTGTTCCATTTCTGCATGAATGTTAGAACTAAAAATATGAGGAATTTCCATATCCACAATTTTTTTTATCCAAGGATACAAGCATCCATGGGTTGAAAATATTAAACCAATATATACATTCCATAAAGCAAACCTTGATTTTGGCATTTTATAAAAGGGACACCATTTTACTACACCATTGTATTTAATGGGACTTGAGCATCCATGGATTTTGCTATCCACAGATGGTCCTGGAACCAAACTCCAAAGGGTCCCAAGGGCCCACTGTACTTTTTTTTTGTAATCTGCCTTGAGTCCTAGGGTGGGTCTACCCTGGCCAGAATATTCCAGGCTGCTCCCGAATTCCTCCTGTTACCTGGGCACTCTGGAGTTATGCCAGGCAGCTATACACAGTATCCTCCTGTGCCATCCAGTGCCACCACTGCTGGGGTGAGTTGCTCCCTCTGAAGCCAGAAACAAGGAACCCAATGTCAATTACATCCCTGGCTGCCTCATTGTGACCCCAGAAGGAGTGAATCATGCCAGCAGTGATCTTTATATGTGATCTTTAATTTAGCACAAGGTTGATTCCAGGTTGGTTGTAGCTGAAGAGTTTGTCTACGTGAAACTAAACTAGTTATTTTTCATGGGCTACAGCAAGATTGCTGGTGTGGTATGGTGGTTTGAGTGTTGGCTTAAGACTCCAAGTGGCCAGAGTTTGAATTCCAGCTCAGCCATGGAAATTCGTTGACTTTGAACAAGTCACACTCTCTTAGCCTCAGGGAAAGGCAACAACAAACCCATTCTGAACAAATCTTGCCAAGAAAACTCTATGATAGGAGAGCTGGAGTTAATATTCTAGTATGAGTCATTTAGGGTGGGAGGGACTGGCTAGCATCTGGATTTCATGGGCCTCTGTTCCAGCCTTCCTGAATTACTCTTATTTATATTTTTTCTCACCAACCAATACCTGTGGAAAACCAGCACATAACGTCAAGAGCTGAGAAAGTCACAGCCATCTTTAGAAGCATCTTGCCAACCTGAAGCCATAAGCACTGAAATGGATCAAATAACAGTTTGGAACCTGTCTCATCAAATAAATAAATAAATAAATAAATAAATCAGTGGGAATTAGCCATTTTACATCCAATGGCTTGACTGTAAAAACATCTTCCAAGTGAAGAAGGGTTGTCCCTCCCAGTGACTAACTGAAATTATAAAAAGAAGTGAAAATAATTGCCTGAGCTAAAACAAGCACTCTAATTATATATGCCTGCTGACAATTGTGCTCTTATGAACTGGGTGTGTAAAGAAAATGGAGAGATTGGAGAAAAGGTAATCCATTAAAAAATTACTACCTATATTTTGGTTTTATCTTTTCTTTTTTTCACAGCATGTTGCTCATGATTTTCAGATATCAGCAAAGATATGTCTCAGAGAGAGACTTCCTTCAGGGAGAAAAGAGCAAACAGAAAGATAGGTGGCAAAACAATCAAGAAAAATAGATTATTGCTATTGTAACACTGGTTCACAAATGTAGCTCTTCAGATGTTTTTGTCATCATTCCTAGTCATCATAGCCAATGGTGACAGATGCTTACAACTGAGGGGGAGGGGGGATCTGAAAAACCACACTTGGCCATCTCATGTATATATCTTGCTCAGAGCTTGGAACAGTTATTTTGCGGGATACAACTTGCAATACATGTCCATAAAGCTTGGGAGATGCTGTGAGCTGCAATCCAAAAGTAATTTTCCCACACTCCAAGCTTTGCTGAATAAGTCACTTCTTAAAAATCTGTTCTGGGATTTTGACAGTATTCTTCTTTTCCATTGGAATGCTTATGGCACAATACATCTCATTTACAGTTAATGCTCTATAATTGAAGGGGGATACTCCAGTTTACTGCTTTTACTCTGCATACTAAACTGTTGCCAAGACCCCAGGTATTTTGTTTTTGAGAGAAAAGACAAGAAGGTGCCCCCCCCAACATTTTATACAAAGAAGCTGACAGGACTAGCAGTTACCATTTATGTCAACAGAAGTATAAGGTGTAGTGGAGGAACAGGATTTGTAATTTGGTGAGATACTTATAACTCTCTGCTATAAAGCTCTGATTATGTAGTTCATGGGAGTGTGCTAGAGAATTGTAATTACCTCACCAAACTACAAATCACATGATCCCATTGAAGACCCATAACACTTAAAATGTTATCAGATTGGTATAAATGCACTGTGGAGACACCTCTGTTCACTTATGTCACAATTAACCATGGGTCTCTAACTGTGGACATGTTTGAGACTTAGCCAGTCCCCTCTAGTTTCAATCATTGTATATTCTCCCCCCCAGCCCCAGCCCGCCATTAGTTTGAGGTCTATTTATTCATTCAGAAATGTAGTCAATGGTACGGTACTCCTGGATTAACACATCAGTGTAGAAAGATACACAAACCACATTGTTTTGTTTGGTAAAGTAGGAGGAAAAAAGCTCCTGAAGTTACCTGTATACAATTTTGCACAACCAATCTCCTCCTTAGGGTCCATTGTGTCTCCAGACTGCCAAGTTTCATTGAGACATGTGGAGAAGTAAAAAAAAATGCAGCTGTTCAGGTTTCCAATAGAATCAGAATCATAGTTGGAAGGGACTTCATGAGCTATCAAGTGCAATCCTCTGCTCAGTGAAGGATCTCCAGCTAAAGCAACCCCAGCAGGTAGCTGTCCAGCTTCTTTTTCAAGACATCCATAGGAGATCTCACCACTTCCCTAGGCAATTGATTCCATTGCCATCTTACAGTCATGAGGTTCCTTCTAATGAAGTTCCTTCTAATGTTCAAACAAAATCTACTCTCCTGTAACTTCACACCAGTAGACCTGGTCCTACCCTCTGGGGCAGCAAAGAACAGACCTGCTCTCTGTCACAGCCCTTGAGGTTTTTAAAGAGTATAATCATACTACTCCTTTTCTTCACCAAGAGCCCTACTCCTTCAATCTCTCCTCATATGTTTTGTTCTCAATACCTCTTATCATCCTTGTTGTCCTTTTCTGAACCTGCTCAAACTTGTCTGAATTCAAAACAGCATTAAAGACCAGTCTCTTCTGGAAGGCTTACCCAGATGATTTTTAAAGTGTGAATTTTAAATGGGGATTGTTTTAATATGTCTATATGTTGTCCTCTTAAATATTGTTGTTGTTGTTGGTGGTGGTGGTTTCTTATACCCCATGTTCCTTCCAGCATGGGAACTCAAAATGGCTAACAGCAAATAGTATGCATGTCCTTTTAAATTGATGTGTATTTTAATTGGTGTTTTTTTTTTTACTGATATGGTGTGCCTGTTAATTGTTGTTGTTCCATGCCTTGAACCATGGGGAGAAGGGGATAAGAAATCAATATCATCATCATCATCATCATCATCATCATCATAAAAGGAGTAATCAGGAAATGAATGCAGGTTCATTTTACTGGTGATATTGTGTTTTCTTTAGATAATCCATTAGAAAGTATTGAAGCATTAAACTTAATTTTGAAAGAATATGGTGAATTGATTGGATTTAAAATAAATAAAGCAAAATCTTGTTTATGACAAAATTGCAGCAAATGCAGTTATCAGAGAAATCTAGGTACAAGATTCATTTAAAAAGTTAAATATTTGAGAGTAAATATTTTGAATAAAAATTCCAATTGATTTCAAGATAAATATGTTAAAATTTGGAAGGGGACTAAGTGTGATCTACAGAACTGGAAAAAACATAGATCATCATTGTTGAGTAGAATTTCAGAGGTCAAAATGTTGGTTTTTTTTTAATCTAAAATGTTATTTCTGTTTCAAACTTTACTTATTTTGACAAATGATGTGCCATTTAAACAATGGCAGAAAGATATTTCAATTTTTATCTGTCAAGGCAATAAACCAGGAGTCAAATTTAATATACTGAGGGATGTTAAGCAAAGAGGAGCTTTAGGCTTGCCCAATTTAAAGTCATATTATCTATATTTACTGTCTTGTATGGTATGGACCTGGATCTGCCCCAACCTCCTCACATTACCTCGGGCCCTCTGTTTTGATGCCGGTGACTGTTTGCATGTGCATCCCACTGTGCCTCCTCCTGCTGCCACCATGGGTTGCTTCACTCTGAGGTCAGAATGAGGCACCCAGTCTCAATCGCATGACTGGATGTCTCATTCTGACCTCAGAGCGAATGATGTGTAGCAGTGGTGGACATGTCAGGGAGCCCAGTTGAATACATTCTAAACAGCCACCCGACATCAGAATGGCGGGGGGGGGGGGGAGGCTCCAGTTCTTCCAGGAAGATCAGGAGCAAACAGGCACTTATTTTACTCAGTTACAAAGATGTTATACACCAGGTCTGACATCATCCAGTTTGTTCACACTAGACTCACGTCTGAACTCCCTGCCAAAAAAGTTGAGGGAGGCCAGTTTATTTGGCCCATGCAGACAGGGCCCTTGTCTCCCATGGGATATCAGGGTAATTGAAGTCCCCCAAACTACTAATTCTTATATCTTTGAGATCTCTGAGATTTATTTCTGAAAAATGTCATCCACACCCCCTTCCTGGTTTGGTGGCTTGTAGTAAACTCTATCACAATATTGCATGTATTTACCCAAATGCTCTCAGCTCTCCCAGTGATCATCCTAATGGATTTCTGTACAAATGAATTTATCTTTCAGATATAATGTTTTTCCCCCACTCCTTTTCTGCCACATCTATTCTTTCGAATACGTTATATCCTTCAATTGTTATATTCCAATCATTGGAGTCATCCCACCAGGTTTCTGTTATATCTATAAAGTAATATTTACTTTCCTGCATTAGGACTTCAATCTCATCTTGTTTGTTTCCCAAACTCTTTTCTTTGATGTATAGACATTTGAAGCTTTGTTCTCACCTATAAATTTACTATCAGTTTTTTTTCTGTGGATCCCATTCTTTCCCCTAGTCTCTCCTCTAGAATTCACATCCTTTTGTTTAGAGCTTGTATTTGGGCTGTTTGAACTATCATCTCCAACCCCTCACCAAGGATTTAGTTTAAAGTCTTCTTGATCAAACTTGCCATACTACCACAAAGACATTCTTCCCAGACTTTGTGAGGTGTAGCCCATCTGTAGCCAGTAGTCCTCTGTCTAATAAATGAAGACTGTGGTCCCAGTAAGCAAACCTCTTCCATCTAGGCCAGTCATTCACTTTCAATATCTTCCTGTTTCTGTACTCTATCCTTCACTGGCAGAATGCATGAGAACACTACTTGTCACTCAAACCCCTTCAGCCTCCTTCCCAAAGCTTCATAGTCAGAGGTGATCTGTTCAAAGGTGGTTTGGGCTGTGTTGTTCATGTCCACAAGAATAAGGACAAAGATCTGTGTTCTTGAAGAGTTTTCGCAAGTTGCCAGTGACATCCTAGATATGTGTACCAGGAAGACAGCATACTTCCCAATTCATTTTGTTAGTCTGGCACATAGGTGCCTTTATACCCCTGAGTAATGAGTCCTCAACTACCAGCACCTTTCTTTTCTTATTGTGGTTAGTGGTTACTTTGCCACCTTCCTTGTCACGTGGTATCCTTTGTTACTGGCTTCCTGTTTGAGTATCATCATTGTTGTTGTGTTCATGAAGATATAGGAAGTGATTGCTTAGTTGGAGAAGTTCTAAATTCCTTTTGTAAGGTCTGCTCCCTGACTGTCCTCTAAGTGTTTCCTCACTGTTACCGGCCTCTTCATTTTCCTTAGTGTTTTCATCCTGTTGGTTCTGTAGGATAAATTCTGCTTATGTTCTATCCAAGAAGTCCTCGTGTTTTCTGATGCATAGGAGAGATTTAACATGTAGCAGTAGTTTGCTGTCCTTCCTTTCCAAAATAATAATTTGCACTTGCTGCAGGAGTAGTTGGTGATGCTTTCTGGCGAGAAGGCAAACATTGCACATACATTGCAGCAGGCAAGCATGGATCCTTCTGCTTCCATCTCTGCAGTCATTTCTCTCCCCTTCTGCCCTGTAATATCTATATGGAATATATGGGATATAACTACAAGTTAATGAAAAGAGCAGCAATTCAGATTCCCAAATTACAATCTGGATCCAGAGTCAGGATTGGATTAGATTTGGATCAATCCCAAGTATGTTATTAGTGGGTGTGAGACACTAGTAGAGTAGGAGGGTTTGGTTTTTCTTTTTAAAATAATTTTTATTAACTCTCCAAAGGTTAAAAAAAACCCCATGTAATCCACTATACATATAAATCAATCACAAACATACAAACAAACATAACTATACATTATACAATATACTAACACGCCATTACATAACTTCCTTTTTGATTGTTTTTAATATTTAAATAACATCTTTGCTTTTCTTGTCAATGAATTGATCCTTTAAATCTCTATACATATAACATCATAAATTTTATGAATCTCTTTTGATTAATTTCCCTTTCTGTCCACTAAATTCCTGAAGTCTATGGAAGTATCAACTAGATATTTCATGTGATCAATTATTTGTAATAGTTCTTTTATTCTGTTTCTAAATTATACTCCTAGTTTTTATTTTTCAATATTTTCCAAATCCAGCCATTTTGTTACCCAGTATTTTTTTATCAGGCTCCATTCTTCTTCTATTAAATTGGTTGGTTTCTTTTTAATTAAAATCATTAAAAATGTCCATGTCCATTGCTTCTTTTAGTTTTATCATCCACTCTTCATTGGATGGTATTTGTTTGTTTCCAATACTTAGCATAGAGAATTCTAGCAGCTGAAACCATATATAGTAATATTAGTTTATATCTTTTTTTTCTTACCTTTTTCCATGCTGTGGGCTGTGTTAAGTAGGAAGAGTTCTGGGCTTAATATTATTTTCACTTGTAATATTCTTGTAATCAGAAGGGTTTGGTTTTGAGAGCCTCTGGTTGCCTTGCAGAATAAACTTGTAGTATTTCTGACTGTTGTGGATATAGCCCAGTAAATTTCCAGGTGGCTCCAAAAGACAGGAGGATCTTGCTTGCCTGCATTCTCGTACTTTCCACAAGTAGAAATACTTTACCTGTTCAGGAGTTTAAACAGACAAAAATAGATGTGTGGGATGGAGAATTGGGAGATAGATTGCCCATTCCTCTCTTTAGTGGCCATTTCAATATTTAGTGGGCATGGACACAATCTCATCATTTTCTCTGTAAATTTTACTGGCTTGGTATCATAATGTGTCATGTCTTTCTTTTAAAAAAGGAACTCCCCACATACTGCTTTTGTCACATCCACAACCTGGAAACTTTGTCCACGGGATTGTTATTCAAAACAATAGACATTTCTCAAATAACTCAAACACTAATAACCTATGATTTGGATATTACTCTGGAAATCTTCCTAAATTCAGTATGTTATGGGTGGTGGAGGTACTCCAATAGTGATCATCTGATGCACCTGCATCCTAGTACATTAAACACCATCTCTAGATTTGTAACCCATTGTTTGCAGCTCAGTTACTTTCACATCTGCCTTGTAGTAAACATGCATTATTAAAAGTTGTCTGCCTAAAAGAGCCCCAGAGTTGTAAAACATTTTTAATTACAGAGAGAGAGAGAGGAATGAACACTTCTCTCCAGTTTCAAATTATTATACGAACGTACACAGATATGAGCATGCACACATATCAATATTCATTTCTTTGGAAAGGAGTATCTGAAATGCAGCTGGCAGGGATGGAAATCTTACAGACTGTAAACTATGAATTCTTTTCAGGAATCTTTTTAGAGCATCTGATTTGATGACCAATGAAGTCATGAACTTGTCTGAACCTGAACTTGTAAACAGGGATGGATGAGAGGGTCATTTGTTCATATTTTTTATCAGAAAGAACTCAAATTTAAAATATATATATTTAAAGGAAATAATAAATGACTCATTTACCACTCTTTTTAGAGGACTTCGAATGTTTAACTCTTCAAAGTCAGGCTTTGAATCCCTAAGTATTCAAGAAGAAGAAGTGGAGATGCAGAAGTAATATAAGATTTGTTGTTGTTTGCCTTCAAGTTGTTTCTGACTTATGGCAACCCTAAGGCTTTCATGGGGTTTCTTGGCAAGATTTGTTCAGAGGAGGTTTGCAGTTGTTCTTCTCTGAGTCTGGGAGCATATTACTTTCCCAAGGTCACCCATGGTTGAGTGGGGAATCAAACCCTGGTCTTCAGGGTAGTAGTCCAACACTCAAATAACTACACCATGCTGACAACCATCTGTAAATATTTGAAGGGATGTCAGATAGAAGATGGAGTGAGCTTTATTTCTTCTGCTCCATAGAGCAAGACAAAAAATAATGGATTCAAATGCTAAGAAAAGACATTCCACCTAAGATTAGGAAGAACCTCTTGACAACAAGAGTTGTTGAACAGTTGTATAGACTGCTTTGAAGGGTAGTGGATTCTTCTTCCTTGGAGGCTGCTTAGTACCTAAACAAAAACATATGTAAATACAGAGCTTATCATTTGGGGTTTTAAACTGAATCAAGCCTCCTGGACTGCAGCCAGGAGGCAGGATGGAAGTGGGGATTATCGCATGCTAAGATGCTGAATTGCCAGCCACCATCAGCCTGGGTCCCAGCCAGGCTCAACCAGTGCTGTTTAGAAATCAGACTGCTTTCCAGTTTCTAAAAAGCACCAGCTGAGCCCAGCTGGGATCCGGGCTGATGGCAGCTAGCAATTCAGTGGCAATTTAGCATGTGATAATCCCTGCCTCCATCCTGCCTCCTGGCTGCAGCTCAGAAGGCTTGATTCAGTTTAAAACCCCAAGCGATAAACTCCTTAGTCGAGCTCCAACCTTCTATTGGACATCAGACCCCAGTACCAGACCTTGCTTTTTTTGGCTATGAGTATGCTTTTCCAACTTTGCTCTGTTAGGTCAGATCAACATTTTATCTGTTTTATCTATTTTATCCTACAAATATGGATCCCTCCCCCTCCAGTGGCGATCTTCAAAAGGGCTTTATAAGTCTCTTTCAGGCTCTCTTTCCCTACCAGTATTTTTGAATTGCTGGCTTCTGAGGCTTTAATGTGTAATGTGTTAATGTTGTTGTTAATTGCCATTAAGTTAACCTCAACTTAAGCAATCCTTTGAATGAAAGACCTCCAAGCAACCCTATTATCAAGTTGAGACCTTTTGTATGAAAAGATGCAAGCTTTTAATGATACCAAGACATTCTGGCTTCTCTTCTCCTTATAAAAAGAGACATGGATTATTCAGCAGCACACACAAAACCCTCTCACATTCAGGTCATTTGTAAGGGTTTATGCAGAACAGATGTGCAAGCACACCATGGGATAACTACATTATGTATCTTGAATTAACTTTGGACCCTTGCGGTCTCAGTTTTAATTTCACAATACAGCAGAAAAGTCAGCAGCAGTTTTCCAGAAAAGTATGTTGCTTCCTTTAGACTTTAGACATCTGTAGGCCTCAAACCAGATGTTAAGGAAGGTTATCCATTCCCCCAAAAGAGCAAGATAAGTTTCTGTAACACCCAAAGTCTGTCATCAGCGAATGATGTCTGTCACACTTATTGCACAATGGCTTGGGCTAAAGAAAGGCACAGAACTATACATGGGTTCTTTGTAGCAGGGGGCATTTTTGTTTTAAGTGCACACAGTAGGGAGTATCTCAAGACCAGCACTTAAATAGAAAACCACAGGATATGAAGGATTACCTGGATTTATGGCACTGCAGCAATGTATCTAATCCCCCATGACCTCTGTCAGAAAAAAATTACCTTGACAGATCCTGATAGGCAATCTTTCTCTGCTTCTAAAAGCCCTCTTTAGTCAAAATGAAAGATAGCTTTATAGAATTTCCAAGAAGTAGCCATACTAGTTTGCTGCAGGACAAAATGGCAACAGGTCCATTGGCAGCTTGAACTTTTACAAACGTAGGTTGTAAACCAAGATCCCCTCAGCACAGCATGAATGTCCACTTGCAGAGATATGCTTTGTCAGCACTACACAAGCTTCAGGCAGAATAGCAACATTATATAACACATGTGTCAATGACTGAGTGTCATTTTTTAATGTGCAACTATAATTGCAATGCACAACATGATGCACACTCATGGTGTGCTACTGTGATATGGAACCATGATGTATAACCATAATGTACAATGTAGCTGTATGAACAACTTTGCTGCTGATAGCAAAATATGTCAGTTGGGCTGTGACAAATAATTCAGCATGCATGCATGACATGATTTACACACATCTATGTCACAGCACCAGATCCTGTTTGATCATGGAAGTTAAGCAGTCCTGATTAGTACTTGGGTTACTAGGTGCTATAGGTTAAGAGAAAGGAACTGGCAAAACTACCTCTGAGGATTCCTTTCCCAAGAAAACCCTATAAAATTCATAAGGTTGAAATAAGTCAAGAGGTGACTTGAAGTCACACACACAGAGAGACATATATCACTACCAGGATGCTGGCCACATTGGTGGTGAGCCAAAGCCCAGTTTGACAGAGGCATGAAGTTGTCTCTTTAAGTGTGTTCCGTGTCTTCAAGTCATTTCCAACTTATGGTTACCCTAAGGCAAGCCTATCATAAGGTTTTCTTGGCAAGTTTCATCAGGGGGTAGCCAGTATAAAAAAATCTCATGTATGCAGGTCTAGTGAATATTTACTCCCTGAGAAATATTGTCATATTAAGGATGGAGCAAACTTATTTTCTACTGGTCTAAGAGCAAGCTAAAAGAAAAGAGATTCTACCTAAACATTAGGAAGAACTTCCTTGTGGTAAGAGCTATTTGACAGTGGAATACACTCCTCAGAGAGTGGTGGAATCTTCTTCTTTAGAGGTTTTTAAAGAGAGGCTGGATGGCCATCTGTCGGGGGTATTTTGACTATGTATTCCTGCATGGCAGAGGGTTGGAGTGGATGGCTCTTTGGGTCTCTTCCAACTCTATGATTATATGATTCTGTGAAAAGAAAGAAGGAAAAAAATTGAATGTGAGACTTAAATCCATGGAGATAGTAGGATAGCAGATATGTGCCATAACATAAATACTACACAGAGTACAAATGTATCCATTTATTTATAGCCTACTTCAGTACTACTCAAAGTGGTGTTTCCAGGATTGGTTTCCATTGGCTGCTGGTTCCTGGCAGGTTCCCAAGGCAGAAAGAAACAACTATTCCAAATAGACACAAATTTTGTGCCAAGCCATGGCACATTTCCACATTAGATAACATGAGTACTGTTCTACTTTATAGCTGTAAAGATTTCCAGAGAAATGTACCCTTAAAAAGGGAAGATGTAAAACAAAAGTTGACATAAGACAAAAGGGAAAGGGGACAGGGAGCTGTATTCTCTAGAAGGTTGATGGTGGCCTAGCTTTCCTTTCCTCATCCACTTCCTTCCTCAGCTTTGTGTACAAATCAGTACAAGATTTAATTGGATCACTCTAGAGTTGTTATGATCTCCTGAGGCCCAGAGTCAAACACTGCAACTCTGTTCTGGCTCTTTGAACACAGAAGATCATTATTGCAGGTCCTCTGGATCCCCCTTCCCACCCCTGCTGAGCTGAATGGGACCCCTTGAGATCAACTTTTTCCAAAACTGCCACCATCTGGTGAATTAGACTGAGGGCCAATGCAGACGGCCCGTTTGGGGCAGCTGTCAGTCACCCTGGGAGCAGTGGATTGGTGCCATGGCAACCACATGCTGCAGCCCCAATATCCCTTTTTGCCACCCCAAAGAGAGCAGCAAAAGGCTGCCCTTTGATTTTTTAGTTCTACCCATTCCTCTAACCAACTGAGGCACGTAGCTCT
>CM034703.1:310805226-310817667 GCA_020142125.1 Phrynosoma platyrhinos
TGTATGTTGACAGAGCTTCTGTTGTAAATACTTTGTATGTATTTTGCAACAGGAGGATAAAAGCCTCCAAGGACTTTGGAAGAATTCAACTGTGTCTGTGCCTTGTATATCTTTTTAAGGGGAGAGGGAAATATATTGTTTATGTTGTATGTTCTTAATGCTGTAAACTGCCTGGATTGGTTTGTCAAAGGCTGGTATAAAAATAAAATTTATTATTATTAATATTTCAGGTTGGTCAGTGCTTTATTGCCAAATACTGCATACTGGGTTGTGCTTCCACACTCTGCTGTGACCTACTGTTGAGGTCAAGCACCTCAGACAGTGCTGAATGTTGGCACCTCTGTTTGGACCTAGATTTTTGTTTGTTTTGGTTGCTGCACACCTGCAGGACACAGGAGAGCCTTGTTTTCCTAAAGCACACTTGTTTTTGCACGAAAATGTACTTTTTGTGTAAAAAAACACACACAAGTAATTTGTATAAGACCATGTGTATTTCTTGTAACAGTTATTATGAGAAATCATAATTTTTTGTTCATAAGCACTATTTTTCACAAAAAAAGAAGCATATTTTTCTTCAATAAGTGTGGGCCATTTTTCCATAGAAAAGTATGTTTCAGGAAACAACGGGTTGTTGGTGCAGTGGGGTATTTTCAGAATCACTCTGGGATATGCATTTACTTAGCAAAAATGGTATAGAATACTTGCCTCTTTGTTTTAATCCCCAACCAGGTTTCCTGAATGTTGTAAATGTAGGTATAGTTGTAAATGTTGTCATTATAACAAATAAGATTGTGCCCTTGGTATTTGCTGGCATTTTGTTCCAGGACCCGCCATGGATACCAAAATCAATGGATGCTCAAGTTTTATTATGTACAATGCTGTAGTCAATTGTGACCCTTATATGAAGTGGCAAAATCAGGTTTGCTTCTTGGAATATTTAAAAATATTTTTAAGCTGTAGACGGTTGAATCCATGGATAAAGAATCCATGGATACAGAAGCTGACTCTACTTCCATGCTGTGTTTGTGAGGAACTCAATTACTGTAAATGTACTCTAAGCAGTGTTTCTTCCTGCCACAGAAGACCCCATGCAAGGTAATCATGATGGCAAAGGAGAACCTGGTTTTCCTTCACAAATTCACCAGATTATTTTCTTTGGCCATGCTCGGGATTATTATTGTGAGAAATTCACACCCTTACCTTTTTGGTGCTTCCTGCAGTAAACACAAAAAGTATCAAAGAAGTACAATTGTGTTATCTTTCTGAATCACACAGGAATTTTGAAGAGTAGTCATGTTAGTCTGCTGCTGCAAAATAACAAGGGATTGTATGTCATCTTTAAGAACAAATAGATTTGTTATAGCATAATATTTCACAGATTTATATGCCACCTCTTCAGATGCACTTCAGGCATGTGAAGATAAGCCTAAAGACTGGCTTCCTTCATATTCATGAATGTATATACTTGAATTCTGACACCCATGCTGACTTCTGCTGAAACCTCAGGACTATCCAGAACTGTGCAGGAAGTACCTGTATCTGCTGTTCAGTGAGCTTTGCATCATTCTTTCACTTTTACCTTCTTGGAGACACAACTACCTGTGTGATTTCATTGAGGCAGAGTTACAAAGAAACTCTTTGTTACTCTTTCTAGAATACTGGACTGTTGGACATTCTTTCCCTCAATTGAATTATTGCTTTGAGGTGGTTCTGGACTGTAATGACACATATTTGTCATAGCTTGTTGAGTCCCAGTCAATAGAATAATGGAATAATCTATCACCTATATTTTAGGACAAAGCATAATAAGTAAAGAGCTTAATAGTCAATTCACTTTCTTACCAGGGAAAGTTGAAACACATAAAGTGGTTGTCAATGGTAAACTGCTGATAATAAGTATGCAAACATTGACCCCAAGTGTTACACTGGAGAACAGAGAAATTAAAATCATCTATCTTATTTGTTCGGAAGCCCCCTCAGATAATGAGGATGGCATTTAAGGAGGAAACTTGAGTCAGGCTCAGATTACTTCTCCCAGTTAGCTCAAAATTAAATGAAGTCAAAAACATAGAAAATACGGGTTTAATTAAAGACACTCCACCAGCTCATAAATTATACATTATCCTTCCTGTTGCAGAAAAGTCCAGGCAGGATATTAATTGTAAGAATTACTGAAAATCTCTCTATCTTCCCCTCCCCCTGCAAAAAAATAGTTAAGTTCATCTGCCTATGGCTTAGGCAGCAGATTCAGGAAATGAATGACTAATCAAGCCAGTTTTTTATATTAATGCCGCACTTTAGCACTGTGGCAGTTTCAAAAGAGTTCTCTCTTGTAGATTTGTGGTGTGAGATAACCTATAATAATCTTGTCTTTTAGCTAGCAGCAAGACTCTTGCATTCTCAAAGACAACCAAGAAGCTATATCCCAATGATTCTTTCAGAGGCATATGTGCCTATGTTTTTTAGAGAGTAATGTTCAATAGCACCAACTGTGTCAAGGATAGTTTTTTTGTGGGGGTTTTGGGCTATGTGACTGTGTTCTGGAAGAATTTATTCTTGAGATTTTGCTTGCATCCATGGCTGGCATCTTCAGAGAATAATATCATGGAAGTGAGTGGGGTATATATATACTGTGTGAACCTTGGTTGGGAAGAAGTGATTTACATGTTAATCTCTGTGTTGGTCTGTTATTGAATGGCAAGGCCTCAGGGTGGGAGAATATGTGAGGGGAATTTGTGTCCATTTAATCAGTAATTCACCGTCTGCTGGGAAACCCCCTGACTTTGGATCATGTTCATTTGCATGTGCTGAGTCTTAATTTTGGTGTTTTTTTAGAACTGGTAGCCAAACTTTGATCATTTTTAGGGTTTCTTCTTTCCTGTTGAAGTTGTCCAGGATTTTGTGGATTTCAATGGCTTTCCTGTGCATTTTGATCTGATAGTTTTTGGCATGTTCCAGAATTTCAGTGTGTTCATACAGCATTTTATGCCCAGGATGGTTTATAGCAGGGGTAGGCAACCTTTTTGAGCCGGGGGCCAGGTTGCTGTCCCTCAGACAATTGGGGGGCCGAAGCACCAAAAATAAATAAATAAATAAATAAATATTTTTTAAAAAATAAAAAAATAATAAAATATGCATGCACACTCTCTCAGCCCCAGAAAAGCCATGGCAAAACCCCTGTGGAGATTTTGCCAAGAAAACCCCAAGAACAAGTAATAACAGCAATAATCAATATTATCATGGCGGGCAGCGGCGGCAGCGGCAGGACCGGCCTGGGGCCGGTCCAAAGGCCTTGGGGGGCCGCATCTGGCCCCCGGGCCTTAGGTTGCCTACCCCTGGTTTATAGCATGTTCTACAACTCCTTTTTTATCCTGGCTGGCTTAGTCTACAGTGTCTCTCATGTTCCTTGATTCATATTTGGACACTGCATTTGGTGGTCCCTATGTAGACTGGCTACCAGTCCTGAAGGTAGGTTTACACTGAATTGTGGCGTGTCAGATCAGAGATACATCTCATTGAGTTCATGAAACAACTGCATATTTCCAAATATATGATCTAAAGTAGGCATTATCTAAAACATTTCTTAATTAACATATATCAGCCTTCTTCGCCCTGGTGCCCTCCAGAGATGTCAAACTATGGCTTCTGTCATCTTTAGCTAAACTAAATTCCCATTGTATTTAGCATGGTCCCTGGATAATGAGAACTGTAGTCCAGCACATCTGGAAGGCAGCAGGATGGGGAAGAGGTTCTATTTAATTCACAGAACTGCAGAATCTTAGAGTTTGAAGTGTCTGCAAGGACCATGCAGTCCAACCCCTGTCATGCTGGAATATACAACTAAGAAGAATTGGCCATACAACTCTGTTTAAGGAGTTCCAAAAAAGAGTGCACCATCCTCTAAAAGCAGTATATTGCATTGTCAAATTCTTCCCAATGTTTAGGTGGAATCTCTTTTCTTGTAATTTGTATCCATTGGTTCATGTATTAATCTAACTCAATCTTCTACATGATGTTCTTTCAAATATTTAAAGATGGCTATTATAATACTCTTCTCTTCTTCAAGCTAAACAACTTCAGCTCTCTAAGGGCCTTTGCAGATGGGCAGCCATGGGCTGCCCCACGCCTCGGCCCCAATCCACCCTTCTGCCAGCCTTGGATGGAGCGCTAAAATAGCACTCCTTCCAGAGTAAGTAGAAGGGGTGCTGGAAGAGCTGTCACACGGCTCTTCCACGCCTCTTCCGGCTCAACCTGTGCAGAGGCTGGGCCGAGAGGACATCATCGGGAGGGGGTTGGGGTGCCCCTAACCCTCCCCTTCCCTGGCTCCAAGATGGTGTTTTGCAGAGCCCCTAAGTTGTTCCTCATATGACTTGGTTCCAGAATATTCACCATCTTGGTCACCCATCTCTGGACATGTTCCAGAGGATTTCTGTTCTCATCAGATGATGATCAAGGCAGCTAACTGAAGTAATACATATACAATAAAATATATAAAAGTCCAGTAAAATTCAGGGTCAACAAAAACACAAAAACTAAGGAAGGTATCAATAAAATGATTAACAAGAGCCAGTTAACACCAGTGATGGCACACTTACTTGTCAGCTTTTGACCAGACTAAACTGAAATATCTTTACCTGCTAACTGAAGGTGATGAACCAGGTCTTGCCCAGAAATGGCTTCTGAGAGCACTGGGAAGACTGCATCTCTAGTTTACAACACATGTACTTCAAATATTGGCAGGATGTGTGTGTGGCTCAAGCTGCTAGAACTGATCGATTGTGTTGGCACCCAAAAATACTGGAGGAGGAACAGCGCAGAAGTGACAATATACTTTTTTTTCTTGTTGTAGGAAGGGGGTTATTTTTGTTCCACACATTTAATTTCTGAAATAAAACAAATATATTGGGAAGTCAGGATTTTGTTCTCATATGGAAAAACAAAAATAATCTTTGCTTATTTTATTATGTTGAAGAATAAAAATTAAGCATGAATATGTGAGATTTTGCACAGTTCTGTTTTGCCTTTTGAGAGTTCTGGGGCAAAGACTTCATGAAGTTTGAGGAGGTGAAATATGTTATTTTTATGCAATATATATATTGCCAAAGTGGGTGGGGACCAAACAAAGAAAAGCATGAGACTTTTTGTCCTTGTGAACATACTAAACAAGAAAAGAAAAGAAAAATGTTGGGAAAGTTGATACATTTTTGGACAGGTTGTCTTGATGTGACCAGACACTCTTTTTCACTGAGGCTAAGAACATTTATGAATATTTTTACTTCCTTATTGGGGAGGCAAGTTATTTATTTTCAGCGATGTTACCTACAACAAAAAACATTTGCTGTAAGTCTTCAGAATCAACAGAGAATCAGTATCATTTTTGTCTTATTTGTATAAACAAATAGAGTGCAGTGTTGATGGTGAAAATATTAGAAGCCTACTATTGTTTGCTGGTATGTAATTATTTTTCATAGCTACCTTTTATTGTTTTGGTATGGACTGTCTAGCAAATTCTACTTGTGCTACATTATCATTTAATAATATAGGAATGTAAACAACATATTAAATATTATTATTTATTTATACCATGTCTTTTCCTGGGACTCAATAGCTCTAAGGAGATACAGTATTTAAATCATGCCTCCAGAATAATCTGAACTAAAAGCCAGATAACAGCCAAACTCAGAATGATAAAGGAGCACATTTTATGCAAAACATGTACAAAGGTACAATCCATCAGGAATATCTCTTCTGCTATTCTGTGTTACAAGGTTTTCGTATTCTGTTCAATGCTTATTTCACAGAAAAAATCCCTACTAAACTATTCCACATGATATAATCTGTTTAATGATTATATTAATCTCATCTTTGCCTGTCAACCCATATTGGGGCATGTGATAGGAGGCCCTTCCACACTACACAGCTATAGCAGGGTGATTCCACTTCAGCTGCTATGGTTTCATCCTATGGATCCCTGGGATTTGCAATTTTAGCAGAGATATTTAGAGTTCTCAGCCAGAAAGTTCCTCTAGTGCCTATGATCATACTCCAAACTCCAGTGTTCAATAGGATGGAACCAAGGCAGTTACACTGGGATCAGAGTGGCATAATTGGGTGGGTGAAAGAGCTTTGGGTTTCATCATGTGCATAATAGAGCCTTGTTTCAGGACTGGGTTCTTTGTAAGGTTCCTTTCCTTTTGTGCTCTGAAGTGGCAGGAGAGGTTTCCAATTAAGAAAAGTAAGCTACTCTTGAGAAAGTTGCCAGAAATGAATGCTCACCTTTGCAACCTGTAAATGGGAAAGTGGGAGGCCAGTCATTGTTCAGCTCTGGAATTACTTTTCTTTGTCTGTCTGAATCTCCTGTCAATCAGTTTTATGAAATTACTCTATTATCACGCACAGGGAAGCATG
Organism: Phrynosoma platyrhinos; assembly: GCA_020142125.1. Classification (NCBI taxonomy): domain Eukaryota; kingdom Metazoa; phylum Chordata; class Lepidosauria; order Squamata; family Phrynosomatidae; genus Phrynosoma; species Phrynosoma platyrhinos. The sequence goes on from CM034703.1 coordinate 310,811,635, forward strand.
GGGGACAAATATAATCTTCTGTCACAAGGATAAGGCAACTGTAACTCACACACTCTAACTTCAAATCCCTTTACCTGTTACTTTGGTCCATACTAACTGAAGCTGATAGGAGGTGTAGAATAATGACTTCTGTAACATCACTCACCCATGTTCAGATCCTTGTTACATCATGTTTAGATTAAAGGCCCTCAAAGTGAATGTGGACAAATATTTGAAGATCTTAGGACATTACTACACATGGCTTTTAATTTGTGATTTCACTGGGAAAGAAGTGACTTTGCCAATATTCACCTTTGACTTGTATCTACTCTGTCCCTGACCTAAGTGGAAACCCATGAATGACCTCACAATCATGTGAGTTGCAGATGAATTGTTGCTCCTGGGGAAGTTGTGTGATCACCAGTGACATGAACACCGTCCTCTCCTCCTCCCCCCCCCCCCGATCCCAATCCCTCTCACTATTCCAAAGCACGCTGGTTGCTTTTCTTTATTTTTTCCCCTGTTTATTATCTTTCTTTCTCTTTACTTTTAAATTAAATTGCAGCAGCAGAGTTTCCAAACCACAAAGGAAAAAACAAAAACAAAAAAACCCAACAGCATGCTGGGGTGGGAATGAGGCATGGAAGGGGGATTAAGGAAAAGGTCAGGAATAGTGAACAGTAAGGGCAGTCGCCCTGGTTGCACAATTGAGTGAGTGGCATTAATGGCTGCCTAGAAAGTGAGATGTTACCATTCTATTATTAATTGTATGACTGTTGCAAGAATGGGGCTTGTGCAAAAGAGTTCTTCATTTCCTTTTTGCATACTTTTTCCAGCTCTGCAATATCATTCCCCCCATTAGATACAAATATATTGAAGGTGAAATTTTTGTTGTTGTTGTTCAGTCAGCATTTTAAGCAAAATGATCCACCTCACTCTTCCCAGTTTTGCATCTCACAATCTAGGTTGCGCACATCTTTCAATCATCTCTTGCTATTCTCAGCTTTTAAAATTATGTTACAAATGTATTAAAAGAAGATAGGCTGAAATCCAGGATCAGGAGGATGTAGTAGAAATGGCTGGCAGGAAAAACTATGCCACTTCTCCTCCCTCAAACCCTAAAATTCACCTTTTACTGTGAATTTAATGTGAACCCCAACACGTCCACTTACTAGACAGTGGATAGCAGGGGACTGCAAAGAAGCATCCAGCTATGTTCCCATTGTGCTAGATCAGGGACAGGCAACCTTTTCCAGACCTGGGCCGGTCTGCCGTCACCCTGGTCTTGGCTGGGCCAAGGGGGGGGATGGGGGGGATGGCGGTGCACGCTCATGCGCACGCGCGCACCCTCCTCTGCTGCACGTGACCCCCACGCACGCAGCCACCACGGCCGCTACTGTGGTGGCCGCCGTAGTGCACGTGGCTACAGCCGCCACGGCGCATGTCACGGATGCCATTTTGGGAGTCAAAATGGCGGCCGCGACGCGTTTGTGCATGCGCAAAAGTACTGTGCATGCGCAAATGCATTGCAACTGCCATTTTGACTTCCAAAATGGCAATCGCCATGAGCGCGGCCGAAAACGCGCTCCAACGGCGGTGAGCGGTGGCATGCAGCGGCGGCGATGGTGGCAACCTTCAGCCTGGGCCGGTAAGTCTGGGGCCCGGGGCCTTAACCGGCCCCTGGGCCGTAGGTTGCCGGTCCCTGTGCTAGATGTATAGTAGTGTGATATTCTCCAGAGCCCACCAGGTTCTTTCAGAAGTCCCATAGGCTGACATCAGTGTTGTGTGTCCAGCTATACAAAAGTTGGACAAAATGCAGCCTGTGGACAACACATGGCAGTCCAGTTGTCAATTTTATATATATATTTCTCCCCTCCCATATTTGTTGTCCCCAAGGAGCCAGCATGGTGTAGTGGTTTGATCATTGGACTACAACTCTGGAGACCAGGGTTCAAATCCTGGCTCCACCATGGAAATCCACTGGGTGACCTTGCTTAAGTGATACTCTCTCAGCCAAAGAGGATGGCAATGGCAAACCCCCTTGGAAGAAATTTGCCAAGAAAATCCTATCATAGGTTCACTTTAGGTTTGCCATAAGTCAGAAATGATTGGAAGGCACACAACAACAACAAACCCCCACAAATAATCCCAAATGCACAGGGGCACAAATGCATTTTTTGCCATATTTTTTGGGATAAAACAGGAAGTTAACAGGAATTTACTTCCAGATTACTTCCTATTGTCATAAAAGATGTCTTTGGTGCCTGAATTGGCTGGGCAAAATCATCATGAAAAGTCTGCTCATACTACTTAGAAAGTGTTTGTGGAACAAAAATTGTTTGTTGTTGTTGAAGGTGCAGCCCTTCAAGATCATCTGGAAGGAGGTTGAATGTAGCCCTCAACTTACAACAGTTGCCCACCCCTGAGCTATAGGATGCTTCTTGTCTAGACATGTGGGGAACTTTACCTACACCAACTGCAAGTTGGTAGGCCTCCTAGAAGAGAAAGTCCATCAGTTGGAGGCCCGGGTAGCTACACTTCAGCATATTAGGGAGCAAGAAGTTTTACTGTACAGAGCGGAATGAACAGTCTTGGATGGGGACCACACAGAGGAAGTTGTTGGGGAGGAGGTCACTTCACACATACAGGAGGTAGACAGCTGTTATACACAGAAGTAGGGAAACCAAGTATCATTCTGGGAGCTTGCAGCTACAGAATCAATTTGAAGCACTCTCCCTTATCAAGGAAGAAGTGGAAGAGTAGCAGAGACTGTCCTCAGAGACAGTGCAAGGGACCCTGAGAGTACCACTGCAGTGAACAGCCACTGCTTAGCTTCAGAGGAGGCGTGTGGTGGTGGTGGTGGACTCCTTGTTGAGGGGTACAGAAGCAGTGGTTTGTGGACCTGACAAGATGTTCCTGGAGGTGTGTTGTTTCCCTGGGGCAAAAATCCGTGATGTGACAGTCAGGCTGACAAGACTTGTCAAGTCTACTAACCATTACCCCTTCCTCTTGGTCCATGTGGGAACTAATGATACTGCAAGGCATAGCCTTCAGAATATCAGAAGAGACTATGAGGCTTTGATTAGGAAGCTGAAAGAGCTGGATGCACAGGTTATCTCATATCTTCTCCCAGTTGAGTGTCAGGAAGAGTGTGAATCACTGTCTTCATATGTGGTGCCACCAAGAACAATCTGGATTCTTGGATCATGGGCTGCGGTTCCATGAGGGTGGATTTCTGGCAAGAGATGGTCTGCATCTCACACCAGTTGGCAAAAACATTTTTTTTGAAATTTTTTTTATTCTATATTAAAACAACATACACTTACAACAAAATCAAACATAAACTAAAACAAACATAACATTTACTAACAATAACACAACATCTGACTTAAACTCACATAAAATGACTTCCCTCCTTTACTTGGAATATTTAACCTGTTATATCATCAACTTTTAGATTTTCCCTTTATCTTCTATTAAGTGTTCAATGACAACATTAATTTGTTAACATAATATGTTATATAAATTAACAATTTTTATTTAGTACTCATCTGATACATATATTCTTGTATATCTGTTTCAGTCGTCCAGAACTAATATTCATGTATAATGATTCAATGCATAATACATCTAACCGGTCCAACGATATTTATCAATCCCTCAGAGCAGTCAAACTGTTTTCACCCCATATTGTTCTCAGATAATTTGTGATCAGCACCCAATCTCTCTCGAATTTATTTCTACTTTGACCTTTCAGGAGACATGTTAACTTGTCTAATTCCATTATGTCGTATAATTTGTATTGCTATTCTTTCAGAGTAGGGAGTTCTTTATTTTTCCATTTTTTGGCGAGCAGATTTCTTGCCGCATAAAGCATATAAAATATAATCTTTCCAAATCTTCTTTCCAGATTGTCATCAATTATTCCTAATAAAAAAAGTTTCCGGTTGTTTACTTATTGTCATACTTAAAATTTTGTCTAATTCTCCATGTATTAAAGACCAAAATTTCTGGGCCCTTTCACATTCCCACAACATATGTATATAAGTGCCTTTAGATTTAGTACATATCCAGCAATCACCATTATTTTTTTGGCAAATCTTTGATATTTTCTCAGGAGTTAGATACCATCTATATTGAGATTTTAAATAATTTTCTTTCACCTCTTGGCTTAACATATATTTTAACCTTTTATTCCAATTTTCCTCCCATTCTTCCATCATAATTGGTCTTTTAACATCTTGTGCCCAACTTATCATATATTGTTTGACTGTTTCAGGCTCCATCTCTACTTTCAATAATAATTTATATAATTTTGAGATTAACATGCTGAGTTTCTTGTGTTAAAAGTTTTTCAAATTCTAACTCCTCGTTTTGTATTTGTACATTTTTATAGTCCATTTTAAATCTTTCATTAATTTGTTTGTATAAATACCAATTACATTTATAACCTTCTTTAGTTAATTCTTCCATCGTCTTCATTCTTGGTCTCTCAGCATCCCACATTAATAAGTCATTATAAGTCATCCATCTCTCATCTTTCATTCTCTCCCTTCTATAGAAAGCCTCATTAACAGAAGTCCAACTGGGAATTTTCTTCAAAAACATATGTTTATATTTTTGCCATACTTTCTCTCCAATCCCCCAGTAAAATGATATTTTCATAGTCATATTCTGATATAATTTCAGTCAATTTTTTGAAAAATCTATCTTTCTTTTCTGTTGGTGTGTAAACACGTACAATTAATGTCTTCTCAAACTTCCAATCTACTTCAATCCAAATATATTGACCCTTTGTATCATTAAACAGTTCTTTAGCGTTCATTTTATCATTAACATACATGAAAACACCCTTTTTTCTCTTTTCTCCAGCGGATATAAATTCTTGTCCTGATTTCATGTTTTTTAAATATTTCTTTTCTGATTTCTTTATGTGAGTTTCCTGAAGACATAATATATCAAATTTTAGTTTCCCCAAATAATGATATGTTAATTTCCGCTTCTGTAGACTATTAAGACCTTTTATGTTACAAGATAAACATTTTATTGTATTAAACGGCTCCATAATTACAACAATTTAAATTTCTCCACTATCCGCTTCTCCTGTCCGAATTGTATCTGGCTTTCCATCTCTGCTTCCTCCGCTTCCTTGCTCATCCTCTTGCTGTTGTTCCAAATCCTTTTTCAATATTTCTAAAAATTCTTGAGCTGCAGATGGAGAATTAATTTTAACTCTTTTTTGTTTGTATCTGAAGGAGAGTCCCTCTGGTGTCTCCCATCTATAAATGATTCCACATTCTTGTAGTTGCATTGTTAACATACTATAATCCTTCCTTTTTTTCAAAATTTGACCTGGTACGTCCTTCATCAACTGCACCTCTGTTCCCACAATAGATAATCATTTCTGAAAATGCCATTGTAAAATTGTTTCTTTCATCTGTGTACGAACAAAGTACACAACAATGTCTCTCAGTAATTTTTTCTGTGTCACAATCCATGAGCTGATTTGGAAGGCCTTATCGATTTCCAGTTCCATAGTTTGACTATCTTTACCAGTAAATTCTGAAAGTGCTGTGATCAATATTTCCATTAGATTTTCATCTGCTGACTCAGGAGCTCCCCTGATCTTCAAACATCTCTCTCTCATTTTACATTCCCACATTAATTTCTCACCCTGTATATTCTTCCTTTTTGCCATTTCCATATTTAATTTATCTTCTAACTCCATATTTTTCTTCTCTAACTCAGTAACCTTGGATTTCACAAACTTTACATCCGTAGACATAGTTCTGACTGATTCTTTTATTTCATTAAGATCAGATCTCATCTCTCTTTTTATTTCCCCTTTCAGGCTTTCCATATTTTGTCTAAGTTCATCTTTATCTCTCTTCATCTCTTGACTTAAATGTCTTAGCTCACCTTTCATATTTTCCATATCTTGTTTCAATTCCTCCTTATCTTTTTTCATCTCTTGGCGAATTTGACGAAGTTCATCCAAAATTACTAAGTTAAAATCTTGTGGTTTTGTTTGATCTGTCAATCCCCTTCTCTGTA
>CM034703.1:310843751-310854035 GCA_020142125.1 Phrynosoma platyrhinos
CCGGTTTATTTCCACCTTCTCCCTGCGACTCCCCATGTGATAACGTCCTATGATTCTATGGGTAAATCTGAATCCACACCTGAGTATTTGAGTAGGCTTGTTCCATATGTTATGGACTGTGGCTAGTAGCTACACTGGCAAAGGGATTCTGGGATTTATACTCCCAACAGTAACTTTTCCAAGAGCAGATGCATGTACATCAAAATCCACAAAGAGTGATAGCTTTATTGATCAGCCAAAATGCAGAAAACACATCATGCAAACTTTCAAAACTTCACTGGCTTCATCATCCAGCAAAGATGATAAAAATCATACAGGAAGTAAAAAGGTGAAGTTGTTAGCACCACAGGCCTACATTCTATCTCAGAAGATATTCTGTTGTCAGTTCAGATGGTGGTGTTGGATTTCAGTGTGGGCAGAGGTCAATCCCCTTCTTAGATATGCAAGGAATAGGAACAAATGACAATAAAAGACATGTAATAAAATCTCAACTGAATTAACAAGAGAAAGGTAACTTCACTTGAGATCAAGCCCCTCAATGCCATCTCAACTGACAACAGTGTAGTATCTGAAACAGAATTGATTATCAGATCAGGAACGAGAGTGAAGTGGATCACTCTCCCATCCTCATCCCATCCGTGACAGAGGTCTCCCAAAAGACATTTACACATGTCATACTGATCCTGTCATTAACCTGTAAGTGAAGTAGAATTGGATTAATGGGTTCTTCTATTAATACAAAATGAAGGACGGGATAATTCCACCTCACTGATGGGACATTGACAGTATCAGTGCAACATCATATGAAAGTCTTTCAAGCAATCGTGGTCACTAGCGCTTCCTGGATAGGACAATGTCTGGATCAGAGCAACGTTGTTTGAAAGCCCTTCCCTCAATCATATGGGAAGGATGGGACAAGGACATCCTGTCCCCCATCTGATAATCTCCAGAATGTAGGCCTGTGACTGTAACATCTTTACTATTTTTCCTCCTGTATAATTTTTAACCTGATGAATTTTTTGCCTGATGAAGAAGCCAGTGAAGCTTCAAAAGCTAGCATGAGGCATTTTTTGCATTTTGGTTGGCCAATAAAGATATCGCTCTTTTGTAGTTTTGTTGTATTTTGGATGGCTACCTCTGAATATGTTTCCTGATTCACGTAGTCCACTATCCTGTTTTCCACATGGCCTATAAAATGCTGCTCCCCCCGCATATATTGTGTTAACTTGAAATAGTCTTTCTGTTATAAACCTGTTGCATAACTAATAAAAAGTAAAGGATTTATGACTTGTAGTATACCACAGGTGAAGCTAGGTCAGCTATGTGATGCAGTGGCTAAAAAAGCCAAATACAGTTCTAGCCTGCACCAGCAGAAGTACAGTGTCCAGATCAAGAGAAACAATAGTACTACTCTTTTTTTGGGGGGGTTATACTTCATCTGCAATACTGTACTCCTGTGCATGCGCAAACGTGTCATGGCCACCATTTTGATTTCCAAAATGGCGGTCACGGTATGCGTAGTCGCACGGCAGCAAAAACGTGTGGCAGCAGCGGTGCGCGGTGGTGGCGGTGGCGGCAGCGGCAACCTTCCGCCTGGGCCAGTAAGTCTGGGGACCTGGGCCTTAACCGGCCCGTGAGCCGTAGGTTACCGGTCCCTGCTTTAGACAGCTGAAGGGCTGTGAAGTAGAAAATGGAGCAGAGAGGACATGCTGAACAGCACCTTTGTACTGATGTAACAAATATCAGATGCTGTAGGTGATATTTCAGAGGTAAGAATCAGCTAAACCATCTCTGAATATTCCTTGCCCAAGAAAACCCTATGAAATTCATAACATGGCCATAAGTCGACTTGAAAGCACACACTCACACAAGCAGCAGGAATGCATGGTTTGTGCCCCAATAAGCAAAACACAGCAGTTGAAATCAGTGGCACCGCTAGGGTTGGTGTCACCTGGTGCGATAACTCATGGTGTCGCTTCCCGATTGACCACCTCCCATTTCACACCATACAGAATCATTAGTAATGCTTTTTTGCACTAATGTTATTTGTAAATAATAATTCCCATATACCACAGAATGTCATGCTAATAGTTGTGACATAAACAACTAACAAAATTAAAATTATATCTTCAAATTACAATATCATATGCACAACCTAAATGTATTTAGATATATATATAGTGAATATTTTGTTAAAATTTGGTGTTGAAATTTGAAATTTTACTTTTTAGAAATTCTGGAGCCTCTCCTTTCTCCTCCCATTGAGCTTCACCCCACTCCCACCATCTCTTAAAGCATTTTAAAGGGAAGAGATGCATGCCACAGCCCCTTTCTAGCCAAAGGCAGATGTTTGAAGAGCAATGGTGTCCACCCCCCCTTAGGGTGTCACCTGGTGCGCTCTTCACCCTCCACACACCCCCTAGTGATGCCACAGGTTGAAACTGATATTACTATTAATAGTACTATTATCATCACTATTATCAGAGGAGCTAAGAGTATATAAAACAGGTACTATAGATGGATTGGAACTTTGAGAAGATCTCTTAACTGAAACCAAGACAATGGGACAATTGTACATTCAGCTCCTCCTCTCCCTTGGCTTGAATGTCATTATGCTGCTTTCTGTTTTGACCCACAGCTTTACATCTCAAAGTACATCTACATTGTAGAAATAATATAGCTTGACAGCACTTTTTAAGTATTATAGCTCCATACTATGGAATCCTGGGGTTTGTAGTTTTACAAGGCTTCTAGCCTTCTCTTCCAAAGTTGGTGCCTCACAAAACTGCAAACCCAAGGATTCTGTAGGATGGAGCCATGACAGTTATAGTGGTGTTGAACTACATTATTTCTACAGTGTAGATGCACTCAATTTGCCCCAGTGCGCAGTCCCCCTTACACCTAGATAGGGAAACTTGAGAAAGTGCAGACCTACACCTGGACCTTTCAATCATGGCACTATTGTTACATTTTAAGTGTAATTGTTCCATCCTATGGAATCCTGGAGTCTGCAGTTTGGTGGGGTACTGAAATGCTCTGGCAGAGAATTCTAAATGTCTCTCTCTAAACTGCATATCCCAGGATTCCCTGGGATAGAGCCATGATGGTTAAAATGGAACAAAAAATGTGTAGTGTGACTGGGCCTCTGGCAACAGGGTAGCCTGCTTTAATTGTAAATTCCTGCACTAGGGAATGGGCTAGGTGATTCATGGGGTCCCTTCCAACTCTGCAGCTTTGACGTTGTATGATATAAACCAGGCCATACTCAATACTGGAGAGATACTCTACACATATACTATAGTGCTCCAATGTACAACAAAGCTATCAGACAATATTAACAAAATCCAAGGAAACTCCTGCTCTGTAAGGGAACTTGGCTGAATGTCTGATTTGTTCATTTGTCTGAATATACTCAACCTCTCACCTTCCATTCAGAGTTTAAAGAATGGAGTCCAGGTACAGCAACTTGTGAAAAACAAAGAAAGATAACCAGTGTCGGAAAAGTTGTGGAGCGAGCCCACACAGCAGTGTTTTTTTTTTTCCTCCCATAATCCACTCCATTCTCACGTAAACCACCACCCCAAACAGGTGGAAATTTGAGGACCATTGAGCACTACAAATTCTCCCAATGCATCACAATTACCCAAACACCTGTGCTAAATAACTGTGTGCTGAGCTCCTGTGAAAATTCACAGAGCACTCAATAGACCTTGAAATTTCTCATTTTAAACTTCAGGCAGGAAACTGAGTGCTCCCACATACATGGCACAAAGTATGAACTACCAAAAGCAATTGTTTGGGCCCCTCCTGGTCCAAATGACAGGAAGAGCCTTTGTAAGTCCATTTCATTTCATTTCATTTCATTTCTCTCTGATTAAGAACAAGTCAGACAACATTGGGAGGCCTCGGTAGCTGAAGCTGAAGATCACTTGCTCAGCTTTGACACTTGTTCAGTCTTGCTTGAGCTTCAGCTTGACCTGCTGTTGGGCAGAGTGACGTGGTCACCTCTGGGAAAAGATGAGCTGCTGTGAGTTTTTGGAGGAAAGAGTTGCATATGCCATGGACATTGTGTTGTGCCTCCCTGTCATGTACAGGAATTTAAAGATATAGTCATCTTAGTCTGTAAAATCAGTATGTAAAGAGATCTTGTAGCTCCTTTGAGACAGCAGCATGGACTTTTGTAGACTTAAGGCTACTTTCTCATGTATGGTTCAGAAACCCAGGCTTTCAGTAGTAAAAATTGAAAGATTTGTTTGGAAACCATAGATGGTCATCACATAAGTGTATTGTCAGGTTCAAGAGTCCAGTGTTAATGGGATATGATTAAAGCATACAATAATTTAAATTTTAAGTGGATTGACACTTCATTTGCACCAGGAAGCAAACTATTTCATTTTGATCATTTTTTTTTAGTATCATTTTTATTTTATTTTCAAACTTACATCTTATATACATTCCCACAATAGCTGAGTAACAAAATATTATTTTATCATTAATATGTATCTTACATTGTTAGCTTATTTATAGCCCTCTATCGTCCATATTCTTTTATTCAAGCATATTACCTTATATGCTCCATTATTATTACAATAATTAATTCCTCTTGTAGAGTGCAGTCTTTATTGCCATAATTCATATACTTTTCCCCATTTTTTTGTTCATCTTTTTTTTTCTGAGTGAGTGAGTGAGTGCTTTAAAATTGACATTTGCTGAGACGACACTTGCTGTGATGTACCAAAAGTTTTGAGAGTCACTCTGGTGTAGTGGTTTGACTGTTGGACCAGGATTCTAGGAGACCAAGGTTCAAATGCTTTCTCCAACATGGAAACCCACCGAGTGACCTTGGCCAACTTACAGTATCTCAGCCTCAGAGGAAAGCAATGGCAAACCCCTTCTGAAGACATCTTGCAAACCTCGTGATAGGTTCTCCTTAGGGTCACCATAAGTCAGAAATAACTTGGGGATCCAAAGCTTGAACACTTGGCTAGAATTGAGTAATCTACTCAGGCAGGTTTTTCCAATGGTTAGCATAGGGTAGCGGGGGGGGGGGGGGGGGGGGAGTGAAGCTCATTGCCACATGAAACTCCCTTTAGAGTCTTTGAGCTGCCCTTTTTTCTGGCCAAAAGAAGGATGCATGCCTTTCCTAGACTCTGTCAGAAACAACAGATTTTCAGCTGCCTCTTTAGGTAGCCATTAGTGGTTGCCCATGTAGTTATCACTGGAGGCTAGTGGTTTTGATGTCAATTGGATGGTGAACCAAATGTGAGTTTGAATTTGAATTTTAAGGGTGCTATCCATGGGCTGAACCCTATCCTTGAAATAGGTTCAGTTGGATAGATCCCATAAAGTTCTGGCTAAGACTCAGAGCATGTCAATACCATCCTGGCTGTTTTCTGAGTTAGCCTTAAATTATTTTCCCAAAAAGAATTTTGTTAAATGTTCTATTAACTACCACTCATGTTTGTCCAGTCATCTTTTTCCTGTGGCTTTTATCCTTCAAAGGACCAGATGACTCCTTTTAAGAAAACTTTGTGGTCCCTGGAAATGGAGCAAAAAAACCCCCCAACAAACATCAGTCAAATTCAGAATATTAGACTGATGGTAGAAGTCTAAATACCCTAAAGGCACCAGATCCTGTCTGATCTTGGAAGCTAAGCAGGGTCAGCTTCAGCTAGTACCTGGATGAGGGACTACCAATGAATACCAGGTCTGTAGGTTATATTTTAGAGGCAGGAACTGGCAAAACCACCTCTGATTATTCCTTACCTAAGACTATGAAATTTATAGGATCACCATAACTTGAAAAGTGATTTGAAGGCAAGCATGCACCTGTGTGCAAACACACACACACACAAATACATGGCAGCAAATTAGGAGTAGATATGTAAATCTTCATTTGCATGTTAGTGAGAGATGAGAATGTCAAACATTTTCTCCCTACTGGGTGAGATTGCAAGAGGTGTTCTTAAAGTTTTATTAAAAAAAAAAAGCAGAACTACTTTTTAAAGAAAAAATGTGGAAAAAAAGGTTTTACACATACACTTTATATTTTGTGTAAAATAAAATGATTTTTATGTGCATAAAGTGCCATTTTTTAAGCAATGAAGGCTGGAAACCTGTTAAGCAGTTATAAATGTGTAACCTAGAGTTATGCATTTGTGACTGTTTAGTATTCACAATCCATAGGTAGCCCCTCATTTGGATCCTAAACTTAGTTATGGTGCTAAGCAGAAAATCCTATCCTAACCCCACCCCCAATCCTCCGCTCACCGGGGATTGGTGGGGACCTCTTCCCCTCTTGATTGGTTTCACCACTCCCCTTGCACAAACAACCTTTGGCACAAGGGGGAATTGTCCTGCTTCTTCTTGTTTCACCAAAGATCACTCATGGGTCAAGTTAGCTCCTTTCCAATTAACAGGGAAACAGACCCCAAATGATCACAGTGACTGCTGCTCAGTAAGCAAGACTGGGAGGGATGAGGGTAGGATTCACTGCATAGCACCATAACTATGGTTATTATGCATTTGTAACTTGCTAACATGAGTCCAGCTAAAACTTTTGCAAAAAGTCCAGAAATATGAAAAAAGAAGAAAACCTGCCCAAACCAAAATAACACTGAAGAAAAATCTAGGCTTTTTGGCCCTTGTTGATGGATGAAAAATTTCACAGCCATTGACAATTTTAATTGGTGGAGCAGTTTTTGATATTTTTTGGGACATCTTTTCTTATCAAAGACAAATAAAATTACAACTATTCTTTACATCACCAGTCAGGAGGTATTTTCAAATGGCCTGGGCATTTGCCAATTCCTGCATAAGAAATATGAAGAGATCCAAGTATATTATCACTTCCATTCAATGTGTGGATGAAGTCAAACAGAGACTTTCAGTGGGTGAGTGTTGACCCAAAGTGTAGGCACCAGAACTTAAGTTATCTGAATTGTGCAATCAAAAGAAATAAATAAACCCTTATTTATTTGGCCTTCAATGTGTTTAAATGTCCATCTTTTTAACTGTGCCAACATTTTCCAGCCAGAACTCTTATGATTCCCACAGAGAAACTGCATTTCTGAGAACAGCCTTGTCAAAGGATAAAAATTTTGACCAGCGGTTAGCTCCAAAGGGGAATGCTATTAATGTGAATAGCTGCTGTGTAAACCTTTTAAAAAGGAGAGGAAAAATTATTTTTCTCCCTCTTCCTCTCTTTTTCTCTGCTTTGTGATTTCAATGCAATTGATCACCAGTGCTGGAGAAAATGGTATGAGAACCTGTTATAATGATTCACAGGGAACAATCAATGTAATCATGGACTGTTGGTTTACTTCCTTAGTTTCTCCCAAAAAAAAGCTGGGGGGGGACAAATGGCTTTTTCATGATTGTTTGTTCTTTTGGCTTTATAAAATTGTTGGTGCCTGTGCACACAGTTGTGTAAGCAGAGCTGCCTGGTTTGCTACTGAAGGGAGGAAGCAGGGGGCGCAAAGTGTCGTCTTCAGGGCAAGGAAGGGGAGGGGCAGCCACACGCTGGGCACCCCAACCCCTTCCTGAAGATGCCGTCGGAGCACTGGACCCTCCGCACATCCGGCGCTCCGAGGATGCCTATCCACCACAGCGTCCACACATGCTGCAGTGGAAAAGGTGCCAAAGGTGTGCCGGCAGCCTTATGTGGCGCACCTTCAGCGATTTGTGGAAGGAGCGCTATTTTAGTGCTCCTTCCTGGGTCAGCAAAGCTGCGTCGCAGGGCTAAGGAATGTGGATACCTCAGCCCTGATCCACAGCTTCCCAGAGCAGCCCCATGCCGCCCGTCTGCTTAGGCCCAGAGTTTACATTCTGCAAAACAGAGGAAGAAAGGCATGGGATTTTTCATCCTAGCTCTGCACCCCACCCCACCCCGGTGGCATAATTTACTGTTAGCCACACCTCAGTAAAGGTTATTCATGTTTGTTTTCTAGCATCAAGGGCCAGAATCATGTTGGGGACTTATGTCTTTGTAAGTAGACTTATGCCTGTAGGAATTAGAATTGAGCAATTCTGTAACAGCCATATCCAGTGTTCCTGTTATGTTGCTATGTAGGGGAACTGGCAAAATGCTTAATGCACATTGCAACTGATGCATAACAGGATTAATGTACAATGGGACTAATGCACAATGGATCAGATCCACATCAGTCTCATGTGCATTAGGCAGTGCTGTATTAAAGTCTTTTACTCCAAGTCTCAAGTCAAATCTCAAGTCTCTATCTTCAGGTCTCAAGTTGAGTCTCAGGTCTTTACAAGATACTTTCAAGTCGAGTCTCAAGTTGAGTCTCAAGCCTGGGAGCCCAACTTTCACAGGAAAAAAAAAGGTGTGAATGGTGGGATGTATGTGGGGAGAGGTGGAGTTTTAATAATTAGGAAATCAAGAAAATGTGCACATAGGTTAAAGAAATCTTGGAGGGGAACAGCAAACATGTTAGGCAATAGGCTTGAGGTTGAAGGATCCTTCTAAAGCTTTTCAAATGGTTTAGAAGACTCTTCGAATATGTAGCAGGAACAGACTGTTGAGTAGATCTTAATCCCCACCTCAAGCCCATTGTCTAATGTATTTGCTGTGTTTGGATGAAGTTAGACCAGCAAGTCAGTCACTAAAAATATACAAGTCTTGAGTCAAGTTGAGTTAGCGTATCATTTATTGCCAAGTTAAGTCCAAATTGAGTCATTGAAGTGACTTGAGTCTGATTTGAATCTGACTCTAAGGGCCTCTACAGACGGGCAGCTGTGGGCCGCCCCGAGAAGCTGAGGATTGGGGCCGAGGCTGCCCCACTCCTCAGCCCCAATCCATTTTTTGGCCCGCCCTGGAAGGAGTGCTAAAATAGCACTTCTTCTTCAAGGTGCGGAAAGTGCACAGTGTCTGGACGCTGTGACAGAAGGACGTCATCGGAGCGCTCACCATGGTGCTCCAATGATGTCCTCAGGAAGGGGTTGGGGCGCCTGGCGTATGGCTGCCACTCCCCTTCCTTGGCTCGAAGACGGCGCTTCGCACCGTCTGCAAAGCCCCTCAGTCAACTCAAGTCTACATCACTGGCATCAGGACATCAACTATGAAGTGCAGGTGATCCTATTACACCTCTTGTCACTTACTAACAGGGTTTCTTAGGGCCTAAGCAGACGGCTTATTGGGCTGTCTTCGGTGCAGGGAAGGGGAGGGGCAGCTGCACGCTCGGTGCCCCAACCCCCTCCTGAGGTCGTCCTCGGAGCAGCTGGCCCTCCACACGGCCAGCGCTCCAAGGAGGACCTCCTGCTGCAGTGTCCAGATACGCTGTGGCGGAAGAGTCGCCGAAAGTGCGCCGCAACCTTTTGCGGCACACTTTCGATGACATATGAAAGGAACTCTATTTTAGCGCTCCTTTCCAGGGGCGACGGTGGTGCGCCACAGGATCGAGGCATGGGGATGCCTTGGTCCCGTGGCACACCTTCCCAGGGCGGCCCACAGCCGCCCGTCTGCTTAGGCCCTTAGTGCCTTTGATATATAGCTAAATATATGTAAAGTTCTGTAACATACACTGTAATTCTGGCCATCAGCTTTAAAGGTACAGGCAGTTACTCTGGGTTGCAAGTAGGCAACCCTGCCTAAACAGTGGCCACTATGTGGAGTTGTTCATAAACCCTTCCATCATCATAATCTGGTGTAAAATGCTGTGATCATCTGTTTGTTGGGGGTCAAATAAACAAAGTCTAAAATATCAATTCTATTTCAGTTAGGGATGCAATTCTTTATCAGTTTTCTTTTTGAAGATTGAAATGAGTAATTAGACCAATTTTATTTCAGCTTTGAGAAAGTCTTCAAAAACTGCCATTTTTGAATATATTTAAATGTTGAATATTTTGATTAATAGAGGATGTGAAGAAAATGCTCTATTCTGCACAAAAAACTATACTCAATTTTTGCACAGAATAAG
Organism: Phrynosoma platyrhinos; assembly: GCA_020142125.1. Lineage (NCBI taxonomy): Eukaryota > Metazoa > Chordata > Lepidosauria > Squamata > Phrynosomatidae > Phrynosoma > Phrynosoma platyrhinos. The sequence goes on from CM034703.1 coordinate 310,853,687, forward strand.
TACTAAATTGTGAAAAAAAAATTCAAAAACTGTATTAATTCTCTCTCTCTCTCTTTGTGATTATTTTTTTGGGGGGGTATAAAATTATTAGTATTGCAACCTACATACAATTTTTTTTTTAAAAAAAAACCTTTTACATAATATTCCATATATATATGGGAGATCAAATTAATTATTCATTCTTTATTGCCTTATCTAACTCTAATTCATATCAAACCATTTAATATTAATTAAACCAGTAAATTAAAAAAAAACCATTAAATTGTTGTTATTATCTTCATTTCACCATATACTTTTCACAATTGCACAAAAATATAATACTGTTAATTTATCACTAATTCATTTCCCC
>CM034703.1:310856525-310866800 GCA_020142125.1 Phrynosoma platyrhinos
TATTTTTATTTTCAAATGTTTTTCAATATATTCCTCATTTTTTTCCATAGACTTATTTCCTGCTGAGTATAATGCTTTATAATATTCTTCAAATATCTTTATCTTTTCTTTCATCATCATACACATTTTCCCTGTTTTATTCTTTCTAACACCAATCATATTTTTCTCTTTCTTCTTTTGTGTTGATCTTGCCAACATTTTAGAGTTTTTATTACTATATTCAAAAAACTCCCTCTGTAAATATATTAAATTTTTCTGGACCTGTTCTCTCTCTAATTTCTCTAGTTCCTTTCTTTTTGCCTGTAATATATATATATATATATGCTTTTACTCCTATCCTTTATATAATCATTATCTAATTTTTTAATTTCCCTTTCTAATTTTTCCTTCCTCTCTTCCTGTTGTCTCTTTACATGTTTCCCTAATACAAATTCCTTTTGCAACTGCTTTCATAGTATTCCATAATAGAGCTTGAGAAACCTCTCTGTTATTAATGTCCCAAATATTTTGCCATTCCTTTTCAATTTTACCAACTATATTTTTATTATTAAGTATTCTGGTGTCAAACCTCCATCTTTTTGCTTCTCTGTATTAGAGGAGTATAGATTAATTGGATGACTAGATTAGCTGGGATTGGATACTGTGATCATACCACATCTTTGTTAACCAATGGCATTGCCTCCCAGCCTATTTCTAGTTTTTCTAGGCTGCTTCTGGTTTTAAAAGCCTTTAATAGTTTTTAAAGTTTCTTGTCTTTGTATGGGAAATCTTCAGGAGAACACCTTCTTTGGATTTATTCAATAGGGAATAATCTTTTTTAAAAAAATATTTTTATGTATTTATTCTAGAGATCTGTTAATGCATTTTAAATTTGGCATTTTTTATTGCCATTACAGATTTGTAACCTAGAGTTACACTCCATAACTGTTCTGTATTCAGTAAGACAAAGTGGTTACTATTGCTGTGGTTGTAAATGCCCCTCAGCAAGCCCATCTTAAATGCCAGCAGTCACAATGGCTGTGTTAGTGCAGCTGCATGCATTCACCACCATTGTTGAAAATGGGTGGGGACATACATGAATGCTCCAATCCATGGATGGCAAGCCTGTGGATGAGGAGAGTAGCTTGTACTGTATAGTAATTATTTGTACATCTGAATCTATATCAGGGATGAAAGGAATAGTCACCATTACTTATTTCTTGGCTGAAAAGTGGCTTTTCTGACACATGGGAAACCTGATCTGGAAGAATAATAAAGTGGCAAGTATTGTGTGATGTTTTTGTCTGTAATTCATATATCTCAAATTGTTTTGGGAAATGCAGAAAGACACATTTTTAATGTGAAAATTGTGAGGTTTATAGCAAAGAACACTGTTTCTAGACAGTTATGTGGGTTTTTTTGTGCAAAATTGCTGTTTTATGCACAAATCTTGGACAACAGAAATCTTACACAAAAAGTCTTGTACACACAGCAGAAATCTTGTACAAATAAAAAAGCCACATACTTTTGTTGTGCAAATTTGTGGGTTTTGAATAGAAAATAGCAACCTTGCACACACACAAAACACATGTGGTTGTATGAACATAGTAGCTTTGGTGTAATACCCCACAACTCTCATTAAAAAAAAATCCCATGTGTATTTCTGCACAGAATAATCATCTAAAATATGTAGGGGTATGTAAAAATGAATGAGAACTGCAGAAGAATTTTTCTCCCACAGCATGGGGAAAACCACAGAAATTATTCTTCCTCATGTGTGAAGATCAGGTAGTCAGAGTTTTGCATCCCTAGTGTGGATACACTCCCTTGCCTGGACAAAATAGTTGAACATTAGCATCTCTAATTCATACATATATATATTACTATATGCACATCTTATGTAAATCTGTGCTCTCTTTTGGTAATTCAATTCCTTCCTTCCTCCCTTTTTAAAGTGAAACATATATAGCCGCCCTTTATGATAAAACCTGATAGTGCAAATAAATCTTCTGGTTTAATGGCAGCCTATTGACAAATATTCATGACACTGTTTGTCCACTCACCTCATAAGCTGAGTGGCCTCATCTTGACTTAATGATGCTTCCATGCCAGGTGTGCAATGCATGTTATTCAGCAATTTACCAAAGCAGTTCAACAACATATCCTTGGCAAGGTTAATCACATCTCCCTGTTTACAAATGTTTTGACAAGACCAGGTTGCATTCGTTTATGATGATGATGATAATGATGCAGCCATGACCTCTGCCTTGTCACCATTTGCCAGTTGCCTTGTACAATAGGCATTCCAGTGTCCTGGGAGATAATCTGTACTGTAATTTGGCATGAGAGCAACTGAACTGCTTCTCCCCACCCCAGTCCTCTGCTGCATTGTTTGGAAGCCTGCAAACCTCTGAAAATCAGAATTTTTAGACCAAATGGAGAGACAAAGTTGACTGTTGTCCTTATACAATAAAACAGTATGCTGAATTTCCCATTTCTAATTGAACAGCTGAAAGCCCTAGCAGACATTAGGGACTTGTTTATGGATCACTCATCAGATCAGGAACTGGAAGGCACGGCAGGGAGCTAGTAAAGAAGCGAAATCCATTTAAAATGCATTGTAAATACTCAGTTGCTGAATTAATGAACAAAACCTTGTGAGCTGTGGTTGTTTTATAAAGTAAACACGGCTCACCTGCTTCACCCCTTATTTCTCCTCAATTACATAGAGAGGGAATGAGTGAAATGTTTAAAAGAAATTTATTTTCAATGTAATTTCCAATGTATGTCAGCATTCAGCCTACCACGATGGCTAGCACAAACTTTGCACTACTGATGATGGCAGGAATGTACTTGGGGTCCAAAGGAGGGTGACCAAAATGGTGAAAGGTCTGGAAGCCATGCCCTAAGAGGAGCAACTTGGGGAGCCAGGTATGTTTAGCCTGAGGAAGAGACCATTAAGAGGTGGCATGATTGCCATGTTTAAGTATTTGAAGGGATGTCATAATGAGGGTGGAGCAAGCTTGCTTTCTGCTGCTCCAGAGAATAGGGCATGGAGCAATGGATTCAAACTATGCAAAAAGAGATTCCACCTAAACATTAGGAATAACTTCCTAATGCTAAAAGCTGTTCAACAGTGAATTATCTGTATCATAATGTGGTTGAGTCTCCTCCTTATGCTTTTTATCCTTTTTAACAAAGGCTGGATGGTCACCTGGTGGGGGTGCTTTGATTGTGAGTTCCTGCATGGCAGGACTGGATGTCCCTTGATGTATCTTCCAACTATGATTCTATGACTCATGTAAGGTACTGCAATACAGAATCAAGGCCTTTTTGTTATGTCCAGGTAGCAAGATTCCATCCCCTTCACTCCTATTCTTCCTACTGAGTTCATTCAATGAGAACTACTTTGAATTCAGGGAAAATGAAGAAAATAGGGGAAGAGAGAGAAACTGGGACATTTTAAAATAGCTGAAAAAATGGGACCACAGAGGATTAATTGAAATTGTCCCTGTCAAATGGAGAGTATATTATTATTTTAAATGCTGCAGAATATAACATAATGAAATCACACAATATGGTTTCTTGTATAGGTTTCCTTATTCCTGCAGACTAAAAGATCAGCTTCCAATTCATAGCACTTATTTCAGTGTGACTGGCAAGAATTCAGGGACAAGGGAGGACTCTCTTTTATTATAACCATGCTCAGGGGAAGTTTACCTGACTGTCTCCATGCTTTCTTTACAAAAAAAAAAAAAGGAGGTGATGAATTTTAATTATTCCATCATTCTCAAAGAGTTTTATTGTTTCTGAAATTTCATTCCCCCTAAAAGTTGCTTCTGCAGTGTGAGCCTCAGAATCTTTGACTGCTGCTCCATTCTTCACTTGTTTTCTCTGCTTTAAAATATGTTCATTTTCATTGGAAATAATATTTTGTCCTCTCCCATGTGTTGTTAATCAGAACAGAAAAACCTGTATTAAAAGATGGAATAATAATGACAGAATCCAAACACTGGAATTGTTTTTCTGTACTTCAGATAAAACAAAGGTTAGTTCCCTGGTGTAACCTCCTGGATATAATCCAGTACATGCCCAGAGGGAAATGAGGACAACTTTGCTGTCCAGCTATGGTGCCTGGCTAGTATCACTCCAAAGTTGTTGGCTAGGATAGAGTTTGTGGACATGCAGAACTGGTGTTTTCCAGAGTAGGAAATAGCAACTTCTTTGTTTTTACACCTCGCCAGACACAATGACCTGATGTGTTCTGTTAAAGCTAATGAGTCCCCAGAGAGAATGCTGAGCTGCTGGAAAATAGTAGGCCAGCCAGCCTCCTAGAAGACTTGGGCAGGTCAATTCAGGACAAACAAGGCCTCTAATGAACTGCACTTTCCCAGATGGTTCATAGGGACATCATCAGACAGGACCTTGGCACAACCTTCTCCCCCCACCTCCATCTGTGTATAGCCAGGTTTCTTAAAGTATGCTGGGGGGGGGGGGACTAGCAAGTATTGGCAGGAGAAATGGAAAGGCCTAAATGCGTGACAACATTTATCCGAAATGCTGCAGCAGGCAGAATTGATATGCATGATGATCCTTCTGCACCTGACCCTCCTGCAAAACCACCAGGGCTCATTTGTACTACTGTTCAAATTAATTCATTTTTAAAAGATGTAAATATGATTGACTCATTCCAGACATCCTAAGTATCCTGCTAGGTATTTCTTATCTTGGAATCAGCCATTTATTTATTTATTTATTTATTTATTTATTTATTTTAAAAACCAGACTTCCTTCTCTCCCTGGCCACTGTCTCTAGCATGTTCCTGTTTTCAATATGTATAAAACATAAAGCAGATGTGGGGGATATTGTACCCTTCTAAGTATTTTTGGAGTACAGGTCCCATCATCTCTAACCAGCATAGCTACTTTTGAGGAACAATGGAATTTACAGGTCAAGATCATGTTATGGGATGCTTTGCTTTCAGAGTTGACCCTCATATATTTCTGAGAAAAACTGCTGAGAATTCCCCCCCCCCTGCACACACACAAGCTCCCATGCTTTTAAAAGGACACTTTGCAGAATTTTCTCCAAATATTTTCTACAATCAGGGGGAGCACTATTTCCTTCCCACAGTGCCCTCGAATGATGTGAGATCTGGGGTCTGGGGCACTCTGGTTGAAATGTGTAGTCTTTCTACTTGGAAATAGACTGTTTCATTCAGTGTGGCAACTTTGAAGTAAAGCAATGAAATAAACTGCTATTTATTTGCAAGATCCATGTGAAGTGCTCATGTTGACAATTTCATTTAAATTCCCCATGTTCAGGTAGGCCTTGTAATTGCATCTTGGAGAAAGATCAACTCCGCAAGGACTCTTGGCATGATGGTCTGATTTTCCTTCATTAAAATGTATGCTCACTTCCCTCCTCAGTAGACCTCCTTCAATAATTAAATTTTTGTGTAGATTGTGTGTGTTCACAGTCAAGGGTTTCTGCTTTTCAGCTCAGGGGCATGCTGTTTTGGTTGCAAGTCTATAATTGTGGTCAACAATATGATTCATCTAACAGGAATGTCTAATCTAATGCAATTGTAGTCCCTCTCCCCCTCTCTGTCCCCTAACCCTAGGACTGTTACAACAGTAAGATTGACATTTATACCCAATATAACAAGTCCAGAAACTCAAGTAGTGACATATGGGTAGAGAGCATGCAATTATAGTAAGAGATGCACCATTCTAGAGAAGGCAGTGGAAAATTCAATACATAAGGAGGGAAAGAAGTCTGTTATCAATCAGGGGACAGCTTGAGAGGTGGAGACTTGGGAGAGAACAGAGAAGAACACCATGAGCACATCTTAATAAGGGGAAAAAGTTACAACCAACATTCACCTTGCTGTAATTTTTCAGACAGCAAACAAACTTGGTAAAAATTGGACTTGAGATCTGCCAGACAATGTTCCTTTTCAGCATCCTTCTCTAAAGTTCATAAAGTACAGATAAAGTTCATAAAGTTCACAAATGGTCATTCATAAAATTGACTAAAGTCAATTCAATCAGATTCCCTAGGTGAAGTGTCATGGGAATTTTGATCTAAGAGACCCTTTCCAAGATGCTTTATATCTATGTCCAAACTGGGAGTTGGACATGTTAAAAAAAAAATCCAATTCACAATGTTTGTGTGTGTGCCTTCAATTTGCCTATCGATTTATGGGAATCCCATGATTTACATAGGTTTTTCTTGGGCAAGGAATATTCAGAGGTTCCTGCAGTGGAGATCCTGACCAGCTTCTTGGTTTACCAAGGAGCTTTAGACTATATATATATATAAAAGGCTAAATGACACCTCAAATGTGGATGACATTAGCCTCATAGTGCAACTGTGATGGGACAAAAGTAAGAGCATATTACTATGAATGTCTGCTTTGTGGCAGTGAAGGAAGTGAAGTACTCACTTCTTATTCACTTTAGCAGTGTTGTGAATGATTCAGCTAATTTCCAAAATATCCAAGATGAGCCATACCTGACTCAGTCTTTTCTGTTTATAAGGCATACTAGTGCAGTCAAAGGTAACTCCAGTTCAAAGAGACAACTTTACCTTCGTTTGTCAGAGAGATGAAACAGAAAGCTTCCAACAGAGAACTTCCAACAAGAAGGTGAATCTAACGATGCAGGAAAGGGATCCCAGAGATGGTTGTGATCTATGGACAGATAAGTACTGTTCTAGGGTTCTCTCCTCAGGCAATGCTGTAGGTGCCAATAGAAATGGGGTTTCCACCCTTTGTATGAGGGTTCAGTCCTTTATCCTATGTCAGTGATTACCACATATAAGGTGTTTTTTTTTCCAACCCACAAACTTTAGGTTTTACACTTGCACAACCCCACCAACTGTGAAGATTCCTCTCAGGCAATCCCACCAAATGTGAAGACTGCAATGACCAAGAGTGAAGGCTTTCTCTGATCTCCATCCCTGCCACAACATAAGGACTTCCTCTTGTCTCACCTATGTGATACCAGCTGTGAGGAATATCTGGATGTCCTCAAGACTTCTTAGTTCTCAGGACATACATATGAGGATTTATGCAGCTTCTATCTTTACTGGACACCACCCCTCTATAGTAAATACTGCCACGATAGACACCTTGTCTGAATCCAAGCTCTCAGGTACATTGCATCTCCAGAGTCCAAACATGTATAAATCAAAAACAAATCTTTATTTGCTGAAGTTAAACATAACACAGTAGTTTATTTATTATATTTAAAATACCACACACGCCCACTAAGCTAACTCAGACTCTTACCAATCACACAGCTCAAACTCCCTTCTCTTAATCTAACCCTAGTCTAACTCAAACTTTTTTGTAACTGCACTATACTCAAACCCTAGGATAAAATAAACTCCACACTCAAAGTGAACTCCCAACTGGCATTCACCAACAGTGTTATACAAGCATTCCACCAATCATCATTCTCTACGACATTCCAGTCTCCTCTCCTCTCAGTTTCGACTTACCTCAAATTCTAATATCCAATCAATAAATCAAACATTTTCAAATACAAACTCATGACATCACAGCACTCTCCCACAATAGCAATAGCATTTTCAATTCTATACCACTTAATAGTGAACTCAGCACACTCTAAGCAGTTTACAATCTGTAAGCCAATTGCCTCCAACAAGCTGGGTACTCATTTTACTGACCTATGAAAGGATGGAAGGCTGAGTCAACCTTTGAGCCCTGGGATCGAACTCACAACTTGTGGCTGCAGCATCAGCATTTAACAATTGTGCCACCAGGGCTCCTGGGCACAAGAGTTGGGGGCTGAGCAGATGGGCTAAACCCATGCTATTAGACCTGGGTCAGTGTCTGGGCCAGCACAAGCATTTATATGCTCACTGACTGCCGTTCTATGGACCCACTACTTCTAAATGCCCCTTACCTTCCTCTGCCATTGCCTCTACCTAGGAGACTCCAGTCATAGCTTCTGACATGGAAATAAAGTCCCTGGCTACACCCACATGGCCAGGTGTCCCCTTTCTATATTAGAGGCCACATCAGAGGTCTTCTCAGTTGAAGTGACAGTAGAGAAAGGTAAAGGGCGTACAGAACTGTCTGGTCTGAAACTCCAAGGTAAACAGCAGGTCTTTTTGACCAGTGCTAAGACCCCTTTGAGATAGGATCAGACCAGGATCGCCAAATCAGCATCCAGTCTGCCTAATCTCAGCTCGGAAGCAATGGCTTGCATGAACTAAACAGGGTGACATAAGGCTGGGGGGAACACGGGCCTTTTGCTCATGTGTACAGTCCTTCAGTGATAGATCTTGTTTCAAACTTATCTTAGGCAACCAAAATATCTCTTCCATCCAGTCTGTAACATGGACCTGCATGTGAGATTTCTAACAGCATATTGACCAGAGGTTAGAAACATGGACTAGTTTGGATTCTCTGGGAATTGTAGTCCAAAAAAAAGGATGTCCACTATGCTCTAGTTTTGCTGATGACTTATGAATATCCAGCAAGCCAACTGAATTTCTCTGAGAATTTCACAACAGAACATTTGAATAGGGAAGAGCCAGGTTGCTCTTATCTCAACAAAAATAAGTACAGTATTTCAAGGGATGTTTTACCCTGCATTGGTGGCCAGAGAATGTTATGATACTGAATTGCTGCAAGGCTCAGCACTGACTAAACAGAAATGCTTGACAACAAAGTATAAATGCAAAAAGATGGCAAGCAACACTATTACCAATGCTACTTGGAATATGCATTTCATTCTTGTGCAAAACAATATCCAAATCTTAATATATAATCCTTGGTGGTTTATAGTAGAGACAAATAATTTATGTAGCTGAGTATCCCCTATCCAAAGACATGCTTCTGAGAAATGTATTGGAGAACCTGGGGACCACTTGGAGGCCTAGTTTTTTGATGGGCTTTGCTGAAGCAAAACACTGAAGCATCCAAATATGGACCAATTCTTTTGTGGGCTATGCCTCAGATGACAGAATATTTGGAATACAAACCTATTTGTTTTGTTTTGTTTTGTTTTGCAGCAATTTCATTTGAGTTACTTCCTAGAAATTAATTTCTTCATCTTTGGTTGCCTCTGTTCTTTTAAAAATAAACTTTTAATGGTATGAGTATGACCTAATGAGCAAATAAACAAATAAAAAAGTTACCCAAATGTATGGAAATGCCACTGTTCATCTTTCCCTCCACATTCATACTCTCCAAGGTGTAATCACACATGGCTTTAAAGCAGCCATATATGTTGAAGTCTCCCCATGGTCCAGTATGAATTTCTCTGCCACTGACCATGAAAATAATTGAATAGACCCAACAGATTTTAGATGCTGAAGAGTGGAAGTTATGATTTCTGTTGTTGTGATGCCTCAGGTTTATTTTGAGCCTTTTCCAGAATACTGAAAGGCCAACTACTCAGTGTTCTGCTTGGGAATTCATTATGAACTGAACACTTCTGTATTAGTGCTTCATTTCCCAAAGCCAGGATAGCATTCTGGTTCAAGTAGTAATGATCATACATGCCTAGATATTGCTATTCTACACCATTGCTACCTATGATTTCTTTGTTGAAATTAATTGATTACCACTTGGGTCCATGTTTGTGCAAGAGAAAGATACAAATAGAGGTGGGAACTTTTGGTCTTCCAGATGTGTCATACTACAACTCCCATATTGCCTTAGGATTGACCAATAGCAAGATTGACCAAGTTGGCTGGGACATCTGGCCGCTGAAGTCCAAAATATCAGGAGACACAAAGCTTACACATCTCTTGGTCAGAGTGCTGAGCTGGAACTGAGAAATCCATTGTCAGGATTAAATGAATATAAGTCTCCAGGACCAGATGAATTACATCCAAGGGTATTAAAAGAACTGGCAAGTGTAATATCAGAACCATTGGCAATAATCTTTGAGAATTCCTGGAAAAAAGGAGAGGTACCAGCAGACTGGAGGAGGGCAAATGTTGTCCCCATCTTCAAAAAGGGGAAAAAAAGAGGATCCCAACAATTATCATTCAGTTAGTCTGACATCAATACCAGGAAAGATTCTGGAGCAGATCATTAAACAGAGAGTCTGTGAACATCTGGAAGGTAATTTCATAATCACAAAAAGTCAACATGGGTTTCAGAGAAACAGGTCATGCCAGACAAATCTGATCTCTTTTTTTGATAAAATTACCAGCTTGGTAGATGAAGGGAATACTGTGATTTCAGTATTCAGATACTGTGAATATCTTGATTTCAGTAAGGCCTTTGACAAGCTTCCCCATGACATTCT
>CM034703.1:310866900-310878162 GCA_020142125.1 Phrynosoma platyrhinos
CTATGAGTCTATGATTCTAGGATTCTAGGATTCTAGGATCTCCATGTGATGAGCCACCACAGTGTATTTTGTCAATGAAAAGTCTTTTGGACTGATTTTGCCCAGTATGAACATTGCCTCCTCCTAGGCTAACAAGGAGTATGAGAAGACTGAGTGCTGATATGTCTTGTGCTTCTGGTATTGCTCTCTGGTTCTCCTTACCAGTTTGTCCCCTGATCCTTATTGATCTCCAGTCCTCATTCTTGAAGAATTCTCTAGTCCTGACTTTTTGTTTGCACTCCATCCCCAACTTCCATGTCCTGATTCTTTCAAAACTATCCTTCTGCTGTCTATGTTTAACTTCCTGTCTCCTCTAAAATTTGTTGAATAATACTGGGCAAGTCACAAGGGCTTGTCTTCACTGCCAGAATACGCTGGGCCACCCTTGGAGTATTCTGCACCCAAATCCTCCTCTGTTACCTGTGCTCTCTGAAGCAACAAAGGTGGCTGCCTTCCTATGTGATCCCCTTTCATTGCCTGGTGCCACCGCTGAGATCACAATGAGACATCCAGACATGTTATCAATGCTGGATGCCTCAATCTGTCTTCAGAGCAACTTGCGTCCACAGTAATGATGCCAGGAGGCTCACAGGGACCACATGGGAAGGCAGCTGCTTGTCATCACTGTGGAGAGAGCTGAAGACTCTTGAGTACCAGATGCTCAGGTTTATCAATGGTACAAGCCTGTGATTGCCTTCAGTGCCTTTCATGTGACTTTTCCAGAAGGAGGTCACTGTTGAAAATAGGATTTTGGACTGAGTGGCCTTTTTATTAGAACAGGGATGAACAACTTATAAGCCTTCACATGTTTGATGAAAATCCATTTTCTCTCACCTAGTGATTATGCTGGCTAGATTAGATGGTAGTATCAGTCCAACAACACTTTAAGGGCCACATGTTGCTTAGTGCCAGATGATATGATGATCCATATTCTAGGATTTTCTTAATTTGCGATGTCTTAACACTCCATTCTATAGCATTTTCTAAATGAAAAATGCTATTGAATACAGCATTGACATTGTAAGTTGAGAATTACAGGCAGAAAAAAAAGTATACACAAAACACCTCAAACATTGCCCTTAATCTACAATCATTGTAAGACAATCAAGATGCACACAACAAAAAATGGCCTCCAGTACATGTAGCAATATTGTAATTGTGCACAATGATGCCTGATTAGCATAGACAGGGAAGTGAAATAATAGGAAGTTTGCTAAGACAATGTACACGATACAAAAGCCCCATTTTGCAGTATGCCTAGGTTGTGCTTCACTGGTGTGAGCCAAGGACAAGTGTATAATAACAGTCAAAGGCTTTCATGTCCATCATCCATAGGTTTTTGTGGGGTTTTGGGGCTGTGAGGCCATGTTCGAGAAGAATGTATTCTTGATGTTTTGCCTGCATCTGTGGCTGGCATCTTCAGAGAATGGTGGCATGGAAGTGTGTGGGGTATATATGCAAGGCCTCAGAGTGGGAGGATATGCGAGGAGGATTTGTGTCTATTTAATTAATAGTCCTCAGAATATATACCCCACACACTTTCATGCCACCATTCTATGAAGTTGCCAGCCACAGATGCAGGTGAAACATCAGGAATACATTCTTTTAGAACATGGTCTCACAACCCCAAAACCCCACAAAAACCTATGGATGCTGGTGTAAAAGCCTTCAACTTCACATTGAACATCTCTATAGGGAGAAACTGCTCCAAGAAACCCGGAGACTGGAAAAACTCCAGACCAGGGGAGCACATCTACTCTTGTTTGTTAACTTCCTTGATACACTGCAGAAACACAGAAATACCACACTTTCTCACAGAAAAAAAAGGACCTTAAAATTCAGACAGGCCAACCGTATCTACAACAGAATGGGATAAGCACTGTTACAGGAGAGAATATACACCACCCGCAAAGAACTGGTTAACACAAACAAGGAACGACTATCACTCCACCTCAACATCAATCAAATGATGAACACTCAAGATTGGGACAAAATTGAGAACCTCACCTACAGAAAAAATGAAAAATATGGAGGTCCACAATGAAAGGCAGAAACAAAAATTCAACAAATGCTACAAACACCAACCAAAACTTCTGCTGGACACATCACGGACCATTATCAATCTGACAGAGTGGAAACTTTCAAAAGAAGAAACATCTATCCTGTCCAAAGGAGGTAATTTTACAGTTACCACCACTGGAATCCCTGTTGAAGACATCATTGCCCATGTTGAATCCACCCTCCACCATCTCCCAGAGGAGGAAGCAGAAGATATAAGAGGGGAAACAGCAAGGATTCTGTGTAAGACAAAACTGCCAACCAGCAACATAACCAAAAAAGAAAGAAAAACCATCAAGGATCTCAATTTGGACCCAGAAATCATCATTCTCCCAGCAGACAAAGGCAATGCCACAATAATCATAGAAACATAACAGTACAAACAGAAAATCAAACTTTTGGATCTTGCAATATACAAAAGACTCAAGGAAGACCTGACCAAAAAAATCACCGGGAAAACAAATACCTTGATCAAAAACTCATCAATTCAGCCAAACACATGCCAGTGTCTATACAAATCTGAGGCTCTCCCACCAAGACTGTATAGATTTCCCAAGATCCACAAGGATTCCATTCCACTCTGACCTATAGTGAGTGTCGCTGGATCCCCCATGACTTGGCCAAGTTTCTGGACGCAACAGTTACAAACCCATATAGGGCTACCCCTCCACTACGTCAAAGACTCAGCTCATTTCATAGAAAAAGTCAACAACCTCGAACTAAACCTAGAGACAAACTAATCAGCTTTGATATGGTCTCCCTGTTCACTAAAGTCCCCATAATCACAGCCTTGTTTGAACATTGCCTCACTACAAGCTACTTCCAGTGGGACAATGGATTCTATGAGCAGAATGATGGGATAGCAATGGAAAGCCCTCTGAGTCCCGTGATAGCAAGCTTTTACATGGAACACTTTGAAAGGCAAGCCCTGGAGTCAGCACCAAAAAAGCCCACAACGTGATTCCAATATGTGGATGACACTTTCATGATTTGGAGCCACAGAGAAGAAGATTTGACCATGTTTTTGAACCGAGCAACATCCACCCGAACATCCAATTCACAATGGAAAATGAAAAGGAGAGGACATTGCCATTCTTGGATGTCCTGGTCACCCGCAAGCCAAACCAATGATTTGGCCACACAGCATAGAGAAAACCTACATACATGGACAGATACCTACACAAGAAGTCCAATCGTCACCCAGGACAAAAAAGAAGCACAATAAAAATATTGGTAGATCACACAAAAAGGATCTGTGAATCCCACTACCTGGAAGATGAAGTGAAGCACCTAAACTGGGCTCTACAGGCTAATGATTACTTCAGCTCAGACATCAGAAGAGGTGCCAGACCCAGAAAAAACCACAGGAGTGAAGGAAAACCACCACCCAAAGGGATTTTATTTTTTTTTTTGCCATACATCAAAGGAGCCACAGACAGAATAGGGAAACTGATGAGGACACACAACCTCCAAATAATCTACAAACCAACTAAGAAAATCCAGGAAATGCTGCACTCAGTGAAGGATAGGCAAGATCCTCTCATGGCCACAGGAGTTTACTGCATACTGTGCAGTTGTGGACAAGTCTACATAGGGACCATCAAACAGAGCATTCAAATGTGAATCAAGGCACATGAGACACATTGCAGACTGGGCTAGCCTGAAAAATCAGCTTTAGCAGAACATGTTATAGACCAACCTGGGCACAAAATGCTATTTGAAAACACTGAAATTCTGGACCATGCTAACAACTATCAGGTCAGAATGCACAGGGAAGCCACTGAAATCCACAACACCTGGACAATTTCAACAGGAAAGAAGAAACACTGAAAGTAAACAAAAGGCTTTTACAGACTGCCAGAAATAATGCAGCTTGAGGCCACTTTAACTGTCCTGGCTCAGTGCTAGGAATTATAGGAACTGTATTTTATTGTGGCACCAGAGCTCTCTGACAGAGAAGGCTCAATGCCCCAGAAAAAAATACAATTCCCCTGATTCTCTAGCACTGAGCCTGTACAGTTAAGTGGCCTCAAGCTGCATTATTTCTGGCAGTCTGTAAAGGCCCAAAATTTGGCTACCAGTCCTCAAAATCAGGACTCAGCAAATGCAAATGAACTTCACTCAGGGTCAGGGGGTTTCCCAGTAGACAATGAACTATAAATTAAATGGACACTAATTTTTCTTACATATCTTTCCACCCTGAGGCTTTGCCTCAACAGAACAATACACAATTTACATGCTAATCCTCTCAACCAAGGGTCACACATTATATATACCCCACACATCTCCATGCCACCATTCTCTGAAGATGCCAGCACAGATGCAGGTGAAATGTCAGGAATACATTCTTCTCGAATATGACCTCACAGCCCAAAAAACCCACAAAAACCTATGTGTAATAACAGTTGCAAAAGCCTGTTTGGTGTGATATTTCTGTGTACCACCATTATATGAAATCCAGGATTTAGATGTCAGGGCCAGTGACCTCAACATTCCAGTATTATAAACCTGGCTTGTTCTGTAGCTCAGTCTCTTCAGTCAGATGGAGATGAAATAGGACCAGGTCAAAGGGAATATGTGATGAAAAAGGAGGAACAAATTAGAGTTATGAAGCAAGGTCCCAAAGATTCTTAAGATTCCCCCCCCACACACACACACACACAAAGGGTAAGGAAAACAACAAAAACAAGAGTAGTGGTGTATGACTGTGGAAGCAGGTTATACAGAACAGGAGTAAAAAACAACAACACAAAACAGCTGTTATAAAAGGAAAATGCTTAACAAACAAGAAAAGACTCAAAGGATGACACATCCACTGAGCCTGCTAGAGGAACTCAGAGGGGAACCCGGGATAAGGAAGCTGTTAGAAGGCTGAAAGGTACCTAGGCTCTTTTTCAGTGTTGCATGCACACAGACATATTGCATATCACAGAACCATCTTGGGGGAATTCCTTTGAAAATTCTGGCAGGACAGTATCATACTAACAACAGGAGAGAGAAGATCTCTTTTAATGCATCTCCCTCTTGATGGCTCCATGCTGGTACCAAAGTATGTCAGTTTGTGTTTGTGTTGCAATACTTATTGTGTAGCAGCATCCCAAAAAGCCATTTTGTCAGCTTCGTCCACCATCTATGACTTTCTCCACCACACCACAACTTACCTCTTCTGTATACCCATCTCATTCCAATTCTTGCTGTCTCTCAATTTAGATAAATTATTCCTTTTAAGTTAATTTTAGTTTCTATACAATTTAAGTTCTTTGTTTTTCTATTTGTAGAGACTTTTTGAGCCAAAGAACTTGGTTTTCTAGTTTACAGTAGGATCTGGTGCATCCTTTGAGTCTTTTCTTGTTTGTTTTTTATTTTTAAAATATCATTATTATTATTATTATTTAAAAAACCATCAAACAAATACATAAAATCTTAAAACAATAAACATCCATAAAAGAAAATCCTCCATTCCAACCATCCCATTATATCATTCCTATTTTATCATTCCCTTCTGTCTTAAACTTAATCTATTATCTTAATCTCTTAAATCTTACTCACATCTAAAATCTTATCTCCTAGTCTGATAATCACAATTGCATCTAAAATACTACGCACACTTTCATATTCATACTTATTTACATACTCCTCCATTCTTAACCCTTCTATGTGCTTTATAATTGAATTAAAAATACTGTTGGCTGTCACTGAACTCACCCGTCTGGCTGGCTGTCTAGTATAGATATGACAGCTCTTTGGCTCCCTCAGTCCCCCTAGATTCAGGTAGATAAATTTCTTCTTGGCCTGGGCATGATCCCTCAACAAGGCCCTCTGAATCCTCTGTACAGAGAGGCTCACTTTGCATCAGTTTTAAAAGACAAACTCACTGGTTTCTCCACCTTGGACTGCAGCTTTGGTCACTGGAATGCAAACTAAGCTGCTAGTGCAATTTCATCACAGCTGGAAGTCTGCTTATTGATATTATACAGTCAGACTTTGCATTATATCCTTTGATTGCTTTTGTTACAACTTGCCTCATGATTAAGGCCACCCTATTTCTTCTGTTTTGATCCATGGCGACCCTATGGATGAGATATCTCCAGGCCCCCTTGTCCTCTACTGCTCTGCCCAGCTACTGCAAACTCATATTCGTGGTCTCTTTCATAAAGTCCATCCATCTAGCATGTGGCTTTCCTCTCTTTTTACTTCTCTCCATCTTTCCTAACATTATTGTCTTTTCCAACAATTCATGCCTTCTCATGATGTGTCCGAAGTACGGCAATCTAATTCTTGTCATCATGGTTTCTAGGGATATCTGGCTTGATCTGTTCTAGGACTCATTTGTTTGTCCTTTTGGCTGTCCATGGGATCCTCAGCACTCTTCTCCAGCACCACATTTCAAATGCATTGATTTTCCTTCTATCTTCTTTCTTGACTGTCCAGCTCTCATGTCCATACATGGTAATAGGGAATATGATGGCTTGTATGATTCTGACTTTTGTGCTGAGTTGTATGTATTTGCATTTTAGAATCTTTTCTAGTTCTTTCATAGCCACTCTCCTCATTCTTAATCTTCTCCTGATTTCCTGTAGTCCCCATTCCAATCAATGTTTGATCCCAGATATCAGAACTCTTTTTACTATTTCTATTTCCTGATTGTCTAATTTGAATGTGTGTAAGTTCTCTGTGGTCATAATTTTTGTTTTTGTTTATGTTCAAAAGTAAGCCTGCCTTTGCACTTTCTTCTTTGATCTTCCTTAGAAGGTTTTCCATATCTGTGAGTTTTTCTGCTAGTATTATGGTGTCCTCAGCATATCTCAGATAGTTGATATTTCTTCCTCCTATTTTTACTCCTCCCTCTTCCATGTCTAAGCCTGATTTTCTTACAATATGTTCTGCATATAAGTTGAATAGGTAGGGTGATAGGATGCAGCCTCGTCTGATTCCTTTGCCAATTGGGAACCATTATGTTTCTCTATGTTCTGTTCTGACAGTAGCATCTTATCCTGAGTACAGATTCTTCATTAGGACAATAAGATGTGTTGGCACTCCCATGATTTAAGGGCATTCCATAGCCTTTCATAATCTATGTAGTCAAAGGCTTTGCTATAGTCTATAAAACACATGCTGATTTTCTTTTGGAACCCCCTGCTACGGTCCACTGGCCATCATATATTTGCAATGTGATCCCTGATGCCTCTTCCTTTCCTGAACCCTGCTTGGAACTCTGGGATTTCTCTCTCCATGTGGGGTTGGAGTCTATGTTGCAGTATTTTGAGCATAATTTTGCTTGCATGGGAGATTAGTGCTATGGTTCTATAGTTGCTGCAGTCTCTTGTGTTTCCTTTTTTGTGGATGGGAATATATATTGATCACTTCCAATCTGGTGGCCATCGTTTTGTTTTTCATATCTGTTGACATATGTTGGTAGCACTAAAGTTGACTCTGTCAGTATGGATTACAACTGTTCTGTTGGTGTATCATCTGTTCCTGGAGTCTTGTTTTTTGCCATTTCCTTTATTGCAGCTTCCACCTTGGTTTTTAGAATTTGGGGTTCATCTTCATATGGCCCTTTGCCCCATGTGCCCTTCATTTTGTTATATCTTTTGTATAGTTCTTCTGTGTATTGCATCCAATGTCTTTTTATTCCTTCCTGGTCTTGAATTGTTAATTTTATTGTCATAGAGTGTCCCACTCATCAATTTGAACTTTCCCTTGATTTCTCAAATCTTGTGGAATAGGTCTCTCATTCTTCCATTTTTGTTGTTGTCTTCTATTTCTCTACATTTGTCATAATAATTTTCCTTATTTTTGTGCACTAGCCGTTATACTGTTGCATTCATGTTTTTTTAGTTTATTGCTATCTCCTTTTTGTTTTGTTTCTCTTCTTTCCTTTATTGCTTGTAGCATTTTATCTGTCATCTATGATTTCTTTACTTTCCTTTTGTCTGTTGGAAGTGTCTTTATGTATTCTTCTTTTATTATATCCCTGACTTCAGACCAAAGCCCTTCCAGTTCACAACCTATTATACTTAGTATTGCAAATCTGTTCTTTATATTGTCAATGAATTCTGTGGAAATGTTGTTTAAATTGTATTTTTGGTATGATGACTGGTTTTGTTCTCTTCTTGAGTTTTATTTTTATTTTTGAAATGAGTAGTTCATGATCTGTGCACAGTCAGCACCTGGTCACTTCTTGGCCACCAGTATGGAGCTTTGCCATTTTTTACTTCCAATTATGTAATCTATTTGGGCTTTGTGCTGGCCATCTGGTGATGTCCATGTGTATAACCTTTTTTTAGTTGTGTGAAAAATGTGTTTGTAATGAATAGGTTGCTGACGTCACAAAAGTCTATCACAAACTCACCTGTTTCATTCCTTTTGCCTAGTCCAAATCTGTCTACCATTTTTTATTCTTCTTTACTTCCAACCTTTGTGTTCCAATCTCCAATGATGAGATTGACATACTATGTTGGTGTGTTGTCAATTTCTTCCTGTACTCCCTTGTAAAAGCTATCAATTTCCTTTTGTTCTGCCTCACTGGTTGGTGCATATACTTGAATTATGGTGATATTCATAGGTTTCCCTTGGAGCCTTATTGAGATGATTTGGTCTTATTTTGCATTGTATCCTCTGACTGCTTTTGCAACATTTTTTCTTAGTATGAAAGCCACCTCATTTCTTCTTGTCTTTTCATTCCCTGAGTAGAACACTGTGATTGTCTGATTCAAAGTGGTTCATTCCTGTCCATTTTAACTCATTCACCCCCAGTACTGCTATGTTCATGAGTTGCATTTCCATTTTCACTATGTCTAGCTTTCCTTGGCTCATGCTTCTCACATTCCATGTCCCTATTTTATGTGTGGTGCTGCTTCTGATGGGGTTTGTATTTCTGAGAGTGTTTCCTGCTTGCTTCATTATTTTTGACTGCCCTTAGCTGCAAGTGTGTTTTCCTTTAGTTTCTATCTATCTCTCTGTTAGTGTTCTTATTCCGCTTGTGTGATACCTTTGATGTCTCCTCATAGGGTTTTCTAGGTAGGGGGTTACAGAAGGAGGACCACCTACTCCTCCCTGTGCGAAGTGCTAACAGATGTTAGCTATGATGTTACTGCTGTTCTTCACTTTAGTGATACCCATCACTACTGCTGCTGCTGCCCAGTAGTTGTTTCCCTCCCCCCGTTATTGTTGAATTGATCATTTCCTTACCCTTCTCCTCCTTCCTCCCTCCTTTTCCCTTCTCCCCTCATGTCCATCTTTATTTTAGTCTCTCATCTATCTTCTGGCCCTTGTTTGATTTTCTTGCTCATCCTCTCTGTTTTCTCATGTCCTCCCTCTGGACAGCAGGGGGCCTAAGATGGTCTGTGCTAGGGCTGTAATTATCTGATTCAAAATATCCCATTCATGTCCAGTGTAGCTCATTCACCCCCAAGTATTACAGTGTTTATGTATTCCATTTCTTGTTTTACTATGTTTAGCTTCCCCTGATTCATACTTCTCATATTCCATGTTTCCATAATATGCATTGTGCAACTTCAGACTTTCCTTTCACCTCTGAGCACATCAATATCTGAATGTCCTTTCAGCTTTGGACCAGTTACATCATTAACCACAGTCATATTGGATTATCTCATCCTAGGGGTCTCATGGTAAAAGACATTAAAAAGGGTTTACCATGCCCCTTTTGTGCAGTACTAACAAGTGTTAGTTATGGTGCTGCCACCATGCTGGTGAAATCCCCAATTAAATCTGAGCAAGCCATGAAGGCAGAATTTGCTTCCATTTCATGAAACCCAGAATCTGATATCTGAAACAACAGCCTTACTTCACCTAATTGAAGAGCCCTGGTGGTGCAGTGGTTCAATGCCTGTACTGCAGCCACTCACTCAAAAACCACAAGGTTGCAAGTTCAATACCATCCAGGGCTCAAGCTTGAATTCTTCCAAGGTCACTAAAATGTGTACCCAGTTTATTGGGGGCAATTAGCTTACAGTTGTAAACTGCTTAGACACTGCATAGTGCAATATGATGCGATATATAAATGAAGCTGCTATTGCTATTGCTAGTTGTGGCCATGATGTTTTACCTAGGTTAACTATGTTGTTATTACTCTGGATGGGAATTCAATTGCTAATGCAAGAATAAGAAGTTGAAGTCACGATAACCATCGGGGGGGGGGGAAGAATCCTTGCTGTGTTTGCACAGTATATGTTGCTTCTATTTTTTAAAAAGAGGATCCTTATCTCTTAAATAATATAAGCTATAGTACAATATCTGGCTTTAAGGCTGTAGAGGGAACAATGCTGTTTATGTGGCTTTATTTCTATGTATTTCTTTAGATAGCAGCAAATGCTTTTTTGAAAAGAAAGTTGCAGGAAAGGTTTTCTTTACTGCTCACTGTATATGGACCCAATTTATCCATTTTTCCAAAGACAGAAAGAGTGAAGCACAATACATTTCTTCTTCTTAAAGTTTATTTGCAAAAAACCCTCACAATAAATAAATAAATAAATAAATAAAACTCTGGCACATTGCTTTGCAAAAAAGATTATTTTTTCCCACTATTCTGATAAAAACTAATTCCATTTTTCCACACTAAGGACCTTTGCAGACTGCCAGAAATAGTGCAAATTGAGTCCACTTTAACTCCCATGACTCAGTGATAGGGAATCATGGGAAATGTAGTTTATTGTAGCACCAGAGCTCTCTGACAAAAAAGGCTCAATGTCTCAGAAAAAATACAATTCCCATGATTCCCTAGCACTGAGCCAGGACAGTTAAAGTGGACTCAATTTGCACTATTTCTGGTAGTCTGCAAAGGCCCTAAAGCTTTGTAGCAAGAGAAGACTGTGATGGTCTTTCCAACCTTCCTTCTTTCCTGTCACTGGCATTAGAGTTATTACAATGGATAGCCATTTTGTTTTCCAAGCAAACAATCCTAATGTGAATGCCAAACCAAAATTCTTGCAGTGTGCATGTTCTCCGCAATACTTTTTTCTTCCTCTACTCAGTCTCTTTATGCCAAATTGACTTTATTACCTTTCTTGCCTGGAGCTCAAGATTCCATGTTTGGTTTGCTATTCCATTTTATCCTTCAAATGATCTTGTGGGGTAGGGTGGTCAATACCAAGTGAATGGCTCAAGGTTGGCCACCATCTTCATGGCTGGGGAAGGATCTGA
>CM034703.1:310912325-310938286 GCA_020142125.1 Phrynosoma platyrhinos
ACTGCTAGGTTGGCAGAAGCTGGGACTAGTGACAGGAGCTCACTTCATAATGCAGCACCTGGGCCTCAAACTGCCATCCTGCCAATCTTGCCATCAACAGAGTCAGTGTCTTAACCACATGAGCCACTGCATCCGCTATATAACTGCTGTTATAAGAAAATACAACCAAATATTTGTGGCCCCAAATAATGTGGGGTATGCAGGGTGTACTAACACAATCCTACTAAGACTAGTGTTTTGGTGAGCAGTAGAGTGGAGGATGTTATACTATTATAATTCTATATTTGTTCAGTGTAGAGCAATAACACAGAGTTAAAACAGAAGACTTCCCATTCAGAAGAGCATTTTCAATAACATCCATGTAGTGAACAGAATTTCTGGTCTAAATAGACAAAACAAAAAGAAAATAAAAATAAAAACAAAGAAGAAATCAAGAAAGAGCCTTCCCTCCATTACCATCCGATGTCATCTGGGGGAGAGACACTAGGCTGAGCACCATCTGGCCTAAAATAATAAGAAGAGCCCTCACTCCATTACCATCTGATGTCATCTGGGGGAGAGACACTAAGCCCAGCACCACCCAGCCTAGAATAAGAAGAACCCTTACTTCTTAAAGTATGGGTGGGATTCGGGATTTTATGTTTTGTTTAATGGAAATTGTAATTTTGTAAGCCGCCCCGATTGCTCTGCAGAGGGTTGGGATATAAATAAAAATTATTTATTATTATTATTATTATTATTATTATTATTATTATTATTATTATTATTATTATTAATTGCCACCAAAAGTATATTTCTGTAGGACTCACCTCTTCTATATCGATGTGAAAACAAGCAGGACACACGACTCATATCAACTTCAGAAGGCAATCCCTTTTTACTTCATGTGTATTTTGCTATGGTAAGTAACAATAAAAGAAACCATTCCCACATCTTAACAATGCTTTCATCTGGGTGATATTACCTGTGACAGTCTGTTTGGGAAAGCTGACAAGGACTAAGGATGTTTTGTGAAAATACTAACAAGAAATGGCAGCACATGAAGGAGGAGGAGGAGGAGGAGGAGGAGGAGGAGGAGGAGGAGGAGGAGGCAGGAAGGATACCCAAACATTTTCAAGAGATGCAGATGATTTGACTTGAATAATGTTGTTCTTCTTGTTACCTTATCACTTAACTAGAAGAGACATGTAAATATTAACAAAGCTCTGCTTACACAAAGAGGAAAAAAATATCTGTCATGCAGCTGTTTCATTACTGTTTTCATTACTGTTTCATTTGGAACAAAACTTGGAAAAGTTACTTTGGGAGACACAACTCCCAGAATCTCCCACCCAACATGACCAGTGGTCATACTGAGCAGGGGAACCTGGGAATTGCAGTCCAAAAATGTTACTCTGATTTGTCAAATATAGCATTCAACCCTAATTCACATTTTGGCCTGTATGACCAAATATGTGCAGGGACAAGGAGGCATGAGAATAAATAAGCATGACATTTCCATAGGGTGGGTCTATACCAGTCAGAATACTCCAGGCTGTTCCTGGAACATTCTGGCCATGATGCTGCCCTGAATTCCCAGTTACTTCCATACTCTGGAGTGATGGCAGGCAGTTCATAGAATCATAGAGTTGGAAGAGATCACAAGGGTCATCCAATCCAACCCCCTGCCATGCAGGAACTCAAAATCAAACCATCCCTGACAGATGGCCATATCTCCTGGTGCTACCATACTGGAACCGGTCACTCCTCTGAAGTTGACGATGAGCATCCAGCACTGATCATATGGCTGGGTGCCTCCTTGTGACCTCAGTGTGCCACTGGCAGCAATGGTGGACAGTAAAGTGGGATGTGCATGTAGAAAGCAGCCTAGTGTTCCTCCAGAGCAAACAGTGAGGGTTTAAAATGCAGTTTAAGGTAGGGATGGCCCAGATTTGATGTGGCACTAGCCATTTCTCATGACAGGGTGACGTGAGGGTGATGATAGAGGAATCAGTGTAAATGGCCCATGTAGATTTTCCCCAGTGTACATCTGCATAGAATCACAGAATCTTAGAATTGGAAGAGACCACAAGAGCTATCTAATCCAACACTCTGCAATGCAGAAATATAAAGCAATTCTGAAAAAGGCCTACCCAACCTCTGTAATATACCATGTACAATGCATACATAGAAAGGATGTGTTACTGCACTCTCCGGCCTTGGCCTTAGCTTGTGCTGAAGCGCCTTTACAGCAGCCTCTGTGGGACCAGCAGAAGCCACACTCTGTGTGTAGTGCTCTCTTTCTGGCTTAGAAGAATGTCTGTAGGTTTGCCAGATATTGTAAAATTTGGTACATTATCTTTCAGTTATGCAATAGTAATCTGTGAAGGCAATAACCTTGCACAGTATAACCCAGATTTGGTATATACTGAACATGGTCTTTTTAAAAAATGTCCAAATTTAGTTCTATGCTCTGGTATGCTCCGTTCAGAGGTTAAGACCAGGGCTAGGGAGTACAATAGCACATGTTGTCAACGTGTTCATTGTGAATGGCATATTGCAGTTTGTTTATGCTAAAGTCTCTGTGCTGAATGATGCCAAGTAATGGAAGAACTGCAGCTGATATATCTGAGGAGTGCGTATTCAACTGTGGACATCACTATTAGATATGACATCAAATGATGAACTTGCATGTATCAGCCAACCCTAAATTGCTGCAATATTTCAAATGTTCAGCACATCAGATTGCTGATCATCAATAAGATCAACAATCGGATGTGATATTAATGGCCTAATAAATATACCAAAGTCTGTAGTTATAGAAACAAATTGAAGCCATATTTATGTGTAAGTGGGCCATTGAATGGCTTGACTACAAAAAGAGGCTTATGTTTAGTTGTCAACAGCACACGCAGCACTGAAAAACAGAAGGGAAAATAGAAAGGAAACCTTCTTCTTGAGCTAAACCTCCCTCTTCATAAGGCTCTGAAAGCAGAACCAATCAATCCAAATGACACTTGAATATGGAAATATGTTATACCCCTGCATGATCATATGACTTTATATGATATAATTTGGTCAGAATTATGGTCCCCATCAATTGTAATTGAACACCACTTCTCACTGTACAAGCATAACATAAGAAAAAGGAAAGTAGTGGACATTTGAGGATCACTATTGAAATCATCTAAACTAAGGGGCAGATTTATTAAAGAGGTAAAGCTAACCTGTGTTTCATGAAACTAATCATTAATAAGGTTGCTGTGGAACACTTGTAAGAGAAATAGACAATATTAACTGCTGTCTGAACCTTCCTTAATTGGATAACAATGAAGTACAGAGTACCTTGGGTCAGAGAGCCATAAGGATAATTTGTTTCCAAGTGAGACAGAGGCAGTGGTAATGTCACCAGATAATTATTACATTATGTAGGATATATCACAGAGGGAAAAAATGCCTCCCAGAGATGTCCCAGTGTGTTATGGCATAAGAATATGGCATCTTAAAGACTCATTTACTAAGGAATGAAGGGGCATGAAATTGCTGGGGGATGAGTAGAGAATGGAAGAACACAGCCTTTGGCAAATACGTTGTATAGGTTGCAGGCCTTGCATCCCAACCTTGGAAGGAAGGTGAGTAAGTATGTATGTATGTATATATATATCAATCAATCAATCAATCAATCCATGACAGCCTTTGTGATGATCCTTGCTGGCATATGTTCTGGAGATTACATCAGAATCTATAATTTTAGAAGAAAGTATTTCATATCTCTTTGTTCAATTCCCTCCCATAAAGCAGCTTTCAAGCTCTGGAGCACACACCCTACATCCATTTAATGGTGAAGAAGGTTGGAGGTGCTCAGGCAGCATCTACCATAGTTGTGCAGCTGGCAGAAAGGAACAGCTGCCACTCTCTGGGGCTTCAGCAAGTATGGTAACCTATTATCTGGAGAATCAAGAGGGTACTGTTGGCTGTCATGTTTCACCTACACAGCTGTATCCAGATGGGATTGAAATTCCCTTAGTTATCTGGGGGGAGGGAGACAGAAAGGATACCAGGTGGGTGGGGTTGGTCATTGATTCTTCTAGGATCTCTCAGTGATTTTCAGTTTTATTGAACATGGTATTTTTCTGGGCAGTCTTACATGTTGCATATCTGGTCAACAGACCAAAAATGTTTATGGGCAGAAATTAGCTGAGAGAGACCCCTGTTATACAACTCAAATACTCTTGCTGCTGTTGCTACTGCTACTGTTGCTGCTTTGTTTCTTTCCTCAAAGTTCAACAGCAGCACCTCTGTGCAATACCATTGTTGTATGGTCTGGATGCAGACTATCCAAAAGACTGTATCTCACTATAGAATTTGCCCAAGTATTGGGATCTGTCCAGAAAGGCTTCCTCTTTGGCCCCAGTATGTTCACAGGTACATAAAATGAAGATACAAGAGAGGTCTGCACCATGGCACTACTTTTTGATGAGGGTGGAATTATGTGCTTCTGTGAGGCAAGTGTCTGTGCTGATGGTAGCACTGCTGCCAGTACAGTATCTCACACCAGACAGAGTTTTGCTTAGGAGCCAAACCAGATGTGCCAAACATTTGCTAGGCAGCAGCAGTAGTGGTGGTGGGTGACACTGGTAGAGGATCTTTCAGAGACAATGGCAATGACATCATAGCTAATGCTTTTTAATAATGTGCATAAAGAGGCATCAGTAAACCACTTCTGAATGTCTTTAACCATGAAACCCGCATGATAAAATAATTCAAAATTAAACAGAGGATGAGGCTCCCAGGTCAGAAGATACTCAAGGTATTGGGGTAAGTGAAAAGACAAGTATGAATAGTCCTGTGTCTAATGATTCAAGCCAAAAGCTGCTCAGCTGTAGATATGAAGAAAGCTGATGGAAAAAGATTCTACTCGTTTAAAATGTACTGGAGAAGGGTTCTACAGTTGTCATGTATTGCCAAAAAGACAAATAAATGCATCCTAGAGCAAATCAAGTCTAGAAGCCAAAATGATCAAACTGAGGGTATTATACCATGGCCATAAGATGACATGACTTATTAGAAACAACAATAATGCTTGATAAAGTGGGAGATAGAAGGAAAAGAGGAAGGCCATATTAAAGGTGGATAGACTGGATCAAGGAGGTCACGGCCCTGATTTTGCAAGACCTGAGCAGGGCCAGGGTGACTTACGTCTCTCATTCATACAGTCACCATAAGTTGAAATCAACTTGATGGCAATTCACAATACACCTTTTTCTTATTCAACATGTTTCAAATGTTTGTAAGCTGTTTTTAATTCAGTGTTATTTAATCATAATTATGCAATTCTTTCTTTGTTGTTCTGTAATATTATGATTGACCTTTAATCACATTCTGTTTTCAGTTACAGTTTAAGCCTCCTTAGGTCACACATGGAAGAAATAAATACAGGATACAACTGAATAATAAGTAAATAAATAAATAAATATGCACAAGTGCTTTCTTACATTAAAAAGTGGGGTGATTCTTTTTGCTACAACACCCAATTGAGATTTGGTATCAAAGGATGAACCTCAATAATACACCATGTACACTTGGCATAGGATGGAAGTATTATGGAAAATAAAGCATATTATGTATTTATGGAAAATAACTTATGTATCCAGTTAAAAGAAAAATAATATCACCTGTGTGAACCAATATGTGAAGCAAGACTTATTCAAACATAAAATGAAAAGAAATGTTGACAGTAAAAAAAGTATACATGTTTCCCCCATCTAACATCCACTTGACTGTTTGTTCCAAACCTTGTCACAAAGAAATTATACAGAAGTGGCAAAGTTTTAGACAAATGCAGGTTGAGGTTGATGGGCAGCCTTACATTCATGCTTAGTAAATTATAGTTCACTGGGAGGTGAGTAACTGAAAGAAGGATGTTCTCAGAAAAACATAAGATGGTGTGGCAACTATTCAATGTTTCCCTTTCTCTCATGAGCAAGGTGTTCTGGATTTAGCACTACAGGCTTCATTGTTCCTTTGAGCTCCAGGGATTTATGTGTGTGGCATCATCACTTTCATTACAAGTATACAGAGAGCATAGTGTAGGGAGCACATTCCTTCAGTCTACTAACCCACCTACAGAAAAGAAAAGAAAAGAAATCTTTCCAAGTTTTAATTCTCAGACAATAACATACACACACTTTCATTGTCTAAATCTTCACCTTTTATAGCAACAGCAATAGCAAGTACATTTCTATACTGCTTATCATTGAACTAGCACTCCCTAAGTGGTATACAATGTGTAAGCCAATTGCCCCCAACAAGCTGGGTACTCATTTTACTGACTTACGAAAGGATGGAAGGTTGAGTGGACCTTGGAACCCTCCTCTAGGACTGAATTTACAACATTGTGGCTGCAGTACCAACATTTAACCACTGCACCACGAGGGCTCCTTTTACATCAAATTCAACCTATCAATCTCCATTTCAATCTCTTTTTCCTTCCATCACTCTATGAATCTTCTTCAGATCTTCTCACTGATCCCTTTCCATGCAGCAGAAATGGAAGTCAATTTGGCCATCCAAATGCTGTCAGACTGCAATGTCCAGCATTTCTCACTCTTTGCTATACAGGATAGACCTTTTGGGATTTGCAGTCCAACCAGATCTGGAGGATCACATAGTGCATTTACAGAGCTGCCCCTGGGAGTGGTGGATGGGGGTTGTGGCAACTGCATGGCGTGGCCCTGATCCTCCCTTTTGCTGCCCCCAAAAGAGCAGCAAAAGGTCACTCCTTTTAGGGGCTGCAAAAGGTGCCACAGCTCTTCCATGCCCTTTTGGAGCAGCATGTGTACACACTGTGCCAGAAGGGTATCCTGACGCTGCACACCATGCAGATGGGCGCATGGCATCAGGATGGCATCAGGATTGAATTGGGACAGCTGGCATGTGGCTGCCCCACCCCATCTCTACCCCCAGGCCAGCCCTTTAGGCTGGTCTGCATAGCCCCATGCTCTGGTTTTATAGGAAAGTATGCTGGTTTTGGTGTTCTAAATAAAAATAATAACCTCAGATTTGCTCCTCTGTGTAATTCCCCCCCCCAAAAAAAACCTTTTTTTAACAAAGAAATGCTTTGACATTTTGGTGTTGTATTATGTGACTAATGAAATGACCCTGCCAAGAATTATCCTGCAAAGAGTAAGAAAGAAAATAAAGTCTTCTAATAGACTTTAAAAACACTGATATGAAACACAAAAATCCATTCAAAAGCACTAAAAGAAATCACACTGGAACAGAAGTATCCACACTTAAAGCTGAGTAACAACTAAATTGATAAAAATATATAATTTGTGAAGGAACCATGTGTGCTACAACATTTTTATTGTGTTTTTTGAATTCAGCACCCAAAAGTACATTAAAACAGCTGCAATATTGGGGGGGAACGTTATTGCAGTTCTGTGCTATCAGAACAGATTATTATTGGAAGAAAAAAAATGAAAACTAAGAAAAAAGGCTATGACCCCTTTCTGGCAGATGATTGTCATATTTCTTCTCAGTAATCTAGTCCTATTTGTATATATGTGTTTTGCTTCTATTGCTATTAGTTATTGTTGCTTTAATAACTCATTTAGGAGTGGTATGGAATGAAGAGTACTTATATAAATTTTCTTGAGGAATTACTGAGTTCCAGAAACAAAAATAATCCCAGCTTTGGTAGCCAAGGGTTTAAAGTCTTTTACAAATGGTAGCCTCCACTGTCATTGGGGCACAAGAGAGAGAGAGAAAGAGAGAGAGGTTCTGCTAATAACATTCTATTCTTTGTTCTTGCCATAGTGATAAAAGAGGATTATTAGGCAAGTAAATTATTTTCCATATCCACCTAATGAGCTTCTAAATAACATCTTTATCTGGTGAGGACATTATTCAGTCTTATTGATGGGGTTAAGAGGCTTTTTTTTAACCCTCAGCAAATGGATGGGAATTGACTGTGGGGGCAAAGTGAAGGCCAATGGAGGTACTGAAGGATTCATCAGGAAGGAACAGTAGTAGCCAGAAATAATAATAATAATAATAATAATAATAATAATAATAATAATAATCCTGACTCTCTGTGTATCACAACCGGGGTGACTTACATGCTAAAACATACATTCCTGTATAAAAGAAATAATGTGGTAAGGAAGGAACAAAGACATACAAAAGGAGTAGGCGATTGCTGTGACTAGTCAAACTGAAGCCAGCCTCAGTTATCCTCAAAAAATGGAGAAAGAAGTGAGAAATAGAAGGTTCTAATATTATGAAGGGCATTGAGTTTACTTAAGAAGAATCACACCCAGTGTCCCCATTGAGGGTCACTGGTTGTGATGGCTGGGAGGTTCAGGGAGCTGTAATAAAAAAGTAACATTCCAAGCTGTGGGTCTGGAATGGTTTCTCCTACACCAATATTATGTAGAGAAAGTATCGGGCATGAAATAGTCTCAAAAGCATAGCATGATGAGAAATGAAAGCATGGAATTAGTTCCTGGATATTTGGGAAGAAAGAAAATGGCCCAGCAGTGAATAGTTTATTTATGTCTGAAACTCAACAGCTGAAGGGGGGGAGATTGAAATTTATGGGGGAGAGTATCTTCTGTAGTTATTTTGTATGCATAATAAGTGGCTAGAAAACTAAGCTATGAATCACAAAGTTCCTGGTTCAAATGTCACTATTACTACTACTGGTACTACTACTACTACTACTACTACAAATTTTATTTCTATCCCACCTTTCTCTCAATACAGGACAGCAATGTGGCTCAGCAAATTTAAAACCATGCAAATTAAATGAAATAAAATAAAACAATGCAAAAACAATAAAAAGTATAAATATAACCTTGTAAAAGCCATTAAACAATTTATAAAGTTAAAAAGTTAATTTATAAACATTAAAAGAGTACAAAAAACCCTCTATATGCATCTTAAAATCTGAATTGCACAGTATTTGAAAGCCTCATCAGTATGAAAAATCCTGATGTTTTTAAATACTGCCAAAATGAGAGTGGGGGGGCATCCTGGCCTCTCCGGGGATGGAGATCCAGAGCCTGGGAGTAGCCACTGAGAAGACTCTCTCCTTTGTTCCCACCAAAAAATAAAACAACCCAAAACCCTGGGAGGGAGGTGGGACTGTGAGAAGGTATCTCTGAACAATCTTAAAACTCTATTTGGCTCAGAAAGGGAGTTACGGTCCTTCAAATAATCTAGACCCAAGCCATATAGGACTTTATAAATCAAAAGCAGCACTTTGAATTGTGTCCAGAAATAGACTGGAAAGCAATAGAGCTGTTGCAACAAAGGGATCTTGTGCTTTCTCTAGCTAGCTTCAGTTAACAGCTTGGCTGCAGCTTTTTTGGACCAACTGAACACTTTTTGAAGGCAGCCTCATATAGATTGCATTACAGTAATCCAAACGGGATGTAGGCAACGCATGCACCACTGTGGCCAGATCCAACTTTTCCAGGAATAGACACACTTGGCATACTAGCTTTAACTGTGCAACAGCACTCCTAGTCATTACTGAGACCTGGACTTCTAGGCTCAGCACTGAATCCAGGAGTACCCCCAAACTTTGAACCTGCATTTTTAGGAGGAGTGTAACTGTATCCAACAGTGTCTGAATTCCTATTTCCAGATCTGTCTTTTAACTGACCAGGAGCACCTCTGCCTTCTCTGGGTTAAGTTTCAATTTGTTTGCCTCAACATCTCCCAAGCACAAGTTTAGCATAGGAAGAGGTCCTTGGAATTAGGATGCAAGGAGTAATAGAGCTGGGTATCATCAGCATACTAGTGACACCTGATTCCAAAACTGCAATCTCATTTGCCATGATCTTACAATTATGATATGTAACCTGATATGAAGAGGTTGGAAAACTAGAAAGCACTAACAAGATGATTTAAGGTAGTACTACTAGTGGTCATTAGTTCTGTGATTTTACCTTGGGTTTTGTGTAAATCTTTGTTTTGTTAGAGCCTAGTTTTATGTTACTTGAATCCAAATAGTCACTTGGTCTGTTTGCATGAATATTATAAGGTCAGAAACATATTTACAGGACAATTCACTGGTGTATCCATGATCAGGCCCTGATATAAACTGCAAATTCCCTAATTACCCTAGACATAAGTACTGAGATCTTCAGTGAGTATTTCTAACATGACACTGCTTGTCCAAGGAGACCACTTGTGTGAATTATTGCATATTAGTCATCTCTGCTAAAATGCAAATGGGAACTGGGCTACTCTTTAAGATATTTTAATCTTAGCCTTAGCCTTCCCATTTTGATCGCTGATACTGCTTGAGATGGCATCAATTAAATGTGTCACTCTTAAGAGACAGAAGGTGTAACCTCCCATTTTCTCCCATAAGTACCTTTCCATCTGCTGAAATCATCATCTGCAGCCCCAACTCTCAGCACAAACAATGAGGTGACTGTCTAGCTTGGACAGGTCTCTCTCTGTGATAACATCATCATTGTGGTGATACTCAAGGCAGCATACTTTCAGTTAATTATATGTTTTTAATACACTTTTTCTTCTCTTTCTTTTTCTTCTCACTGTTTCTTCATTGTCTGTATTTTCTGAATGTATATCATTTTGATTTTTATAATATATTAGATGATTAGTGTTAAAAATCAATAAACAAATAAAATGTAGAAAAAGTATTTTATCTTTTTGTCACCAGAAGTAAAAAAAAAATCTGTCTCCCCTCTCCCCAGTCTTTGATAGCAAATATATGATTGTTACGTTTAAAAAAAAAAAAAACTGTCCTCCGAAGGGTTCAAGGCAATATATATGTTTATCCCCTATCCACTTAATCCTCTCTTCAACTTTTAATGGAAAAAGAATGATTTTATCAAGGCCCCCCAGCAGGGGTAGGCAACCTTTCCCCTTTAAGGGCTGCGGGACTTCAGCTCCCAGAAGCCTCAGCCATGTTGGCCAATAGTCCCATGTTGGCCAAT
Organism: Phrynosoma platyrhinos; assembly: GCA_020142125.1. Lineage (NCBI taxonomy): Eukaryota > Metazoa > Chordata > Lepidosauria > Squamata > Phrynosomatidae > Phrynosoma > Phrynosoma platyrhinos. The sequence goes on from CM034703.1 coordinate 310,923,284, forward strand.
AGTTCATGGGATTCTGGGAGTTGAAGTCCCTTGGCCCTTAAAGGGGAAAGGTTGCCTACCCCTGCCCCCCAGTAACCTTCACAGATGACTGCATATTTGAACCTGGATCTTGTTGCTCTTAGTCCACCCCTCTAATCACTATTTCACTGCAACACTTTCTAGAGGGAGAGAAAGCCCTCCAAGAACATTTCTACAAGAGAGGCAATGCCAGGCAAGTGTCATTTGTAGCTACTGCTGCTGCCACCACTGCTAAAGCTCTTGCTACCTATAAGGCTTCCAGCTACATCCATTTCCTTGCAGAATCAGACCACTGAAGGTGATTAAGCACTTTCTGCCAGCAAGTGTTAACAAACCCTTCCATAGCAGCTGTTGGACCTAGCAGAATAAAGGCTGGATTTGGCAGGTGATGGGTCTGCCACCAGCGGGTCTGTATTTTTGTTTCACAGTGACCCCATTCATTCCTGGAGGAACAAATCCAGAAAGTGGTTCTGGGGAGATGACTATTCAACCCCTTGGCCTATGAGATCCCTCAAGGTTCTGTTTTGGCCCCCATGCTATTCAACATATACATGAAACCACTGGGAAGGTTGTCAGGAGTTTTAGAGGAAGGTATCATGAGTATGTAGATGACACACAGCTCTACTATTCCTTTCCACCTCAGTCCAAGGAAGCTGTCTTGGTGATAAACTTGTGTGTGTCATCAGTAATGGACTGCATGAGGGCCAAATAAATAAATATATAAATAAAGCTTAATTTACGCAGGACAAAGGTGCTCCTGGACAAAAGAGGGGGTGGGGGTTCAGCCTGTACTGGAGGATGTTACACTTCCCCTGAAGACAACATCTTGGTGTGCTCCTGGATTCAGTCCTGAGCATGGAAGCTCAGATCTCAGTTGTGGCCAAAGGTGCTTTTGCACAGTTAAAGCTTGTGCACCAGCTGTACCCATTCCTAGAAATTTTGGATCTAGTCACAGTGAAGCACACCTCAGTTACATTACATTTTGATTACAGTAACATATTCTACATGGGACTGCCTTTAAAGAATGTTTGGAAACTTCAGCTGCTCTAAAGAGTTGTAGCTGTTTTTTATATTTTTTAAACTGTTGTAAATCAGCTTGAGTTCCATACTGGGGAAGAGGAGGAGGAATCATTTCATAAATAATATAGGTCTACCTATTATTTTAACTACTTGCTACTGCTATTCCTATAATTTAGATTTTAATGTGTATCATATATAGAATACATACATGTGCACATACACACACACAAACACATGAGTTTAAAAATAACTTGGACATTTTTGGGATCACTTTTGGTGGGAAAGTGTAATAGAAAAACATTTTTGTTCACTTAAAACATATTTATTCAAAATTAGCTAGAAACATAGGAAATATAAGATTTTCCTGAAAAACTCTGATATTCTGTGAAATTTTAAACAAATTTCCCAAGTGTTTGTTCAGATTAGTCTCAATACCTCTACTTGTTTCAGTCACTGACCAACTTGTACAACTACATTTTTTAAAAAAAATACAAAAGAAATGAGTACAAATTGCAAATGTAGAAATACTCTGAAGCATAATTGTCTTCAAGAGGGATGAGAAGGCTTAACTAGCACTAGAGCATATTAAAACACAATTTTTGTCACCTTAGGGTAATTTCACTAATGGTGTGTGAAAGAAGAAGGAAGAATGAAAATGATCAGATCTACCTAAATTTGTTAAAATTAGAGTAATATATAAAGAATGGATATCCTTATAGTAATAAACAATATAGTAATACATGCTTGACTGTTTTAATCATGCCCAGTTCACAAGAGCAGACACATTGGGAGGTGAGGATGTAATCCTTTCCCATTCAGAACAGGAAAACAGTCTAACAAACAGTTAGACTTCAAAGATACAGCTGTGTTAGTCTGTAGAGAGATCTTGTAGCACTTTTGAGACTAACTGAAAGAAAGAAGTTGGCAGCACGAGCTTTCATAGACTTCTACTTCCTTGGAAGCTTTTGATGGAGTGGAAACAGACTTTTAAGCCAAGCGAAGCTTTACACTGTTAAGTCCAGCACTATGTCAAACAGAACTGAGAGTGAACATCAGGATGTCTAAAAGTCATTGAGGAATTTTGGTAGAAGTCAGTTGGGTCAATTTATTTGTTTTGCCCAATAAATACATCTCAGGTCTTCAAAGGTTTTCATGGCCAGTGTCGATAGTGTTCTGTAGATTTTCCAGGCTATGTGGCCATGTTCTGGAAGAGTTTATTCCTGACATTTTGCCTGCATCTGTGGCTGGCATCTTCATAGGGTGGTGCCATGGAATTGTTGAGGTATATGTACCTGTGTGAGCCAGTTTGGGAGGATGTGATTGACATGCTAATCTGTGTGTTAGTCTGTTGTTAAATGACAAGGCTTCAGGGTGGGAGGATATGTGGGAGAATATGTATTCTATTTAATTAGCAATCCATTGTCTGCAGGGAAAACCCCTGACCCTGGGTGCATGTGCTGAGTCTTGATTTTGTGATTTTTAGGACTGGTGGCCAAGCTTTGTTTACTTTCAGCGTTTCCTCTTTCCTGTTGAAGTTGTCCAGGTGTTTGTTGATTTCAGGGCCTCCCTGTGCATTCTGACCTGTTAGTTGCTAGCATGGTCCAGAATTTCAGTGTTTTCAAATAGCATTCTATGCCCAGGCTGGTTTATGTGTTCTGCTACTGCCAATTATTCTGGCTGGCTCAGTCTGCAGTGTCTCTCATGTTTTTAGATTTGTCTTTGGACGTACGTTTAGTGATCCCTATGTAGATCTGCCCACAGCTGCACAGTATGCAGTAAACTCCTGCAGCAGGAGAGGTTGTCTCCTGTCCTTCAGTGAGTGCAGCATTTGCTGGATTTTCTTGGTTGGTCTATAGATCATTTGGAAGTTGTGTTTCCTCATCAGTTTCCTATTCTGTCCATGACTCCATTATGTCCAATATGGATACTTTGTGAATAGGGAGACCACATCAAAGCTGATTAGTTTGTCTCCACGGTTGAGTTCAAGGTTGTTGTTGTTGTTTTTTGTTTTTTCTATGAAGTAAACTGAGTCTTTGATGTAGTGGGGGGTTTGCCCTATATGTAATTGTGTGGCCAGGTCATATATGGGGGATCCAATGGTGCTTGCTATGGGTTGGAGTGGAATGGAATCCTTTTGGATATTGGGAAAGCTGTACAGTCTGGGTGGGAGAGGACAACATCCACCCAAACTTCCAATTTACAATGGAAAAAGAAAAGGAACTTGTCAGGAATGCATTAGGTTAATGCTTTCCTGCCAGAATGGAGTTGATAAAATTGTTAAAGGAGATGGGTTATAAAATATGCTGAAGGAGTTAATGACTGTAAAGCTGAAAAGGTGCTGAAAAGAAGACTGGTGGGCATGCTGATCCTGACAGAACTAACATTACCGTTCTTGGATGTCCTGGTCATCCACAAACTGAACCAATTGGGCCACATGGTATGCAGAAAACCTACTTACATGGATCGATACCTACACAAGAAGTCCAACCATCACCTGGGACAAAAAAGGAGAACAATAAATACACCGTAGACCTCACAAAAAGGATTTGTGAACTCCACTTCCTGAAAGATGAATTGAAGCACCTAAACTGGGCTCTACAGGGTAATGGTTACTCCAGCTCAGACATCAGAAGAGCTGCCAGACCCAGAAAAAACCACAGTAGTGAAGACAAACAGCCAAAAAAAGGGAAGATATTTTGATCATATATCAAAGGAGTCATGGACAGAATAGGAAAACTGATGAGAAAACACAACTTTCAAATTATCTACAGACCAACCAAGAAAATCCAGCAAATGTTGCAGTCACCGAAAGACAAGGGAGACCCTCTCCCTGCTTCAGAGGTTTACCGCATACTGTACATCTGTAAGCAGGTCTACCTAGGGACCACCAAATGCAGCATACAAACACAGATCAAAGAACATGAGAGACACTGCAGACTGAGCCAGCCAGAAAAATTGGCAGTAGCAGAACACATCATAAACCAGCCTGAGCATAGAATGCTATTTGAAAACACTGAAATTGTGGAGCATGCTACCAAATCAGAATGCGCAAGGAGGCCCCTGAAATCAACAAACACCTGGACAACTTCAACAGGAAAGAAGAAACGCTGAAAGTAAACAAAGTTTGGCCACCAGTCCTGCAAAACACCAAAATCAAGACTCAATACATGCAAATGAATGACACCCAGGGTCAGGGGTTTTCTCCACAGACAATGGATTACTAATTAAATAAACACACATCCACCACAAAAATTCTCCCACCCTGAGGCCTTGCCATTCAACAACAGACCAACACACAGATTGACATGTAAATCACTCTCCCCCCCCAACCAATGGTCACACAAGGACATATACCTCACACACTTTCATGCCACCATCCTCTGAAGATGCCAGCCACAGATGTAAGTGAAATGTCAGGAATAAATTCTCCCAGAACCTGGCCACACACACAGCTTGGAAAACCCACAGAAAAACTATAATACATCTAAAGTTTCATTTCACCTTCCTTCCTCCATATTTTTTACATTATGTCACATACTGTCCTCCAATAATTTCAAGCTCATTCACGTTGATTTATTGAGCATGAGAGATGATCAGAATGATAAGAAGGAAAAGAAAATCATGTTATAAATGATAACAGCAGCCCAAGTGGTATATGCAAGAGTCTGGAAAGTGAAAAATACACCAAACATTGATTATTGGTTCCTTAAATTAAGTGATGTGATGCAGATGGACAAACAAACAATGTTAATTTAGGGAAAATCTCTAAATGAGTATGAAAGTGATTACGAAGAAATGTTAAGATATTGGAGAGATAACTGGGGTGAGTTGGCAATTATAGGATTTAAGACACAGAGGTGATATTAGATATATGGAATAGATAAAATGATAGTAAATATAAGCAATATATAAAAGTGTAAATAAGGTGAGGTAAAAGGGTGAAAGAAATTAATATCTAATATATGAGAAAAGAAATAGAAAATCTTGACAGTGACAGAAATATACACCAATATAATTTGTAAATAATTTAAGATCTGTAAGATGTAGAATAGCAATAGAAGGAAGAAAATAACAAAGAAATTAAGAATCTGGGGAATTGGCAAGACTACTAATGATTTGAGGAAACCATGGAGGAGGGATTTATGTATAGGAAAAATGTTATTATGTGATTGTGTGTGTGTGTGGAGATTATTGCATGGAGAAAAAGTCCCAATATAGATTTGGGATTGAAAATTTAAAACTGGATGTTATCACACATGCTGGCAGCTGGGCGAGTGCAACCCAGTTGCAGCCCAGACCCCAGCTGCTCTTATCCAGCCAATTTTTTAAAAAAATTCAGCTTTCTATTTTGGAAATTTGGCTGGATAAGTACAACTGGGGTCTGGTCTGCAACTGGATTGCACTTGCCTGGCCGCCAGCATGTGCAATAACATCCAGTTTAAAATTGTCAATCCCAAATCTATATCAGGATTTTTTCTCCATGTAATAGTCTCCTGTGTGTGTGTGAAATATCTATGTTTCCTATGGGTCAAAAGAATGTATTTTCTAGCCTTATTAAAACTCTTTTCATTCCAAGGCAAACACGGCAGAGATGATAGAGCAGCTTCTCCATCAATATCCCAGCAAGATCCAATTCAGGGTCAATGTATGTCCAATTCCAGCCCCAATGCTGCTGCTCACAGAGTCTTGCCATTCAAAGCAAGCCAGGAAACAAATGCAGAGCTTTGAGGGGTCCTCAGAGCCAGGCATTGTGGCAAGGTGGTTTTAGAGACTGCCAGTGCTACTGGTACATGCAGTCTCCAAAGCACAGATGGACAAAGTGACTAGAGCAGTTAAAGGGTAAGGTATTTCCCCTGCTTGATCCATGAGCTGCCCTTGCTCCAAAACCATCCCATCAACAGCCCTGTCTTCATGGGTCAAATAAAAGGTCCTCCTCACATTCCAATAAAAAAAGTCCAGATGAGGCAGGGCCAAATCCCCATTCTGGTGTGAACTGTCCAGATGATGTCCAGCACTGAACCCATCACATACGCTCCTTAAAACATTTTTTTTAAATTCATCTTTTGCTTGAGACCTTCCAAGAAGATCCAGAGCACTCCATTGCTGTGGAGTGTGTGCATGGCTGTTTACAACACATCCCACTGTGCTGCTGGTGCCAAGTCAGAATGAGGCAACGAGACACGTGGCACCTTGTTCTGATCTCAGAGCAAGTGACTTGCTGCAATGGTGGTGGCACCACGTGGCACAATAGGACACACATCAAACATCTGCACTGTGTTGCAATGGAGGATTCCAGGTAATGGGGGAAACATTGAGGCAGCTCTGGGGTCAGAATACTCTGGGCTGTTCCCAGAGTACTTTGGCCCACATGGACACAGCCAATGATGCTTGGCTCTGAGGACCCCTCAAAGCTAAGCATTGGGAGAAATCCTCTTCTCTGAAGAGCAGTGCTGCCTGGTTTTTCGTGGTTGGCAATGTTTTCCACAGAGGCCAGGCAAAGGAAGAAAAGAGAGCAAGTAAGTGAGATAGCTGGGAAAGGAAGAAAAGCAAGTAGTAGGAGGAGAGGAAATCAGCAGAGGGTGATGCCAATGATGATGGAGCAGAAACAGTAGGAATACTTCTCTTCTCACCTCTGGTAGCAGGACAGCTTGGTCTTCTTTGACAGCTTGGTTGGCAGCAATACAATAGGTAGACCAGGAGCCAGAATTTTAAGCAATACTTTTTTTAAAAAAAAGTATCAGTGATGAAGATATTAACAAAAAATATGCTGTATGTGTATCTGTGTTACCTAATAGATAGAGCTTCTTGTATTATAATGTGAATTGTGAACTGAATGGAAGAAGTACCATCCTGAGGAAGCATGCAATAATGTTGAGTATTCTGTAACTATCTACAAACCTCTTTAAGATATTTGTTAAGACTGACAATTATCCTGAGTACAGGCTCTTGAAAACAAAGGCATCACATTTAAATCTCTTCTTCCTTGGGACAAACATAGCAATAACACTCCTTCCCCAGGTGGGTGCTCTTTTCTAGAACCAATTATATGAGAGGCCAATGTCAGTCAGTGGTTTTGTTTGTTTTGTTTTGTTTTTAATTTTTTTCATTTTCAAAGCCAACGGCACATTCGGGAAAAGTGTGTGCAGAATCGATGGGAAAAAATTAAGGAAATACATTTTTCATTATACAGCAATACTTAGAATTGATCCCTTAGGCTTTGGGGGTCACCTCAGCTTTGCTTGATGTATCTGTGAGTGCAGCACTGTGTGAAGTAGTTAGAATGCAGAGATGGAGCAGCAGTAATTTAATTCTAAATGAACCACAACCAAATGGATGGAAGAGGAAGATAGGAAGGCCGTTGCTGTACCATCTCCTTACTGCATCCAATGAGAGAGAGAGAGAGAGAGAGAGAAGGCTTACTTCAGATTTTATATATGTATAACACTAGAAATAATAATTGACTAACAAAATGTACCTGTTGGTTTCAAAGAAAAGGAAAGCAAGAGCCATTTTCTTGCAGGGAAAATATGATTGTGAATGAAGGGGAAAACATGAATGTTATCTACTGTTAGGTGCGGTGGTAGACTGAGATCAGTCCCACATTTTTTGCCATTCACTAAACTGTTCAGAATGCAATTTTTGCTTCCAATACTGTATTTTGACACATTTTGTGATGCAGTTTTCAGCTCAAAAGAGTTGAAAAAGTGTGGCATAGTGGCCATAGTATGGGATTAGGACTTGGGAGATCCAGGTTCTAATCTTCACTGAGCCACAAAAATTATTGGGTGACCTTGGATCTATCAATTTCTTTCTCAACCTACCCTACCTCACAAGGTTTTTGTGAGGATAAAGTGGAGATAAGGAGAGCCATGTACACTGCCTTGACTGAGCTCATGGGGAAAAGGGAAGACATAAATGTAAATATAAGTAAATAATAAATATTTTTAAATGAACCAACATGCCTACTAGAATGTGCATGTTGTGACAAAATGTGCACAGAAGTGCCTATTATAGAATCAAATGCTTACTAATTTTCATATGGATTTTTCTTCTAAAAAAACCCTGCAGGTTGCTGGGGTAAATGAATGGAATGGGGTTATGAATGAAAATGTGTGAATGTGACTGAGACAGAAAACAGGCAAATCTGTCCATTCCTATTTGTTATTCTTGCTCTTACACATAAATGTGAATCTACATGTGATCAACATAGAAATAAGCATCACTGAGTAATAAATATCTTGCTTGCATAAGGCTAGCAGGAATTTCTACTATAGGCCCAAAGTTCTGCTGTGTGTAGAGAATCCTGAATCAATATGTAGCAGATGTCACATGGAGTGATGGAGAAACAAAGGATAGTAATAAATCATCAGCCCAAATATGTATGTAAGGCTTAAGGATTTGGATGACATTCTCTATCATTCTTCAGTTAATTCACCAAAATCACTGATCACTGACATTTGCCAACCATGTGCAATTTTCCTAGTGGTAAAAGCTGCAATAGCTGATCAATAACTTTCTTATTAAACCAAGCTGCTGCCAAATTATTAATGGGTTTTTCAATTGCATTTTTGTTTTTCCCTGCACTTCATCTCCCATCACTCTCAATAAATGGCACAGCGTGACAACTTTCTGTACTGTACCACTATGCCGGCCCTCTTGGCAGGGCTTCCTGAGTCAAGGAACAAGCAGCACTCAGAACTTCTCTGGATAAATATTAGTTGACAGCTAGAGTGAGCCTTATTTTGACAAGGAAACCCTTCAACAGATTCTCGCAACTGGTCTTTCATAAAATTGTGTAACAGTTAGCATGCATTCTCCTAGCCTTAGTGAGATGCTGGAACTGTCCTTTGGCTAATTTCAGTTTTTGGCTCAACTCATGCAAGGGATTCCTTACCTTCCAATGAGGAAATGGCTCTATGTCTGACTTTGCACCAGTGAAATTCCAAAATATGGACTTTTGTTTCCCCAGTTATACCATATAGCAGCATGAAACAACTCCCTCCATTATTAATGAATTTCATGGATTCCTCACAGGCCCCTGTATCTTTCACCTGAGCTCAGGGTGGCCTTTTGCCATAAGTGGTGTGTGAGTGTGTGTGTGTGTGTGTGGAGTGAATCTACTCTCAGTTTCATGACTGCTTCTTCCAAAGTGGTTCCAGGTTTTTCAAGACCCGCTCATCTTCTGGACCCAGGAATGCTGTTGTAAAACAGCTGAAGGGGCAATGCATATAAAACCAAGCATACTCACCCTTAGAGCAAGTGAACTATTAGCTGGCCTTGTTCAAGCCCAAAACCCTTCCCTTTATCCCAAACACATGTGGTGATGGCAGATTTTCTGGTGGAGAGATCTTGAATTCTGTGACCCTAAAAAAGAGAGAGAGAATCTCAGGTATCAGGGACCATATTGTTGCCCACAGCATCTGAATATGTAATAGAGATGTCAGACACATTAGAAACTAGAGCGGCAGGATCTAGTTAGTGACATATGTGTACATAAGTGTAGCTTGCTTGGATGTATGTCTTGTTTTGGATAGGGTGAACTGGTGATCCTTTAGCCCTGGTGACCTGTTCAACCCTCCATCCCAGCAGCTGTCAAGTTGCAAGTGCTGCTGCTTACCATTGGATGGAGGGAGAAATAAGGATGAACTCCATCTGTAAACACACCCTTGTTTCTTCTCTTCTCCAGGCTGAGACCAATTGCTTATTCTTTATTTTATTTGTCTTTTGCCTTCTCAGCCATCCAAAAATGAAGTATCAGAAACAGCCTTCTTGGTGGCTGCTCCCACCCTCTGGAACTCCCTCCCATAGGAGGCTAGGCTGTCCCCTCCCTGCTTGCCTTTCACCAGCAAGCTAAGACATTTTTAAGCAGGTGTTTAACATATAATCATATTAGAGTGGTTTTTATGGAGTATGTATGTTTTAGTCATGCCTTTTAACTTTTGAATATTTAATCTAATTTTATATTGTTTTAGATAATTTTAATTGCTTTTTTTAAAAAAATAATTTTATTTGTGAGCTTCCTTGGGTCCTTTCTGTTACAATAATTGTTTTAATATATCCCCCCTTTGTGGGTCTCCTGCCATGGCTCTAGATTGGAAAAGCCCAACCACCATGGATCCAAAGCAAGCACCTCACGTGGGCACCTGAAAGGTCATGTCTGTACCTACAACAATTTTCAGATCAAAAGGGCCAGGCTTAGGAGCTGCAAAGCAGGACATTCGCACCTAGGAGATTTATGAGTACCAGCCAGGATGTGTCTGGCTGATGATGAGATAACATTAACATCCCATCTCCTCTTCTTGGAAATTGTCTACTTCAAAGAGTAGTAATCTGGAATCTTTTGATATACAATAGCAACTCTTCACCTCAGGTTAGGTTTAAGGGTATAAAAGATCTCCAAAATCTCAGGCACATTGGGTCTGGTTAGATTTCATGATGACACTGTGTCACTGTGAACTCTGACTTGGGTTCCAGTCTTCCTGTTGTTCTTTCCCTTTCATAACAGTTCAGTCTATCCATTTTCATTCATCGTTGGAGCAGCCTCCATCAGGTAATTATCACCATTAGAAAACCTTCTGTTCCTTATCCAAGCTGACTACTTTATTCCTGAGTTCTTGTATCTATGAGTGAATGCTAGAGTGTCTTTGTATGTTTGAATCCCCAAATAAACCACAAATTCATTGGAAAGCTACACTTCTGGGAGAAAGGTGACATGAAAATTAAATAAATAAATAAATAAATTGGGGAGCCCTCCTGGTGTTTGAGATCTAGTAGAGCTGAGGGAAGGACATGGAACTGTGGCAGAGGAGTATTATGATAAACCTGCTAGATGTAGGAACGCACAGTCTACAAATCCTAGGGTTAATTCAACCTAGGATGTTTCCGAGCATGCTCATTCTGACAACATCAGCATTGGGAAGTATGGATTGGGGAGGAAATAACTTTCCTTACTAGGGAAAAAATGCCTGTACATGTCATGACTTAGAAACTTTGGCATGGTGGCCATTCTTGTTTCCTGGTTTGCCCATGTTTTCTCTCTCTTAACAATGCAAACCTAGCTGTGTCTACTCAGAGTTAAGGCGTATTGGATTCAATGGGATTTACTCCCAGGTGGGTGTGTATGAGACACATCTAAGTGCTTGATGCCAATATGTAGTGCCAACCAATATTTTTATTCACTGTTTCAGAGAGGGAGAGACAGAGAGAGAGAGAGAATTAATATTTTCTAGTGTATTGAACACTATACAAGTTCTTCATCTATTAAGATGCATTCTAACCAAGAAAAATCAAAACAGACCCTTCTCTTCCGCACCACACTTTGTTCTTTTCAAGCTGAAATTTTGCAGTGTAAATAATTTCAAGGACTGCTGAGCATTGCCACTTTGGGAATGAAAGAGGCTTGCTGCACTAAGACTGAAAGACAGTTGAAAAATTTGCAAACAAATCTATGAATTTAGGTACTAAAGAAACAAAAGTACCATCACAGTTTAACTCTTTCATCTCTTGATACATTTGAATACTTCAGAAAGGTGTCTTCTGACTCTGTTAAATGTAGTCCCAGAGCTTGGTGGTAACAGATGAAAGTTCTATATTGTTTGTTTGTTTTTTACATGTAATTTATGGAGGAAACAACATTATTTGTTACCTGCAGTGGCCCACCAGTAACATTCTTGTTGCGTTATGCAGTGTTGGGCAGGTTTGGGGCTGCATTAACACCTCATAACACTAATAAGCCTCACCTACCACTGCCACCCCACAAACAAATTGCCCCCCAAATGCCCCCCAACATCCCCCATAGATTTCAAAGACTTAGGAGATTATTGCATGCCTTAAATCAAGGGTAGGAAATCTTTCCCCTTTAAGGGCCGAGGGACTTCAGCTCCCAGAAGCCTCAGCCATGTTAGCCAATAGTCCCATGTTGGCCAGTAGCTCCTGGGATTCTGGGAGCTGAAGTCCTTCAGCCCCCAAAGGGGAAAGGCTGCCTACCCCTGCCTTAAATAATATGCCTTACCTCTCCTAAATTTAACTGTAATTCATGCTGCAGCCATGTTTTATCACATGGCTTTTGTAGCAGAATCAGGCTTCAGAGTAGATCCCTGCTGCAATGCAAATTGGGAAATGCACTCTGGCAGCCATTTTTTCAAGTCAGAACCTTCTGACTTAAAAAAAATGGCTGCTGGAGCATGTTTTCGAATGCACATTGGAGTGGGAATCTATTCTGAAGTTGGATTCCTCTGCAAAGGCTGTGCAATAAAACATAGCTGCAGCGTGAAATAGAGTTAAGAGACTTCTACAGATGTATGAAGTGAGCTAGTGCCTAGGAAAATAACTTTAATAATCAGATTGTATAAATAGCCATAGCGGGGTGTGTGTGTGCAAAATTGTGCGTATGGTGATGACATGACATGTTTAGTTTTAACGATGGTCATAGAGGGACGAATGCAGGAGGAAAAATGGAGATATGATAAATTAGCCAAGAGCTGGATTCCTGGCACAGTACATATATGTTAACATTCTGTGAAGGAGGTGCTTGGCAGACTTGACTTTAAGGCAGCAAATCACAGTTCAGAGAGACTGTGAAAAGGGGCTGCAGGGGATCAGAAAGTATAAAAAGTAGGAATATGTGTCTGAGGAGATTTAAACAGAGATGGAGATAGGGAGTTGAGAGTTGGAAGAATCAGTGATGAGTGAATGTGTGTTGGTTGTCTGAGTTGATTGAAGGGTAAAGGTCTGACATAACACAAATTGAATACTGTCACATGTTTGGAACTAAGACTGGAACCTGTTAAAGCAATTACTGTTCTATGGGATATTATAAAACACATTAATTTTCTTGTTATTTCGTTAACCCTGACTCACACTGTCTTCTTTAACCCTAAATCAAGAGGTGGTCACACTTACCATAAGGAACACAAAACTAGCATACATACTTGTCCATCAGGAGATCACCTGGAAACTCAGTCACCCCAAATTCAAAGAGGGATTTTGAAGGAGGACCTTGGGCTAGGGTATGATAGCCATGTTTAAATATTTAAGGGATGTCATATTAAGGCTGGAGCAAGCTTGCTTTCTGCTGCTCCACAAAATAGGACCCGGAAAATGGATGCAAGCTACAGCAAGAGATTCCACCTCAACTGTAGGAGGAACTTCCTGACAGTAAGAGCTGTTCGACTGTGGAACACACTCCCTTGAAGACTGGTGGAGTCTCCTTCTTTGGAGGTCTTTAAACAGAGGCCAGATGGCCATCTGTTGGGGGTGCATTGATTCTGTGTCCCTGCATGGCAGCGGATTGGACTGGATGGCCTTTGCAGTCTCTTCCAACCCTATGATTCTATTCTTCTAAGAGTGGCAGAAATCCAAATCTAGGAACTGCAGGGCCAAGTGTTTGAAAGGCCAGCATCACAAACCCCAACTTCATGAGGCCAAAATATAGGCAGAATGGATTCTCCACACTGAGCTCTCCATCCCATCTGCTGGCCACTATAACAGCTGGGCAAGGAGAATCACTGCTGACATGGGCTATGTTCCTCTGATATAGGCAGTAACAGTGGTGATCCTCTTCATTTGGCTGTGCAGTGGGAAAGGATAACCAACAAAGGACTGATGCTGGGGAAGGTACATGGAGATCTTCTCTCCTAGACAAATCTCCCAGATCTTCAGAATCTGTACACTTTTTGAAGACATTCCTACAGCAGGTTGAATGTTGATTAAATTATTCATTCTCCTCTGCAGAAATGTATTATTTAAAGTACATCCTCAGTACCTATAAACCAAGCAGAGAAGTAGGCATGGAAGAGAAATTGATTATCTTCCAATTTTTATGCCTGCTCCCTTCCCCCCCCCCCCAAAAAAAAGTTTACATGTCCAAAATCTCTATGCTGGTCCAACTTGCATGCAGAAATTTTCAGAATTTTGCCATGTTATTTGAAGCTCAAAATACATTTACAGGAATGCATACATTAAGGAAGAGTGCATGGAAGAGTGTGAATATTGGATGAAAAGTGCACAAAGACTGTTCACCCAATAAAAAGGGAGGGGTGATTTGACAAACAAAGTGCACACCTGAAAAAGTGTACATGAATAAAACCATTAGAAGGCAAGCACACATAAATGCATACAGTTTTTGTTGTAATTTTTATAATGCACCAAATCCAATTTAAAATTAACAAAATGGTAAACTGAGGGCCTAAGCAGACTGCCAGAAATAGTGCACGTTAATTTGAGGCACTGCCCTGGCTCAGTGCTAGGGAATCATGGGAACCAGAGCTCTCTGACAGAGAAGGCTCAATGTCTCACAAAAAAAATACAATAATGTGATTCCCAAGCACTGAGCCAGGGCAGTGCCTCAATTTAATGTGCACTATTTCTGGCAGTCTGCTTTTAACTTGAATGAAGCTGAAGCTGAACAATTTTGCCTATGTTCATTACAATGTTATTCTTGTATTTACTCTGCTAGTAACTCTGGTAAAGTAAGTTTGTACTGTGTGTATATCATTGCCACATTAATTTCAAGGGTTTCTTTAAAAGAAGAATACATTTAACAACCTGCATTTGTCCATGTGCATCATGAATGCATTCTGTATCTATTTCCACACAAGAAGCATTTCAGACATGCCAAAACATGCTCAAAAAGAGGTATGTGTGAGGTGGTGTACAAAGCCAAGCCTGTTGGTTACACCATAATTATCAATCAATTTGACATAAATAGCAAATTTGAGTCCCATTATGCTCATTTGTCTCAGAATTAAAGGAATTAATTAAACATGGAAGGAGGTAGGTGTGAGAAGAGACCGAGAGCATGCCAAACTACAACTGCCAAAAGGAGGAAAGACAAAAACAGAGGCAGAGGTGGAAAAGAAGAAATATTTAGGCTACAATTGTATGGTTACTTGCCTGGAAGTAGCTCCTATTGAATATACTTCAAAGTAAGCATGCATAGATTTGTCCTATCAGGCTTTGAACCCG
>CM034703.1:310938296-310961338 GCA_020142125.1 Phrynosoma platyrhinos
AGAATCCCCTAAGTGTTGGTGGACTACAACTCTCAACAACCCTAGCCAGAATCATTAATGGTGAGAATGCAGGATGTTGCAGTCCAGTGTGACCTCAAGAAGGCCACATAATTCTCACCCCTGTTTCCAACCTATATCCACTTATCAGAGAGTAACCCCTTATTGAACTCAAAGAGGCCTGCTTCTGTATAGAGATATACAGAATTGTGCAGCTAATAGTTCATCTAGAAGGTCTGGTGGGACATACTATATGCATATGCTCACTGAGTAATTTTTAATCTCAGGTAAACACTCTGAATGCAATAACTCGCACCTCTTTGTTCAGTTTTCAATGGCAATACATTGCCACGGAAGCTGAACTCTCTCTATCCTTTGCACAACTACTGCACAATGAGTTATCACTGCCAACCAGCCCTGTGAATTCAAGTGGCAAGTTTTAAAAGAGAAAGGAATCTGAGAAATGGTAACGTTCAGAAACATGCAACATCCAAGAATGACTTCCATACTGTATGAGGCATTAAACTAATGGATGGATTTTATTCCAAGCAGTCATCATGAAGTGGTTTTGAACCTTTTGGTCACAGCTCAAATTCTTGATCACAAACACTATTAGGTAACATTTATCAAATTGTGCAGCTAGAAAAAACAAATGGTATGCAATTGATTTCAGAAGGAATGGAGAAAAAGAAAATACTGCTCTCTCTTCACAATAGGTCCCCATATCTAGATAGTTCCATGGGCAGGATGTAAATGTGTCAAAAAATTTACACACAATATTTAGCAATAGGGGCAGAACAGTAGCAGAAAAGAATATGATATTGTTAATTAGCAGCATAGCAGGGTGTCTTATACTGAGTAAAATGAATTGTCTATATAAGCCAAATACTTGTGTGATACATGTATGGGAAATGTATGAACCCTGAGATGACTTTTACCTGTAATGCCCATCTTAGAATCATGGCATTATAGAGTTGGAAGGGATCTAGCCCTACCTATTTCAAGTCATAGAATCATAGAATCATAGAATCATGGAGTTGGAAGAGACCACAAGGGTCATCCAGTCCAACCCCCTGCCATGCAGGAACTCCCAATCAAAGCATCCCAGACAGATGGCCAGCCAGCCTCTGCTTAAAGATCTCCAAAGAAGGAGACTCCACTACTCTCTGAGGGAGTGTGTTCCACTGTGGAACCGCCCTTACTGTCAGGAAGTTCCTCCTAATGTTGAGGTGGAATCTCTTTTCCTGGACTTACATCCATTGTTTCTAGTCTCTGGAGCAGCAGAAAACAAGCTTGTTCCCTCCTCAATATGCCATCCCTTCAAATATTTAAACACAGCTATCATATCACCTCTCAGCCTTCTCTTCTCCAGGCTAAACATCCCCAGCTCCCTAAGTTGTTCCTCATAGGGCTTGGTTTCCAGACTCTTCACCATTTTAGTTGCCCTCCTTTGGACACGCTCCAGTTTTTTCACATCCTTTTTGAATTGTGGTGCCCAGAACTGGACACAGTATTCCAGGTGAGGCCTGACCAAAGCAAAATAGAGTGGCACTATTACTTCTCTTACTTCTTACTTACAATGTCCTTTGCAATATGTCAGGAATATACAACTATAGCAGTGCCTAAAATTGGCCAGCTAAACCTCCAAAGAAGAGTCCACCACCTTCCAAGGAAGTCTGATCCACTGTCAAACTGGTCTTACAGTCAAGGAGTTCTTCCTAATATTTAGGTGAACTCTCTTTCTTTGTAATTTGAATCCTTTTGTTCATGCTCTAGTCTTTCAAACAGCAGGGGGAGGGGAAGCCATCATATATCTAAATATGGATATTATATTACATCTCAGGCTGCATCTGCATACAAAAATAATCCCATTTGACACCAGTTTAACTGCCATGGCTCGATGCTATGTAATTCTGGGAATTGTAGTTTGGTGACACATTTAGCCTTCTCTGTCACAGAGATCTGGTGACCCAACAAATTTCAAATCCGTGATTCCATAGCATTAAGTCATGGCAGTTAAAGTGGTGTCAAACTAGATTATTTCCACAGTACGGATACAGTCTCAGTCTTCTTATCTTCAAGCAAAACATACCAAGCTCCCTAAGTTGTTCCTTACATTACTTGGTTTCCAGACCTTTCACTGTCCTCTGAAAAAGTTCCACCTCATTCCACACCAGTGGCCATACTGGCTATACGTAATGGGGAAATACATTCAAGACAGTATTTGAAAGGTTAGGTGTTCCCCACCTCTCATATAGACAGACTGGCAGCAGCTATCCTGGTTTTAGAGAGGGGTTGTTCTCTGTTATAACTGATGTTAGGGATTCTACATACAACATACATGTTCTGCCCATGAGTGAGTGGGTGAGATTGTGTTAATAAAATATGTTCCTGAGGTAAACAACTTGTAGGATACAAACTGTAATTCTGTTATCACCATCAGACAATGTCCTTTGCAATAACATCTAGCATGGATTAAGGGATCATATCATCTGTGTGATAGTACACACTCCTACTGTTACTACTACTACTCTGGTACTGCAGAGGTTGTGAATCCACTCTTGTGAATACCACTCCTTCTGCAGCTATTCATGGTTGTACAGGAGATCTCCTGATGCTGGATCAGAACATCTGTATAACTCAGAGCAGCTCAGAAAGAAAGGACAGTAAAATCAAAAGTGGATTTAGTGGCAGATCCATCACTCACCCCTGGAGAGAGAGAATTTTAAAAAGCAGTCTTCTAGGACAAGCCAAAGTCCAATCAAGTCCAGCATCCATTTTTCTGCTGCATTCATCCAGATGCCTGTGGGAAACAGATTGGTGGCCTACATAATCTTGAGAGAGAACTGAAATATTGTCCACCATCAGCAAACTGGCATACAGCCCCCAGCTCATAGCCCCTGGCTGGATATGTGAACTCTTCCCAGCCCAGTTGGAAACAATTCAAATGTCCAACATCTTGTAATTCTTTTCTGATAATCTTGTGCTAACTTTTAAGTGATACTCAAAGCACCCAGGTCAGGAGGTCAAAGGCTTTTAATACCAGATGCAGAATGGATATACAGTATGATCCTATATCTGTGGAGGATACATTCCTGGACTTACTGTGGAAATACAAAATTGTGGATAATAATGAACCCTATGGAAATGAACGACTTCAAGTGGAAGTTGACCATAGAGTTGTCCTGGAGGATCTAAAGATTTCTAGAGAGAGCTACTGAAGACATTTTTAGGTCCTCCAATGGAACTCTATGGTTAATTTCTGCAGGAAGCATACCACAGAATTGTGCTGGAGGACCCAGAAAATACCAAGATAGAACATATAGATATATATTGGACCTAGATAAGTGAAGCCATGGGTCATTCAGTATCACAGACAATATAGTTGGAGATGATAGGAAAATGGATGGGGGGTGGCTGGCTGGTGAATGACTCAACCAAAGAAAATCCATTATAGGCATCTGGAACTTTTTGTAAAGCTTTTTTATTTAAAACAGCAAAGAAAAAAAACCAAAAGCAATAACAGTAAAAATGACTTAGCCTTAGAAGGCTAACTGGAACAGGTTAACCAACTACATAGTTGAAAAGTTAGATGCAACTACCTGAGATCTTTACATCTCAGAAAACAGACAAAGAAAGAAAAAAGTTCTAAACATGGCTGCGAGATCCACATGTTTTAGCCCACCTTGCTCCACCTTCGTGGGCGTAGTCTCTTCAGACTGATTGGTCAAACATGTATGATGTGTCTCTAGTCCAACCCTTAAATTACCATAATAGAACATGTGACTACAATTCCCAAAACAATGAATGTTGATTTTTCTTAACATAAACATTAGCTCATTCTCATGAAGCTTAACCTTGCTGGCTTCACTTGTTTGGACTAGATTCACACCTGGTACTGATAACATGTGGCTCTGGCCTTGTAGAAAAGAACATCTTTTACACAGCATGTAAAAATACAGACACACATCATTGCATTTCAACATTTTAAAATCATTGACTCTATATCCCATTAAAATCCTAACAGGAGATGCACACAATTTCCACATGGATAGAAACCACAAAACCACAAATTAAAAATAATTCCAATGCATAATCAGATAAGGAAAAGCTGACTAATTAAAACATAAACCCAGCTGTCAGATCTAGAACTTCAAGTACCCATCTCAATTTGCCCCAAAGATTATGAATCAAAGTACCTTGAAACATTAAATATCGCACCTTCCTAACATTGAATAATTGAATGATTTCATTGTGGGTTTTTTAAATCATCATGTAAGATTTTTTTAAAAAAAAACAGAGAAGTAATTAGGTTTTAATGAATTATCCCCAATTATTTATTCTTAACTATTCCCAATTATTTCCCCTGCCTACCCTATGTAATGCTATATCAACAAGCCACTTCTGGAAGGTACAGCAAAATCAGGCAAGCCCATAACAATGAGAAACTTTTGAAAGATTCTTTCAATTGCAGCTGGTAGAAAACAATGAAATATATACTGTTCCTTAAATAAACTGAGGAGGCGGGGTTGAAAACCTCTTTTAACTGTCAGACCATAGTTGTGATATCTTCATATCTTCCTTAATGAGATTTTTATTGCCTGTGTAAATTTATCTTGAACAGAATTTTTGTCTTGGGAACCCTGAATTATTTTACACTGAGCTGTTCCCAGTACACATTCAAGCGTCCATACTTCTTTCTTTCCCACCCAGTGAAAATGGCTCCTTCTGGCAAACCAAAGGCAATTGAAGCTGAGTTTAATTAGCTGCCGTCTGTAAATATGCCATTATTCTTTTCACTCAGTTCCAGAGTTATATTTACAAAGGGAACAGATAGCAATAATTATTTTGGGTTGTAGTTAGGCAGTATTAGTTAATGCCTGGGTGTAATTGAGAAGAAATTAAGACAAGTGAAGCCTTTACTGGTGGGAGAGAGGGAATAGATATATATATGAGGCACCAAGCAGTGAGAGCACCTGGATTTTCAGTCACAAGCCAGACATATGGAAGTCTAATCAGAGAAGTAAATATTTGTCCCACTCATCATACCCTCTGGGTTTATGTTTTAATTAGTCATAATATGTTCTCAGGTACAAGCTCCTCTTATAAATTAAAAGAGCCTTCTGGTGTGGGGAGGAAGGTGATAATGTACACTGCTTTGTTCAACCAAAATATAAATTTGAATCAATCTCATCTCTTTCCTTGTGTTGTAATGTAACTGATTTGCATCATTGTCCACTTATTACCAATGACACTTTCAGTTTTTCTCTGGAGACTGAGGGGACAATATAATTGGAGTGTGAAGCAACCCATTCTTGGCCAATTCTCTTTTCCCACACATTGACAAATACAAATGCTTTCCTATGGTTGTTTTAGACTTAATGGACTAAATACCCTCAAGACACCAGATCCCATCTCATACCTTGGAAGTTAAGTGGGGTCAGCCATGGTTAGTACTTGATGGGAGGCTGCCAATGAATATCAGGTGTTCTAGGCAGGAAAAGGAAGTGGGGAAACCACCTTTGAGTATTCCTTGCATAAGAAACCCCTATGAAGTTCATGGGGCTGCCATAAGTTGACAGGCAACTTGAAGACATATGCACACATATTTAGAATCTTCAGCCAAGGAGTGATAACACTTCACTAAAATACAAACCCAGAATTCCATTGGATATTGCTATGACAGTTAAAGTGGAATCATAGTGCCACTATAGGGCCACATTTATGTCACAAAAATCAAACACACAGGTTTAAGATGGTAGAATTCAAAGACATATTTATGTTAATCTGGAAAATCAATATGCAAAGGGATATTGCAGCACCTTTGAGACTAACTGAAAGATAGACATTGGTAGTATGAGTTTTCATAGACTTGAACCTACTTCCTCACATACATTTGGTATAAGATGGTCAGGACGCCCTCCCAGAGCAGCGTGTAGAAGAGCCGCGGTGGAAGAGCTGCGGTGCTGGCTCTTAGGGTGGCCTTTTGCTGCCCCTAAAAGGAGCGGCATTTTGCCACTCTTTTAGGGGTGGCAAAATAGAGGATCAGGGCTGTGGCATGTGGTTGCCACAGCCCCAATCCATGGCTAGCAGGGGTGGCTCAGAGCCACCCATCTGCATAGCCCTATCACCTGCTGATATAGCAGCAGAGTGGCAGGGTATTTTGTATATCAGGTGGGGATGCAAGTTTCCATGGTGCCCAAGTGCTATTATCAGAAAAAACACAGTAGTCTCTTGGGTGCTCATTCTACACAAAACCAATTTTCATTTTAGCTGTTGTGCAGAAAAGATGTAAAAATGGTCCTCTGTGACACTGGTACTACTGATATGAAAAGCACCAATTTAAAAATCAAGCTATATTCTATATTTTCTCCTTTTGTGTAATGCCATAATGTTCTGGATCTCAGTAGAAGTTACTATACATGCAGAACTTTAGATATCCTTTTTCATGATAGTGTTTTCAAGCATCTCAAGAGGGGGGAAAGAGGGTGGGATTAGGGAGCTTTCTAAAACAATAAAAAAGTTATTCTATTTTAGAATATACACATGTACATTTTGGAACTGATGTACATATCCCAGCACTCTGCTAGCTTGGAAATCCACTACTGAAGTACTCCTACGAGTAAGCATCTCACCTCTATTTAGGAACTTTTAAAGAAGGGGGGTATATCTCTTTCCAAGGTTGTATATTCAAGTAGCAAATATTTCTGAACATCAGGAAATTCTTCCTAATATATAGTTAGAATCTCCTTTTGTGTAATCAGAATGCATTTGTTTGGTTTCTAATCACTGGGAGCAGCAGCAAACAAGCTCACTCCATCTTTCATGTGACAACCCTTCAGATACTAGAAAAAGACTATTATATCACCTCTCAGTCTTCTCTTTTCCTGGCTAAACATATCCAGCTCACTCAACTGTTCTTCTCTGCATTGATCTCTGTCTTAGTTGACCTCCTCCAGACATGTTGCAGGTTGTCAACATTCTTCCTAAAGTATGATGTGCAGAACTGGAGAGAATATTTATAGAATCATAGAGAAGAGACCATAATGGTCATCCAGTCCAACCCCCTGCCATGCAGAAAGGCACAATCAAAGCACTCCCAACAGGTTCCAGGTGAAGCTTGACCATATCAGAACTAAATGGTACTATTACATCTCTTAACCTGGACATCATATTTATGCTGATGATGGAAAGGACTGCAGTGGCCTTTTTTTGCTACCCCACTATACTGCTGGTTCATCTTAACATTATCAACTTTAATGCTGACATCAACACTCCTAGATCATTTTACATGTACTGCTGTCAAGCCAAGTGTCACTCATTCTATATTTGTGCATGTGATATTCCCCCCTCACTCAAATGTAGTTCTTTATATATATATATATATTTCTCTATTGAAATACATCCTTTCCATTTATTAAGGTTGTCTTGAATCATGATCCTGTCTTCTAAGGTACCCCCTCAGTTTGATGTAACATACAAATTTGATGAGCTTGCTGTCTTATTACCCAAATCATTTATAAAGATAATGACAAAGTTGGGCCTAGGATAGAACCCACTTGTCATTTATCTTCAGAATAATAGGGAACCATTAGTGAACACTAGGTTTGGTCCATAGGGCAGGTGTAAATCTATCTATCAGTAGAATCATTTAGTCTATATTTTACCAGCTTATTTGCAAGAATACTATGGAGATTTTGTCAAAGGATTTATTGAAATCTGTATAGACTGCATCCATACTGTTCCTCCACCCTACTAAACTTGTAACACTCTCTCTCTATAAAAAGATTAGTATAGTATGGTTTGTTTTTGAAGAAGACCATGCTGTGTGATAGTATATGAAGCATTGTTTTCAGTGCTCACACACTGACTTTTTAATGATGTGTTTTAGAATCATTACTGATATCAATATCAAAATGATGGGTCAATAGCTATCCAGGTCTCTTTTTTCCCCTTTCTGAAGACAGAGGCATTTTTCTACTTCTAGTCTGTCAGGGCCTCATTCGTTCTGCAAGAATTATCAAAGATTATAAACAGAGGCTCTGAGAGGTTTCTTTAATATGATTGGATGCAGATAATCTGGCTCTGGAGATCTAAATTTATTCAAAGTAGCTGGGTGTTCCTACACCAATACTTTGCCTATTTTGGTCTGCACTCCCCTCACTGTATAATTTATAATGATAATAATAATAATTATTATTATTTATATCCCGCCCCTCTGTCAAACAATCGGGGTGGCTTACAATAGTTAAGATTTCATACAATATGTTAAAATATTATCCAAAGCCCCAGACTCTTCCACCCCTAAAAAAGTATTAAACCAATGATTATCATTAAAACATATAATTAAACAACAAATAATAAATCAAAGAACAAACAGACATAATAAATAGAGCAGTGGTTGCAGCCAAAGAAAAAGAGATAAGAGGACTCCTGAGGCCAGGATCTAGTCAGGAAAGGCCTGCCAGAAGAGATCTGTCTTAACAGCCTTTTTGAAGCTCCTTAAGGTTGTAATTTGACAGATCTCATCCGGCAGGCCGTTCCATAGTCTGGGGGCAGTTACTGAAAAGGCCCTCTGGGAGGTTGCTGACAGCCCAGTTTTCATCAGCTGCAGCAGGTTCCTCCCACAGGACCTGAGTGCGCAAGGTGGATTGTATGGGAGGAGGTGGTCCCAAAGATAGGTTGGACCCAAGCCATTTAGGGCTTTAAAGGTCATACCCAACACCTTATACTGGCCCCAGAAACTAATAGGCAGCCAGTGAAGAGACTTCAATACTGGTGTTATGTGGTCTCTCCTAGATGTCCCCGAGACCACTCTGGATGCCATGTTCTGTAACAACTGAAGTTTCCGGACCAAGCCTTAGGGTAGCCCCATGTAGAGCGCATTGCAGAAATCCAGATGAGAGGTTACCAGCGCATGCACCACAGTCTCAAGATCCCCTACTTCCAGGAAAAGGTGCAACTGGCGTATCAGCTGAAGCCGATAACAGGCGCTCCTGACCGGCACATTTACCTGATTAGTCATCAGGAGTGATGAATCCAGGAGCACCCCCAGACTGCAAACACAGTCCTTCCTGGGGAGTGTGACTCCATCCAGGACTGGAGGTTGCAACCCAATTCCTGGTTTCAGGGCTGCTACAGTGAGCACCTCTGTTTTGTCTGGATTTAATTTCAATGTTTTTCCTCATCCAGTCCATTACTGCCTTAAGACAGTGATTGAGAGGAAAGACGCCATCGGGAGCCGTGGACAACGATCAAGATATGGAGAAATAGATCTGGGTGTCATCAGTGTACATGTTTCTGGATGATCTCACCCAGCGGCTTCATACATATGTTAAATAATATCAGGGACAGAATGGTGCCTTGCGGGATGCCACATGTAAGCTGTCCCTGAGCAGCACCCTCTGGGATCTGTCCGAGAGGAAGGAATGGAACCACTGCAGTGCAGTGCCTCCAATTCATAACCCACTCAGGCGATCTAAGAGGATGCTGTGATCTATCGTGCCGAAAGCCACTGAGAGGTCTAGAAGCACCAACAGGGTCACACTACCCCTGTCGATGCCCAGATGAAGGTCATTGGCTAAGGCAACCATGGCAGTCTTAACTCTAAATCCCACCCTAAAGCCAGTTTGAAATGGATTTAGATAATCAGTTTCATCCAAGACAGCTTGGAGTTGCAGAGCAAGCGCCCTCTCAATTACCTTGCTCAAGAATGGTAGCAAGGAGACTGGCCTATAGTTGTTCATATCCAGGGGGTCCAGGGAAGGTTTGTTCAGAAGTGGCCTAACTGCTGCTTCTTTCAAGCAAGATAAAATATAACCTTCCCTGAGGGATGCATTGATGAAGTCCCTAAGGAACATCCTCAGTGCATCCGCCCCCCTGGACGGCCAGCCATGATGGGCAAGGATTGAGGGGGCAGGTCGTTTTCCTCACTCTGCCAAGAAGCTTGTCCACATCATTGGTACTCAACAGATTGGAAGTGATCCAAGATAATTTCATTAACAGAGTTGCTGGATAGCTTGTCAATTGATTCTGTCAAAACCCTGGCGTCCAAGTCAGCTCTTATCTGAGAGATTTTATCTGTGAAAAAGTTGTTAAATGCATCACAGCAGGTCGTTGTTAGGTTAAGTAATGGGTTTTGTGCAGGTGGAACCTGCATCAGCTCCCCCACCAGCTCTGCTGGACGGGACTCTGTGAACGCAATATGTGCAGAACAGAAAGATCTCTGTGCTGCACATATTGCCTCTTGATAGGAGTGAAGAAAGTTCCTATTATGAGTCTTGTCAGATAAGAGTTGAGTTTTCTGCCAGGTGTGCTCTAGTCATGGTCCAACTCACTTCATTTTCCTAAGCTCTGATGTATACCATGGCTTCTGGTTTGAAGCGGGTTGGAAAGAATGCGTGGGAGCGATCGAGTTAATAGTCTTGATAAGATTGGTGTTCCAGGTATTAACCAAAACTTCGACAGAATCACCAGCATTCCCAACCATTAAACCCTCTAAGGCTTTCTGGAAACCAATAGGTTCCATTAGCCTTTGAGGGTGGACCATTCTAATGGGTGCACCACCCCTGGTGGGGTGGATAGTGGCTCTCAGTTTGTTCTTGACCAGGAAATGATCCATCCATGACAATGTGGTGGTATTAATAACCTCCGGCCATGGATATTCCTGTTCCGTACTAAAGACCGCATTGAGAGTATGACCCGCACAATGTGTGGGCCCGACGACCAATTGGGATAGGCCCATGTTTGTCATGGATTCCATGAACTCCCGAGCTGCAGCTGTTAAGTTTGTCAGGCTGGTCTTGAGTGGAATGTTGAAGTCGCTTAGAACAGTCTGGGCGACTCCAGCAGCAACTCTGAGACCAGCTGTGTCAGCTCAGTTAGGGAGTCTGCTAGACAATGGGGTGGTCGGTATACTAGCAGAATCCCCAAGCTATCCTTGGTCCTCAGGCTCAGGTATTTATTTATTTTATTTATTAATGTGAGCACTGTTTTCTTTTCTGAAGAAGACTCAGGCTTTGTTTGCATGAGCCAAATAAGCCATCCTCCTCCTGTCCTCTCAGTGAGAAGTCTAAACAATGCAGGGCCCAATCCTTATGACTGGCATGAACAATCTGGACAACATCCAGCCCATTCAGTGCCAAACCTATAGTATACTGTTTTTAAAGTTAAAGGTTTCTACTTTGATGTGATTGTCTAGTCATGTCCAACTGTAGGGGATGGTACTCATCTCTCTTACTAAGCTGAAGAGCCAGCGTTGTCAAAGACTCTATGATCATGCGGCCAGCATTACTAAATGCACATGGAACGCTGTTACTTCCCCATCAAACATGTACCTATTTATTTACTTGCACTTTTACATGCTTTCAAACTTCAAAATTAGTAGATATTGGGATTAGTGATGGGATCTTGCTCCATCACACAGCACTTGGGTCTCACCAGACTAAAGTCCCTGTTGGCTCCAGATCTTCCAAGAAGATCTTCCAAGAAGATCTGGAGCTATCTATTCCAACATCATGTGGCTGTTTGCATGGGCATTCTGCTCTGCCACTTGGTGCAGCTGCCACAGTGGCAAGTGACTCACTCTTTTTTTCCAGTTTATTAAAACACATAACATACATCCACATCAACATATATAAACATAAAACATAACATAAAACATAAAACTAACATAAAATAACTTGCCTTCCTTTGTTATGAATATTACTGTATTGTAATCTTTCTGATTTTCTCATAATTTTTCATACAGTTTGAAAAATATATCTCTATTATATTCTTGCTATTTAATTCAATTTCTGTCATATATCATTTCTTCTTCAGATCCCACACTATACATATAATTTCTGAACACTTCTTTAACACTTTGTCTAAGACAGTGTTTCTCTGAAATTCCTTCTCTGAAATTCAAATATTCTTTCACAACCAGTCTTTTTATTCTTTTAAAGCAGTGGTTCTCCAACTTATTTGGCCTACCGCCCCCTTTCCAGAAAAATTATTACTCAGCGCCCCCGGAAATTAATTTTTTTTTAAATTTTTAATAGCAATTAAACAGAAAGATATATGTATTAATGTTTCTACCATTTTCGTAAAATATAGTAAAGAAAGGTGTAAATTAGAAACATTGAAGTTTGAAATTATGAAACTATGTATTGAACTCAGAATAGAAAGGTAATATTAAAAAGTTAAAACATTCAAAATCATCTTAATGAGAAGGATGAATCTGGTATTCTGCTACCAATTTAGTAATACTCGGCTCTATTTTCATCACCAGTAATCTTAAATCACTGCGATTGACTATTTGCAATTGGTTTCTTTTTTTTGTTAATAAATTGTTTACCACACTGAATCCATATTCCACTAAATATGATAAAGGAAATGCAATTAAGAACTTTTGAAGTACAGCCCATATTTCAAGATAAGCTGTAGGGATCTTCTTTTGCAGCCAGAATTGTTGGTAGCCGCTTCTGAATTTAAATTTAAATTCATCATTTGTAGTTTCTTCTATCAGTTCTTCTTGTAACTGTGGAGATTCTTACTTGTAAAAGGATCCAAAATCCAATCAGGTATGTTCATTTTCAAAATATCATCAAATCGTTGATTAAAATATGAATGGAGAGCATCCAAGTGCTCACAATAAGAAAGTATGTCTTCATCTTTTTTTTTCTGCTCCTGATAAATTTGGGAACTGGCTGAATTCCCCTTGTCCAAAATTTCATTTGTACAGAAGAAGTTTTGTCACAAATGTAGAAATAACAGATTTTGTTTTTTATTAAATTCAGTTCATCACCTTGAAGCTGAAGATTGCTTTCATTAAATTTTTGAAGCAAGTCGGTCAAGTAAGCGATGTAACTTTTGGATTAAATTAAATTGGATTGTAAAGCATCATTTTTATCTTTCAAGAACTCCAGCACCAAGTTAAACAGCTTATAGAATCTAAACAGGCACCCTTTGACAACCAACGAACTTATATATGAAGCAGCAAACGATTAAATGTGCTGGCCGAATGGCCATAATAAAGAAATTGAATTTAAATTCTTCATCATTTTCAATACAAAGCTGTTTAAATAATCTGTCATTCAATGATTTGCTTCTGATTATGTTGATAGCTTTAATTACATATTGTAATGAATTATGTAGGCGTGCACTTAATTTTTTGGCAACTAGATGTTGATGATGGATGACACAGTGCACTGTCAATGCATTTGGCACCTCCTTTTTTAAATATGCAAGAAAACTCCTGTAGCTCCCTACCATTGCTGGAGCACCATCTGTGGCTACTGATAAGCTTTACTCAGAGGTATTTATTTTTTTTTAAAAAAAAAAAACTCATCCAATGCATGAAATATTGATTCTCCTTTAGTATCAGTTTGCAAATATTTAGCAAATAATAATTCTTGCCAAATTTGTTCTTCCTTTATGAACCGCACGTATGCTAAACGTAAAGCTTCATTTCCTAACAAAAGGCCTAAGCAGACTGCCAGAAATAGTGCACATTAAATTGAGGCACTGCCCTGGCTCAGTGCTAGGGAATCATGGGAATTGTATTTTTTTTCTGAGACATTGAGCCTTCTCTGTCAGAGAGCTCTGGTGCCACAAAAAACAACAGTTCCCATGATTCCCTGGCACTGAGCCAGGGCAGTGCCTCAATTTAATGTGCACTATTTCTGGCAGTCTGCTTAGGCCCAAAGTTGACTCATCAAGTTGAATAGAAAACTGAGAAGTTTTTAAATAGCCACACAATGAATCTTCAACATCTTGAGCCATTTCATCAATTCTTCTTTGCACTGTATTATTGCTCAACAAAATTTTCTTAATAATATCAGATGCTGGCTTGTGTAGCACAGTATGTATTACTTCACTTATAACCCGTATAATTAGATCTTCACCAATAGTATGATGTTTTCCCGATTTGGTAATCATTAACAAAATATTGTAAGAAGCAAGCAAGCCATTGCCATCTTGTGTGGTTGCGGTTGAAAAGAGTTTTGCCAATGTTGGTTGTTTGATAAATTTTTCTTTTAGTGTTCGAAAAGAAGATAAACCCTTATCTCTTTTATCACCATGAATTTTAGTCAAATGTTCTTGTAGTCTGGAAGGCTTCATAGCTCTGTTTGATAAAACTTTCTGGCAAATCAGGCACATTGGTAATGTATTGTTTACAGGCGACTCAATAAAGCCATATTTCAAATATTCGATATTATATTGTCTACATTTTTTCTTTGGTTGAGCCATTATTATCTGTAGAAAAAATATTTTTTTATGGAGGTATTTTTAATTAATATTTTGTTGTAATCTTTTGAAATAATTTTGTAAAAAAAAACTAAAATAAATACCAATGAAATAAATAAACATAATATTATTAATTGTAAAGCACATATAATTATTACAAAATAAATAAATAATACTCACCAATTATAGTCGCACTATTTGTTAGTTAACTTTAACTTGTCACAATATCACAACAATCTAACTTAGAGTTATATTATGCCGTAATTTTCCTGTAATAATTACAGGAAATCTCCTGATTCATAGCATGCTCCAAAATCTGCTGGTAGTACTGCCAGTAGCCAGTATTGCCACTGCCGTTCCAGGCTTTGGCCTTGCAATCGACCAATCGCACGAGTGGCAGTTGCCCACAGCAATGCTCGTAGTGCTCACGTGTTTTGGAATGGCAAATCAGTGGACATGAACAGTAGCAGTGCGCGATTGCACATATCTCAATGCAAGTGAGGGAGTATGTGGGAACTGAGCCAATGTCCAGTACGTTGTTCAAAGAAAAATTAAGCGTTATGAGCAGAATAGATAAATCAAATTTTCTAAATCTTCTCTTCTTTCTTTTATACTTTCACCGCCCTCTTACCGTAATTCATCACCCCCAAATGCACCTGTGGCCATCACCACCCCCTGGATCGCTGCAGCACCCACTAGGGGGTGGTAGAGCCCACTTTGGGAATCATTGTTTTAAAGCTATCACACTCCTTTCTCCCCATCTTTGTAGGAAGTATTTTGTGACTAATGACCATTCTCTTTCATATCTATTTCTTGTTTGGTCCCTCAACAATTATGTTAGTTTATCAAGTTCCATTATATTGTATAACGTGAGTAGCCATTCATTTAAAGTTGTTTCTTCTTTACTTTTCATTTTTTTAGCCAGAACAGATCTCGCTGCTACTATCATATAAAATATTATCTTACCAAACTTCTTCTCATTTTCCTTATCAATCATTCCTAAGAGATATGTGGTGGGATCCATATTCTTCTTAGTGTCTAGAATTTTTTCTATTTCTGTGTGAATTTGATTCCAATATTTTTTCACTCTTTTACATTCCCGCCACATATGCATTATTGTACCCTGACCCTCCATACAGTTCCAACATTCATTTTTACTATTTTTATAAATTTTTGATATTTTCTCTGGAGTTAGATACCATCTGTATTGCATTTTGTAATAATTTTCTTTTATATCATAGTTTAAAGTATATTTCAATCTCTTTATACAATTCCCCCCCATTCTTCTAAAAGTATGGGTTTACCAAAATCTTGTGCCCAATTAATCATAAATTGTTTTACTGTCCCCTCTTCCATTTCCAATTTCAATAACATTTTGTAAAGTTTTGAGATAATATGTTGTGTATCATAGATCATCAATTTTCCAAATTCTGTTTCTTCTCTTTCGATTTGATTTAATTTTTTGTCTATTTTATATCTCTCCATAATTTCTCTATACAGAAACCAATCGCATTTTATGTCTTCATTTAGTAATTCTTCCATTGTTTTGATTTTATATTTTCCTCTTTCTAACATAAGTAATTCATTGTATGTAACTCATTTTCCTTCTTTCATTCTTTCGCTTCTGTAAAAGGCTTCATTAACTGATGTCCATTTTGGGATCTTTTGTATAAATATTTTTTTGATATTTCTGACATACCCTCAATAATTATTTCCTTATATAGTGATTATTAAATTCTTTGTTTACTTTAATTTATCATATATATTAGATATGCATGCCAACTGAAAGGTAGCTCATGGCCTTCTAACTGCAAGAGTCTTTCATCTTTGATCTTCACCCATTCTCTAATCCAGTCTAAGCAACAAGCATGGTAATATGGGATACTCAGTCCACCCCTTTCTTTGGAGTCCTGCAAAATTTTCATTTTTATTCTTGGTTTCTTTTTGTTCCAGATAAACATAGATAAATCTTTTTTCCCAATCCTTAAAGGGTATATCATTGGTAATAATCGGTAGATATTGGAAGAGAATTAACATTTTTGATGTAACATTCATTTTGATAGTTGATATTCTTCCAATCCATGACAAGTTCATATTGAACCATCTCTGTAAATCCTTTCTTACCTTCTGCCAAACTTTACCATATTTTTAATATAATTCTAAGTTTTTTATTGTAAGATAGATCCACAAATATTTTATTTTCTTCTTTATTTCAAATCTTGAAAGTTGTTGAAGTTTTTCTTTTTCAATCTTTGTCAAATTCATTACTAACATATTTGTTTTCTTTTCATTTATTATCAGACCTGCATATTTTCCATATTCTTTGATTGTTTCCAATAAAGGTAAAATATTTTCCAGGGAATTCGATAATGTTATTGCCATATCATCTGCATATCTGCATATGCCCTGATTTTATATTCAGGTTTTTTAAATCTTTGTTCTTGTTATTGATTCCTCCATCCTGATTTTATTGATGAGTACCTCTAATATTATTATAAACAATAAAGAAAACAAAGGGCAACCTTGTCTAGTTTCTTTTTGAATCTGACATATTTCTGTTTTTTCTCCATTAACTAATACTCTGGCCTCCTGTTTGTTATAAATTCTTTTGATCTAATTTAGAAAATTTAGTCCTATTTCCATTTTTTTCAGAATTTCTATTAAAAATTCCCAATTTACATTATCAAAGGCCTTCTCTGTATCCAAAAATATGAGTACAGCCTGTTTATCCAGCTTTTTGTCATGATAGTCTATAATATTTATTATATTTCTAATATTTTCTTTCATGTGTCTGTTAGGTAGGAAACCAGTTTGATCTTTGTTTATCTAATTAATTAATATTTTCTTGAATCTTTCTGCCAATATTGATGTAAAAATTTTATAATCCAAAATCAACAATGCAATTGGTCTGTAATTTTTAACTTCCTGTATCTCCTTGTCATCTTTGGGTATTAGAGTTATATATGATGTTTTCCAGGTTTCTGGTATTTCACCTTCTAAAACTGCATTCATTGTAGTTTGAAGTGGAGTGGCTACACAATTCATAAATTTCTTATAGTACAAAGCTGAAAATCCATCCAGACCTGGTGTCTTCCCTATTTTTGCCCTTTTTATTGCCTGAATTGTTTCCATAAGTGTAATTTTTTTTGTTTAGTTCTTCTCTCTGTTCTCTCTGTTCCTCATTTATTGTCTGTATATTTTGGTTGTCCACAAATTCTTTAATTTCTTCTTTCTTTATTGTTTTCTGTAAGAATAATTCCTTAAAATATTTGTGAAATAATTTCTTTAATTCATTTTGTTGTGTATTTTTTTCTCCCTCTTTTATCTTCCAAATTGTTTTCTTTTCTCTGTTATTTTTTAACTTCCAGGCAAGCCATTTTTCAGGCTTGTTGGCAAACTCAAATTGTTTTTGTCTAGCATACCTGATTTTTTTCTCCATCTCTTCTACCATTATTATTGAGATTTGTTTTTGCAATCTTTGTATTTCTTTTTTCAATGCCTTTTTCATCAGGCACTTTTTAAAATTGATTTTCTAATGATTCATTTAAACGCCAAGTAAATTCTCTCGGTCTGCTTTGAATTTCCATAGTAATAGAGTTATGGTCAGATGTAATTTTTTAGTAAAATGTCCATTTTATCAATCTGAGGTGCCAATGAAGTTGAAATCAGAATCATGTCAATCCTGGACCATGACTTATGTCTTTCAGAATAAAAAGTGTAATCCTTTATATCTCCATATTTTTTTCTCCAAATGTCCATCAATGACAGCACCTCTTTCATTTCAAAAAAATGTTTTTGACAATTTTCCCTGTTTCTTTCTGATTAGTTTTTCTGATTTTCTGTTGATTTCTGGTTCTATAACTTCCCTATAATGAGGGAGCAATTTAGGGCTATTTTTCTTCTGGAAAACAGTCCCCCTGCTACATCTGGCAAGTGGGTTCCCAGCTGCTATTCTAAGAATCCACCCAATTAGATGTCATTCCCAACTGGAAGTCCTGGCAAGTGACTCACTCTATGGTCAGAACAAGCTTCCAGCCATGTATCTAGGTAGGGCACTTTTTTATGACCTCAGAAGTACTGCTTCCTTGGGGATTTATCCCTTCTTCCATTACTTATATGTGGCCTTTTTAAATCTATGTTTACTCAAAAGCTCCTCATCTATCCCACTTTCCTCCATTAAAACTGTTGTTAATTGTGCTTCCAGGAGCTCATGTTTAAGTATCTCCTACTGATCACAAACTCCCTTCTCTTTTGACTATTTGTGACCAAGGTATCTCATCCAATATTTTCTTAAATGTCATGAATATAGCTTTGATAAAGTCTTGACTGCGTAGCTGATTACACTCAGCTTTGTATTTGTCACATATGATGAATTCCAGGAAGGTGTGGTCACTTCCATTTAAGTTTTCCACTGCTTCTCAGAGATGCCATTCTCATTTCTTTTACTTTGTCTGCATCTGCACTGCAGAATTAATGCTATTTAACATCACTTTAACAGCCATGACTCAATGCTATGGAATCCTGGGATTTGTTGTGACATTGGAGCTCTCTGACAGAAAAGATTAAATATCTCACAAAACTAAAAATCCCAGAATTTCATAACATTGAGTCATGACAGTTAAAGTGGTGTCAAACTGCATTATTTCTGCAGAACAGATAAAGCCTTTCTGTAAAATGAAATTATCAGCAACAGAAGTGAGGGATTTGTTGGACTTTAGATTCTTGGTAGAGTTTTGACTTTCAGCAGAAGTTACAGTATGGAAGGTCTTCCATTAATATTATATTTTAGGAAGGAATAATTTAAGTCTTCAGTGTGACTTAGAGGTCTAGATGCCCTCAGAGATGTCACTCTAGTAAGTTTCTTCTGTAATCTTTACCAAAATGCTCTTATCCTGCCCAAACATCCATCTCCTCAAATGTGTAAACATTATTTACATATAATGCTCCTCCTCCTCCCTTCATGTTTAGTCATTGCTGTAGAATGGCTCATGCCTCTCAATTGTTACACCCCAGTCATGAGTTTCATTCCACCCAATTTCAATAATGTCTATTAAATCATATTTAACTTCCTGTGTTAAGAGTTCATTTTCATCTTATTTCTTTTCCAATCTCTATACATTCAGAGACTTGTGAAGCCATGGCTCCTCATGGTTTTTCGTGCCCATTGGTAAATTCACATGCTGCCAACCCAGTTTCTCCTGAATCACTGATGCTATTTCCCATGATGCCTTGTGCCCCTATGTGTTCTAATATACCATACTGTCTTCCTCCCACACAATTTAAAATTCAGTATAAAACCATCACAACTGGAGTTTGCTCCTAGCAACATATTCTTACCAACTGTTAACTGCAACCCATTTCTTATCAGAAGTTCTTCTTCACAGAATCACAATTCATGTAACCAGTTTTTTCCAGAAAAGCCATCTGCACAGCCAGATGCTTTCCTTTTCTTTCCTTTCTTTATTTACTATCTGCTTTTCTTCCATGTGGGAAAGTTCCTGGACAATGACTTTCAATAGGAAAGACTTCTAAACTTGCATCCACAAGATCCTTTATCTTCCTATCCAAAGCCTTATAGTCACTTGCAATATATTGAAGTGGTTTTTGTTACTAATTTTTTTTAAAAAAAAAATCTGTTCCTTGTTCGTCCAGACAATCAGCATTCATTCTTCCTTATTAAATGAGTTAGTCCAAACAGGTTGTTTGTTGCACAGAGTTTCAGCTTTTCAGTTATTTTGTAGATGTATTTGCAAAGTAACTATACTTCTTTGAATAGTTTATAATTCTGGCAACTACTGGTAATCCATCACTTGTGCTGAAATGACAGAAATTCTTCATCTCCAATAGTGAGGTAAGCACTATTTTCTTTTCTACCATTCTAAGCCTTAGGTTTTCTATGAGCCAACACAATGACCTTGCTATAATAGCATTTTAAGCTTTTGTACTCTTTAAATACTTCAAGGGCTGCCACAAAGAGGAAGGTGCTGACTTGTTCTCTGCTGCCTGAGAGGATAGAACTAGGCCTAATGATCTAAGTTAAGATGAGGGTAGATTTAACTGAACATTAGAAGGAAAGTCTTCACAAGGAGAGAGGTTCAGCATTTGGATCAATTGCCTAAAGAAGTGATGAGATCTCTAGATGTCTTCAAAAAGAGGCTGGACAGCTACCTGCTGGGAATGTGCTAATGCAGACCAAGGTGTTGGATCTGTGGTCCATGGGACCTCTATCAGTTCTAAAGTTCTATGAAAGGTGCTTCCAGCTGTTAGATTTTTGGAGTGTGTGTGTGTGTGTGTCAAAGTGTTAAGGGACAATGGAAATTTCCTAATATGTTATGTTTTAATTTGTTGTACGCCACCCCCATTGAGCTGCAGAGGGGTGGGATAAAAATTATTATTATTATTATTATTATTATTATTATTATTATTATTATTATTATTATGAGGTCTGAACACAGCTCAGCCAGAAATCGGACATTCAAGAGTAGAAAGGATAGTAATCTCCAGCTTCGAAAAAAATTATTTTCCCAACAAATGCTTCCAAATGCCCCCTAGGTAGCATGTGGAAGATTTTCACCATGTTTTTGTTCCCCTTGGCTATTTTAGACCCAGGAGAAGCTTTTTGAATAACAGAAAGTAACCCTGAAGTCACTTCCGGCCACTTCCTATTTTTAAAAAGTGTGTGTGGGGGGGTTAAAATGTGACAAAAATGCCTC
The DNA here is from genome assembly GCA_020142125.1 of Phrynosoma platyrhinos. Taxonomy (NCBI): domain Eukaryota; kingdom Metazoa; phylum Chordata; class Lepidosauria; order Squamata; family Phrynosomatidae; genus Phrynosoma; species Phrynosoma platyrhinos. The sequence goes on from CM034703.1 coordinate 310,959,236, forward strand.
TGAGTTTTGCACGGCCATTGCTGCACAGGACCCAGAAAGCAGCCATGTCCCCCCTGGCCTTCCAAGTACCACATGGTCAGGCTGCATGAGACCTAGAAGGCAGCACCTCCCCCTCCTGACCTTCTGCTTCCCCCAGGGTAGCAGAAGTACACCCCCTTTTTGGGGTGTACTTGGTACAGTCTGACCACACTGGCCAGAGACAAGAGGCAGAGTCAGGAGACTGACTAGATCAGAACACGGCAAGGCAGAGTTCGAGAAATCCAAGGGACCAGATCTTGCTCTGTGGAGGGGCGGGATATAAATAATAATAATTATAATTTATTATTATTATTATTATTATTGCTTATTGCTTATTGCTTATTGCTTATTGCATTGTATGTAAACTGCCTTATGCCCAATGGGATACTGTCACATTTAATTTTAAAAGCAGGTGTTATTGTACACAAGCCACAGCTAGGTGAATGCAACCTATATGCAGCTCAGATCCCACCTGCACTTATCCTGTGGCTTTTCAAAAATGGCAAGCTCTCATTTTTGAAAAGCCACTGGATAGGCGCAACTGGAATCCAGGCTGCATATGGGTTGCACTCATCCAGCCATGGCTGCATGTGATAACACCCACTTTTAAAATTAAACATGACTGTATCCCATCAGAAATAAGTATGTTTAAATACAATACACTCCAGAGTCAACAAACAGACCAGATCTGAACACAGCAAAACTAACAAGGCAAAGTAAAAACAGGACAGCTACAAGCAGCACAGAAAACTGTGTTGCTATGACAAGAGTGGAGAGGCCAGTGTAACCCTTAAATGGCTCTACCTCCAGCTGCTCCAGCTGCCATGCATGAATTGAGCTGGCTGTGCCTGTTAGCTAGCCCTGATCCTTCCCAGACTCTGGCAGCTTGGGCCTGGTTCTGCAAAGACTTTGGTAACAGCCAGAAATTCCATCCTGCAATGACTTACACAGGCAGACCCTTACAGCTATCCACATATATGTTCCCCTATCTTGCCCAGTGCTGCCACTGCTGGCATGAGTTGCCCCCTCATGGCTTTTAATTTTTGTATATTTTATGTGATTTTATACTGGTTATAGATGTTTTAATTGTTTTGAATTTTATTGAAATTATAAATGTTTTATCTGGGAGCCTCCTTGGGTCCCTCCAGGGAGAAAGATGGCATATAAATTCAATCAATCAATAAAAATAGCTAGGTGCCTCAGAAGGAGTAACTAGCACCAGGAGTAGCAGCACTGGGCAACACAGCAGAGATGTATGTATAGACAGCTGTCTGATGTTGCTGTAGGGTGCTCTGGATTTTCCTGCAAAATCTGGAGCAAAAGGTAAGTTATTTTAGAATCATAGAGTTGGAAGAGACCACAAGGGCTATCCAGTCCAACCCCCTGCCATTCAGGAACCCGAAATCAAAGCAGCCCTGACAGATGGCCATCCAGCCTCTGTTTAAAGACCTTCAAAGAAGGAGACTCCACCACTCTCTGAGGGAGTGTGTTCCATTTTCGAACAGCTCTCACTGTCAGGAGGTTCCTCTTAATGTAGAGGTGGAATCTCTTTTCCTGTAGCTTGCATCCATTGTTCCGGGTCTTATTCTCTGGAGCAGCAGAAAACAAGCTAGTGCCCTCCTCAATATGACATCCCTTCAAATATTTAAACAGAGTTATCATATCCCCTCTTAACCGTCTCTTCTTCAGGCTAAACATACCCAGTCCTAAGTTGTTTCTCGTAGGGCATGGTTTCCAGACCCTTCATTTTAGTTATCCTCCTCTTGACTCACTCCAGTTTTTCAACATCCTTTTTGAATTGTGGTGCCCAGAACTGGTCACAGTATTCCAGATGGGGCCTGACCAAAGCAGAATACAGTGGCACTCTTACTTCCTTTGATCTAGATCAGCGGTCCCCAAACTACGGCCCATGGGCCAAACGCAGCCCATTGAGGCCTATGAACCGGCCCGCGGCCGGTCCCGCTGCTGCCGCCACTGCAGCACATGCACAACGCGGGGCACCATTTTGTGTTCCAAAATGGCACCCCACATCACACACGCATGCGCACTACTCGGGTGCCATTTTGTGTTCCAAAATGGCACCCA
>CM034703.1:310961438-310977550 GCA_020142125.1 Phrynosoma platyrhinos
TGCAGCCTAAAATTGCATTGGCCTTTTTAGCTCTGGCATCACACTGTTAACTCATGTTCAATTTATGGTCTACTAGGACTCCTAGAACCCTTTCACACATAGTCTCATTAAGCCAGGTGTCCCCCATCTTAAATCTATGCATTTCATTTTTTTGCCCTAAGTGCAGTACCTTACATTTCTCTGTGTTAAAATTCATTTTGTTAGCTTTGGCCCAGCTTTCTAATCTATTAAGATCATTTTGATTTTCATCCTGTCTTCTGGGGTATTAGCTATTCCTTCTAATTTGGTGTCATCTGCAAATTTGAGAAGTATGCTCCCTATTCCTTCATCCAAATAATTGATAATTGATTTAAGGCTGGTATGATATAGGGGCTTATCACACCATCAAAAAACCCAGCTGCTCCCCAACTGGAAATAGCCAGTCGGGTTGCACTCTCCCAGAGGATTCAGGGTGACTTGACTGTGGTAATACCCACCTGCATCCCACCATCCAGCTGTATCCCATTGGGGAGCAGCGAGATTTTTAGACATGTGTGATAAGCCCCATAGATTCAGTGTGGGATTGGCTGTATGTCATGAATACAGTCTGTACTCAAATCTGGGATTGGCCCCTGTGTAGTGTGGACAGTTTGCCGTGAGGACAGAGGAATCCTGACTGTATAGACAAACACTTAGAATCTCCAAGTCAGCAGCCCACACTAGGTGGCAGATTTTGGGCACCATGATGCAGCAATACTATGATAGCTAAATTAAAATACTTTTGAATGTTTTGGAAGTGTTTGGCTTTAAAGTAAAAGATCATCCACCTGCTCTTTTGATTTGGCACCACTTGGCTCTCAAGCTCTTATAGCCTTCACCCTTGGTTTTGCCACAGGCTCCCATATACTACAGATGGAAGAAGGCTCACTCTTTCAGTCAGCCTTCCTACTGAACCTTCTTGGTGTTTGTAGTTTGGTAAGATATTGGAGTAATCTAGCTGAGACTTCCAAATTTCCCTCCCTATACTGCCTATCCCAGAATTCCGTAGGATGGAACCATGGCAGTTAAAGTGGAATAATAGCATATAATTCTATAGTATGAATGGGCTCCTTGATATTGTGGACAAAACAGGCTCATCTGTGCCCCAATAGAAAACCTGATTGGGTCATGAGCTCCAGATCATCTTGGAATGCATCTTCTTTTTCATTTTTGTTAACAAAATAAAAAGAATATGGTAAATTAAAATATGTGCATATTCAACGCAACTTCTATATGCTCTAGCATAAGTAGGGGATTAAGGTAGCAGCACTTCAGGATTAGTTCAGATTGATTAGTTCCTAGTTATTCAGCTGGACCCTGGGGTAAGCAAAGAACAAAGCACAATTTTGTACAAAATATTGGCCCAAGGTCTGAAAGCGGGAAAATGATTAAAATATCAAATTCTGGTGAAATTGCTTATGTTCTGAAATGTGGTTTGAAAACAAGCCACTCAACATTTAGGCCACTCAAAAGAAAGATCTTTTTTTTAAAAAAAAACCCAACTTGCTACAAAGAGGGCACTGTCTCATAATGTAGGTTAAACATGTTCAGGGGAAAAAAACAATTCATGTTGGCTGTTATTTATTCCACTTTGCAATTGAGTTTCTCATTCTAGACTCATTTACTTGAGAGTAAGTCCAATTGAACTCAAGAGGATGTACTTCTGAAGAAGCACACTTCGGCTGTGCTTTATGTATTTCTAATGCTTTTTGATCTCAACGCCAACAGACATCAAGGCAGGCTAAATATTACAGGCAACTGGGTTTACATTTAGCAGAATGAGGCAGCCACCTGAGCTGGGACATGCTGGAGGACAATAAAAAGAGCCCCATAACACTGTTCTTGAGCCTACAAGTGACTCTCCTCTTCAGAAAGCCTGGCCTGGCTTGCCCCCTTATATGACCTTGTTAGCCTTAGGTGCTGTGTAAGATACTATTCCCATCATTAATGTTGGACTCAGACTTAGATTTCCATCAAATGCATATTTGTGCATACATCTGAGGAAGTAGGCCCAAGTCTAGGAAAGCTCCTGCTACTAGCTTCTTTCTTCCTGGCACTTTCAAAGGTGCTACAAGATCCCTTTGCATAATGATTTTCCAGAATAACATGTCTAGGTCTTTGAATTTTACCAGATTTTTACATAGACAATCTCAGTACCATGCCTTGGTCCTGTCACCCTAAAAAGCATGTTTTGCAAAGAATATGAAAGAGGACCTTTTTGGTGACTACTCCAGGCTGTGGAAAGAAAGCCAGGATGGAATCTTCTTCCTCTGATCCTTCTTCTGGCAGGCAAAGACCTTCTTATTCGGACAAGCTTTGAGCAACTGACTAGTCAGTGAGGAATGGAAAGGGCTTTAAATGGATGGTTGCTGCATTTTTACTTTTTTAAAAATGAATTGATGAGTTTTATGACTGTTCTTAACCTTAATTGGGTGCTAATATTAACATGTACAGTCAGCTCTCCATATCAATGGATTCATTATCCACAGTCCATGGCTTGAATATATGAAAAAATATATACATTCCAAAAAGCAAACCTTGATTTTGCCACTTTATATATGGACACCATTTTACTACACCATTGTATTTAATGGACTTGAGCATCCATGGATTTTGGTATCCATAGGGGGTGTCCTGAAACCAAACCAGGGATACCAAGGGCACCAGGGGGTGTCCTGAAACCAAACCTCAAGGATACCAAGGGCACGCTGTAATGTGATTTTATTTTACTTGTTTTCAGCAATGTGATGAGCCACCCTGGGTCTCAGTATGGGAGAAACACAATACAAAAGTCATAAGATCAATGAAATCAAAATTTCCAGCGTGTCTCATTTGCCTCAGGTGCAAAAGGTGTTTCTGTACAATGGAAGGAAGTCATTTGTTGAGATGTAATAACAGCTATAACTGGAGCTAAAGAATGAGAGCAATTTCTGAATATGTTTCTCACTTTGCTTAGATTTCTTTTCCATCCCAGCCTCTTCCATTTCTCTGACACTTCCCCCTCATTTTTCCATATGAGCCTGCCCCAGATTTGAGATTCTCAGATGATCCAAAGTTGGCTTAGTGTGTATGAATGACAGGGCTTTTTCTGTAGCAGCACCTGGACTGTGGGGTAGCTAAGATTGTATTACATAGTTTTTGGTCCTTGAAATTTCTCTGTTTTAATTGTCTGGCTTTAAATGGTTTTTAGAAAAAAAATTCTACTAGTTTTTAAAGTTTGTTATCTTGTATTTGATGTTCTAAACGTTTTTGTCTGTTGCACATCACTTCAGGGCCCTGGTGGGCTGAGAGATGATGCAATGCACTCAATAAACGTATTCATACCACTGGGTGACCTTGGGCAAGTCACATTCTCTCAGCCTCCAGGGAAGACAATGGCAAACTTCCTCTGAACAAAACTTGCCAAGAAAAAAAACATTTCACAGTCAGAAATGATGTGAAGGCATACAACAACAACAAATTTGTATGTATACTGTGAGGTGGGTTGGACTGTGAAAGGGAGTGACCAGTCCATGCCTACCCTGAAAGGTTTGTAGCTAAAGGAGCCATTTGAACTGAGTCCTCCCTTTGGAAATCCAAATCTGATCCAAGTAGGCAACTTGATGCCCTCCACATGCTTTCAGTATTGTTCTTGCATGCTGTATGGTGGCTCTAAGCCAAATCTTTCATGGGGTTTTCTAGGTAAGATTTGTTCTAAAAGGGACACACCTTTCTCTCTCTCTGAGGTTGAGAGAGAGTGCCTCATCTAAGATCACCCAGTAGATTTCCATGGCCAAGCAGAGAGTCAAACCCTGGGTCATAGTCCAATGCTGAAATCACTGCACTACTCTGACACTGAATGACAATCCCATCATCTTTGATTACTGGCCATATTAGCTGTGGGAGTTGTAGTCTAAAACATCAGGGGGGACCCAGGATGGCTACCCCTGCTCTAACCACAAAAGCATCATGGTAGGTGTTACTTTGCAGGCACAGGGAAAGAAATGTAGATTTGAATGTTGGATTGAAGCATTTGCCCTGCTTTCCTACTTTCTGAGATTTTTGTGATTACCTTCTTTTTAAAAAAGAAAAAGGCTCCTCCTCCTTTTATCTTCTTGTTACTTAGAAAGTCAGCCAGCCAGAGACAGAGAGACAATGGGGTTATTGCTTTCTTTGTGTTGCCACTTACTTCTGCTGTACTGAGAGTTCTTTTAATGTCAACCACTACTGTTATATGTCAAAATAATCAAGTCTGTTGTAATCATAAAAAAAGCAATACAGCCCCAGTAGCAATTCTACCTCAATGTCCAGTTCAGGGGGTTCTTAAACTACATATTGGAATCCAGTGAAACTCAGTCTATTATACTGCACATAAAGCTCAAAAATGATAGATTTCTATATGCACTACCTAGTGCGTTTTGAAATCCATTAAACAAAAACTCCAATACCACCAACAGGTGCATTTTTCCAAGCACATGCTGCCAATTCCATGCAAACCGCAATAGCTTTAAAGAAGGGGACTTTCCCCAGTCAATGGGATCCTAAACTGAGGTAAACCAATGCTCTTTTGATGATGGCTGAGTTAGCACAGGCTGAATTAATGAACCTTTTCCTGATCTAATAGCATTTTTCAGCAGGAGAAAGTGTTCCATCTGCTGGTCATGAGACAGAACTGCATCCCCTGTGAAGAAGCCACACTGTGGGATTATGAGAATCATTTTCATGCTTCTTGTAATCTCTCTATGCCCCATAAGTGGCTACTATATGCTTGAGGAACAATGCTTTGTTAATGCCAAGGTTTGTGATGCTAAATGCTTAATATAAAACAAAAGACACAATATTTTCAATGATTTTTGGCTCACTGGCTCAAACAAACTTTAAGAATGTATGCAGCCTCCTAGAAGAGTTGATGGCCTGCCACATAACCATGTACGGCCCTACAAAAGCCCCCTCCCCCGATGAAAATAACTCAAAACTTGTCTCCAGGAAGAGTAATAATTAAACTACACCACCAGTACCCACACTCTCAGAGGGGCGGGATAAAAATTATTATTATTATTATTATTATTATTATTATTATTAAATGCCCACAAATGAAAACACTTTGTATTTGGGTTGGTAAGCCTTCTTGATGAGAGTCAGAGTGATGTAGTGGACTGAAGGTTGGACTACAACTCTGGAGACCAGGATTTGATTCCCAGCTTGGCCATGAAACCCACTGGGTGACCTTGGATAAGTCACACTCTCTTAGCCTTAGGGGAAGGCAATAGCAAACTTCTTCTGAACAAATCTTGCCAAGAAAACATCAACCTTAGGGTTGCCGTAAGTTATGAAGAACTTGAAGGCACACAACAACAACAACAACAACAAGCCTTCCTGTCTGAATGTTGGAACTAGATGCGATATTATTGACATTGAGCCCTTTCATACTACACAATCATAGCATTTTGATTGCACTTTAACTGGTATGGTTCTGTCCTATAGAATCCTAGGAGCTGTAGTTTCATAAAATATTTAGAATATTCAGCCAGAGAACTCTAGTGCCTCGCCAAACTCCAAATTGTAGGATCCCACAGGATACAGCCAAAACAGCAAATGTGGAATCATAGTGCTTTAACCGAACACTGTGGAAAAGTCCTGGAAGTTACTTCCACTATTTTTGGTGAGGCCTGGAAGAAAATTGATCCACTCCCCAGTTGCTCATGCCTGACTCAGGTGGAGTTCTCATGGATGAAAAGAAACATTTCTACCCTATTCCCACACTGACTTGTTTAGATGACACATGAGATGAAAAAGTGTGAAACACAGGCCCAATCCATGTTCAGGGTGATTCTCCAAAGGAAAGAGTCTCCTTTTGCTCCAGATCAGGGCAGAAACTCCAGATAATACCTTGTGCAAGCAAACTGCATGTTGGTGTAGGGACGGGGGGGGGGGGGGGGGAGGAATAAAATTGTGGCATGTGAAAAGCCTAGTCCTCCAAGCCCAAGTGGGGCAGCACTGTGAGTCTAGGGTGAGGGTGGTACAGAAGAAAGTGGGGATCTTGCTGAGAGGGGGATCAAAGTGGTGTCTAGTAGAGAACTCAGCGGAGAGGGGGATGTTGCCTGCACCTGCCTCTACCCACGTGAGTTCTCGGAGGCCAAACATTATTAATCTCAAAGCTATGGTGTTCTTCTTGGTCACATATATTCTGGTTTTGAGTATAATACCACGTCCATGCTGTGCTCATGACATCTAGTACTGTCATCATTCCGGGGTATGGAGTGGCCCAATGACACGTAGCCTCTATATTATATTGCCAATTGGTAGTGAACTGAGCTGGGTAAATATCGGTAAGGGTCTCAGGTGTCATCCACAGTAATAGCCAAAAGGTCCATATGTTCTGTGCCATCTCTCATCCCTGTAGGGAAACAGAGAGGCATCTTACTGAAGCTGGCTTCCTCGGGAAGAGACTTACGAAAGTCTCAGACAGGTCTATAGAGGGCATTGGATCAGGTTCCAAGCAAACCGGCTTCACCGGGGTCAGACCTCCATTCCATTCCCTTCTATTCTTTTAGTTGCAAGGAGTGAAAGTATTTGAGCCTAGTTCCATGGCGGCTAGGAATTTGGACCTGGTAGACTGTAGGGGACACCCTTTCCGTGATCTCTACAGGTCCTTGGCTGCTAGGTTATGTTTCTGCTTAAAGAAATTCCTATACATGACCAGCTGTCCTGGGTCCCATTGCTGAGGTTTGCGTACCCATCCTAACCTTCTGTCTATAGCTTGCATATTCTGTCCTAATTTCTCTACTACTAATCTGTGTGTCTGCTGGATGCTCTGTAGGAGAGTTTTCATCCACTCATGATTCAAGACCCATGGGTTCTAAATCTGAGGGGAGGGTGGTGTTTAGCCCAAGTGCTTCTGGTATTATCATTTTGCATCCAGTCATTACTTGGTGTGGTGTAAAGCCGTGAGAGGCTACTGTCCCTCTAAAGGCTATGAGGATTATGGGAAGCTTTGCATCCCAATCCTTGCCAGAAGCCTTGACTACCTTTCTCAGGGCCTCCTTTAAGGTTCTATTAGTTCTGTCTATCTGACCTGAGCTCTGAGGATGGACTGTGATGTGAAACTGCTGCTTAATGCCTAGGGCTGTACATAAGGATTTCATGACTTCTCCAATGAAATGGCTGCCTGAGTCATGGTCAATCGTGCATGATTGGGGCAGTCTCCAATGACTAAAAACATTATCAAACAGTATCCTAGCTATGGTGTCAATAGTGTTGTCGCGAGTGGGGAGAGCTTCAACTCACTTGCTGAAAGAATCTATTATGGTCAAACAATACTGTGTCAGGGAGTGGTCAGTAGGGGGCCTATGTAGTCAATCTGCAATCAAGATCAGGGGTCTTCAATGCACTGGTGGCGGATAGGTACCTTAGGGCCACTAGAGTCCACATTTACCATGGTGCACGCGAGACAGTTATCAACCTATTTCTCTATGTCTTCCTTCATATAGAGCCACCATCCTGGCTCCTTAACTCTCTCTACTGTGGCCTGCTTTCCTCAGTGTCCTACATTGTGCAAAAATTGAATAAGGTCTCCACAAATCTCTGTGGGGACAATCCATTGATGAGTTCCATCTCCATCTACCTCCCACCATACTCCTTCCTTCAGCGCTATACTGTATCTTCACATGGGTTCTTTCCCTACGGCTGCTAATGCCTTTATTTCCCTATCTCCCTGCTGGAGTTGGGCCAAATCAAGTGTGTCCAGTACTTCTTGGGCTTTACATTAATGGGAGCCATCAGGGCTGTCATTGTTTCTTTAGCTTGGGCATCAGCTTTATTATTCCATTGAGCTTCCTCTCCAGTGCCTTTCTAGTGGCCTTTAATGTAAGACACCCATGTGGGGGCTGTTCTCTTCATAATTAACTGGGTAGCTTCCTGCCATTTGTCTGAGTGGGAGGCCGGCTTGCCATTGTTAGTCATCCAGTCTCTGGACATCCAAATAGGGAGCCAATCTATAACAGCATTCACAGTCCATTGTGAGTCTGTATATATAGCTAAGAGGGTGTTTGGATCCTCAAATTCTTTCACGGGCTTCTACCTCGGCAGCCTGGCTGGAGTAGGGCTGAACTTCTCCTTGCTATATGTGTCTGTCATTCACTCTGATTGCTCCAAATCCCATTAGGTGGGTTCCTTCAGGGCACGCAGATGAGCCGTCGCAGAACCAGCACATGACTCCTACTTGCATGGCTTCTGTTAGTGTCTTCTCTGCCTTTACTGGCCAATTGCTTTGTGTGGGGATGGGGAGAGGGCAGTCATGAACATCTCCAGAAACTACTAGCCCATAGGGGGCAACCAGTTTACTAGTATGTCTGCTGTAGTCTATGCCTCTCTTCACTAACTCTAACATCCATTTGGCTATTCTCGAACTGTGGACTTGCCCATCTTGGATTTTATAGCACAGTATGAACTTGACTGGGGGATGATGACCTTGGTTCCACCTATAATGAATTCCCAGTGGGTTAGGGCCCATATCAAAGCTAAGCAATTCTTCTCGCACGAGCCAAACCATATTTCCATGGGTGAGAGATTTTTAGATGCATAGGCTACCACTCTGGGTCTACTCTAGTCAGGACTAACAACAGGATTCAGTCCATATATAAAAAGGCATAATTTATCGAAAGGCAAAAATCTGCAACCTGATTGTGTCTTATGGACTGAGTCTACACACAGATCACATAGGAGGTCCCTGTGTGCATTCCACTCATCTGCCCTAAGTTCTTCTCACAACACACAATACCTCTCTCCATGTCTGTTTTATGGCAGCAGCACTGAAACATTGGTTTGCAATTGAGGAATGATAAAAGAAACTTTCCATCCACAAAGATCAGAAATCGGACCAGAGAAATGGACCCATACGTTTTACTTGTTGATTGTGCACACATATATTGTGTGAATGGAACACATTTCTAAAAAATGCTTCTTGAGTTTCACAGGAATTGTGCACAATAATTAAAACCTGGATTTACCCTTGATATACATAACAGTATTGCTGTTCTTTTGGTTTTGTTGTCAATCCTGTGCAAAAGAAAAAAGAAAAAGAAAAAGAAAAAAGTTCCCAGGAAAATATCACTTCCCCTAATGCACACAAGAAGTACATCTCAGCAGGGCCAATTTCCCAGCAATGTGAAACTCTTGGCTTCTCATGGCAATCCATCTTTGCCCTGTCCCCTTTTGTGTGAAAGCATGGTTGTTTATTTACAGATAAATCTTGTTTCTTACTTTCAGGCATGAACAGTGAATGTTGTCTCCGGCTGTTACTAATGATCCCTTTTCTGCTGCCTGGTTTCTTTTTTCTGTCTGCACGGTAAATTCAACTGTGCCTGCTGAGCATAAGAGAGACAGAGGGGCAGACCCCAACAGATATGCATCTCCACATTTTTGATCTTCCAGAGGAAGGCCAGTCATTCATCTGATCTCTTGAAATGTATAGGCATGTCACACCATTAATACTACACCACTCAAGCATTGCTGTGCAATCAAGCAAAAAGCACATTATTGAAAGATGAACAGATGCTTTTTAAGCAGATTTCCAGTTAAAGAAAATAATAATAATCATTTTCTATAATATATATGAACACTTACGTAGAAGTAAGCCCCATCAAGCTCAGTGGGGTTTGGCGGAAACATGCAGAGCATCTGGCTGTAACTAATGTTTATGGAGCAGATAACACTTTTTCCTTATTCATAAAGACTTTGTAACTATTCCCTCCTGCTTCTTCACTGTCAGAAACATTGCTTGCCTATATTTCTGGCCAAAGCAAACAATTCGTTTGTAATGCTTATTCCCTCTCTCTTTCTCTAGCCAATTTTACCTCCAGGTTTCTTCTTTGTTAGCCCAAGTCAGGGATGCATTTGTCTTGCAGATGCTGCCAGCAGCTGTGGAGTACATACCATTATTATGATAAGTTGTTATGAGATTATGTGTGTGTGTGTTCATATGCATATGTATATGTAGGAATGTGTGTTTGTTGTGTCTCCACCAGAACCATCTTTTCCTTTCTTAGATCCTGGGAGTTCTGTTAATGCCACTCAATGTTGTTTATCTTTCCCATTCCAATAGGCATCACTGAGCAATGGCAATAGCATTTACATTTTTATACCGCTTCATAGTGAACTCAGCACTTTCTAAGTAGTTGACATTCTGTAAGCCAATTGCCCCCAACAAGCTGGGTACTCATTTTACCCACCTACAAAAGGATAGAAAGCTGAGTCAACCTGGAGCCCTCTGGGATAAAACTCACAACATTGTGGATGCAGTATTGGCATTTAACCAGGGCTCCCTAGTGAGGAAGGTGGAAGCCCAAATGTCTGATTTTTTTATTGATTTTTGGGGGGGGTTATAAATCCCTGTTTTCAATAATTTTATTAAAATAGATTCAGTTTCATAGCATCCTTCTCAGATGCATACTCTACCTAAAAAGAGCAGCAATACCACCTCACCCCTAGTAATATCACTAGGGGGGTGTGGGGGGGGGCTTTAGACTGCACTAGGTGACACCCTAAGGAAGATGACACCACTGCTCCTCAAACATCTGTGTTTTGGCAAAACGTGGCTGTGATACTTGCCTTATTCCCTTTAAAATGCTTTAAGGGATGGTGTGAATGGAAAAAAGAGAGCCAAGGATTTTTTTAAAAAAATAAAAAATCAAGTTTCAATGTTTTTTTTTAAAAAAATTAAAAATTAAAATGTTTATCTGGAGAGGAAAGAAGGAGAGAATACAGTGGAACATATTTAAAAAGGATAGGCCTACAGGTGACTACATTATTCCAGAGCTAAAATTATATTATAGAGCTTGTAGTTTATTATGGTTCCAAGAATGGGTAAAATTAGAGAACAAACAATTATGAAATCTAGAAGCATCAAAATAAGATTTAGATGGCATGCCTACATATGGTATAGTAAAGACACTGTTAACAAAGATTTCAATAATCATTCAATCAGAAAGGCATTATTGAAGATATGGAATGTGGTCAAAAATAAATTTTATTTAGGTATACCCTCCTGGATCTCCACACAGGAGGTGTTTTATGGAAGTTGGGAAGAAACTAAGGACTGGATTAGATATATTGACTGGATTAAATAAAAGAAAGAAAGAAAACAATGGCAAAGTGGAATTGAGATCTAGAGAAGAGTTAAAGGACAATGGTAAAAATGTACAATGGTTTGGATACATGCAAATTAAACAGAGATTTAAAAAGAATTTATATAAGGTAGGTTTTGAAAAAGAGTTAAACAGGATAAATTATTTTTGGGGGAAAAATAAAGGAAAAGTATCCAAATTATATAGAATATTATTGAAGACAGAATTAGAGCAGGAGATGATGACAACTTATATGATCAAATGGGTTCAGGGGATAGGGTAAGGAAAATCTTTTCCTTGGCTCACTCATTCATCAGAATGGAGGGTGAAGTTAAGAAATCAGAAGACTGGGACTTAGAAGGGCAGCTGTGAAGGACTGAGATAAGATCCTGAATCATAAAGATGTATCATTGAATACTCACATTAAGATTGTCCATGCCATTGTATTTCCTATTTCTATGTATGGTTGTGAAAGCTGGCCAGTGAAAAAAAACGATAGGAAGAAAATCAAGTCATTTGAAATGTTGGGTTAGAAAAGAGTTCTATGGATACTGTGAACTGCTAAAAAGTCAAAACAATTGTTCCCAGAGCAAATCCAGCCTGAACTCTCCCTCATAACTAAAGGCCTTTGCAGACTGTCAGAAATAGTGCAAATTGAGGGCACTTTAACTACCCTGACTCAGTGCTAGGGAATCATGGGAACTGTAGTTTATTGCAACACTAGAGCTTTCTGACAGAGAAAGTTCAATGTCTCAGAAAAAAATACAATTCCCATGATTCCCTAGCACTGAGCCAGGACAGTTAAAGTGGACTCAATTTGCACTGTTTCTGGCAGTCTGCAAAGGCCATAAGATGACTAATAATAATAATAATAATAATAATAATAATAATAATAATAATAATAATAATTATTTATAGCCTGCCCCTCTGCTAGGCAATCGGGGTGGGTTACAGCATAAACTCAGACATATTTTTTTCATTTATATACCGCTTCATATCACGCTATGGGATGTCTAAGCAGTTTACAACTGTGAGCTGATTGCCCCCCAACAAGCTGGGTACTCATTTTAGCGACCTCGGAAGGATGCAGGCCTGAGTCGAGCCTCAGCCCTGGCTGGTACTGAACTCGCAACCTTGTGGTTTATGAGTGAGTGGCTGCAGTACAGGCATTTAACCATGAGAAGACATGACTCACCAGATAAGACACTAATGCTTGGCAAGGTAGAAGGCAGTAGGAAAAGCAGAAGACCACATTCCAAAAGAATGGACTCAATCAAGAAAGCCATGGCTTCCCTAATTCTTCAAAATCTGAACAAGGCTGTTGATGACAGAGTGACTTGGAGGTTTCTCATTCATAGGGTCACCATAAGTTGAGGCTGACTTGACGGTAGCTGACAACAAATGTGAAGAGTATCATGTAGAGGAAAACAGGAATTTTCAGCAGTAGTATAGGGTTCTAGGGTGCTTGTAGCGATGAGGTGAGAGTATTTTTTTGTGCTTCCATGTGTTTGTGGGGCTTTTTATTAACTTTTGGAGACTGTTGAGAGGCTTCAGGGGCCACAAAAGTGGGGCCCAAGGGCTGCGTGCAGTCCAGGTGTCACACTATGTCCTCTGATGCAGTGAAAGCCCTGTGTTTAGGCAAAATGAGTCAAAGTCACATGTTACATGTAATGGTCCATATTTTACATTGTCTGCTTAGTTACAAGTGTATAATTAAATAACATCTCCTGACCCAACCCAGCTAAGCCTACTTTACCAGGCAGCAGCCACACTGAGAGATAGAAGTCTCTTTGCTATATTGGGGTACAGGAGGATGACATTTCAAACACTTACTTATTCCTGCCAGCAAGCAATACTTCAACAATTATAAGTAGGACCCCTGTTGTAATTCCTTATCACAGCCTTGCTCAAGGGGTGGAAACATCATCCTGATAAACTCCAATTGCCAGCTGAAGAGTCCTCCATCTCTGGGTGTAGCTGCTGCCAGTAAAGTAGGTTTGGAAGACCATTTATGATTGTGATGATACTGTCATGATTTGACTATGTAGTATTCATGAATATGGAGCAGTTATGGATCCATTACTCTAGGTTGCAAATCCATAACTACAATACAGAATGCCAGCCAAGGTCATTAACTTTTAATGCATTCCTTCCAAGCTCTGGTCATGGCTCCATTAACAGTAGCATCAGAACAGCCAATAGCAATACAAAACAAATCTCAGTGCATTCTAGTGAGAGTAATTTTGTGTGTATGTGTGTGCGTACTCCCACATATTATGCAAGAGTGAACAAAGCCATGATGTGGGGGGTTTTATTGTTGTTTTTAAGTCTACATAATCCATTCCCTCAATGGAGAGAGGCATGACTGAGCAAATCCAGAATAAAAACACATATTCAAATGCAATCTCAGTATGTGGTTAGTAGACTTCACTGTAGAATAAAATTCATTTTCGCCTTATTTAAGAAAAGCCAAGGTGATTCCCTCAAAGAGTGAAAAAAGATAAGTGATGGTTTATTAGGGATATTTGCTGAAGTCTGAGGAATGTGGAACAGATTTTAGAAATCCATTTCAGAAAGTCAGTCAGTTTGTACATGGCATACTGCTGGAAGATTCAGTGTTCAGAGTGAATTTTCTCCCCTTCAGGTGCCCAGAAGGGTGCGAAGAACTCTTTGGAAGAAAAAGTTTTAAGGGAGGTTTCAAGACAGAAATGCAGCATTCAGAAAAATGGAAATATCATATAGCTGGCTGGATGCTATGAATAATCATCAAAAAATATGGGTGGGAGATGAAAGAGGAAGATAGAAGCAACAAGGGAGCATATGCAGCTCAGGAATTTCATTGGAAATTCTGTAGGGAATCTTGAGAACTCGTTGCCCAAGTTCAAGTGCTTGTTCACATTACTAATTTACTGTAGGTCAACTCTGAGTCAAAACTAATTTAGCTTACCTACATGGAAACCATTTGTGGATCCCAATGGATTTGACCAGAGCCTCCTTTAGCATTCAGTGGCATTGCTCAGAAGAAAAGCATGTTTCTCCACTCTCAACTTATTGTGATACAAGAATGTATTAGAAAAAAAGTTCCACTTTAATGATGTCTCTGGATGCATTGATTGGAATCTTGTTGGTATAACATTCATCAGTTCCCCTACAGAAGTGGTTGGACATTTTTTTTTCTGATGGAAAACTTGTATATTCAGTTCAAAGTTGCAGAAGCAGAGTGACATGTGTGGCACCTTTGCACATTGGTGCACATTTTACATTTGTTTGTGCCGTGTCACAACTCATAAGCAAGATGTTGTGCAACTGTTGTGTAAATCTTTGAGAATAAAGTTGTAATGTCTCCTTGGTATACAACCTCAGCCATACTGCCTTTGCCCATCTTTTCCTGAAAAGCAAATGCTCATTGCCAACATTCATCCAGTTTGCAGATTCTTTTGCTGGTGTTTGGATATTCCTTCTGCAGTTGTGACCATTCCTCCAGGATGATTCAAAATTGGAAGGATATCTTATCTGGTTAGTCTCAACAGGCTCAGCAGGCTCAAAGCCCCAAGGAGCTATCCGAGGTCCTGAATTCCATTTTTAAAAAATAAGTTCAGCTCTCTCCATAGTTCCAAAGTGGGTTTCCTGCCCCATTACCTCTGCTGAAAGTTGAGCAACATTTCTGCATGCTCTGCAGATCATAGCACAAACAGAAAGCCAGATTCCCCAAAGACCAGGGAAGCAATAGGTAGAATTGGGAGGAATTCATGAATTCATCTGCTGAAAAGCACTTGACTAACACACCTAGAAAAGAGTGGTTTAATTAAGTATGTAAAGCAGTGCACGAAAAGAGTGCTATCATAGGTGGCTCTGTAATTATCAATGATCACTAGTCTGTAAACCTCTGAAGAACTTTGGTAGGAAACAGAAGCTGAACTCAGTTTTTTTAAGCTCATGGTCAGCTTTTGGATAT
Organism: Phrynosoma platyrhinos; assembly: GCA_020142125.1. Classification (NCBI taxonomy): domain Eukaryota; kingdom Metazoa; phylum Chordata; class Lepidosauria; order Squamata; family Phrynosomatidae; genus Phrynosoma; species Phrynosoma platyrhinos. The sequence continues at coordinate 310,976,514 of CM034703.1, forward strand.
CACAGAAACATCTGCTTCTCCATTGTGGAAAGAGAGTGTTCGGCTATCCAGGGCATTGGTCTGAGCCAGTATGTTTCTATTTATGTTTTTAGGGACTGATATCCACCCCCTTCAAACACAGCAAGTCCAAATACCTCTGCTTTTCTCTGTAGTTCCTCTCAAAACAGTGAGCCATTTCCTCTGCAAATGAAAGCAGGCATTTGAGGTTATATGGGTTTCCTGGGGCATTTTTACATGTTTGGTGCTTTTCTGCATGGTTACAAAAATTGCACCAATTTTTTTTTATATATATATTGGGGATTAGGGGATGATGGAAGCCTTCAGGGGGCAAAAAAGTGGAGTCCAGGGAAAACATGTTGCCTGCAAACCACATACTATTCCCCTGATATAAAGGATCATATGTAATTATTTAATATAAATCTAAGCCCTTTTCATTTTTTTAAAAAATATAATTAATTAATGCATTGCCTCTTTTTTGGCACTTCATCCAGTGGGCACCCTAACCTACCTACATATCAAGGTACAATCTGTATTCTGGCATTTGCACAATAGCCTTTAGCTGTGGGGTTTTTTTAGTGATAGATGGGCTGCTTTGTCCTTAACCTATCTTTAAATGCAACCAAAAATAATGGGCTGCTTGGGAAAGGATGATACGTTTTAATACACAAAGAGCCAAGAAGATTCCTCAAAATGGTGTTTGTTTGTGGACAGAATAGTTTCTCTTCTTTTTGCTTATATTAGCATAAGAATGTGTTTAATACAGCACTGGAAACAGAAAACATTTCAAGATGAGAGAGACCAAGAGACAGACTGCAGACCCTTCCCTTGCTCCTGTGTTACCTCTCCCTTGAACAGACAGCAGAGGATGAATGCCCCCATTAGATATAAAGAAGATGGACAGCCTTTCAAATTCTCCAGGAACTGAAGGGGGGAAAGGGAAGATGGGGGAGAAGGAAACATGGCAGGAATGGCTCACCCAGGCTCTCGTCTGTCAGTTCAAGCAGTGTCGCAAGCCCACTAATACACTTTAGCCATCA